>JAWMRA010000130.1:25857738-26024904 GCA_035584735.1 Pseudotriccus pelzelni | reverse complement strand
GGCTGGTCCCGGTGCCGGCCCCGGAACGGGCTCCCCTCGGCCGCTCCCGGCGGGGCCCGCCCCGCTTCGTCTGCGGGTGGTGGGGCCGCACGCCCCGCCTGTGACCCTGTGGGTGCGGGCGGGCAGGCCAGGGGCAGGGGGAGGAGAGGGAGGTGATCCTGCTCCTCTGCTCAGCCCTAGTGAGGGCACCTCGGTACGAGAGACCTGGAGATCCTGGAGCCGGTCCAGTGGAGAGCAATGAGGAAGACTGGGGTACTGGAGCATCTCTCTTTCGAGGAAAGATGGAGAGAGTTGGGCCTGTTGAGCCTGAAGGGGAGACCACCGAGAAGGGACATCACCAGTGTGGATAAATATAAAGGTGGGATGCCACAAGGATGGAGCCAGGCTCTTAGCGCCATAGTCTAGTAACTGTGGTGGTATTGGATCAAGAATTGGACTTGATGATCTCAGAGGTCCTTTCCAACCTATCTCCCTCACTGGAGATATTCAAGACCCTGAACGCAATCCTGTGCAATGTGCTCTAGGATAACCCTGCTTGAGCAGGGAGGTTGGACCAGGTGAGCCCTTGTGGTCCCTTCCAAACTGACCCATTCTGTGAGGCTGCTCCATGTCCCTGACTCAGGGCACAGACATGTACATGTACAGTGCACACACCTCCCATTGTTTTGCCTGAGAATTTTCTGTCTGTATAGGTAATATATACTATTTTAGGAATATGTGTATCCTAGAACACATAGAGGTAATGTGTGTGCTCTACACAGGAGAAAAGGCCTCACAAGGTGAGGTGAAAGCTCTCCCTCTGTAGTTATTCTGTGTACAGAGAGAAAGGCTTCCGTGAGATGGGGTGAGCTAAGGCAAGGCTTTTTTTCTCTCTGTTAGGAATGCATGTATTCTCTGTGTATTCTCTTCCTCTTCACTGTGGTTACGTCCTATATATGAAGAGAAGGCCTTCACAAGCAAGGGCGAGGTAAGATAAGGCAAGGCTTTTCAGTCTTTGTGCAGAATATATGGTAGATATTCTTTAAACAGGAAGGCAATTGTTAGAGAGCCCTTGCCATGGTTTAACCCCAACCAGCAAGTAAGCACCACACAGGCCCTCGCTCACTCCCCCACCCTGTCCCAGTGGGATGGGGGAGACAATCAGAATAGTAAAAGTGAGAAAACTCATGAGTTGGGATAAAGACAGTTCAACAGTTAAAGCAAAAGCTGCTCACAAAAGCAAAGCAAAACAACGAATTCCTTCACCACTTCCCATGGGCAGGCAGGTGTTCAGCCATCCCCAGGAAAGCTCCTGCTTGTGGGGGGTGGACAAACGTCTCTCCCTTCCTTCTTCTCCCACCATATCTATATGCTGAGCATGACTCCATAAGGTATGGACTATCCCTTGGGCGACTTGGGGTCAGCTGTCCCAGCTGTATCCCCTCCCAAAGTCTTGTGCATGCCCAGCCTCCTCACTGGTGGGGTGGTGTGAGAGGCAGAAGAGGCCTTGACGCTGTGTAAGCACTGATCAGCAGTAATGAAAACATCCCTGTTTTATCAACACTTATTCTATCAAAAATCCAAAACATAGCCCATACCAGCTACTGTGAAGAAAATTATTCCCAGCTAAAACCAGCACATCCTCCCTTGCTGGCTACTGTTGACAACGGATCTCCCTTCAATTTAACACTTTCTGTAGCCAATCACACACTAAACCATATTAATTTTGACTGCATGTGTGTTTCTGTCACTTATATTCACCTGTCATTCACTCAGACACTATTCAAGATCGAATTAATTGCTCAGGTTATTTTATTAATTATGCACAGAAGTTAAAATCAGGATAATATACTGGTGATCACATTGTCAACACCAAGTCCAACAACACTGCGTCACCTTTGTAACATAAATTTGACCAGTACCTTCCCTGTTTGGATGCTGCTCTTCCTACCAGTTATTATACATGCCTGCCCTTAAATGCTGTAATACCTTTTTAACTACTTTGCCTGTATGCTCAGCATATGGTCCAGCTCTGACTGTTACTGTTATTACAAAGCATGCAGGGCATCTTTTAGTGCTGCAGGAAATGACTGTATTTCAAAGTTTCTCAGCCTGTCACACTCCGTAGACGTGTCTTGCGCAGGCCTCCATTAGTCCTTTGACAGATTGTAGATCCATATCTGAAAGAAACAGTTTCTTCTTTATGACCTAATAAGGTAGGGCAAGAAATGATGGGTTCAAAGTGCAGCAACATTCAGGTGAGCTATTAAGAAGTAAACATTATCCTAAAAACTAAAGGACTCAGTGACATGGGAATGATGTGACATTGCCGTAACTGAAGGAGTCTTAACAGGGGTTACACAAGCATTTTGAGAGTCAGGCTGTCAACCAGCTTTGGTGCAAGTAACCTCTTGAAATCCCTTCCAGGGCTATATTGTGCTGACAAATTCTGCTGTTAAAAGTTGTTCTTCCTTCTTTGTAACCCATGCTTCTCCATCCCACACAAAATACTTGTGAGAAATGAATGCATGACACCAAAATAATTCAGAAATATGGACAACCAGTTGGTTTGTCTTTTCATTTTCAGTGGTGTTTTTTAAGATGCGTGACTGCTTCTTTGTACTGCAACTATATTTCGTCACAACATGCAACACATGAATCTGTGTTCTGACAAAGGTTTTCCCTTTCCAAAGTCTAATTTCTCTAGTTCCTTTTACTGTGAGGCTACAAATATATCCAATATCATAATCTATGAAAATTACACATCAATTTATGATCAAGCATAAGGAGTTATAGATCACTGTGCTAAAAGCAAGAGGAGGCAACTGGGAATTTTCCCATTGTTTTGAATGCTTTTACAAAACCTTTTACACCGTTTAATCAATTATTTTCCACAAATAACAATGACACTGTGGTTAAACCCATTAATTCCTAGGAAATCCAGATGTGTTGGCAGCTAGAACACAAGCCCCTAATGGAAATCCACTGTAAACTCAAACCCATTAATTTTGCTTTCCTCATTTATAATGAATTTGAAAGCATTAGTAAGAAATGAGTATTAATGTCTGCTGTTAATACTCCCGTGCAACAATAGCAGGAGCTGTCTCACCTAGGCCATTGCTTCCATTTAGTCTAGTAACAAGTTTTTAAAGGAGTAATAAATTCTTTGGCCACTTGATGAGGTTTAATTACTAATAGATTTATTTTGACCTCTGGTGGAGGAAGTAATGGCAAAAAAACCCACCCTCTGCCATTTGGGTTTGCAGAACAAAATATGAAAATGCATCTTGTTACCCATAATCTGATATAAAAGAGGCATTAAATATCCAAACCTAGGAAGAAAAAGTTATTTTTGCAAAGATAAAAGTCTGGGAAGAAATCATTATAAACTGAGTAAGAAATAATTTTGAGCTTTAACATAACTAAGCGAAGCTTCTTCCACTTTGTCATACATTTCAGAAGGAGAATGAGAAAATTAGGTGCTTTTATAATCTCCATCAACAAAATATAGCTGTGGGTCACCCTAGCTCACTAATATTTTCTAATTATTGCCCTGCATTTCTATCAGGAACTGGGCCATTTTAGTTCAAAATATTAAGGCTTCATGTTTTCACAATCAGAAGTCTCCAATTGTGTTAACATCATTTTATTTGCATAAGTTGCCTGTAGTCACTGCAGTGTAATTGCTTTCCAGAATGAGACAGGCAAATCAAGACTCTTGATGTCACTATAAAGTGTTCCTCTGCTTGGGTGACCTCTGCATCTGGCTGAAGGATAAATCCCTGCATCCACTGGGTGAGATCTATGCTATACTTCATTTGCAGCTGGCTAATTAGTAGAAGAGGCCCCAGGGTAGTCATGCTCCACTTTAAATAAAAATCTTTCAAACTTCTAAAGCATAGCAGAGAACGAGATATCAGTTGTGATGCTGTTCAGCTTTCTTACACAATTACAGATTTACATCCCATGTAGTTTATTTATTATCCAGGTAACTCCAGAGAAATTTTGTGCCTCAGCAATGAGCGGGACTTCCTTTTGTCCATCTGAAGCACCTGGTATGCATTCTGGCTGGGTACAAAAGACTGAGCTGTGCTTAATTTTTGTGTTTTGGGGTGTTCATTATGTTTTGGTTTTGGTTTTTTAATGGTTTTGTCTTGTTTTGGGTTTGTTGTTGTTGTTGGAGTTTTGGGGTGTTTGTTTGCTTGGTTGGGTGGGTTTGTCTTTGTTGGGTGGTTTGGTTTTGGTTGGTTGGTTGGTTGGTTTTTTGTTTGGTTTGCGGGGGGTTATTTATATCTGTCATGGAAAAGGCTGAGAAAGCAGCAGGATCTACCTGGCTGGGACTTCTTTGGACAAAGCCAATGAGCTCTACTACCTGCTACAGCTGATAGTTGCTGTATGTAGCTAATCATTATGGCCCCTGTGTCTGAGACTGAGCTACTGTCAGAGTAGCTGTTCCATTCTGTAACCCCTAACGATGCGTATCATCTCTGTTCACAGTCTAGTCTATAATTTCTGTGATACCTCTTCAGATATGGATATATGACTTAAATTCTCACTTAAATTGGTAGTCCTGATTGGCAATTATGCCTGATAAGCCTCTTGAGTATACAGTGTAGATAAACATATATCTATATCTAGACTTGTAATATTCCTGGGTGGTTTCATCAGCTGCAAACTCCAGTCTGTGGCAACACTATTCAGAAATCACCAAGCAAGGTATGACTAGGGAATAACCTCAGCTATATCCAGAGATCTAAATATTTTCATGAAATTATGTTCAAAGGAGAAGTCTAGCCACAAGCTTTCATGTGAACTTTGGGGACAGCTAAACAAAAAGCAAGAGAGTCTGGGGAATTTGTACAGCTGATGTGCCACATCCCAGCTGTAAAGGTGTAGTGTTGCTGTGATCCAACAGGCTGAGTTTAAGAGAATGAAACCTTTTCAGTTTTCAGCTATTAAAATTTTATGGTTTTCCAGTAATTTTTATAAGGCCTGTAAAACTAATAAACCCCTGAAACATCTTTACTCTCTGGCAGTTTGATATTTCATAGGTTTTCCATTAAGACAGAACAACGACTCATCTAAACCACTGGAGCTCCCTTCTTCCTCCTGTGGCTGCAGATGTGCCACTTGCCCCCAAAGCAAAGCTTGCTGTTACTTCTAAAAGAGGAACATGCTGCAAATATGGGAACTTGGGTCCAAAAATAGCTTTTCTGGATGCCTTCATCACTTGCCCCCAGTGTATCTTTCTTTACATATGCAGTAAGAAACCCACAGACCCAACCAGAAGACACAGTTCCTCCTCTACGTTATCTGACTGCACAGGCTCCACTGTTTATGTACGTCACAGGTTCCAAGGAGCTCAGTCATATGGTAACACCCTTGGCTTCAAAGGGTTTCTCATATACACGATGGCAATGAGATAGGCTCACTGATCTGTAGATCAGGCCATCCAGAACTAAAATAGAAGATAATTAAACCGTTGGAGCACACTTAAAAGTACCATGCTGTGGATTAGCAGCTTAATGCTGTAAACCTCAGGGACTTCACAGTTAACACTTTAGAAACTCTGGTTTTCTGTGTACATTTGAAACAACATAATAAACTGAAATTGAATCTATGCTTATATGAAGAGACTGCTGTCCTCTGAAACTAATTGAAAAATTCCTCTCACAGGATGTTTTGGCAATATTTGGGAAAATTGTCATGACAATTAAATATGATGGACAGTGGTTGACCAGGGCCAGATTCTGCACTGACTGCCTTGCCATCTTGTGAGACTAACTCTGGAGGAGGCATGTGAAGCTGGATCCACACTGGTAGAAGAAACTTTACTCAAAAGCATCATATAAAGTGACATATTTTCCCTCTGCAGTCGCAGTACTCCATCAAGTACTACTTATTTAAGGTCAGAGTATTTCCGTGACTAGCAGTGTAACATTGTTTTCAGCAAAGGGAACCCGGAGAGTGATTTGCAATGTGCAGAGGAATAAATAAATGTAATTAATAAAAAATGTACAGATTGATTCATATAACATTATATGCATAAAAAAATTAAGCAGTGATGATCAGTTTTGTTTTCAAGCATAAGCTAAGTAGTAGCATTCATGGAGAAAGGCATGTTTACTTATAATCTTTTCAGATATGTAAGCTGCCCACCTAAAAAAATACTTCTGTGCTTGTAGTTGCTCTGACAGCCTCACCTGCTGAATCTTACTTTGAGCTTTCTGAACAGTGGCTTTTTACCAATTTGCAGCGTGTTCCCAGCTGTTGCCTCCTAATTTAATTTCATTCTTCATAGTGGGTGAAATTCACCTTTTATTTTTACACCACTGACTTCTGTTGAAATAAATGGTGACACTATAATTTCAAATTCACTGAAACAGGAAACAGTGGCGTGAGCACCTCTGTTTAGCACATCTTTTGCTAAGATTGCAACATTTATGATCCCAAAACACAAAATTATAAACATAACAATAAAAGTCAGTTACTTCCTTTAAGTAATAAAGTGTCTACATCTAAATATTTTTCTAACATAGAATGTAAATTTTCATACACAAAGTTCAATTTAGTTTTGGTGTTATGCTTTTCCTTTAAAAAGAAGTGAAAGTAGGTCTCTGCCATGTTATCTTTTAAGAGCAGCTTGTGCTGTGTGGTTTCACATTGTACTAGAAATAGCGCAGATGCAGATCACACCTGCAAGGACAAACGGGAACCATTTTGTTTACAGAAGAACAAGTAACACAATATTTGGCATTATTTTATAAGGCAAACTATTTCTCCGTAGATGGTTGCTATCTCTTGGGACAGCAAGACATCACTGCTTCTTAGTCCACAGTGAGAGACATCTCCATTTTTAATCCTCCTCTGACCTCTACCAAATCGCTTTCATTGTAACTGAGATCCCACTTTGGGATCGATTCTAGAGCAGATGAACATTTGCTGACAAATTATTAACTTACCTGCAGCTCTAGCCTGACACTATTTAGAAATGTGATTGAATATTTTCTGTTTCAAAAGTACTTCCTTTATCATTTTGTCTGCTGTAGAATGCAATATAAGGGAAGGTGATGAAAGGACTGGTAGCATGTGAAATGCAACTGAATGATTCATGTTCAGTTCAGCTTCCATCACCCTTTTTCTCCTTGCTGTCAAAAAATCTTTTTTTTTTCATATCAGGGTGACTCAAAAGATCTGTTTATTTATTCTAATTCTGACCAGATGATGAAACCAACCATTTTCTTGAATTCCTTTTAGTACTTAAACAAGTTTTCTACTTCAGAAACGTGTGTCCAAAGTTAATCATGTGTCTAAGTGCCTTCTGGATTGAGGATGTTAAACACATGTCTGAATATTAGTATGTTCCTATGTAGTTTTTGAGGACAAAATACTGCCAGAAAAACCAAGTGGACAGGCCCCATTCCCCAAGTTTCCTTGTTCCTAAGAGTGGGGGATCATGTTTATAGGAGATAAATTAACCTGATATGTTCTGAAGTCTCTGAAAGTGGGAGTACTCACATGTTCACTCCTGGGAGTCTGGAGCTGTTCAGGAAGCAGTGAATGCCATCATACAACAGTGTTTTTTCTTTCCAGCTCTAGGCTAGACATGAGCAGGGCAATTGGGGTTAAACTTAGTCTTCCTGTTCAAAATTTCACGCTGTTAACTTCCTATAGCTGTAATGACTTCTGTTGTTCTCGTTGCACAGTGTTTTCTTTCTATACATCAGTGTTGTGTCACAGGACCAAAACCTATGTGTACATGTTGGGTGGAGAAAGCAGAGAATTTGAGGGACCTATTTTTTTGACTCCTTGGAGACCTGTGAGCAGCTAAGAAACTTGTGCTCACAGATTTTATTTTACTGTTCCCCAAGTAAATGCATTCATAAAGAGAACTGGTCAAGCACAGAGGGGACCATAAATAAACTGCCCTCTGAGAATAGTTCCAGGCGTTTGCATTTCCCAGCTGCAGGAGCCATTACCAAGAAGGATTCTGCTAGCTTTGGACATGAATCTATCCCCAGGATTCACATTTAATGTGCTGAGGTCATTAGTTCTTAAGGATTTCAATTAGAAAATGCACTGATTTTCAACAAATGGGAGGGAATAATACTAATAAATAATTTTTTTAATTATTGGCGTTTAAAAAGCTGATAGCTTATTTTCAGAATTTAAAAGATAATGTGTGATTTAGTTAATTTATTTTTTTCATCCATTACCATATGGAATATGAGAAGCAGTGTACAGTATGACAGGATTACTGGCAATCATATAAAAGGAGAATCAGTAGGATGTCCCAAATTTGAAATAATATTTGAACTGAAGCAACATCACCAGTGAAACTGATTACTGATAGTACATAGAAGCTTTTATTTCCCTAGTTTGACAGGCTGCACAATAGTTCAGAAAAAACTGATTGCTCTGCAATCTCTGCAGCAGATTCCTTCCACTTCATCAAGACCCCAGAGATAATCCTGCTCCCTTTGTGCTGCAATTTGTTCTTTGGGCTTTGAGGAAAACAAAGAGAACTAGTTTAGATTTAGATTTAGATTCAGATTTAGATTTAGATTTAGATTTAGATGGGATTTACCTACCTGGGAGAATGCAATATAGGTTGGGAGAGAGGCAGAAAGCATGAAGATTTTTTGCGGCTTCAACTTCATATCAACGTGTAACATGTTTCTAATTCTTACTTCAGACTGCAGAGACATGCAGTTATTGTCAGTATTTTCTTTTTAATTCTACTTATTTGGGAGCACCAACATCCAGTAGTCTTGAAGATTTCACCACCTGGCTCTTCAAGTGTCCTTAGTCTTTCTGAGTGCAATGAAAAAAGGATTTTATCTGCCTTTTCTACTTTGCAGTGGAATCAGTCTACATTTTCTCCCCAACACTGTTTGTCTTCTAAGACTTTTTGTATCAATCTGTAAAAAAAAAACCCAAAATTTTTAAATGGTGAATTGTTTGAGGTTCATGTATTTGGCTCTGATTGTCTGGCCAATGACTTTAAGCTGTGTTGTTTTTCCAGGCTGCAAGACTCCTGAGGCAAGGCCTGTGTCTCCCTCCAGGTATTGTAAATGTCAAACACACAGAGAGTGCTCAATAAATAAATAATGATGGCTTTGTTACTGCTGTATGATGTTTCCTTTGCCAAAGAAGTTAGAGTGGAGTCAAGATCAAAACCCATATGCAACAAAAAAAGAAGCACTATGATTTATCTGTGCAGAAACCAGGAAACTGTGCAAGATCGCACTCCTGCCCAAGTTCGATGTCACTTCTTTGCTTATTTTTTGACCTCTGGAGATTGAATACGTAGTCTGCTTTAATGTTCAGATCTCAGAGAAAACAATACTGAAGATCCAAACACTTGCAGATTGGGGTATTGCAAGCATGAATATAATGACCAGGACTGACAATGAATTCAGTGGGCAAGTTCCCCTCCAAATACTTAACTTGATGTGACTTAGGAAAGTCCCGAAACATGTACCTGACATTTAATTTTGACTTCAGGAGAAGCTAAGCAGGTGCTTAAGCTGCTCTGAATAGCAACTGTCTCTCAAATATGGCTTTCTGTGCTGTGCCCAGCAGTGGCAATGGCACAGGGAATGCCATGGGTGTCCAGTGGCTCAGGGGGTTACACCCATCTTGTGAGTGCTGGAAACACTATGCTTGGCTCTGTGCACACTGGCAAACACAGCTCCTGCCTGATAGCTACAGGTTGAAGCTGAAATGTTAACACTGTCTTTAAACTCTGCCATGGTCAGAGTACTCAATTCCCAGATCTTTGCAAATTTTTGCATACCTGGAAACTATCCACAGTACTTCTAGAACTTCATGCAAGCACTTTTTTAGATAGAGCAGGAGTATTCTTCATTATAAACTGCTCAGAAAGTAAAGACACCTTTTTCATTTAATCTGATAAAAATCAGGAATTCAGTAGTGTTACACTGGTATAAACTAGCACAAAATTAGACCTGAGAGTGGATTCAAGCCTTGGAGAAACTCTTCCCACAGAGGACCCTTGGACAGGGCTCTTCAGCGAAGCCCACCCTGCCTCTTTCGGCAGCAAGGATTATGACCCACACGTTGCCCGGTCCTGTAACTCGGGGGGCAACCCACACTTCAACTAAGGTAAATACTACTGTTTATTACCAATACCTGGTCCCATCCGATTCCTTTCATTGCTCAAGCATCCAGAAGCGTAGCGAAACGGTGGGAAACGCAAATTCCCCTGTTGGCTGCCTTTCCCACGGAGCAGAGGCCGAGCGGCCACTAGGAGATGCTGCTGTACGCAGAATACACGCGGCGCCACGGGAGACGAAAACGAAGGAAGAACTACTTCAGTCCAGGCTGAGCCATGGCACTTTTGTTTAGGCATTTAGAGGGGAAATTTGAGACAGAAATATGTACAAGACCGTTGTGTTGAGTGAAACACTAACTCGCAGTTTGCAGTAATTTGGGAGGACTACTTTAGCACTTAAAAAAAGGCATTGCCTTTTAGTTTGATATAAATTACTAACCCAGGAATTTGCTTCTCTGATCTAAAATAATGACTGCTGGGATTTGGCTAACAAAAAGATCTGTGTCCCTGTATGAGGAAGGCTTGAAGCCAGTTGATAATATGACTACAACATATATTGACAAAAACCTTCCAGGATAAAAAGAAATTAAAATTCTGGGATGTAATTAAACAGAGAAATTAGAAATACACCTGGGAATTCAAGCAAGGAGATTTTCTATGTCTAGGAAGAAACCCAATAGGTTTAATGGTAATTCCAGTTCAAAACTGAGGTGTTGGAAAAGCTTTCGGTGGAGCTCTGTTGAAGGTATTCCAAAATATGAAGATTAACTGAAAACTGCATTTGTGTGTTTATATTTTCTAGTCACTGTAGCAAAGCTCCAGCTGCCTTGTAGCTTTATCACCCTCCACAGTGACTAGTGAATGCTTACATTGTTCATTTCCCATTAGATAGTATTGTTTTCTGCTGGCATATGATGATTACTGTCATAAAATGAAGAATGTGAAAATAAGTAAAACAATGTCAAATTTGTATTGTCCTTTGGCAACATAGTTATTCATCTGTAGGGAGCCCACTTATCACCAGCGATCTTTTCTCTGTGCCTTTCTTGATATGTTCACTCAACTCTGGGAATTTTTGTGAAGGGTTTTTTGCTTTCTTTAGTTTTGCTCGGGGTCCTTTGGGGGCTGGGTGGGAGAAGATTCTCTTTACAAGTATTTCGGACACAGAAGTTGCTGCAGTTCTCTTGCCCGTATTTTACAGAATAAGGCTAATGTCTTCATACTTGTGTGTTTATTTTTAGATACCCTGTTTCCATATTTAGTAAATGCAGTTCTCAGCATTGCAGAAAAAGAGGCCATTTATTTGTGTATCTAAATACATAGAATTAAAAGTCCAGAATAGCTTATAAATAAGTAGCTCCCTTCCCAGTCAGACTCAACTATCATTTAGGGCCCTCCTCTCCCTCCCCTCCCACCTTTTGGACATACTATATTGTGCACCTAAAACAAATGTATAAAGTGCCATTTTAGGGTACACGCACTCCTCAGTCAATTCCTCCACAAGGTTTTCATCACTGCTTCTGCCAGATCCCACTTGTTACCTCTGCTGAAGGCAGTCCTGGCAGCTACCTCCTAGCAGCTGCATGAATGGGAAACAAGGCATTGGTCCATGGCAAAACTAGCAGCATGAGAGGCACGATTGAGATGGGGGGAGTGGAGGTCTGAGTTTCCAAGGAAGATGGAAATCGGTTTGGTAAAGGAGTCATGTAACTGCATGAGATATCTGATATTTTTTGTGTGGGTCAGCAGTAATCAGGTGTTACAGTCCAGCTCCGGGTCAACCTTGCCAATAAGCCAACTATGGGGCTTTGCAGGGAGAAGACATAAATATATACTGAAAGGATAAAGTAACTCCTTAAATTTAAATGTGAAAGCTGAAAAACTTGTTCTTGAGCAGAAAGCTTATGCTGATAAGTCCTAAATTCCAGGAAAAGTATGCCTTGTAGAACAGGGAGCATAATGAGAAATTAATTTTTGCTATTTCTATTCTATAAAGTTTGCAGATATTCCTTGTATGAGAAGTGTTCTTGTGAGGTTTGAAAGTGTTCTTATGTGCAATAAAAATATTTCCTTTTTTTATTTTCTCTAAGAAACTGCTTGGAAGATTGTGCTGTTTTCTTGCTGTTCCACTGGCCAGACCCAGGTGGAAGGTCTGCCATCAAAACTTCATCCTGGATTGTATCAGTTTCTGGTTGCTTTTTGAAGGAAAGGAAAGGGGATGATCTTAAGATATATATACACTTCGCAAGCAGATGGAAGACTGGGTCCTGCTACAGGCAGCACAAAGTCTACTTTAGGCACAAGTTGCTGATATTACTTTACCATAAAATGGGTGCAGATGTTGTTGGTGTTGAGCAGAGGAACATTGGAAGTCTTTCAAAGGAAATGCAAAAGGAGGGATTTGAAGGAGGAAGTGGTGGGAGCTTTTCACGTGAGAAGTTATGATGAAATGTTTATACTTGATCCATAAATGACAGGACAACATTCAGAACAGTCTCACCAAGCAAATCATAGGATATCCGATCTGCAAGTGTCAAGCCTGAAAAGTCCCTTGGCTGCTTGTGAGAATTTCGCAGTGAATTCTTACAAAAGTTAATCTTAAATATGTGTCCTCCTTTGGAAGGAGGATTAACAGTGCTCCTAGGAGTATCAAAGTGGAAGACATACCCAGTTGGACAGGAATCTTGATTAATCAGTCTCCAGTCACAGAGAGTGAGAAAGAAACTAAAGATAGTGATTGATGCCAATGCTGCCCTTCTTGCATACAGGCCCATTATTCATGTTATATGAAGCTTTTTGTAAGAAATTAATTTCAAAGATAGCACCGGGGAAATGGAACCCCTTTAATGTGCAGATGATGGTGTTTTCAGTGCTCATCAGAGCAATTAGGAGCTTCTCGGATCTGAGTTTGGACAATTTTCCTTTGCCTTGTAGGAGTATAACAGCACCACTTTGTCCTTTCAAAAAAAGAGCATCTTTCCCTAGTGATTAATTTGCAAAAGAAAAATACATGGACTGATTAAAGGAGTGAAATAAAATGTAAGAGGAAGTAAGGAATTGGAACAGTTAAGTGGAGACTCTGGTCAAATCCATTCTTCACGACTCTCCCATTCTCCACTGTTTACTTTAACTGCAACCCCCCACAAAGTTCAGCTCAGTGTGTGTAAATTATAGGGAGTCTCTTCTCTATTTTTAATACACAGATGTATCTAAACATATTTTCACACTAAAGGGGGAATTGGATCTTAACAAACGCTCTTCACATTAATGGAAGCTCTGCTTCTCTGCCCTTTAATTGCCTTGAGATTCTCCAGATGCGGCCAGATCCCTGTCTCCAATCAGTTTTCTACTGACCACTCAGCCAAGTGAGTTACTGCAGGCTCATCCAAACAGGAGAGCTGCAGAACTGGGCCTTTTGGTTTCCTCCATGTACCCCACCGTGTTGATGATTAGTCTTTTTAAAGTCAAGGGAGATGAGATAAGAGCAGTAAGCTCTGCTAACACAGCCAAGCTGTGTATGGACTTTGGGTGATCCACTCCTCTTAAATCACTGCCTGATTCCTTCAATTACTCAAAAGCCAAACCCAGAAACTAATCTATCTATGGCCAAAATATTTTTGTTCCAAAAAAAGCCAGACAGTGAGCTCCATATGCAGATTTGGGGCACTCTTTGCCTGTTATGATTTTAAGGTGATGTCTTCTGAGTAGCTGCTATTTCTCATTGCTGTCAGAGCAGAGTAGTAGTTCAGTCTGTTGCTGCTGGCACTGTTCCTTGTTGCAGAAATAGTTTATTTGTATAGGTTTCTGATTCTTCATATGTAGGAGAGCTAATGCATTTTATTCATTCTTCTTCTGGCTGAAGGTGGCCAGTTCTCATTCTCCTTTTATAGTCTGCATGTAGTTAACAGCTACCAACTGCTCTCATGGAATGAGGATGAGGGTTTGTAGTAATTCTCTCCTCTATTACCACAAAGAGCTTGCTGGGTCTGTGCCAAGTTCTTCAGAGCTACCCCACTGTGATCCCATCACTTGTTTTTCAGATCCTTCGGTCCCTTCTTCGCTATGTAATTCTATGCACTTGCTTTCTGGGGAGCTCCCTCATCAACATGATACCAAGGAGTGAAGCTAACACCCCCCACACTAGGGTTTTTTAGGGAGAGTTGAAAGAGGCTTTCCTGTCTTGGCAGGCCAGCATCTAAAAAGTAGGAATGTTGGCAACTTGTTCCTGGATTGGGTATTCTGGGGAAAGTAGCTTCATCTTGCTCTTAATTTTTATGCCTTTCACAGTCTCACGTCTATGGAGTTTTACACCTTTTCTTGGTGGAATAGGTTAAGAACTGTTAATTAGACAGAGTCTGCATCCAAGTTGGTTGAAAAACAGAGGTTAAGATTTTCAGAATGTTTGGGAAGATGGATAAGCAGCATGCTTGCTTCGTAATTGTCTTCGCTGCTAGAGCACAGAATGTATGTAATTTGGACCATTTATTCTCATTCCCAAGTATGACCTTTTGAGCTAATTTTAGGTACTTCTGAAAAAAGTCTTGGCCAACTGTCAACAACATAATCAACAAGCAGAGAAGTTACTTCTAAGTAGACCACCCTGAAATAGTTCTGCTTTTGCTGGCAATTTATACCATTCCCTGCTGGATCTCTCCCTTGATGGAATATCCGTTTGGATTTATTGTGGCTTCACCACAAATATGGTAGCAAAGTTCCCTTTAAATTTTCTCAGGAGGAAGGAATCAGATGCAAATGAGGAAATAAGGTGTTACAGACATCATACAGCTTGTTCATAACCTTTTTCTTGAAAGAAAATATCTTCCACCATCTTTGAGCCCTACTTTCATTCCTTCAGGATAGGCAAAGCTCTGCTAGGTGAAGCTATTCAGTGAGAATAAATAACATCTATTCTGGCTCTTCACAAAATGGGAAGGCAGTGTATCTCAGTTGCAGTGGAAAGAAAAATATGCTTTTGGAAGATATTTACACTTCTGTGCTACAGCTGGGAGCTGCTCACCTTCTTTTATGGAAGACAGAAAAGCACTGAATTCCTAGCCAGCCCACAGGATGGCTCTTAGTACAGATGTTTCTGATGCTTTAAAGCAGCGGTACTCTGATGGGGCACTCTGGCGTGGGTGAGGATTTTAAGCACAGTTTGCCCAGACCTCACTGAGGTTTCAAACTGACATGTGGGAAATTTTTTGGTCTTACTGGTATTTATTGCCAGACCTTACAGGTCTCCCAGGGGGCAGCTGCAGTTCACTGCCTCAGTCCCCAGCTGTGGAGGTGACATGTGCTAATTTTCCAGGAACCAGTCCTTAGTAAAACTAGCCAGCTGGCCTGGAGCTCCTCTGTTTTGAGACTCTTCTTGTGGGTGAACGTTGGGAATGTACCTATATTAGTTTCTCAGGGATCATGAAGAGTTTTACCATTTTGTTAAAAGACAATAGGTTTTGGAGATTAGGTCCTGAAATATAAATTTAAACTCTACCTTCTACTAAGGTTTAAACCATCAGTGAACTATTTGCTTTTTGATGAGTATCATGCAGAGGCATTAGTATTAAATGTTGAGGGTGATTACGTGACCTTTTCTTTACTGCCGAACGGGAAGTCTATATTAAAGGAAACCTCTGATGGAAAAGTTGAGTGTCAGGTGACTGGTATTTGGTGCTGACACTAAAGTAATAATTAATGAAAACAAGCAGGTATGCAACAAAAGCTGTAATAACTCCCATGATACTGAAGTTCAGTACCAGTGTGGTGCATATTCATACATTATGCTCCACGAACCTCAAGGGCTGACATAACCACTCAGAGACAGAAAAAAAAAGCAGAATGTGGGAAATTACTTTCAGTGCTGATAGAAATTGCACTTCAGGTGCAAAGTGCTTTAAAAAATAGATGTACGTGGGAGAACAGTGTTATTTGTACTAAATATTTTTACAGTAGTGCATGTGAAAAATTAATGACTTTATGCTTTAAGTACAGGTGAGTTTAATAACAAGATCACACAAAACATTGCCTTTAATTAAATTTGTCTTCCAGAGCCGTGTACAACTTATTCTGTTAACTGTTTTTTAACTTTCTTCTAGCCTCTGATTAAATAAGAATCCATTTTGGTATCTTTTGAATCCACAAAGCATCAAATGTGAATTTACTTCACAATTTCATCTTTCTCTTCTACTGATTTACAGCTTAGTTATAAGTAGCAAACCCATTTTTGTCACTGTTTATTTAATTTCAAATATTGCGGTGTATGTTGCAGATTCCCACTACTCTTGCCACTCTACACGAAAAAAACAGACAAGAATCTTTGCAGGAGTGCATATCCCAGTGTAGAACACTTCTGCTAATGTGATTCAGGTGCATATATCCATAAGACAATGTAATAGGAAGGGAAGGCATTCTGTTGGCTGACGGTTTTTGCTGGCTTGGTGAGACTGTAGTGGTTTCCCACTTTGTTAAATTCTTAGCTGGTGTTTGAAAGGAATGCAAACTCATCATTCCAGAGATTATAGGAGAAAAAGAGGAAACTGGATTGTCTAGTAATGAATGGCAGTGCAAGCAGCAGGGTGAACTACTGAGGCACAAACTCGTGTCAAGTCAGCAGACACGTTGGGCTGAGGCAGTGTTTTAGATTCACAGTTGGCTACAGATTATCCGAGAGCCTTGCTCCAAAGACTGAAAATGCCAAGAGGCCCCTAAATGAAATGCATCTGAAGAAGAAGAACTGTACAGATTACTGGTCGCTGTTGGGATCAAGGATAGGTTATTAGTAGGTCACTGCTTCATTTTCTGATATAGGCAATTGCTCTCTTGGAGGCATTTCTATTCCTATTTCCCCTAGGACCACAATTTTCCCTTAAAGAAGGGTTACTATCTGCACAGTTTTAAATCTAAGAAAAAGCAAAATGCACTGAAATTGTCGACCTGTTAGAAGGAGCCTTATATTTCTTATTTTCAGGGAATCGGACTCATTTAGGGCATGTCTATATTTGTTTTGTGAAGCTAGGAATGAGATGGGTTTAGACATACTATATTTTGCTTAATTTCTTTTTAAAAGATCAATTTTACCATCTTTAGATATGTATTGCACGGATTACATTTAATTAACGTAATAAATTAATTTAGATTTCAAATTGTTATCATGTTCTTGCATTGAGAATAAATTGGAGAAATGCATTAATCAGTATTAATTTTCTGTTTCTAGCACTGTAGGTAGCTGTAATACAATGCTGGGACAATGACTGGTATTTCCCTGAAGTTTTGTGAGATCCCATGGCTGCACTGTAATCTCCTCAAGGTTTAACATGCATTTACTAACAGCATAAGTTCTAGCCACAAAGCATATGATTAAAAAGTGCTGAAAGAAATGTTGATATTTAATTTCCTTTACATTAGCATTGGCATTCTAAAAAGAAATAAGACTTAAGAGTTCAGAAACTGAACAAGCAAAAGGGAGAGCTGGGGAAAAGCCTCAATTTTCTACTGTGCATTTGATTTTACTTAAGGGAATGTGATTTACTTATGTGTGAGGAGTGAAGAGGCAGTGGTACTTCTCTCTGAGGATCCTAGAGTAATTGTGCCCTGCTCCTGGGTATGCCATTGCCAGACAAGTCAGCCAGGCAAACTCACTGCATTTCTTTTCTCTGAATTCTCTCCGGTTGTGGTCTGAAGCAAGTTTGGCTAAGCAGTAGGCAATATGATATCCACATATGTTAGCCAAAGCAGTAAAAGCTGCTAGGAATGAGTTAATACAGCATGAGTGAATAATGTAGGTGAAATTGAGGTCTCTGGTTTGTGATGCCTGTCAAAGCTGACAGTGGCAGCTAAATCCTAGCTGCCCCAGCTAGCTGACCTGCCTTTTTTTTAAAGGCTGTTGCTCCCGTAGCAGAAGTGATGGAGCAGGAGATGTACCTGCTCCTCAGCAGCAGTGCACTGCTCAATATTTTAACATAAACTAAAATAAGTGGTGCCTTAAGTTGATATATTGAGTTGTGCACTGTGGTGTCAGTGGAGGTGACGTGTTGGCTGCTATACTATCTCTGCCATTGGGGCAGCAAGTTTTGACATAGTGACAGAGAGGATTTAAGAGGTAGCAAACTTTCTGGATGTCATTGCTATACAGGCTGGGAATTATGTACCATATTACTAAACAGGGAAAATGTAAACTGGTGGGAAAAAGAGGAATATAATTGCACAAAATCCCTATTAGTGCCATATTAGAGTAAGATAGCAGTGTTGTATATTCACAGGGTTCCCTCCTATCTTTGACTTTGGACTGTGATTTAACAGCTTGAAATCCTATAGTGGAATTCCATTTGAATTTTGGTTTCCAAAGGCAACTGGCAAGGCTATTAATTTATCACACTCTTTGCCGTTTGTTTGACTTCATAAGTGTTCACAGCATTTTGCAAGGATACCAAATGCAGGTCCTAACTCCAAAGGGATTATTATCCGACAGTCAAACCACAACGCAGAATTAAATCAAGGGATGGATGCAAGTCTTTTTCAACAGCATAGTAGACAGCTTGCCCCAACCACATTATCTGCATGAGAAGTGTTGGGGCTACAGAGGATCTCAGGTGAGCTCAGGAAGGAATGAGCTGACCTTTCCCCGCTACAGACGTTCAGCAATGGATTAACCATTTCAAGAAATCCATCTGAAGACCCATTGTCTGAGAGCTACAGAAAAAAGAGAGGGCCCCAGAGCCCCAGCAGAGACAAAAGACGACCAAAAATATGGCTCACATTTCTTGTACCCAGGTTTCACAAAGCTTTAGGGATCCCAGAAGTTGAAGACTCCACAAAAGAATGAGCATTGTTCTTCCTTCAGACTCAGGAAGTAGTACAGAAAGGACTTCCTCCTTGCACTCCTTCCCATGATAGTGAGTCTCCACTTTTGGGCAGTGGACACATAGATGAACAAGCAAATAAGGTTGGGTAGCACTAAGAGAATGAAACTCAAACTGCAAACAATCATATTGCCTTGTCTAAGGGCATTAACAATCATAATGCCTAGTGTTTAAGCATGGGATTTATTTTGCATTCCTTGGAGGTGTACAGAGATCTTAGCAGTGCCCTTTTCTGCCTTTGAAATGGAACAAAACTAAACTAAATGCAGAATATGTGAGATCCAGTCCAAAATGCAGACAGACTGGGGTTAGTGTGGGAAAGCTAAATATAGACAGTGTCTCTAATCAGAGTTGGAAGGCCAGGAGTGGAGCAGTATGGCACACAAGATGCAGAAAGATATTCAATTAACCTTAATTCAAGTTCAAGGTTTCAGTCTGTGCTGCTTTGCTGGGTGAGAGTGTGCGTCAAAGTACGCATGATATTTTGGTGAGGGCATTGCGATCTGTTGAGATTTTCAGAGCCCACATCTGAAATCTATTTTTAGACTTCAGCTCTTAAAGGAGGGAAAAAAAAAAAGGGCAAGCTAGGATAATTTTCTAACAAAGTCTTAGAAAAATATTCATTGCTGGGCCAACATCCTTAATGGCCAGTTACGGGTGAGCTACAAACCCTGAAAAATGAGGCTTATAATGGAAACTGCAATTCAACCATGTAACGATAGCATTGCAGATGGGATATGGTAACACACAGCCATTCCTTGCCTCACTGAACTGCCTGTCTCAGAGTTCTGAGGGATTTACCCACTCTCTACCCATCTTCTCTGAGCTGGAAAGGAATCAACAAATATCTCCTTAGATGCTAAACATCAAAAATGCCAGCATATTGAGTAGTATCACTAATTTCAGGCCCGGAAATAGGAGAAGTACATTTGGAATAGACTCTAAATAGTTGCAGACTATAGAATAGGTTGCTAGGAGAGAGAAAAGAGGAAAGAATCAGCACTTCAGTGGCTTAAACTATGCCCATAAAAAAGGGACAGATGTTTCCTATTGGAGCATCCCCTTATAAAACAGCTTCATCCCTGCAAAGCAGCACACTGCAGCTTCTATATATAACTGCAGCACAACACACCACAGCTGAGGGTTTATAGAAGCTTTTTTATTTGTAAAACATTAAGGGTAAAATCAGATAGCTAAGAGCAGGTAGGATGTCTCTCGATAAGCACCCAACATTTCCAAGCACACTTCTTTTGTCTGCCTTCATAGAAGATGCTGTTCCATTCCTGCAGCCAGTGATGGTTGTCGGTTCCGACTGCTACTTTTTGCATTTATGCAAAAGCATCCAGAAGGTTGAGATTTAGGCCATCCAAGGCCAGATAATTGAGGGCTAATGTAGTCTCCATATCCTTAAGTCTGTTTCCATGCACAAGTGCATTATGGTGTTTCATTACCAGATCATATAACAGTGTGATGTGACAATGTGACATACTATTCAGCAAAACAGGAAATGTTGAGAAACCTTTCTGTGTTATTCACATCAGCAGCTTTCAATAATAAAAGTGACATGCTCTCCATGATGGAATAAGTACAGATGCATTAGTATTCCTCATAAAGCATCACTCTTGTCATTATGGTAATGACAGACTTTGCGTGCTTAACCTATCACTTATAAAAAGAGTATGTTTGTTTCTATGGAACCAGATTGTTCTCCCCCCACATGTACTCAAGTAAGTGAGACAATTCCAGGATTAAGGGTCTCAGTAATGTCAGTAGGATTAAAGCAAACATATTTTCAGAAGTGACTGGGATTTGCTAAAAGCCTCTTTCTTTCAAGTGTTATTTTTGATGCATTCCAACAAGCACGGTTTTCACTAGGTTCATCATATACTGCAGTGCCTCAGCTGCAAAATCTGGATCCAGATTCATAGCTGGACCAAAATATCAGGTCTTCTGCCCTTCACAGAGACCAAAAAAAATTTGTTTTATGACAGCCAGACTCCCTAGGAGCAGGAATAAATATCAGGACATCAGGACTCCCTTTCCAGATATGCTTTCAGGTACATAATTTTACTTGTATTTCAGTTTCACCATTTCCATCAAAGAGGGAAATAAACTTTTGCATGTGGTGAAAGGGAATCATATCTATAGGATACATGAAACACACAAGCATATCTATGTTCAAAGACATATTTGATGATATAAAATACTACACCTCAGAAAAAAAACTTTCCTTCAGGATACACTCCCAACTTTATAAAAAAGTCCAGGCTTATCTGTTTCACAAGCATCCCCATTCAATCCTTTTTAACTATTTCTGTCTTCATTGTTACACAGGCAGCCCAGTCCCACAGGCATCAGAATTGGGAAATGCTTTCCCTGACTGTAGTTGGCTTGAAGTGCCCCTTGCTGAAAAAGCACTGCTGTGTAATCAGCAGGGGCAGGCAGGATGGTGTTCGCCGGGGTGTAAATTCGCAGCGCATTAGCTGCTCTCCATTAACTCCCATAGTAAATGTGTCATTGTGCTCACAAGAGCATTCTTAGTGCCAGATTAAGGCTATCCACACAGGAAACTAGTGTGGAGTAGCTAGGGCTGTATAAATTCACACCTTAGCTTAGTTGGTACTAAATCTCCCACTGTAGGCAAGCCTGCTGTCTATCCACCTGCTTAGCTTGTGTTGCTTGAAATGCTGCTTTTTCTCAGTTGCCTAATTTCTAGATGTGTCTCCATTTTTGTCCTCGAGAGTAATTTGTTACATTCTACCCGCCAGGCAGAATTTCAGTTCCTGCAGCTGCTCTCACATGTGGCACCAATGGCCTCTGAGCTCTCAGCACTAGGTTGGAAAATGCAGATGATGTAGGCTGAGACCTCAACTTTCACCCACTGCCGTATTTCCAATTGCAGTTGGTATTCCCTCTATGGCCATCCTTCTCCATCCTCCATAGCCAACTTTATCCTCATCTGCCTCCTCTGCAGCCCTTTTTAGATGACTTGCATTAGAGATGTGTGGGAAAGGCAAAATCTTAATGCAAACAAAGTGTGAACTCACTGAGTTACCCCATATTCCGAGAGCAATGTGCTCAGGGGACTACGTGGAACTGTGCCTGAGCAGAGCTGTTATCATTTACTTACTTGTTTTACAATAAGCTCAACAATTCTAAACCGTTTGAACACCTTTGGCTGGATATAAAGCTATCCATTGTAACCCAAAAATGCTATAAACTTCCCTTTAGCACCTGCTCCGCCTCACTGCTCGCTTTTATGCTGTTGCTCAGGCTTGTTGCCTGTTGGTTGTAAGCTGCATGGGACAGGATTGATGTTCTTTATACTTCATCAAGGTCTAGGAGAATGGGGGATCCCTATCCTGTTACACGGGGGCACAGCCACAGTACAAGTGATGGTGATTGTGATTACAGCTGACAACTGAAATAAATGGCACTCTGCAAACCTCATCCACTTCAGCTGCATTAACATGAAGGGCAGAGAATACAGCCATGATCCCAATGTTGAAAGCTAGGATGAAACTGCTAGTGTTACAGTTGTATTTTTCCTCCCTTTTTTACAACCAGATTATACACCTTACTAAGAATATTTTCCTGCATGCTTTGTGTTATTCTTTTGCACTCAACAGTGAAGGAATGTAAGAGCAAGCCTAGCTTTTCTACACTTTCTGTCTTTCCCCTTGCTAAAGTATGTGGGACTCGATGGCTAATCCATATAGTTTCTAGGGCAGGCTAGTCAAAGAGAATACACCATTATTAATAGAGGACATCACCGAAATGCTTGAACAATGCCCCATTGTGAGAATGGAGAGAGGTTGTTGATGGTTCAGCTCCAAGCCTTGAATTCCCTCTGCTAACCCCACAGCTGACCCACGGGAACCTTTTCTCCTTTCCTGTTACCCCTCTCTCTGCTTGAAGAGTCTTTGTTGCCTTCCTGTTAATAAAGGTCCTTGGTGTACTTATTTGCATGGTGATTTGCACTTCCAGCTCACAGCTAATCGATAGTGAGGATATTGCTTGAGTTCCAGAACTAAACAGAAAGGGTCCTTAAATATTGTATTGAAGGATGTGTTATGCAGAGGAGAAAGAAGACTGTTCCAAGTCTGCTCTCAGCTTCTGCACTGTACTTCTTTCAAACACAGGATTATTAATGCAGTAAGTGGGAAATTCTTCTCAAAATCCTCTCTGAAAGCTTGATGAGGTGTGTGCCCACTTCCCTGTAACTCAGGCAGGATTCTAACTTTTTATCACAAGGCCATCGTAAATAACGGATTTTAGGGGAAGTTGGAATTGTTGCTAGGAAGTCTTACTTCTCCACAGGCACAGATGGAAGGCTCTTTAAGATGGACACCTTGTACTGATTTCCTTGCTGAAAACCTTCCTAAATGCAGATTTTGGCTTCTTACCCAGAGCTTTGAAGAAATTGCTCTTATAAAATCTCTCCTCCCCTCCCTGAGAGTTTCCCCCCTCCAAGCTACCAGTGTCTCAATGCAAGTAAGTTTAGCCAGGATGTTTACCAGAGCAGATATTTTGATGAGAGTGCACCAAATTCTCACTTTTGACCCTGCAAGCCTGTACTCAGGCACTAAAATTACAAACTGCCTTAGTCAAATGCAGTTTTTAAACATCCAAGTGAAAAGTGTGTGTGTGATGATGATTCCTAGTTTCTGGTTAGGTCAAAGTAAGTAAGATTTATGATGGTCTTAATTTTTAATTTCCACATTTCAAGTAAACACTTATTACCAGTTTTGTACACAATGTGAGAAGTAAGTGTGTTTCTGAGCTCCAACAACTTTAACTTCTTTGATAATATTGGCTATTTATTTATTTATTTTTAAAATAGGTATAAGCAGATCTGAATGTTTGGATTTATTGATTTGACAGGTTAATATTCACCCCTTGTCTTGGTCAATATTTGCCTAGGAGGATATTAAATCTTAGTGTCTGTTACAAATGTCAGTACATATAATGTAGCTAGAACAGGAGAAAATTGTAATGCTAGAAGTTTCATTAACCAATAATGAAAGTTTGGTAAAACTAATTATTTTCAGGTTAAAGTCAAATTAATCAAACCACTGGGCTGCTTTTCTAAGAGTGGTCAAGCATCTTGACCTGCAATTTAGAGATGCTTAGCTTCAATTTATCCAAGTTTAATAACGGAAAGCATGGGGGCAGAAGGGAAAAACCCAGACAAGATATTTGATTTATAGTTAAATAAAATATTTTATTTAACCACAGATTAATATATTTGTTTGGATGTAGAAGAAAATCCCACTGAAGGAACAAAGAGAAACCCACAATTCTTTTCCTCTCACTTTAGCTAACAAACAGAAAAAGTAATGCTCTGAGGAGTGCTTGTTACTGCATTTGTTAAATTTCTGTGGACATATCGGGTAATTTCTCTGCATTATGGTAGTCTAATTTAGATTTTAAGAAAACGGGGGGAAAAAAGGCAGACAAACATTTATCTCCAGGGAGGAAACAACTGATTCAGCTGCAGCCAGCTGTTTTCATACATTTAACAGAGTACATTCCTCCAGAGCTCCCACACCGCTGACCTATAAGAGGTGAGTGCAAGGAGCTTCTCGACGTGTTATCTTTCCAGGCTAGACACAAGGCTGTTAACAACATGAAAAAAGGATATAGTTTCCCTTGTTCTCATTGCTGGAAGACTCATTTTCCTCCTTCTAACAGTTTTTCCACAGCTCTGCCACTTAATAAAAAAGGAGATGACACTGATCCCTATCACACATTCCTCCCATTTCTCTGGGCATAGGTATTTAACAAAAGGGAATGTTCCTCTAAAGTTTTGCCTAACTCTTTTCTGAATTACTGCAGGACAGCTCATGCCATTCCACAGCTGTTGTCTTGTTTACATAGCATGGTTTAAATGGACATTCCCAGCATGGGACATATGGAGCATGGATGTTACATACTGCATTCTAGAATAAGGCTAGTTAAATCCCACTTTTATGGCTGGAGTTTTTAAGTCCCTGTGAGACTTTGCTGCAGGAGACTGACAGGAGGGACAGGTGTATCGTGGTTTCAGCCTGGTGACAAGTTTTCACATTCAGCTGCATTCTTCCGGCAGCAAAGGGCCGAGCAGCTGGCAGCCCCCAAGCCTCCTTGCCTCTGCGGGAATGCCTGTGGCAGGGAGAAGAATGTCCTGTATCCCTCGCCCCATCAGGCAGCCGCATTGCAACGCAGGCATGGCTGCTGCTGATCCTGCTTGTCAGGTGAGGCCTCCCTTGGACGCAGTGTCAGTAACTCTTATTTACCCCGAATGTGTTCCTGACTTCCTTACCTGGAGAGATGCTATGCACTTTCAAGCAATGAGCAGATCTCATAACCAAGAATATGCAAAAATTATGGTTTGCTGAAATCAGATCTCTTTTTGTGAACAGAAGAATTTACTGGTCTTGAAATTGAGTCATGTTTCCTTGCTTGCTTAAACAGAGGTTTTTACGGGAATGAATTACACCATTTTTTGCAGGATATAGTGTTGAGAGGGTCCTTTTGAAGCCCATTCTGCTATGAGCAAGGTAACTACATTAAGTGAGCACTCCTAGATGCAGACACCCTTTGTGTGCCTATATTAGGAAGCTCTTTTGAGGAATAGGTGTATAACACAACTGAGAAAGTCCAAAAGCAAATGAAAACTGGGCTTTTTTTGGCTGCATTGCAGCTGGGGCAACTAGATTGGAAGCACAGACTAAATTACACTTTTGGATGTGTAAGGGAGGAAAGTACATCCTCCCCACTGCCTCTCTCTGCCCCATGTTGCATTCCTCATAGTTCGCAGAAATGTTTCTTCATAGCTCAAGGGGAGGAGCTGGCACTGCTGGCCAGGATGAGACATTTCTGTAAAAGCATCAGCAGGCTAGCCATATATACCAGCTACACTGCCAAAGCAGGCGTAGGGAGGGCTCCCTGCACTGCACTTCCCACAGCTTTCACCTGGGCTGTCCCTCCTCCTTCTCTTGTGCATGTTTGTGGTGCTATGGCAGTGAACAGGATGAAGTGTTGCACCAAATTCCTATCCTAACAGTTCAGGCTACAAACCCAGCCATGGGAAAAATAGCCAAGAAAAAGCAGAAACCAGTCACCTTCTTTGGTTGTAAAAGAGGAATGGTGTGAGAATCCAGGGTGAAGTTCCAGCCCCAGACTGCATCATATGGGCTATAGCCAGCAGGCAAACACTCTTCAGTCTTTCCTTGCAAGATGTGTTATAGGTACTTCTGAATATGAGCTATTTCCTCCTTTTTGTTTTCGCCTTTGAAGGTCACTGTAAGGGTGAGCTGCGTCATTGCACAACTCAGGAAAGGCAGGTGCTACAATTGCCTAGTCTTAAAAATCAGTTGAGACCATTTGCTCTTTTGCAAGGAGAGCAAGCATCTGGAATCTTTTTTCTTTCACAGTAATCTCATTTGCTGTGAAATGATTGAATTCAGATTCCTGAATTTTCCTTGAAGACTATTTGTAAGTACCAGACAGCTGATCTACAGCAATCTAGAGGGCAAGGGATATATAAATCTCCTTCATTTATGGCCACCTTCCTCCAAAATCATATTCTCTCCCACCCAATAGCAGCAGCAGTGACTGATGCATCCATCCAGGAGCAGGGAGGACAACGCGGGTCTGAAGCTGTGATGTTGCTTGGTAACCACCTGCTGAGAGCACCAAAGAGCCAGGCACTGTAGCCCGTGGTGTCTCATCTCTCAGACAAAGGGGTGCCTCACAGCTGGCCCCGAGGACCAGCAGTGCTCAGTGTGGGCCCCTCTTGCACAGCAGTTATGCGCTGGGCTGTCTGGTCACAGCATTTGAGGAGTTTGGCTCTTTTTCTCGTCTCTGCAATTGATGTTGTGCCCTTCACACGTGGCTTTGGAACAGTCTGAATCCGTAAGTACAGTGCAAACCTTTTCTGCACAAAGGGATAAGGACCTGACCCTGCATCCTCAACACCGTGGCAAAAGGGCTCAATGGTACAAGAACTCATTTATTTATGAAAACATTCCTATTTGGTTATATTTATCATATAACTTTTCATGATGTTCTGGGACTCTGTTATGTGCTATACTTAAAATACATTTTAGGATTCTGACATATTTGGATTTGGTCAGATGTGGAGCTTGGCTCCAGATCAGAATATCACTTACATTAAATCTAGTTGTGGTATGAAACTCTAGACTAGGATTTGTATTCAAACTAAACAATGCTAGAATCCTGCAAGCAGTTCCTGTAAGAGCTCGGCTATATTTGGTGGCTACCTGAGCAGCTGAGGCTTTAAATAAAGCCAGTACTGCTTGCTCAACTTTTACCAGCATAATCAACGGTCTTATTAAAAGGAAAAAAGAAGTCACGCTTTTTTGTTTGAAACCTAACTGGAATACAGTTTTTTCCTGGGGGGAAAAAAAAAAAAAAGGAAAATTTGGCCACAGATTTGGGTTCCTACCCTGGAATTAAATTAATTTTTATATCTAAGGCTTTTCTTTCTCTATGATTTTCTTAGCAATGAATAGGCCAACAGCTTAGGGGGAAGAAGAAACATGACCAAAGCAACATGAGTATCATGTATCTGATGGTGTTGAACACTGGTACCAAATTTATAACTGTGCACATTACTGGCTTAAAACTCAGAAGAAAAACCCAAACCAGAATCAGAATGTAGCAGAACATTTATTTTGGCACATTAAACTTGGAGGCACGTACTTCGAACAGCTTGCAAAGGAAGAGTCACACCTTTAAAAAACAAAACGAAGCCTGTGCTCACACCTCACGTGTGAAAACTGGACTTAAAAATAACATAATGGTTTGATTACATTAAGCATACTACAGCACATGGAGCCATCAAGAACTTCCTTAGTTCCTGGAACTTCCAACCTGTCTGTTGGAACTTCCAACCTTGCTGTGGCCACTGCAAAGATCCAGGGCAGGACCACAGGTGCTCCTGACACAACACTGACACCGTATAAGCTTCAGGGGCTTCATCCCCAGCTACATCATCCTATTTTGTTCCAGCAGGGTGGTGTCCAGCCTCCTGCATCCAGACTGCCAAGCTGAACTGGTAATGGAGGGTAATCAGGCAATTCACTTGAAAAGCACACTCCTGGGCTGAGCTAGGCCATTAACCTATGCCCAGCCTGACGCGGCAGCAGCTGTTTAGCACCTCTTATTCTTGCTCCAGGCAGGGGCATTGCTCCAAATTGCCCCTTTCCCTTTCTGCCTCTCTGTTGGTGATCTATTAACACAGTAAAAACTCAACTGATTCCTGCCTTTCCTCTGTATGCTGAATGCCACTATACATCCTGTCATGTTAGTGAAGCTCTGCATGTGCCTATAAAGCACAGCACAGTATGGAAATGGTCTGTGCTATTTTTAACAATTACGCCATTTTATTTAATAGTGCACTGACTAAAGACTCACCTGGATGCTGCAGATAATCCCCCCATATTCCAGCCAGGTAAATGACGAGTCGTCATCTTGTTTCATCTTGGTTCTTCTCGCCTGGGAGTGCCACTGCCTGTGCAGAATCATGAGAGACACCATCCACACAATCCCTGCTCAGTGCTGCTGCAAGGGACACTGCCTGCAGGGCCAGAGGGGAGACTTCGTCCCACACTGAGCTCCTCACACTGGCCAACAAGTCAGCCATGACACGGCTCTGCATGGTGTTCAGACACACCCAACCCTCTGCTTCCTGAAGTGCAAGAAGAGTCTGCCTGCCGAAGCATCTACCTAGAAGGTAAGTCACCTGTTTCTCCAATGGGAAAGCACAAATCTGGCAGGTCTTCATAAAAAAGTGATGAGACTGGCTCTAAATATTTGAAGTACACAAAACAAATTTATTTTCAAATTCACTTATGCTCTGAGCCTTTAGTATTCACATTTTCAAACTCTTCTGAGATTTGGAGGGCAAGATTTCTCTGTCTTTCTCACCTCTGAAGGAGCTGCCACCTGTGGTGCTTGCAAAGAAGGACTGGGGAAAAGTGTTTCACTCTGAGGCACGCCCAAATTGCTGGCTACACAGCCCTACTCAACAGCTAAAGAAAGCACACACAGAAGGAAAGCAGAGACACGAATGAAGTCCAAAGAGTAAGCCCATGATATGAATGACTGTGGTACCTTTGACTTCAAGACAAATAGCAGAGGCCAGAGGCAAGTCAGTGTATCGGCCTATGGTGATGGCTCAGAAAGCTACTTCCAGAGTCAGTTTTCTGTGGGTTGCCACGCTGCATGTGCAAGTGGCTGAGGTGCATGGGTGCTGCTGTGCCCTGTTTGCTGCAGAAGAGCTGCCTGTGGCAGAGCAACCAGCCAGGGGCAGCCCTGCAGCAAACAGCTGCGACACTTTCAAAGCTAATGTGAGCCAAAGCTCTTACTTTGTTAGTGCTCACAAAGCCACTGTTAGCAGGAGAGGATTAAAAAAAAAACCGACTAAAAAGCAAACAGTAATGTAGTAACTTACCCCTTAGCACAGGGACTACTATTGGTGTTAGGGATGTGTATGGCTCACACGGCTCCTTTATTATGCACACATTTTAAGTGCTACCTTGCATGATAGGGTCCTTGTTCTCTCTCACCCTCTCCTGCTGTGAGTTTTCCAGATGCAATGACATTTCTTTAAGCTCTCCTTCATTACACTATCAGCTTCTTCTCTCAGCTGGGACATAAAGGTTAACTGGCCCTGTAAAATTACTGATTCATATCACAGGCACACGAGATAGCCAAGATTAACTAACAATCATTACAAAAACAGCAATGATTAAGCTAGAGATGCCTTATAATCCTCACACAAAGCCAAAAAGTGTGACCAGCATACTACCCAGGTAACTGTAAACTATGAAGTCATACAGATGTCTGGAAGCTAGCTGCAGGCAATTAAAGAAGTCATATATGATAAATTGCAACATCTTCAAAATCTCAAGTGTTAAGTGCCTTCATTCTAACATTTCTAAGCTATGGCTAATATATCCCCAGATCATTTTCTTTTAAAACTGAATTGCATTCAAGTGATCTGTCCTCCTCTGCCTTGATATTCTGTTTCACTTTGTTAGCAATTACCACTATAGAAAAGACATCTTTAGTCCAGAACAGATTTCCAACTCATTTAACAGTTCATTGTTGGATAATGGAAAAACAATTGAATCAGAAGCTGAAGCTAAATGGTTCATCTGAGTACAGAAATGCTGTTTATTATTTTGGAGATGTCTAGAAATGCCACTTGCTAACTCAGGCTACCATTTCAAGAAAAAAACAACACATGAAGCTATGTATTAACTCCTAATTCTGCCTGCCACAAGCAGCATCCTTGCCCATGGACTGAGGCTGAACTTAATGGGAAAACACTTCCTTTCCAAAAAGGACTCATATGAAGCCATCTACTCCAACAGGGCTGCCCAGCTCTACAACCCACAGCACTTCTCTGTCAGTGCTAGAGCTGTAACTTGTGAAGGACTTAAGGATGAAAGATACTGTGGAAAAAAAAGGGTTGTATTTTTTGAGCTTAAAGAAAACTAATAAATAAGTAAGTCTTCATGGTAGCCTTAGAACTTCATATGGCTTCAGGCAAATATATGCTCTTTTTCAGCTCAAAACAGCGGAGAAATAGTTTTGGTCTTTGAATAGGAAATGGGTTCAGAGAGGAAGCAAACAGCATCTCTTAAATGGAAGTAAAAAAGAAAGCAGCACAAAGAGCCATATGCCTGTCTTCCTTGAGAGTCCTCAACAGGGGAAGGAGGGAGTCTTGTTAGAAGGGTGAGATGCAGTCTGCACTTGTTAGACAGCGAAATAAGAAAATAGCTTCAAGAGGTGAGAAATGTCAAAGAAACAAAATAGGTATGGTAAAAGAGGTGTTAAAGAGGATTATTTTCCCTCAATATATTCCCTGAAATACTGTTTAATATTAATGAGACTTGAATACACAGCTCATGGGTAAAGAACAGTGATCTTTGTGGGCTTAAATAGTATCTTACAAAATTCAGATCAGCACGAGAGGTAGCCGAAACAATTTGCTTGAGTTTTAAAAAAATGCAGACTTCAGATGCACAGAATAAGCCATTGGGAAAACAAAGTAAGACCAATAAAACAGACAAAATAAAGAGGCAGTTGGTGTGAGAGCCATACCCTAAACTCAGGTACCTCCCTTGTCTTTAGTAGATCTCATTGACCTGTAGCAATGGTATTAGATATGTAGTCCATAAGGAGCTCCTGACAGCAGGTAACTGCAAACACGTTCACATTTTCAGCAGCACAGCACTGGAGTGTTCCTTCCTCTTTTTGCTATGCCATGTAATAAATGCTATGATGAAATACACCTTCTTGCATGATGTTTCATATAGCCACCATCAAAATAACTCAAGAGACAGCACTGAAAACGTTTGTACTGAGCTACAATTCCTCTGTAAGTGTTTAGGAAGATATAACAGATCAGTGTTTGGCAGTAGAGCTCTGTGGAAACCTACTGAGCTTGAATGGGGTGGCATTGCAGCAGCAGTCAGAAAGGGGACAAACTGCTAGAAAGAAGGATGCTGTCTCTGAAGGGGGAAGATAAAACAAGCTTTTAACTGGGGGAGAATCACAGGAACCACAAGAGGAAACAGTGAAGGCGGGACGTAGACACAGAGGGAGATTAAGTTTGGTGAGTCCCAGCTCCTGACCACAATAAATCAATAGATGTTAGCATCAAGTATGGAAGAAGCAACATCCTGGCAGATGTCTCTGGAAAGCTGATTGTTCCAGCATGGCCCAATTCACAGGGGTATGAATGGCAGCACTGGAAGGGCTACAAAAGTAAACCAGCCCATGGCTTATCTGCATTTCTTTGTCAGTGTATCTTTTCAAATCAGTATGTAGTGAAACAGAAAACTCCAAGAGCCAAACAAACCAGCCTCCAGATGAAATCACTGAGAAGCAGAGCAGGAGTTTGGTTATGGTAAGTGTGGAGGAGCAACTAGCCTGCAGCACAACTACTGAACCAAGAGGCTAAAATACCTTTGGACTCTCCAGGAATTGGTCCAGGAAGCTTTACATCACAGTTGTAGTTTATGAAGTTTTACAGCTCATTTATGGTATGGTTTCAGAACTCTTCACTCTTTTATAAGTGCATGGGACTTTTCCCATAAACATGGATCGAGAAGGTGGCTTTGGAGTACTTTTTACATGTTGTAATCACATACAGGCATGCTATCGCTTGCAAAAAAAAAATATTCCCTCTCTCTACATGTCTGTGCATATCTATCTATCTATCTATCTATCTATCTATCTATCTATCTATCTATCTATCTATCCTCCTCATTTTATTTTAAGCATACGGGCTGGTATTCCTGTGGGTAAACCACCTAAAAATTAGTTCCAGAACAGACACATTAATGGAGACTTGAGTAACTAAAATGTAAAGAACAGCTGAGGAAACCTTGGCAGCAAAATATTTGAGCAATGCCAGAAAACGTAGATTCCCAACTGCCAGCCAAATTTCATTACCCGTTTGATGACCAATATTACCAGTTTGATTTGGTCTTAGTAACTTATATGTCTTTCTTACATTCTGGAGATTAAGGTATTGTTGCCTGTAGCTGTTACACCTAGAGCTGTGACACTGTCAGGTTGCAGTGGTTAAGTCCGGGATCAGCTGGTCTTGATTCCCAGATGGGGCATTTCCAGACACCCACAGGGGGTTGTGATGAGGCCCATCAGGAGGAGCACACACGCCAGCCTGCCAGCACTGTTTCTGTGTGCACCACTGCTACCATGCTGGTACCATCTTCTCCCATGTGGCAGAAAACAGGCAGGTGCTTTCTCAAGCCCATTAAAGATTCCAGGAGGCATTTTATAGAGGAAGGAATTATAGATGCCTATTTGCTGGTTTCCTGAGGGAAGCTGCTTTGATGCCAGCTTTTATATTCATCACAAAGTTCATTGGAAAAAGTATCTTCACTTCCTTTCTGATCTGTTTTGCAAAGCATCTGCTATGTTTCATGCAGGCTACAGCTGATTTCTGTGGAAGGGAGCGATTCCTACATAGGATTTACACATGACAGCAGCAGGCAGAGAGAGCATTGAGGGGCAGGCTTAATCCTCAGCTGTGCTCCAGCTGATATCAAAGAGCTTTTATATTTAATAAGTCTCAAGCACTTACAGTATCACAGAGGACAGACAAGTACAGAAAAATACAGCAGAACCAAACTATCCTCAAGGGCAAGATGAAACAGAAAAATAAGAGTCCAAGATTTCTTAAATGAGTAGAAGTCCACATTCAATAAAAATGAAAAATTATACACAAATCATCCTGCTGTTTCAGGAGGATAGTTTATCTAAATATGATGTCAGGCAAAAAACCATGGGAACACTGATGCTGGGAAAGTATGTGTCAGAAAGCAGACACACAAGTAAGCACCCTGGGAGAGGTCTTCTCTCCAGACTTTTTTTTCTTCTCTATTTCATCCAGGAGAGAAAACCCAAAAAAGAATAGATCCCTCTCCAGAGGGCCTTTCTGTGCTCTGCAACTCTGGTCACCCACCTTGTGTTCCACATCAAGCAGAAAATACTTCAGCTGCAATGACGAAAAACATTCTCTTTCCTGCCCCACTGGGGCAGTACTTCTTCCAAAGCCCACTGAGGAAATACTGCTCCCAAAAGCCTCCTGGGGGTTCGTTCTGTCCTCTAACACAAGGACTGTTTTAATTTTAGACTTGAGCTGTCGTTAACCAGAAACATCAGAAAGACAGGTTTTCAGAGATTTTAACCAACCCAGAACAAATCTCACAGCTGGAAGACACTCTTCCTTGAGTCCATATAACACTTTCTTGATACAAGGCATTCCCAGCGCCGTGTGCAGGGCAGTCTCTCCACATGCAAGAGGTACCTTCTTCATCTTGAGATCTGTCAAGCCCAGATAAGATGTCTTCATCCTGTCCTCCAGTTAGCTGGTAAAACATAAGCTTTAAAGTTCCTATATCTCCTCCCAGTCCCTGTATATATAAATATCTTTTGTGTCACCATTATAGATCTTTTATGCCCTTCTGCTTTTTCATCCTTAGTGCTACCATCCCATCATCAAAGCCTGTCTGTCCTTTTTTCTCAGTCCTACTTCTGCTTCATCAAGAAAGAGCCTTTAGGAGCGTTGTCCTCAACTACAAAAGGCCATAGTAAATTCCCTTTATTCATATTTCCTGCATTGTTGCTTTCTGCAGTGTTAATGCAAGGTTACCCTTCTCCTCCAGCTTTCTCCTTTATCAGCCCTCACCATTATACACATTTGCTGTCGACCTCATATGACTGGTTGCCAATATATTCCTGCTCACCTATAAAGACAATGTCTCTCACAACTGCCCTAGAGACTGAGACAGAGCATTTAATGCACATGTAACTTGCAATTGACTGTTTTTGACAGTGCAATCTCAGAAAGTTAAAGGAACAGAAAACTTTGTGTTGATGTCTAAGCAGACATCTATAATGCAGCAGTGAAATTTTCAGGGAAGAGTACATACAGAGGGCTCTGGGTGAGGAAGAAGCATAGCAAGGCTGTGGAAAATGGAAGCCTTGCAGAAAAGATCCAGGGGGAGCATGCCTAATACTAAGGATGGTAAATGAAGAGGTTACCTGGTAGTCCCTCTCTCCCTTATGTCAGTACTTACTGGGTTTGACCTCCATAGCCAGCATTATCATCAAAGACTTAAATTTTCTTACCAGCACAGAAAGTAGGGAAGACAGAACAGCTTGACTTTACTTTTGGCATAAAAATAATACAAGTAGTGTAAAGAATATGACAGCTACAATAAGTCTATGACAGTAATTTAAAGAATCTGTGGCCCTGAAAGATTCAGTAAAGTCTCTGGCAGCTGGCGGCCTGACGGAGCTGAGATGATGCAGACACAAGGCTGGGACCTGTAATCCCAAGCAGCCGGGCTATTTTATTGTGCTTATTCACGTGAGTACTTGTGAAATCTACAGGAGATCTATGGATTCTTTAGCTGATAATGTCTCCTGACTGGCCTCCTTATCTCTCTATTCATGGCAAGAAAAAATGTCCTAAATGTTCATGATCAGGTTTCAGACACTTTTCCGACCAACAGCTTACTTTTTAGGTCTGCAACTCTCTGAGGCAGTGCTCAGACACCTTAGATCCATAACTTTCATAATGACAACTTCTTTTTTGTCCAGATATTGTAAGTATCTTACCTCATTTTCCTTCCCTCATAGTTTCACATGGAAGAGACTACAGTGCTGTTCAAAGATGAAAAGACGTGAAAGAGACCTTTAACACTGACTTTTGGAATCAGCCTCAGTGATTGACCATCCCATTCCCTATAAACCACCCTTTCAAAGATTTTACAATTGTGCAGCCTTAAGGAATTGAGCTTTTTTCCCTCCTTTCCCTCCTTTCTCTCTGTGGAGAGAAAGAGAAGCCATAAAGAGAGTCACAAAGCCAGGAGCTCTGAAAAGCCTGCTGACATCTACATGTGCTCCCACTCTGAAGAGTGGCAGATTGAAGCCCATTGCAAAGAGAGGGAAAGTGACAGCTGGAAGATGAAACGTGGGGATAAAAGGTTTGAGAAAACCTGGATGTCTACTCCAAAAATCTGAAAGATAAGTGAAATCCATAATACATACTTTTGCACCTCACAGTAACCCTGTTGTGTAGGTTTTGTACTTACAGGCAGCTTAAAATGTAGTTCGTTCTGATCCAGAGAATCTAAGCAGTTATTTTGCAGATGTAGATAAGCCTTTAAGAGAAGAGTTTTCTGTTCGTTGGTTGGTTTTTGGAGTAGTTTTTGTGCTGGTTTTTTCCCCCCATACCTTGGGTGTGATGCAGTTGGGCATTTTTATCTTCCCAGGAAAAGTGACACTATACACACCTGATCTGAGCATGATCAGGAAGGAAAGATTTTTCTTTAGAAAATTTGCATGAACAGCAAACAATTTCCTAGAAAACTTTGGTTTTGTCCTTCAAAAGTGGATTAAAATCTTCAGCTGCTAATGGCATAGCATTTTGAAAATGTACTTGAATAACGGTGGAGGGGACCAACACTGATAGAGTTAGCCAGATTAGGAATTAGCTCAGAAGAACATACAAGAAGTAAAAAAAATGTGATTTCTGTTGATCCAAGTTTTATCTCTTTGAATTTTTTGTATTTTATCCAGAATCTGTTTTTAGCAGTGGCTGAATTCTGTTTGTCCACAGAAGACTATGATAAATTTGCCCGAGAAAAATAATCTTTTATTAAAAAACCATACACTTAGTTTATATCAACATCTCATTGAATTCTGTGACACAAGAAACCAAATCTGAAATTAAAATTAGTTTTCAGACTTCCCTTTGAAGATACAACAGCTTTGAGAGTTATGGCAGAGCATTTGTACTTCGATAACTGACTTTTACACAATTTGCTGAATGATGTGACACTTTTCTCCTGTGATGTGACTGACTGGGGAGGTAGTAATGAGCATGTGGGCATCTGTTCCCAGATGTCACTGAAATGATGAGAGATTCAACAACTGATTGGAAAAGACAAATCTCCTGAGCCCACCACTGCCTTCTTCAGGCCTAGCAGCATAAAATAGAAACCTCAAGTGGACCAAATAATCACTAATAGCATCAAGAAAGGAAACTGAAGGTAGCTGAAGGTAACTGAACGGCACTGGACATCCTGATAAGGATTTCCATGTGATAGGATCATAGTAAATTGGTTAAACGGAGAGAAGGACGTGGCCCCGAGCAGAACTGTGGATGCCAGTGTAAAATGAGGCACTGATACTCACATATGCAGTACTTACAAGAAGAAATTTTGTTCCAGATAAATTACTTGGAATATACTAATTCCAAATTGGGAAAAAAACATCACTAGACTTTATCTGTCTTTGAGTCACCAGGAGGACACCATCCACTGAACCAAGGGAAGAACTCCTGTGGCAACTAACTCCCTCACCCTTTTAAAATCCAGAGATTTTTCTTCTGCTTGCTTCCAGTCTCCTTTCTTTTAATTTGGTAATCAAACTTTCCTCCTCCTGTCTTTTCTGATTCCTAATTGTTTGTTCCACAATAATGTTATTGACTTTTGACCCACAATGTCTGTAGATTTCAGAAGCTTCAGCCCCTTAGGTATGTAAATCATTGGCAGTGCTTATAGAAATGTCAGTTTATCTGCATTATAATGATCCTATGATTGCCAATGCCCCACACTGTCCTGTAGGACCTTTACATTTCTAGTAACTTTGTGTTGGGGCATAAAAATGTCCTCAGAGTTACTGCTGCCTTTTTCAGAGATGGTTTCCACTGAGATCTCTCAGCAGTATACTCTTTATTGTAATAATTTCTCTGAGAAATAGAATCACTTCTTGAAAATAACTGCTTCTGCATACAAGAAATTTGGAATAACAAGATGAAGGAAATTTTCCTGCTGTATAATTAGATTTTTTTGCTGGATCCTACATCTTGACCTTCATGTTGGCATTTTTATATCCTTCAAATACTGCACCACACTTTAAAGTTTACTTCTATGACTAATCCTATTGATTTGGATCATCAGACTACACATGTGAGTGAAGTTACATATTAATATAGGACTTTGCAGACTCAGAAACTCTTAGTCCAAACTTTGTCCTCCTAGCCTTTCACCACGACCCATGAATTCCACTGGTGTTCATTCACATACAAATAAACAAACCAGGGAACCAAGGAATATTAATTGGCCTGGAGCCAGGGCAAGGATGTCTTTTTTTCTTTCAGTCTGAAGTTCTCAAGTCTGGTCTCCATGTCCTATTTCTGATGATGGCTCTCCATTCAGTAAAATTCTAGACAGAGCTTCCCAAGAATCAGCTGCATTTTAAAGCAAGTATTTGAAGCTATGAAAAAGGCAAGGTAGCTGGTTTATTTGTTATGAAGTGTTTTGTAATACATTTGCTTGAAAAATACTCAGGAATTTTAGTAAAGAATGACATACAGGGTCTGAACTTTGTCGTGAATCAGACTGTAGGTCTAGGAGAGCTGGTTTCATCATGTTGAAAAAGGAAATCCTGTGAAATATATTAAAATCCAGATGCAAAGGGGTTTTTTATCTTTTTATTTTCAATATCAGGTTTGCCAAAATACCAGTAAGGTTATGGAACTCATAAAGTAAATCCTATGCTCATGTGACTCAATTACCTCTAGTATGAAGATAAGTCAGACTTAAAATTCAAATATATGAAGTGTTTGTACAGTAGATGTGAAATGAGTATATCTAAGTATTAAATCACAAGCAAGTGTTATCCATCTGCTAAGTATATTAATGTACTGCATCATGTATACTGTAATGTGCTTATATTAAATTTAAAGCGACAGAAGGCAATCAATTTGGGTATTTGAAAGTGAAAGGCTTTTCCAGCTTTCTTCCCAAAACAGTGAAGTAAGTTGTTTTTCTGGTGATCCTGTGCTATCTTGGCAAATATTATGAGCAGTTCAATGAGAAATACCATTCTACCCAACCTGCCAGAGAGCTGAGAAGTGAGGCAAGTTACAGAAGTGCTAGATTCTGCTTCTACCTTGCATTTTACTGGTATAAGTATATAAAATCTGAGTAAAATCTCATTTAGGGTGCAAGACGCACTCTAATTCAAAGGTTGAACTGAGTAGGAGAGAGATGAATGAAGGAAGAAGTAGAATTCAGATGCAATTCAAGTCTACATATAATGAATAATATATAAGCTCCTTTCGAAAGCAGGAACCTTTGCAAAAGAACGGTTTGCATAACCATTATTAACCATTCAAGCATTTATCTTTGTGTGTGTCACCTCAGTTTTAACACTAAGTCCCAGACTCCAATCCCTACTTGTATTTATTCTCTGTCTTTTGCCTTTCCTGATCATATATGCAAAATATATCACAAATTGAGCATGGCTCATTGTTTCAGGAGATGAGTGCTTATTTTTCACTGATCTGTTTTTGCGTAATTTTAATCACAATTTTATGTTGTATCTGGTAAAGAAATCCAGTAGTTGACTGTGGATTGGTCAGCCAGAATACAGCATGCTGTAGACATAAAAATATGGAAAGAACTGCAGACACTAGTCCTGTCTGGTGGAAAATTGTTATCTGCAAACACCATCCACATCTTCAAACACAGACCTATGAAATGCAAACAGTAGCATCTTGTGTCAATACCTTTGGCCTGGTCATGCACATGATCTGCTGAAATGTGGCCTTTAGAGATTCGAATCTTCAAAGTGAGAGCAATCCCCTCCTGGTGGGAAGCGTGGCTGCCTCAGGTCTGTGTGCATGAGCACTTCAGCAGACCTTACTTAAAATTCTCCTCCTTTTGCTACTATTGGAGTTGGAGTGCTGCAGATCTGCCATTTCTTATGCTCTACCTGTACGTGTTAATGGACAGTTCAAAACACCTGGTGTACCCTTCTTATTTCAAGCTGCTATACTCTGGCTATCAGATACAAAATAGGCTTTTTAAGCATTTTAAGTGTTTTGTAACCTGAATTTGCATGGTGTATCATCTTAAATGTGACCAGCAACATCTGAGATACAGTTCCTGACTGCAAGCAGTTAAATTACTGCTTGCCCATATGAACTGCCATCTGGTTTATTCCTGGAGTAGGAGTTTAACTCCTTAGACCAAGTTACTCTCTCTAATTCAAAACCTATAAATCTTCACCAATAAAAAAGGTTAAAAAATAGTGGGGTTTTTTTAAGAGCGAGAGAGAGGGGAAAAAAAAGAAGAAACCCAGTTTTTTCACTGCGTGGATAGCATTCTCCAAAGTGCTACAGCAGTCTGGTTTTAATCTTAGTTATGATCCTAAGTAGATGCCTTCTTGACTCTGGCATCATCATGGCTGCAAAATAAGAAGCAGGCTCACTGGCACTGAACGTATGCATGTCCTGGATTTGCTCTGCCTCCTGCTTGTGGCAAGCTGGCAAAAGCAGCAATATTGTGTCTTAACAATTTTTTTTATCCAGTTTATTGTGTTTCTGGGACAAGCTTACTGCAAAGCTGCTGGTTGTCCACTTGATGGTATCAAGTAACTGAGCACAGGAGGGTACGGCTGCTTAATGCTCTCTGTTCGGGCAGACGTGACCGGAGATTTTTTTAACAGGTAAAACAGCTGTGTTATGTTCTTCACCTACACAAACAATTCCTGTGCTAGATTAAATCAGACTGTGCGTAATTTAGCTTTCTGCTCAGATTCCACAGTCCAGTCTAGTCTATTCTGGACCAACCTTGCTGTGAAGTGGATAAATAATGCCTCCATCAGGAAAATCACCACAGTTTTTCTGTAAGAAGAGCACACTACTAATTTGCATTTCCAAAGACTTTCTGTTATCTATTTCTATGTGAAAACACATTAGGAAAAAAGCTACTGGAAGTAATTTGTTCTCAGATTCTGTCACTATCAAATAATTTCTAAGCATTTTAATAAACTTTTATCTGACATCTTTTGCAGAACCAAGCTTTAGCAGAAAGAAAAATGTAACTGTAAGCTGAAGCAAGTAAGAAGACTTGGCACTGCTCTTTCTCCTCTCACTCTTCTTCATCATTTCTCTTTGTCTGAGGATATGTGTGAGCAGACACATGCACACATGAGAATGAACCTCATCATTTTCAGAGGTGAGGCCTGGCAGGGCTAACATTTCTCCCAAGTATGTAGAGGTATAGCTACCCGTTGTGAAAAACTTGTTCTCAGAACAAGAAACATCTAGCATGAGGTTTGTTGTTCACGAGGATAACAGCTTTGCATTGTGTCCCACAGAAACATGGTGATCTGGCTCCTTTGGCAATATTTATGATGTCAAGTAAGTACATGTAAATCTAATGTAAGAAGGGACCTTCTGTCTCAGGCTATTTAATTTCTGATGTAGAATATGCCTTGTCCAAAACTGGGGCATGATGCTGGGACAGAAAGACTTCATCATTTGGCCAAGCAAAACAATGAGCCAGGTCACACTGACCTGTGGTTTTCTGGGCTCCATATGGGGCACTAAAGCAGCCAGAGGATGTCCGTACCTGCCCTGAAATAACAAGAGCTGATCTCGGGAGGAAATCTCACCCTGGCCTAGATGAGGCAGCACACACTTGCATACCACGCAGGCAGCAGCAGCAGTGGGGTGTGGGCAGCCATCCTGCCCCCAGCGGTGCCTCACTAACCCCCAGCATAAAATGACAATCATATCCTGAGGGTTTGCAGTGTTGCTTTGCTGGATGTCACCACGAGCAGGGCTGAGTAATGGTGCTGGCCACTAACAGCAGGGGGTAATGTGAAGCGCCGGAGCTGGCGCCGATGGTTCCAGTGCCTCGCGGGCCGCCAGCCACTGCGAGGCAGCCTGGGCGCTGCTCATACCATACTCGGGGAGCCCATGCTACACGCCAAATAAGAGCATGTGGGTAGTATTTGTTTTCTTCTGTCAGTTTATTAATTCCAAATATTATTTCATCTCCTGGTTGCCAACATATAGTCTGTGAGCAAGTCCGTGTTTTGAAAAGCGCAATTGTTACTCACATGTCCTGACTGTAAGGTATGTGCTGCTTGGGGGAAATTTGTTTGCCAACTGTTCATTGCAACTATTAACTGTTTATTGTGAAGAAACTATCACCTAAGGTTATATAATCATGATTTCTTCTACCCGATTAGAGTCCACAAAACTTTTTGTTTAGAAAGAAGAGACAAATTATGAAGAGTAAATGACTAGCTGTGAACTTCTGCTACACTTTATTCAAAGTTCAAGTAAGTATACTGAAACCCACAAAGCTTTTTGGATCCACATCTTCATGGCATTTGTGACTGCTTGAACACTTGGGAAACAATAGGTAATAAAACAGCACAAATATGTCTCCATTAAGGAAACTTGGTTCACAGTACAAACCAATACTCTTAGTCTTGTCTGAGAAGTCCCATAGTTGGATGAGTCTCTTTTTCATTCCATGAATCTATATCCTGTAAGGAGTCAGTATTCACATGATGCCAACCAGGGTGAACTACATGTTTCTTTGATGTCTGGTCCTGCTTTGAGAATTTTCTCTGGTTTGAAAAGTGTACTGAGCACAAGAAATGTCGCACAAAAGTGCTACATAGGAGACGCACTGGGGTAAATACCCAGATGGGAACCAAACTACAGCAGGTCAATGCAGCATTTGGAAGGTAAGAGGCAGAGGCGGAAGGACCAGAAATCCGCAAGCTTCCCATCAGGCCATATGTGCAGTTCTTTGGATGTCGATGCTTCCTTTCTATTCAACCAAACCAGAAACAATGAAAACTGGCCGAGTGCATGGAAAAGTGAAGAAGCTACTGGGTAAATAAACAAGCAGAAAGAAAACTGGCTGGAATTAAACCTTCTCCATACAATGGGGAGTTAGTGCATGCTGCTCCCTCGGAAGCAAGCCTTTGCATCGTCTGCCTGTGCGCTCGCCGGGAGCCGGGCTGCTGAGTTACACACGTTTATCCTCCGTGCTCTAAAAAAAGAACGGGAGAACAGATCTCTCCCGTGTTTTATGCCCGCACCGTGGGCATTGACAGCCTGGCTATAAACCGTCGTAAATTAGCCCGGTGTTCTAGAGCTTCCCCCGGAGGGGCCGGCCACCCCTTGCAGCCCCTTCCCCGCTACCGCCCGGCGTGGGCGCTCCGTCCCTCCGCTGGGGTCTCGGCGCCCCTCGCCCTCCCAAGTCTCCGAGCCTGGTGTTCCGCGCTCCGCGCACACACCACGCAGGGCGAGCCCCCCTCACTGCCCAGGCCATCCCCGCGCCTAGGTGAATAAATTATGCCGATGAGGGCGGGAGGTGGGCCGGCGGGCGGGGGCGGCTCCGCGGCTGACAGCGGGGCAGCGCGGGCCGCCTGCGGGCTTCCCCGCCTGGCGCGGCGCGGCTGCTGGGCGCCGGCAGGCAGGTGGAGGGGCAGCAACAAGTCCGCCGGCGGCGGGGAGGAGAACGGGAGGCGGCGGGGGTGGGGGGGAGGACGCGCTTCCCGCCCCGCGCCTGAAAACCTCTCTGACAAGTGGCAAACCGCTAGCAGAGCACGCTGCTGCTCCTCCGGAGGGCGGGTGGAAGCCGCGGGGGCTCACCCCGCACCCAGCCCTGCCGCCGGCTTTTGGCTTCTCGCCACCCCCCCCCTCCCGCCGCTGCCCCCGCTGCGGGGTTGAGTCGCTGACCCGCTGCCGGGCGGGGTGCGGTGCGGGCTGCGGTGCGCGCTGCCGCTCCGCCTTGAAAGTGTGTGAGCCCCTCGCGGGCTCTTCTTCTACTTACCGCATTTTTTTTAGATTTAATATTTTTTTTTGTTATTTATTTTCTCGTACTTTTTTTTTGGCCATTATTTTTGTTGCCGCTGTTTGTAAACTAATTGCCTCTATGGGGGGCGGAGGGAAGGAAATCAAAGCTGCCGCAGCTGAAGGGTGTGCGAGCACGCTGGGGAAGAGCCGAGGAGCCGCAGGACAGGATGGCAGCGGAAAGCCCGGCGGCAGCGGGAAGCCCGGCCTGGGGAAGCCCGGCTGCGGCGGGGAGCGCTGCCCGCGGCGGGCCGGGCCGCTCGGCTCGGTGCTGGCTGCGCTCCTCTCGGCGCTGGCCGCGGCCTCCTGCGTCTACCTGGGGGTGCGGACCAGCGACCTCCAGGCCAGGGTCGCGGCCATCGAAGGCGCCCGAGGGAGCTTCTCTGCCGCCGCCCCGCTCCCGCCGCTGCCCGGCTTTTCCCTGGAGCAGCTGAACGCGATGATGCAGGAGAAAGTGGAGCGACTTCTTGCCCAGGTGCGCGGGACGGGGGTGGCCGCTCTCAGGCGGTGTGCGTGTGCCGGGGATGGGGGATGCTGCGTGCGGGGCGGCGGGAGGCCGGAGCGAGGTGCCCGGGCGGGAGGTGGCAGAGGGAAGCGGCGAAAGTGAGCCCGCATCCCCTGGGGGCGGTGGGACCGGGGGAGAGGCGGGCCGGGGGCGCTCCGGGCTGCTGGAGCGGGCAGGATGGGGGGTCGCGGGGGAGCCCTGCGTACGACACCGGCGCTTTGCTCATCTGTAACTTGCCCGCCGTCCCCGCGATTCTGGACCGCGCGTGTCGAGAAGGCAGAAAGGCGGGGGCCACTTGCGGCGGCGGTGGGAGAGAGTCGGAGGTGTCTGGTTTGGTTTTGTTGCTGTGGGGGTGGTGAAGTCGTTGAGACACCTTAGGCCGGGTCCAAGCGGAGAAGCCATCGCTGGCTCCATAGACTATGGAATAGCGGTACATCCCAGTTTGCGTCCGCGGTCGGGAGCGCTGGCTGTGGCGGAGCTTGCCTGCTTGCCCAGTGCCCTCATGTTGCTTCTCTCGCCCACAGAAATCCTACGAGCACTTGGCAAAAATACGAGTAGCTAGAGAAGCGGCTCCAGAGTGCAACTGCCCACCAGGTAACAGGCACAGCTTGGAAATCTTCTCTCTCAGGCTTGTGACTCTGGGCTATTTGGTGTCCCAGGTTTTTCGAATACATGTAAGTCAGATCCAGGGAATGCTCTTCAGTCAACAGCAGTTCCTTGGGTGGAAAAGGTGTAAAGCCCAGAATACTTTGTTTGCACTGTGGCACCGGACTGGAATTAATGCTAGTTAAAAAACCCAGTTAGGCTGGCTGTTGCCAAACAATAAAACTTACGAAGAAGTTATTGATCTACTTTAGCAAGTTGAAATATATTTTGTCTTAAGTGGGGTAGTACTGAATCAAGGCATTGTGTGCTCAGCTTGGGAAGTAGAACAAAAGTCCCTAGGAAAAATATTGAACAATTTATAACATAGATTGAAGTAGGTAGAGAGTCTGCAAGTTTGCAGTAATATATATAAGAGCTTTTTCAGTCTCATTTTTCTGTAGTCTTGGTTGAAAGCAGTTTCCTTAGGAAGGAATTGCAGGTTTCTTACTGAGTGTTCAGAACTGTGTGTGTTTATGCAACCAGAGATGTTGCTTGACTTTGGAAATGGGCCCTCCTAATACAAGAATCAACTGTTCATGCATTTACACTGTAATGTTTCCTGTGTTTTTTGTGCTCCTTTTTGTAGACCGATAACTGTCAATGTTGTTTTAGATTTGTAAACTTCTAATATATACCAAAGTTCAACTAGCAGCTTAAAAATTTAAGAAAATAATGCCGGTTTCACAGGGTGATGTAGGAATGCCAGCATCCCCTGTGTGATGAAGAACACTAGATGTAGAGTATGCTTTAAATAAATATCCTGTCACTCTGTATGAAAAACCATCTCCTTTACAGGTGGAATATCGACTGTCAACAGGACTTTAAGCTGATTATGCTTGCCAGAAGGATGTAAGATAGTACTGTGTATATAACGAAGGAGCTCTTCAGTTTAGGATTTAATTCCTGCCAAACTCATCAGTCTGAAAGGACTTCTGAATCTCAGTGTTAAAACTGCATGTGGTGGTTGGTACAGTATTTTGCTGATGATACAGCTGAGAGCAGAGTATTTACTGGCTGGTGTAGGAGTTGCCATGGCTATCATGGAAAGGACAATATATATGACTAGGAGTGTTTCAAAAGAGTGCATAGGATTACTCTACTCTCAGCTAGTTTTGGTAAGGAACATTGGTTTCCTGCTGTACTATATATATATTTTTTTTTTCCTTTAAGGCTAACATAAGCAAACTGTGTTGACCTTATTTTTTCTGTTGCTTAACTGCAATAAATTACAAGATTCAAGTCTGTGCACTGGAAATAAGGGTTACTCATCATGTTGTTTGCAGAGATGCGTTCTGTGAGCCAGAAATGTTGTTGAATTAGATGCTTAGCTCTTCCCTTTCTCCTTCTTCCTTGTTTAAATCCATCTGTTATGATGTTTTTGCTTACTATTTTCCTACTAAAGGTCAATATCTACTCTTTTATTGTTGGTGTTATGCACTGCTTTACTTCCCCACTACCACTAGAGCTCCACATTATACCAATTTTTATCTGACCTTTTTTCTTAAGAAGAGTGTTTATCAAATAGATAATGAGCAACAGAATATTTCTCACATGCAGTTTAAAAATCGTTGCTAGTTGAAAGTCAAAATAAAGTGATTTGGGGAACATTTTCAAGGGAGCAAGTTCCATAAGACCAGGAAAACATATGAATCATTATAAAATGAAAAAAATAAATTGCAGAGAGGAGGGATTAGAAACGTGATATGGAGCTTTTCACCTCTCAGTAGCTGTTTCAGTTTGGAAGCAAGTTTTGTAGTGACTGAAAGATGTTGCCATATGGTAGCCTCATTTTGCACAGCTTCAAATGAGTTGATGCTCTCATGCTTGTTGCCAGTGGACAGGTGTCTACCTCAAAATGGCATCGTCTTGGGAGCTTTGTCTGAGATCAAGGTCTGAGTGGCGGCACCACCTGAGTACAGTGCAGGCATTCGGCAGAGCAGGAGGGGATAGACTGAATAAATTGTTGTTTTTGCATTTTGTTCACTCTGTTAGGATTCCTTATTGACTGCATAGGATGGGCTTTTGTTTTCATCCTTAATGCTGCTATTACAAATTTGGACTACTGTGTTCAAAAAGGCATTTGTGTTCATAAGAAGAGTATCATGGAAACCCAGTGATTTTTCTGTTGCATGCTATTTGCAAAGCCAAAGAGTACGTTGCCTCTTTACTTCCCCACATGGTTCCCTTTTGCTTCTTTATTTTGCTCAGCTTCTACATTTCTTTCCTGGGTTTCTGTAATACATGTCTGTTAGAGATGAATTTGGAAGGCCTTGATAGTAGAGAAGTGATTTTTTATTTTTTTTTTCCGAAACATCGCAGTGCTGTGAGAAAAGGTCGCTTACCCGATGGCCACCAAGACAGTTTCCATCATCCTGCTTTTTAAAGAAAAATAAAGATTATTTAAAAGTAGGTTACACTGTTCTCTACCTAAAGAAGAGAAGGAAATTCAGTCTGCAGACAGGAGGGTGAGAATGTGGCCTCTGGTCAAGGATTAAAGTTATGCAACTGGTGTAGTTCTCATTAGCTTGAGATGTTCATCCCCTTACGACTCTCTGTGGTAGGAACCTGCACATTCAAAGGGAAGTAGGTTTGAATGGCTCAGACACCCATGGGAGCCAAATTCACAAGCTCATAGCTTGCAGAGCAGTCTATATGTAGCTTCTTTTAATTCAACAGTAGCCTTGAATTTTATCTGTAGTGATGAGTGATCACGTTTCTCATTAAAAACTTTATTTTCATTAAATAGGGTTTTTCTAATTCTTGCTTTCTATTTTCTTATAAAAGAAACATGTGTGGTGATGTTAGAGTTTTGATTTTAATGTTGCAGGGCGAAAACCAGATACCAAAGATTTTGTAAGTATTTAAAAAATTACAATAGCAGGCATTCTTTCTCTTCTTAAAGCAGAGTAATAAAGTTTGAAAAGTAAATTTGTGCTGACATTCCTCTTAAATTACCTCAGGTCTAATAAGAGTGCCAGCATAAATCTCATGCTTGAAACTGGTGCTGGAGTCACTGCTGATAGTTGGCCTTCTGCACATGGGACTAGGGGGGCAAATTGAGTGGCTAAAATTATTTTAAGCATAATAAACTAATTTTCCTTTGCCAGATGTATTTTTTATTGTGAAGTAATGTTTCTCTACTGTAAGAGATGAACAGAAAACATAGGTGTGTAGGTGATCATTTCATACTTTTAAACCTTCCTTTAAATGGCTGTGGGAGCATAATCAGCCCTTATGAGGAACAGTCAAGCACCATGGTGGATACTTCTTACCAAGTGCCAAGAATTACACAGCTATGGAAAGAGTAACTCCTACAGAAAGCACAGGAATACTCCCCATTCAGCAGAGCTTTAAAAATTTTTCTAAATGGTAGGTTCTTCAGATTTTCCTCTTCCCAACATCACTCACGTGTATACCTAGGATGTAGACTTCAACAGAAAGGAACATACGCCTGCATGTTTTAGTGATCTCATTCTTTATGTGTGTTGTAAGGGTCAAGTTCTGACACTTGTGGTCATGGGCCATGATGTCTCATTGTGTAAGTGGTCCTCAGAGCCTGCTCGTGGAGTCAGATAATGTTGTCAGGAGTCAAATCTGTTAGTACAAGAAGTTCAAGCTTGGTCAGCAGGAAGGCTGTCAGGTTATTATGCACTGTTCTGCATGTCCCTTTTGGCCGGTGGCCAGTTTTAGGAAGCAATTACATTTAATTTTCTTCTCCTCTTTTGAGAAAGACCTTGATAATTAATTTATTCCTTAAAAAATGAGTTTTTAAATTCTGCATTAACAAAGTATGAGTTACATAGCATAAGAGATGTCTTAACTATACAAGACACTGAGTATGTGTTTTTACTATAGCTTGTACATAAACTTACGGGTTTTGTAGGCTTTGAGATTGGCTTTGGGTTTTTTTTATTTCCTTCCCAGAATATTAGCTGAACTTCAATGCTGGATACCTGTCAAGCTTGACCACAAATTTGCTTTTGTTTTTCATTAGTGCCACAGGTAATGTTTCTTCCTTTGTTCTTTCTCTTGTATTTTTCCCTTCAAGAAACGTGTATTTTTCTTGAGACTTCAGTGCCTTCACAGACCCTTTCCCCTTCTGTGGCTTCAAACCCTTTCCAGGCACAGACACTGTCATCATTCTTTCTTAGCCAGCTATTTTGTGCTGGTTTTGTAATCATGTCATCTTAATTCTCTGTTCCAGTCTTAAAGATCTTTATGGTTTGGCATTTGAAGTACCTCCTATTTCACTATGCAATTTGCTGCCATCAGGTTATAAAGCTTGTTTCAGTGTAGTTGTGTGCATATAAACCTGTTCATTCAGCGGGTAAAATGCCATAAGCCAGGGTTGTTTCTTGGGAATGTAGAATACCAGTTGATCTTATTCTGGTTATAGCAGTTTTAGTGGGAAAACTGTGTTCTACAGCTACAGTTCTTCAGTAAGATGATGAATCTGCTGTATGTATTTTGAAAGCAGCACGGAGGGAAAAAGTCAGTGTATTAGCATCACAATACTGTTTTTGTCGTCTTAAGCATCTAATGTTTGTTTTGACATGCAATGGAAGTACAGTTTAGGCACTCTTTCTTATTTCTACATGTTCCATAAGGACTGTTCCCTGGAGCATTTCAATTAGTGAGACTGAAAGAATGGAGGAAAAATCAATTTTGGGGATTAAAAGAATCCTGAAGTAGGTATCAGCAGGGTATTACTTTTAAATTTTTTTGATTATGTTTACTGTGAAGCAGTTCTGTAAAGACTGAAGAGGCAAAGAAAAGAGAAGCTGACTTGTGTTTACCAGTAGTGAGACCCCAAAAGAAATTGCAGATAGACATAGAAAGTATCCAAAGTGGTTTATTCCTGTTACTTAAAATTTCAGAGTGTGCTATCTGAACCTAGCTCCCAGCACTACTTATTTCTGCCATGTCTGTATCATCTATTTGCTGAATGCAGTGCTCAGCTCTAATTTTGTAATTTTTCTGACAGGTCTCAGAGTTCCCCTTTCATACCTTCACTGGCTTGATATTTTTCAGTTCCTAAATCAAGATGTTTATTGATGTGCAGCAGCATGCAACCTTCTGGGTAGTCTGTTGGCTTGTTTGGATGACTGATTAAAGATACTGTTTTGTCCTCACAAAATAGCTAAATATATTTTATTGGCTAAGACGTGACCTTTTAATTCCCTCCCCTCGGGGTAAGGAGGTAGGGTGTGCAGCATGATGAATGAAACATAAATGGGCTCAAAAGAGAACTGATTGACAGCAGACTGCACCAGATTTCTGTCTTTTGTAATGTTATTGATCGTAACGATGTTGTAGCAAAGGTTGATTTGACTGCGGAAGTGTTATTAACAAAAGGTTTTTCTAAGACTTGAGTTGAATAAATTTTAACTTGGATAGTTTTTGTCAACCAAGGCATATTAAAATGAAGGTTTGATTGTCTGCATCAACTGTTCCTATATTACGTGAGATTAATATTATATATGTCCTTGTACTTCTTTGTATGTGGCAGTGGTCCATCTCAAACTGCTGAAGTGTCAAAGCAGTTCAAGTACTGTGAGTGTTGCAGTGGGAGAAGTGGCCATTAAGCCCACTTTTGGAACAATGCTTCTAGTGTGTGTTGTTGCTTTTTTTGTTCTTCTTGTTTTCTTTCTTAAATTGTGAAATATATGCATGTTTCCTTAAAGAGTCTTTAAAGCTTATATAACAAAGTTCTGTTTAGCTATCCTTTATCCCCTGTCCCTTTCCTTTAAAAGTTAGTGGGTTCTTGGGAATGTACTGCCAGAAGAACAGCACTGATATACCTGCATTACAGCACTCATCCTCTTTCTCAATCCTTTCTAAATTTACTGGCTGCAGCTTACCTGTCTATTTTGTCTATACTTAGCACAATAAAAATCAGCTAAATTTGAAAATAGCATGACTGACAGAAGCTGTTTTTATAGGGCTTTTTAGGTTACCATATAGAACTATATAATTAAAATGTTCAAGTTACCAACCCCGGGAACTGCAGCCTTTTCAGAAAGGCTAGTCCACACAGAGCACCTTTCCCCTGCATTGTTTCAGTTGATTCCTAAGTCAGCCACAAAAAAAGGAAATCTGATGGCTTACTTAGGACTATTAATAAGAAATAAGAAGGCGTAGAATACTACAGGAGGGAAGAAACATTTCCCACTCTATACAATTAAAGCTGCAGGGTGCAGTTAGATGTCTGGTACACGCACTAGCGAACATGATGCTGCAGGTTTGTTTTTTGGAAGCTTGTGGACTGTCATGTTTTTACAGGTGAGACTTACAGTAGAGCAGTGCCTGCTTAAATTCATCTGTGTGGGTCTTTTAATGGGATTAAGTTAAGCAGAGGCAGCTGTTTGTGAGAGATTAATAAAAATAAATGTTAGGACAAATTTTTAGAACAGAGTGCCCAACTTGAAAGTGCAAGATTTGTATATACTTTTCAGGTAAATGCAGCTTATTTTTTTGCTTCTGTAGACTTGAACAACCTTAGAAATGATAGTCAGGTTGATACTCCAGGAAATCATCTTATGCATGCTGAAGCAAATGTATCTAGGCCATCATTGTCAAGTATGTCCTTCCATGTGGTTCACAACTGCAGTGTCTAGTCATTCATGGCTCAAAAAGTTGTTTGATCTGCCTTAATTTTGTGATTAAGTGCTGCAGCCTCATGTAAACAGTGTCCTTAGTCAAAAATGTTCTGCTCTGTAACTAGGTAAACATATAGTGCAAGAAATTGCTAGTGCATAGGGATGCCTAAGCTAAAATAATCTACTGTTGAAATGTTTCCATAAGTTGCCTAGTTTTTAGCAGGCAGGCTACAATTTTGTTATTTCTGAAGCAAAACACTTGTCCCATCCATTGTGTTTGTGAAGAAAACCTCATCATTGTGCTTTCCTTAAAATAGGTTTTAAAATATGTTGGGGGACAGTTTTGTCTATGATGCATACAGTAAAACTTATCCTGTCCTTTTCTGCTCTTCTGTCTGTTTCTTTTTGCAGGGTGGGAGTTGTACTGAAATTATTTCTCGTTTATATGTGCAAATGTATGCTCATAGAAGCAGGCATTTACATGTAGCTGTAAATATTGCATGTATGTTTGTGGAGAACTGTTTTTTCTTGTGCTTGGAAAGCTTTGAAACATGTGCTGATGATGCCTGGTGAGCTTTTTGAAGAAATGTCAAGTTAGTATATACCTGTGTATATCTTTTTACTGGGTTAGAAATATATATTCTATAATTATCAAATATACAGTGATGGCCACTTGTAGGACAAAGAAACTATAAATGGAGTGAAGAAAGAGTGTAATAACAGACCTGATAGAACTGGCATGTTACTTTTTATGTTAGAATGTTCTGAAAATTAATATAGTGATTTCAGAGACTTGCTTAGACATGCTCACCCATGAAGTAATGAAGCTTTTAAGCAATGATATTTTGTCCTATACTGTCTGAAAAATTGATCAGAAAGTTGACAAATGTGAAGAAAGTAGGTTTTTTTCATGATGAAATAAATGGAGGTCTTTTAAAATCAGTGCTTTTAGTTTAGTCTGTGTTAGGCATTAGAATTATCATCTTAGTTTTGGTTGAACATGAATATCATCTTGCAGTTATTGTATTGGGCAAGTATATTAGAAGATTCCTTGAATGATTTGTGTTTTTTTCTTGGGGTGCTTAGGAATTTAAATTTGGTGTTTTGGGAATATGACTTACAGGTTTTTTTAATAGATTTTTACCTTTGCTGATATACCTTGTTTGGGCTTACAAGGGAGAGTGCATCCCTGATTAACATGGCCTTTGGGAGGTTGAAAAGGAGACTGTACGTGGAATAATAATGGACATAAGTCTCTCTAAGTAGCTTCCCCTCCTCTTCTGTGACTCTTCTACAGGCTCAGCTGAGGAAGTGTTGAGGAGAAGGGTATCAAATGATCTTTCTCTTTGATCCTTTGTCCTCTTTTTAATGCAGTGCACTGGACTGTATAACATAGCAGTATGATGGTTTTGATAGTTTGTCGCACTCTCCCCTATCTTGGACGCACAATAGGCTGCCTGCCAAGTCATGGTGACATATTATAGAACATAGGTCACTGCAGCAAGGGAAACCTGCATAAAGCCAGGTGGCTGATCCACTGCTTTCCGCTGACTGAAATAATGGGCTTGTGCAAGGTACTGCTTCAGTCCGTTGATACCTGGATACTTCCTCTGATCAGCAAAGATTTGGGGGAGGGAAGTGTTTTCTTTTCTCTCTTTTTTTTTTTTTTTTTGAGGCAGAATGAAATAGCTCATGAACTTGGCTCTTCCTACCCTTTTAAATAGTTTTATTGTTCTTAGGAGTAAGGGGCTGTAGAATAAAAGCTGCAAATATCATGCAAGGAAGACTGTAGAGAAGTAGAGAATAAGTAGTTTTAGGACATTTGCTGTTCTGCCATTAGCAGTTTATGCCATGGTAAGGCACCCCCCCCCCCCCCCAATGCTTACTTGATTTCCCATTTGAGTATTTTCAGTATTCCTTCTCTGAATACAATAGCACAGAAAAAAGTCATACCACAAGTATATGTTAAAGGTTTATCTTATGAATTATGTTTCTTCAATAAGCATAATCTCATTCTCAGTATACTGTGCTTAAGGTTATGCTGGAAAACTGCTATTTAAAAGATCTTTTCTAAAATTCTGGGGGGAAGAGGGATGTGTGTGTGTGACTGAGAAACATGGGAGAAATTTTGAAACCAGGCAAGTATACTGAAAAGTGGAGACCAAAATCTCTTATCAGAGGTGTGGCTGCTGTTGCAGCAGTGACAGATTTGTATATGCATATCTGAAGGCAGAACAGCATTCTACAACTTGAAGGACACTAAATAAACTCTGTGAAAAGATGTTTATGTGGTTAAGGTAGAGTCTGTAAGAGCAAGAGCATAGCTGGCTGCAGACTAAAGCCTTTCTTTTGCTGGTAGTACTGGTTGTGTTGCTAGGAAATGATGTAAGGTTTCTTATATATCAGTGCTTCAGCTGGATGACAGTAGGGTCTTCACAAAGGGTTGCAGTGCTGAAAGTTAAAGTGTATACATCTTAAGTTGAGGAGGTATTTCCTTTAGCTGGCATCTCTAATAACTCTTAATAATATGAGAACCAGCTGCTTGAAGGCACTTCTCTTCCTCCCCACCCTGTGCCCATACTCTCTGAGTAAGCTCCTGTTCCGATTCCCTTGATCTTCTTAGAGGAAGTCTTGATACCTGAGCATAAGGGTATGGCTGCAGGGGGATTAAAAGGATAAACTCCATAGCCTGTGTAATAATATTCTCTTCTCCAGTCACAGAGTTTACACCCATATGATGCCCTGTGGCATCGCTGTGACAAATACTGTCCAGTGTTGGCTGGAGACACTCTGTACTGTCAGCTTTTCTGGAGCTTTTTATCAAACGCTCCTGTAATGTTTTCAGCACCGCTCCTGTTCTACTCGTTACTGCCAGTTGAAGGAAGACACATGTTGAGTACTGTCACTTCAGCTTGACATAGAGGTGATTAGTGTACTGTTGATTTCATACCTTTTGCCTTTCAGACAGGATAGCCTTCTCAAACTTTGGTAAAAATACTTTCTAGATCCTAATTTGGTCCTTGTACTAGGGGATGTGCTCTGTGCACAGAGATGCAAGTGTAGACCAAAGTGGGGTCATTGTTAAGGTGGTCCTTATGGCCGCATGAGCTTGAGCTCTGCTTTTATTTGTTCTCTGTCCTGGTGGATGTTTGGTAGCTATTTGTGTCAGCTAATAATATGCAACTTGGGGAATGACTTTAGTTGGCACTTACAAATGCAGAGGTATCAGAGAAATGGATCATGATGTTTGCTGTAGCTGTCTATGTGTGTTTATGAAGAAGTCACAGTTCAGTAAGGATCATCTTGAATACATTCCCTAAGTGGTTCCTGTGAGTAGTGTGCAGAATACTGATGAACCGGAGAGGCTGAAAGACGCAGTGGTATGGCATCAGTTTAAAATGAACCAGTGCTTAGACAGCCATTGTCAATACTTACTCAGAGTTGGTGTCTTTGTATTGATGACAGCCATGTTTGTAGAAGGCTGGAAAGGTTTCTCTATGTGAAGATGAAGTGTTTTTCCAGTGCAGCAAGCATGTAAGTGCACTGTATTTCTTTAGTGTAGGGAGACTAAGATTAGTAAAGAGAGATTAGTATTTAAGTCTTACAGTTGTGGATTTCACTTTAGGACAGCTTTCCATAATTCCTTAGTTTGAGTTCTGGGCTGAGCCATGTCCTAATGTGTGGTAGGAGGACTTCCTTTTAGCACATTCAATTAAGAGGCTGCACACAAGCTGTTAGAGTGGCCAGTAAAAAAGAAGAGTGAGCCTTGAAAACTGAACCACCAGCAGTAAGGGAGAAATAGAGCAACACTGAAATCCTCACTTTTTTTTCATCTCTTAAAATTGATTTTTTGCTACAAGGTGGTATTTCAATGTATTCCAAACAATTCCAGTCCATTTTACGTTAATAAAGAGAAACTAATCTGTTTTCAGTGTGTATTATAACAACTGAAATACTCTGGGAACACTCTGGAAAAAGCCCTCTCACAGTAATTTTAACGGAATGCACCTTAGTGGAAATATTAATGAATTACAGGAGGTGCAACTAAGTAACAGTTCTGTATTGTGACTGTATTCCATTACAGGACTGTAAAGGTGGGATAGAATGTCTTCATATTTGAGTTCTTGCATCTGTAAAAGAGAATGGATGTAAGGACATTAACTAAAGTCTACAAAAGACAAAGCATTCATAATTTTGAATAAAGCTACTGTCTTGAGGAGCAGAACTTTGTTTCTCTCTGAAACATTCCTTGCCTCTGCTTTCTAGTTTTGGTGATCAGCTCTCTTGTCCTCCATTTTGATCCATACTAAAGGACATATTCAGCTGGAATCATCACGTGTGAATGTAATTGAAAAAACATAAACTTGCGATTATAGTAACCTTTTGGGAACTTCTTTAAAGTATGTTTTAGTTTTATAAATAATCCCTGAAGATTCTTCTTAATTACACAAGTGGGCAATATCAGCTCAAATCACCTGTAAATAGAAGTAGCCACTTCTGCCACCATGATTTGGGATATCTAAACATTATTTTACTTTTAAATGAAGGTATGTGAAAGGAACTTTTAATTGGAACTCTGACTAACAATAATCGGACCTGATATGAGCATGTATATTACTTCAGGCACATTAATAATCCTGAGTATTTTAACTGAAATTAGTAGTTACTCTGGAATCTGAGAGCTAAGTGTGGCCTCAGTGCTGTTTTTATCCTACTTTTTTTTTCCTCTTTGGATCTTTGTGCATGCCTGTTTATATGTGCAGCCATTACCATCTACTTTAGCTTTGATATATAGTTCTCTTCCATCATACAAACACTATTTTTTATGCATTTACCGTTCAGTTTGTTGTTTATTCCTTCCAGTCTTTGAGCAAGAACATTTTGTCTATATCTATTTCTAGGAATACAGAACTAGTTTTGTAATACTGTAAGAGTTTTGGCTGCACTTGGGGACAATCTGAACAGTAAAAATTATGAAATGTATTTATCTTCATGGAGAAGTTATGTATTCTTGCATGTCGATTCACAGTTTGCAGACCAGTGAGTATTTTTCAGAGAATTGTTGATTATTTAGAAGTGATTAGATAAGACTACTAAAAATCTTACAGAAGCATTCAGAAGTTCTGAGGCATAGGAAAAAAAAAGACTCGTATATACAGCTGGACCTTCATTGTAATTTCCTTACCAACATGACCGAAGTCTGCATATGCACGCGTGTTTCTACTCAGATTTTCCTACGTGGACAAGAGGTGATCCCTCTGTTCAAGTCAGTCTGTTCTTTTAACTCTGTGAACTAGGTCTCCCATTCTCCACCTTGCTGAGGCTGTGCTTAAAATGTCATTATTTGCTTAATCCAAAAGTTCCCTTTCTTTTCATCAAGCTGAACAATTTAAGTGACAGCAGCAACTTCTAGTAAGTCTTGCCCTTGAGACCTTTCACTGTTCTGGTCAGCTTCGTCAGGACCCTCAAATAGTCTGATGTCCTCCTTCTGAGGTGCACCAAACTGCGCACAGTCCTCAAGGTGAGGCCCCACCAGTGCAGTGTTGAGTGGGACAGTTGTCTCGCTCATTTGGCTGGTGATGCTGTGCTTGGTGCACCCCAGGTTACTGTTGGCCCTTTTGGCTGCCAGGACTCACTGTTGACTTGTATTCTAGTTGCCATCAACTCAGACTCTTTGATCTTTCTGCAGGCCTTCTGTCCAGCCTCTTGTGCCCCAGTTTGTATGTATAACCACAATTACCCCATCCCAAGTGGAGAATCTCACACTCGCTCTTGGTAAATTTTCAGCTCTCTAGTCCATCCAGATGTCTCTGTAAGGCCTCTGTGCCCTTGATGGAGTCCACATCTCCTTCTTGTTTAGTATCATCAGCAAACTTAATGTACATTTGATTCCTGCATACAGATAATTTGTAAAAACATCCGAGAACACTGGCCCTAAAACTGAGCCCTGGGGAACCTCTCTGGTGACTGACTGTTGACTGATGTGACCCCATTTACTAAAACTCTTGACTGATCCATCAGTTAGTTGCTCACACAATGTATTATGGACTTGTGTATCCATCTGCTGGATATTTTGTCCAGAAGGACAAGTGAAAGACAGTATCAAAATCTTTGCTAAAATCCCAAACCACCATATCTACTGGCTTCCCTTGGTGAATTACATGGGTGACCTTGTCATAAAAGAAAATTAAGTTGGTTTATCAGGACTTTACCTCATGAACACATTGTGCTGGCTGTGACCAGTGACTGCATTGTGTCTTACATGTTTTTTCAATAACTCTCGGAATAACCCTCTCCATGATTTTATTTGGCACTGACATAAGATTGACAGGCCTGTCATTACCAGAGTCTTCCTTACAATCACTCTTGAATATTGGGGCAATATATGCCAACTTCAGTCAACTGGGACCTCTTCAGACTCCCAAGACTGTTGGAAAATAAGTTCCGCAATTATATCAGCTAGCTCTTGGAACATCCTGGGAGGAATTCCATCAGACACCATAAATTTATAAGCATCCATTTGAAGCAGCAAGGGTCAAACAAGCTCAGGGTTGGCTGGGAATTTATCAACTCCCCAGTTAATGATTTTCCTGCTTGGAAACTGGGACTCCAGAGCCCATCATCATCATTCTTGAAGGCAGAGGTGTAGGCAGCATTATACATCTCCACTTTGGCTATGTCCCTATTTGTGAGGTGACTCACCTCATCAAGTAATGGACCAATGCTATCTTTGATCCTACTTCTGCTGTAAACGTACTTTAAAAACATATTTTTGAAAAGTCCTTTTTGTCCCTTGCAGTGCTGGCCAGGCTGAACGCTGATCAAGCTTTGGCTGCAACAAATTTGTCCCTACATTGGTGTACAGCACTTCTGTAGTCCCCCTGTGTTGCTTGTACTTTTTTCTGATGTCTGTACACTTCCCTTTAGAAGAAGATCTGTGCTGAGCCAAGCTGCTGAAGTTATCTTCAGTGTGCTTCAGGAGTGTGGTAGCAGAGGGCAGAATACCTCCATCTGTGTTGTTAAAGAAATATATCCATAGCCAGAAGAAAATCCAGTTGTCAAAGACTGAGATAAGTAAGAAGGAGTGCACTGTAGTAGAGAGGTGCCTGTTTTGTTCATAGAGTTAATGAAGAAGAATTAAGAAGTGACACAGTCCTAAGAGGAAGAACAGTCAAAGGATCTTCTAACGCTTTTCCATAGAGCTTTTTTCTGCAGCATCTGGGAAAGGTTAGCTTAGGGTGGATTTTGGTATTCTAGAGGTTATCTCAGTGCTTATTGCTCACTCATTCTGAGCAGTGGATGACAGCAGGATATGTTGAAGTGTGAACTGATGAAAGGGCTCTTCAAAGCTTAGCAAATACAGTCATGTCAAGAAGGAATAGAGAGTAACACATCTGTGGGGTGTCATATCTGAAGCAGATCTAAGATGTGTACTCATCTAAGATGTCCAGATTTAGTGGTTTAAGGGACAGATTAGCTGGGGACTTGAACAGTGACACAAGGTGGTGTAAGTGTCCCTTTTTTCTGGGGTGTCTCCTAGATGATGCACGTAGTCAAGTAGTCATTGCACATCCTCAGCTTCTGAAAAACGGTGAGCAGGGAGAATGCACAGCCTGAATGTTGTCCTTCTGACAGAGGGTGTTACCGTGCTATGTGGTGCTGACAAGGGATTTATAGGAAGATGAAGTGGGAACTAGCAGTAAGTTCCTCTCTAAGCAAGGCACTTACTGTAACTTTTCCAATTCTACATTACTCTCTTTTGGTCTGACAGTAAGACTACACAAGCAGAAGCATGAAAATAGTTCATGTGCTGGCTTCCTCTGTGTTGAAGGCAGTGTTCCTTGAAACCCAGAGGAACTGTCACACTCTGTGTTACTGAAACATGTTAAATTGTCAAGACCAATGGTCTGTAGAGAAGTTGATGCTGGGGTCCTAAAGGTGTATGGGTGGACATGAATGATTTCAAAAGCTGTTATTATCCCTCCTTGCTTGATCATATTTCTGTGAGTGCTTTCTCTCTCTTTCATTTCCTTCTTGTGTAGAGCAGAAAGGACAACAACTAGGGCCTGAACTCTGATCCGTCTTATAGATTGGCATTGTGCTAGAAGCAAACTTTAATTATAGTCCCAGATTTATTTTTTTTCCCCCCAGCAATGTAGTTTGTATGTTTGGCTTGGTAACCTAGTGATCACATATTGCCATGATGTGTGTTTGTCTTTTAAAGTGTGGGACTTGACAGAAAAAGAGTGGTGGACACAATATTATTATATTGTTATTAATCATACTTTGAGATGAACTGGAATTGTTTAACTTAGTTACCCATAATAGTGCTTGGATAGGGACTAATGCAGCCAAAATGTTTCCGACTCTTTTGGAAAATTCCTGCAAGTTCTAGGGAACATTATCTCTCAGATGAAGGCATCTATCCCCTCAAATTGCCATCTCCAGCAACACTGTTTAAAGAACGCTGAAGGCAATCAAAGAGAGAGAATGTTTGGGCATCTTAGAGAAAGATGACAAAGAGGGCTACTCACAGCTCTGTATCGAATTGTGTTCGGACATACATCTTTTTGTTAGTCTGCAATTCATCAGCGCAGTCTAAACCCTATGAAGCTGCTGAATAAAGTGTCTCAAGCATGACTTTTGGTGACAGATAGCCATCAGTTTAAAGTTTGCAAGGAATCTATAGTGATCCGTAAGGAGAAGCTGATGGAGGTCCTTTTCATGACAAATGAACATGTGGCTTTTTCTGCTAGAGATCATGTGTAATACACAATAACAGTGGCCCTTGACTCCACACCAAGTGAGATTGCATGGCTGCTTCATGATGAGAGCATACACTTTTCATAGGCACAGCAAGGGGACACTTTCCTGTTGCTACTTTCCTTTTAGCTGCTTTGTTGAGAGAATAAGACTGCTTTTTTGTGAAGCAAAATAGACCTTTTAATAAAACAACTTCATAAAGGATGGCATATAAATATATACCTACTAAAAAACTGACCTCTGTTTTCTTTCTGAAACGCAATCAGAAGGAAGGCTAGAACCAGTAGTTCCAAATCCCAGATGTTTGTGTTTTGATAAAATGCAATTATTTTTTTAATTGTGCTGTCAAATGATTGAACTAAGTAAAATGACATTTTTTTTCCACAGAGGAAGTTAATTACATACTCTTTCATTAGCAAAGAAGGCTCATAAGTTAATTTTCCTAAACATGCTGCAAAATACAACTACTAATGCACTGATCATCAGCAGGCAGCCTGTGTTTATTTGCATTCATTGACTATGCTGATTTTTACCTTTCAATTAATTTTCAGTTGAGTACTAAATATGGTCTTATGGCATTGGTCTTTCCAGAGTCTGAAAATGCTTCTTGGTTTCACTGTGAGGAGAAAGAATTGATTCCTTATTCTGCTGTCAGCTAAGAGCAGTTACAGAGCAATGGGGTGGAAGTCAGCAGTATTTTTATGCTTAAATGACAAATTAGTATGATTTTTTCCTTTTTATTTTCCACAAGTGGAACATCTCTTATTGGGGTCAGTCGCAATATTTTTTTAGTGATAATACATAAATATTGCTTTTATTTGCCCACTCGCTGTGTGCACTGGGAGTAAGAATAAATACAAATCCTGCTGGTTTACTTGATTGCCAACAGCTTGGTTGCCAACACTTAATGGACAAAATGATTAAAAATTTTTCCCAAAAGATGAAGTGTTGGATCAAAGTGTACTTGGGAGTGTTTTTAGCAGTAAGTTCTCTTTCTAAGCTGTTCTCATATTTAGTATATTTTTCAGTGACTGTTGTTCAAAAACTTGGAATTCGGGTGAGGATATATAATAGTGTATTATAGATAAACAATTTTTTTTTCTTAAAAATATTACTGAATAGACTGTCAATAGAAATTTTTTTAAATGGAAGAACTAGCAAAAATCTTACACTTTGGAACTCATACAACTCTTATAAAACATTTGGAACTTGAAAAATCTTACAGCCTTATTTCCTAAGAAAGGTGACGGAAAACCACAGAAAATTTGTCTGTGAACAAATACCTCTCTTGATTTTTATGAAGTGAAACTTTAAGAAAAGCCCAAATAAACTGAATCCAGGAAAGCCCCTATTTTTACTAGAAAGATTTTCATTAAAAATTTGATAAATGTCTGAGTGAAACAGGAGATTTGCTATAGGCAAAAAAAGTGTCCCTCTGCACTGTACAGCATTACTAGATGCTTGTGGTCTTACGGGATGTCAAGGGAGTGGAGGCATAGAATTAATATGGAAATCAAAGTGATTTTCTCTGGAGACATGGCCTCTTACTATTTGATTTGGTAGAAATATTTTAATTTGACTTGAATGAGACCTAGATAATATTTCAGTATTTCATATAATGAAATAATTTACAGGATTCTTGGAATATACTGCAGTCATTGAAAAACATTGGCCTTTATTTATTGGTAGAGTCTTTTGCTTTTTGTTGTTGGATGGATGCATGTTGATGTACAGGAATTATCTTACTGATGAATCCAGAATTAAGGTTTTACGTATTTAATGGCTGATGACAGAGTACTACTCATACTGAAATACTTTATTTTCAAGGGTTGTAAATCTGCTTTTCACAGTATACAAGATCTGGGTTGTTACTGGGATTGATTTCGAGTACACTGCACTTACTCAAAACCCCTTATACTGTTACTACAATATTTAACAGCTTAAAATAGCTCAGTGCCTTGTTCTTCCTGATATACCTGTGGTACTCTAGCACTACTACACTTGTAAGACTGACCTAAATGTTGAATTTGAAACCGTATTTGTTTAAGCCAATTATAGTTCAGATATATGGGAAAAAAGTGACTTTGAAAAAGTGAATTCTGTGTCTTCCATACATGTGTTTTGTTTGCAGATGAGAGGGTTTTTTTTTCCTTTCTATTTGCCGGCATTGCAGCTCATGCTAACAAGTGAAAAACAAAGCTATATTCAGTGTAGTTCCCTTCTCCCTGCCTCCCACCAGGAATCACTTTCAATAGTAACACTTCTGAAGTAGTGCTTCTGATGAAACAGGAGGCAGAAGAAGCCATTTGCACTTCTGCTATTTGGATTCTAGGGGGATTCTTCTTTACATGTTGAGATGGCTGTTGAGATGTAAGTATATATAGGCAATTAAGAAAGCCTTGTTTAATAAAGTGAGACATTTCCAACTTACTTACTTCTTTTCCATTAAAATAATGATTGGACTGCATTTTCTAGGATGAAGGTGCAAGTTCCCCAAACAGATGTATATTGCTGTTGGCTGGATGTGTTAATAGGGTAGGTATTACATGTATATGAGGTGTTAGGTCCTTAGCTACTTATTTGCCTGTGCAGCCATATAAATATGTTGGTGCACTCCTGTTCATGCATATATGCTTATAGCTTTCCTTTTTTTCTCTGAATTTTTGGCATTAAGAATTTAGATTAGCACTTAAATCTCAACTTGTCACATGCAAATTTTTGGGGTTTCTAGTCAGTTCCAAGCTAAGCGAGAAAAGGCAAAGAGCATGCACATATATCAAAACAGTCTATCTATATGAAATGGTTCTTTCTCTTGTTAAAATATCACTTGCAGAATTTTGTCCCGTTCTAGGAAGCATTTAAATGCAAGCATGGCTCATGCTAGGAGAGTCCAAGCACAGCTACCACCACTATCAGAAGACATCCCATAGGTAGAAGGGATTTCGGGTACTAGGTGTGGCTTAGACTAGAACAGATGGAACTGAGGGGAGGAGTAAAGTTTCAAAGAATTAAAAGGGAACTACAAAAAAGAAAAAAGAAAAAGGAAAAGTAAGTGATGTGATGATATCTTGTTGTCCCCGCTGAAGGCACTGTAAGCAGTGGAACTGATTGTATTTGATGGCTAACAGCATCTCCATCACAGGATGTCTTTAAGGACAGACTCTTAAATACCTGTCAGGAGTATACAGATAACTTTTGCCCTTACTTTATGGAAGTAGACTAGTTGATCTTTGGAAATTAGTTCCAGTGTTGCTTCTCAGTTTTTCAAATCTTAATCACCCTGCAAGTTAAATATGGTTTTATTCGGATATCATTGCTATGTTCCTTTCATTGGAACATTGATATGTTCCTTTCATAGATGCTATTTGTTAGAACTCCAGGATTGGTTCTCTGCCATCTTTATGCTTGAATTCAGTTTAAAAGGTAGACTACATGTAGGTATATGTGATATCAGAAATGTACATTTTTTGACTCTCACATTCAGAAGGGAGAGGGAAAACTCAAAAGCTTCTTGTACTGCTTGTGTATGAAAGAAAGGTTCCAAGAAGGCAAGAGATTTTGGCAGTACTCTTTTCCAGTTTTCTGTTGTTTCATAGAACGGTAGTATTGAGATCTTGCAGTCAGATGATTTTATTTCAATAAATTCATAGCTTTTAAAGTTCAGGGGTAATTTTCTAATTTGCCAAGATAAAACTTGAAAAAAAAATTCTTCTTTTAAATCAATTTTGGGGAAAGGGGACTGCTTTTTGGACGTATATTTGTTTTAGTAGCATGGTAAGTAAATTTTTATAGACCTGCTTTTCGGTGTTCGGTTTCTTTCTATTTGGCCTGTGTGTGGTTTTTTTTGGGTAAGAATTTTTATTTTGGTTTCAGTGAGTCTGTGTGTTTCTTCAGTGATATTTTTACACTCAAGTCAAGCAAGTATGGCTCTAATAAGTACTTGGTTGGTAGGTTGTTAAGTTAAAAAAGCAAACATGCCACAGGAGATATGACAGCGAGTTAATTTTCATAATGTTTGTCTCTAGTGTGCTGTTGCTGACTCAATATCTTATAATAGTGTTTAGAGGAACTGTATAAAGTTATTTCGTCTTTTTAATTTCTTTTTTTGGCAAGGTGTATACTGAAAATGTGATTGCTGATACAAAAGATGTACTTCTAAAATAGCCAGTAAAACATTGTAATAGGAGTTAGGATAGAATATATCTCTAAATCTTTCATACTTCTGAAAGTGTTAGGAAATGTGTTAGAGGAACACTTGAACAAGTCATCCTTTTATGTATGTATAGAACCTGGAATGGGTTTTCTGTATTTCTTTATTCCTCTTTCCCCACAAACCTTCTTTACCTGTTTTGTTCCTCAAAAATTAATTTACTTCATTCGGAAGTTTCCTGCAAGACATAACAGACTCTGAGTCTGATGCGTTTTTCCTCATTTCTCCCCATGTCTTCCCTACACCTTAAAAAAGTTGGCATGGCTAGCTAACTGCCAGGATGGTGGATGAATGCTCCTTAGGTTCAGAAAAACTGAGGGCCTCACAGCAAGGGGAGCCTCTATTTGGTTTGAGTCACAGTTTGATCAAGCTTGGTGCTTTCAGTGCCTTCTATGAAAAAAGCTTGCAGTCAAAAACATAGTACTGTTGGCATCGTTTCTGTGTATATGAGGTGGCAGCAGTGATTAAACAAACATGACTTTAAAACATGGCTGAATTCTAAAAACTGACTTGTAAATCAGTGCCTTCACTGACTGTTTGTTCCTTATGTGTATGAAGGCACAAAGTATAATAGACTTAAATAGACTTACGAGACAAAGAATATGATTATTCCTAGGCCTGTCAACATCAGAGTAAGCTGGCTACTATTTTCCCTTAGGCATCATCAGAATTGTTGTATGATTTACAAGGCTAATCATTCTTACCCGTGTTAACCCTCATAAGCTTGTGTTGCAGAGGTCTTTGCTAATGAAATGACTGATACATTTGGACTTAACACAAGCTTTGTGACAACAATGTGCATGAAATAACAATGATCTTGTCTGGTGTTGTGGGTTTCCTTTTAAAGTAGGTTATAGACTGTGGTGGGGAGTTTTGTGTTTGATGGTGGGTTTTTTGTTTGTTTTGGGTTTTTTGTTTGTTTGTTTGTTTTGGGTTTTTTGTTTGTTTGTTTTCCTTAACATCTGTACATTTACTGCTATATCTTTTGGCCAGTAGCAGATCTGCGGAAAGATGTAGACTGGATACAACTATATATATGTGTCAATCAGAAACAAAAAAGGGAGAACATCACTGTTGTCTGTGAATACAGAGTAATATTTCCATTGAAACATGCTTGCAACCTCCAATAGTTTTCTTCTTGGAGTGATGTTCAGGTAGAGGTGATGTCTTTAGTGATGGGCACTTCCAGCTTAGCATCTAAGCTGGTATCTAACATTATGCTTTAAAGTAACTTTCACCTGAAATAAGCAGTTTAGAGGTGGTTGCTGACTGCTAAAACTTGTTATTTGTCAATCAGCCAGCACATAGGGTATTATTTTTGAGAAATTCTACTTAAATTGCTGCTGCAAACTCTAGGGATCAGGATATCCCTATAAATCAAATAAGCACCATTGTGTGCACATATAAAATGAAACATTAAGACCCGTGTCTTACCAATAGTCACGTTTCAGACCTGGAAAATATATTTGGGAATTTCATTAATAGCCTGCAATTTGAAAGCTAGCTGCCAGTTTGTAGACTGGCCTTCCTATTTTGAGAATCTGATAAGAATGATAGCAATTCTTGTTGAAGTTTGAACTTTGTTGTTGCTAATGATTATGCCATTGTTATTTATGCTTGTAAATGAAGGTTTTAAAGATGAAAAGAGATGAAGCTTCAGAGGCAGCTTCTGGGACTTCATTCTCATAGGAGTAAATCCAAGATTTGGGGCGGGTCCTTGCAGGACCCTGCTGTTCATCTCATGGGTTTGGTTTGCTTTTCAAAGCAGACAACTGTATATATTACACTAATTAATATATTATAATAAGAGGAACAGTATTCCCACTAGTCCCTCTGAATTAAAGCCCTTCATGGTAACCTTGGACAAAAGAAATGCCGTAAATGTTTTTATTACAAGTGATTTTTGTGCAGCTTTTATAGGGTTCTCTTTACCTCGCTTTCTCTTGAAAGTAAGATTAACATTTCTGCAAGAGAAGGGCTCCATTTAGCCTCATTAAGTTTGCTTTTTGGCCTTTGTACCCCTGTGGTGATGGGAAACTTGTCTGTAGTCTTTGGGGGATTTGCTAGTGTGAAGGAGGAAAGAGGAAATGCCTTTGTGATCTAGATTCATTCAAATGGGAAGGTGGCTATTTCTCTTCTATGAAAGTGCAAAGGCGCATAAAAATTGCTTGAATGTATCAGTTAGGGGGCTGATTCTTGTAACCAGTGGATTATAGCATATCCTTAAATTTTAAGCAATTTAACTTCTTAAATGAGTGATGTAAAGGCGTATCTTATAACAGCACTTCTTATTTTATATGATCTTAGAAATATGGGTCTAAAATAAGAAACTTCTTAACTATGTTGTAACAATTTCAAAAAAGTAAATAATGATTTTCATTAAATTGCTTTGAGATGGTTTTGTAACTGTCAGCAGTTTTGGTGTGGTTTTCATGTTGGTTTAGTTTTGTTTTTCTTTTTATATAGAGCATATTGTTGATGTTATGAATTTTAAAGAATTTTAAAGAATGCAGCAGTTACTTTATCACTTAAAAGTGAAACAGTTTCTCACATACTAGTGTGCTGCAAAGGAAACTTTTAGGAAACTTTTTCCTAACTTGGGTTAGGAAATCCTGGTTGGTGTCATCTTATAACCTCAGAAAATATAATTGGCAACAAACTGCTAAGACAAGTTTTGAAGTAGGCAGTTCCTGAGGTGCTATTTCTTTCCTATGTAGAACAGATAACAACAGAGATCAACAGGTGATATATAGGTATAGTTTTATGGCCAGTGTGTTTGTTCCTTTTAGTACTTTTATACCTTTTAGTATTAACATAGTGCTAAAACCAAGATTTGTTGCCCCAAGTATTGTATCAAGGAAATAGGAAGGTGAGTGAAGGGAGAGGCAGTCTCTGTTCCTGACAGTTCACAATTTCAGTGTGAATTAACAGGAAAGTTAAGTTCAATATGAGCTTTGGAGGACAACATGTAAACAGTGTGGCAATATTAGTTGGTTTAGAATCATAGAATGGTTTGTGTTGGAAGAGCTCTTAAAGATCATCTAGTTCCAACGTCACTGCCATGGGTAGGGACCCCTCTCCAGAGACCAAGTTAGCTCAGAGCTCATCCAAACTGACCTTGAACACTTGGGGCATCCACAGCTTGTCCGGGCAGTCTGTTCCAGTGCCTCATGACCCTCACAGTGAAGAATTTTTTCCTAATATTTAATCTAAACCTACTCTCTTTCAGTTTGAAGCCATTCCCCCTTGTTCTGTCGCTACATGCTCTTATAAAAACTCCCTTTCCATCTTTCTTGAAGGCTCCCTTCAGATACTGGAATGCTGCAACTGGGTTACCCCAAACCTTCTTTTCCAGGCTGAACAATCCCAATGCTCTTAGCCTTTCCTCATAGGAGAGGTGCTCCATCCTTCTAATCAACTCTTTTGGACTTGCTCCAACAGGTCAGCGTCCTTCCTGTGCTGAGGACAGTCATTTGATCAAATTAGCACCATAAATGCTATGAAGTTCTTTTATTGGATTACTTTGTCTGTGTAGCAGCAAAGTAGTGAGTTTGTCTTTTTTTAAGCAGGACTTTAAGAAAGATAATAAGGAAGCAGATATTTGAAAATGTCCTGCAAAATGGCAAGCACAGGATGGATGAAGCTGTTTTAAAGGGTACTGTTTTGAAAATTAGAAATAGCAAAAGTGGGCAGACACTGCTGTTTGCTCTTTGGGTGTTGAGACTGATATTTTGGAAGTGAGATTATTTGGAATGTGGAAGAACTTGGTTGGTAAGCACTGATCCATTAGAGAAAGGAGGGCCAACAGAGAGATGGAAAGACAAGAGACATAGACATAAAATTGCAGGCAGGTCCTCATATCTGCCTTGAATCCAGGATGATGTGCAAACTGTGCTCCTGAGTGACCAAGAATTTATAGACTGCTTTTCAGTTGGGAGACATGGAGGGAAGTCTTGTGATGGAAGGATCAGAATGCCTGGTTTTTTTCTGAGTTGAGAAATAAGAGGTAGCTAGGTAGATGCTAGATGTTATCCCTGGACCCTGATATGACTTCAGTATGGAATTCTGCATCGTGGTCATACTTTTGAACTGGAAAAGTTGGAAACAACTTAGAGATTATTCGTGGAGGTAGAAATAGTAAGGACCAAAGAAAGAAAACAGAGGCTCCGTCAGGCAGCCTGGCTTTAGGTGATACAAATATTTCAGCATCCTTTGAACTGAACCTTGTTCTTGAAAGTTGCCTGCCTGTAACAGATAGGTGCTTTACCCAGTTTCATGGGTTTGGTTTGTACAAGTTTTATGTTTTCTAAATACTTGTGTATTTTAACTGGATACAATAAAGTTACTACTTTCTGTATAGCTTCTAATTCTTCTGAAATGCTACAAAGCCAGTCATTTTAATGTAAGTAGGAGAACTGGGATTTTGAATACTGAGAGATGGTTGGATTTATGAAGCTGTTCTGGAGGCTGCTTCTCACTGACTTAATCGAAAAGGGTGCTGAAATCAATGTAAGTGCAAGTCCTTACAGTCAAACACCTTGCCTTTACAAACACTTACAAACTGCATTGTTAAACCAGGACCAAGACAGAAGAGACAAGTATCTATTTTTTCATCAAATATATGAAAAGCACACTCACAATTACCTTCAGCAGTCTCATGCCCAACTGAAAATTGCTATTCCTTTGGCAGTGATACTGTGCCTGTAGCACAGCCCAGTTGTACCAGACTTAATGACAGAAGCATCAAGCCAAGAGCATTTAGTCTAGACTCTGAGTAATTTGGACTCTTTCACTTCCAAAATATTAGAATTGGTCAATGGTCTGTGAAGGCAAACAAAAAATAGCTGCATGGATAGAGCACGGTTAGACCTTTTTAATTCAGGTACTAGCACATAATCAGGCTCTACTGAGTAAATCTCAGATCTCTCCATCTTAGTGACACTGTTCAAATTGAAAATGTCAAAAATGTCACCATCTGAGCATAATGCACAAACATGAAACTTTAATTACATTTCTTAAAAAATGAGTTTACAAATGATCAGATTTGCTTGGAATTATGATGAAGTCGTATTGCTGTTCAAGACTACAATGAATCATCAGTTTGTTTGCTGAATATTCACGCATAGTTCTTGCAGTACAGACAACATGATTTGCTGTGAAACAATAGAAGACATTTATTATATGAAGATAGAATGCACTTCAGAGGCTGAGACACGGTGATGCATAGGCACATGACTTTAAACCAGTATTTCAAAGCCTGATTCTCTAGAGCAGTTGCAAAAGAAGAAAGATTTAGGTTTGGGGGTTTTTCTTTTCTGTTTTTCAAGAGTGCAAATATGGCTGAGCTTTGCAGCAGAACTGCAGAACACTTACTCATTAGATTTAAACTGTAGAGTTCTCAGAGTGGGGTGGTATAAGAGGATTTAAAAAAGCTATAAAGAGTTGTCCACCCCCTGCAGACCTCAGATCCTGCATTTATTGCAAGAAGTGTTAAAAGCCTCTAAAAAGCACTCTTTTTATGAGAATTAAGTTGCTGTAAGACCTTTTGTGAAGATTATGTCAGCATGTTGGTTTTTTCTTTTTTTTTTCCCTGGCTAGGAACTGTCTGACATTTTAAACTCACCAATTTCAGTCTAAATCTGAGTTTGGCAAACCTTCTTTAACGAAGAATGTGATTTGATTTCTGAGGTGAATTTGGGAGAATTTGAGCCAATGTGTATTTTTAGCACAATATGGTATTTGCAGCTGAGATTTTTTGTTTGTTCAAGCTGAAGTTTGAATCCAAACTCTGGGACTGGGCGCTAGCAAATTAACTGACCCCAATCTGAAACAAATCAGCACAATTATAAGAAGCTGGCATGATTATAAAAAACCAAACCAACACAGAATTTTTAGAAGGTGTTACTGGCATTTCATTACACTTAAAGTGTGTGGTAGCTTCTGATACTATTTTGGGAGAATTTTCCTGAATTTGCTCTACGAGAGTATTTTCATCTCCATGAGAAAAATGTGTCTAAGAGTTATTTTTGTCCTATGAGATGAGAAGTTGATGTTTTCATTAGGGTTAGTAGGAGAGGCTGTTGTGAATATAGCCTAACAAATGAAGATAAGCTAAAGGGGAAAGATTGTGACAATGACTTGTCTTGTGCTTTGTGAATGTTCAACTTCATTCTGCTTCTTAGTGTTTAAAATCGATCATGATAGTAAGAAAGTTTAAGGTGCTGTTTTTTCTGAATTTTGACTGATTTTCCTCAGTGTAGTGACAACTGCAGTGCAAGGATCATCACAGGTTTCTCATACCTCTTGAAATGCCTCAGCACAATCAGTGTTTTTGAGAACGTTCCTCCATGACATGGGTGTTTGCTTTAAAATAATTGAATGTATTGCAGGAAAGCTGTTTGCTCCTTTATGTCACTCTCATGAAGGTGATGAAAGGTATTGTAGAAGTACCGAGCTTCTCCCAGTTCTGGAATGAATCCTTCTCAAAAGAAGGACGTGTTAATGGTAAATCCCTCTGTGTGTGTGTGTGTATCGGTCTGATATGGTTGCTAAACTTGAGATTGTTTATAGATAAAAATGCTACTTGTGAATAAAAAGGAAAACTTGTATTACTGTAAGCAATTCCATATAAAACTCCCAGTTTGTAAAGCATGTCAACAGGCAGGTATTCTGCACATCTAATCTCATGTCATCGCTACCTGAGGCAATAGTTTGTCTCTCATAGAATGTTAATTACGATATTAACTCAGGTGCATGACAGGCATCTGTTGCATTTTCAAGTCTCAGGGTTGTTTTTCTGAGAGATGATGAAAAGCAGGTAAGCTAACATAAGAGTTAAGATGCAAAGACAGAATACAGGAGATACAGGGCCAAATTTGTTCGACCAAATTTGTCCACAGTAACCTTTTGCCTGGAAAGGAAAACGTGTTAAAGTTGAATCTAACATACAGTCATGGGTATGATTGGGTGTAAATGAGGACACTCAGAGTTAAGGGAAGGGGTGGGGATACAATCACAGTACTTACTCATAAAAAACCAAATTAAATAATTTTTTTTTTACCTCTTTCTGCATAACTGCCCCTGACCATTGGCCATAGTACTGCTGCTGACCGATGGGATTGCAGTAGGTCACTAAGTGATCTGACTTTGCAGAAATGCCCAGAATTCAAGAGGTGCTATCCTTTTTTTGTGTTTGTGTATGTGTTTCTGTACTGCCTGCTAGTGAAGAACAATTCTGTTATTCCTCTGAAGTTATATGAACTTTGGAGGGGAAAAAAAAAGTCCACTACTGGAAGTATTTTTTTGGAACAGTATGTCTGTGCTGTAAGTGGATTTGCTGTGATTCTTATTGCCCATACTAATACTATAGCTTTTCTACTGGTTCCAGATGTGTAAAATACAGTATGGGGTGGGAGGAGGAAAAAGTATAATGAAAAACTTCTGGATTTCCATATCATAGACAATTGCTGTAATCTTGCAAAAAAAGCTTATGGAAGTTCATATGATATTTAATGGAAGTGCAGTTATTTGATTAGATCCCCTCGGGGAATATAGAGGGGAAAAAAAAGCTAATTCTGGACCCTCCATATGGGCCAGATGAGTACTACTAGACAGTTGCCCATAAAAACATCTTGCTTCAGATACAAAAATGAAAAGATAGATTGTAGGTCAGAAATTGTACTGTAGGTGGAAATTCATCTGAAAGAGTGATTATCGTCATTCTTGTGTGATTGCAGGTAACTGCTAATTGTCCCTGAAGCACAGAAAGGTGCAAATGTTTGTGCTGTCATCTCTACATCTGTAACTTTGGAATATTGCCATGTGTATCTGTTAATTTAGCAGAGTCTAAAATTGAGCTAAATATACACACTTCAGGAAAACTGTTGATCAGCAGTTTAAATATTTAGATTAGCCCATGCCTCCTTATAAAACAAGACAAACTCATTAGTTTCCACAGTGGTCAAGAAAATTCAAATGTACGTTTCACTAACTAAAAGCTAAATTGAGTTGTAGAAACAGATACGGCATTTCATCAAACATGTAGAAAGCTGGGAAAAAAGAAGACTTTTAAAATCTTCCAATCCCAGAGAATCACGTGCATTCTTTCCCAGTCTTTGAAGATAGATCTACTGAGGTTTTACATAAAGTTCTAATAAAAGATAATGAATATATTTTTAATAAAATAATTAGGTACAAAAAGTATCTCGTATGAACTCCTCAGCTTGTTTATTTGTGTAGGATCATAACTGTATAATCGAGTTAGCTGTGTTTTATATTGTGGATTAACATTTCATATTGTTAATTGGGAAAGGGAGAGAAAGTGTCTTTTTGTGTAACTGCAGGTACATGTTAATAGCATTAAAATGCTGAAACAGAACTTGAAAGTGTTCTTAATGGTAAGGTGATTTCCTTTTTAATTGCATTTCAGACAGAGGGCAAAAGCCTGTCTTTGAGTTCAACTGTGAGGCAGCTTTCAAATTAAGTTTAAATAAAAAATGTCACTTTCGCAATGACAGATGACAGGACTCTGTTTATCATTATTTAAGCAAATGAGGCTGGCTTAGTGACACAAATTTTAATATTGGATTTAAAGGGGATAATGCAAAGAATCCCCAAGTGATGCTATGAAAAAAAAAAGGTAGTTAATAGTATAAAACTGCAAAAGTTAACTTGCTTAGAAAATAATATGCCTGTAAATGAGCTGCTTTTTTTTCCTTGAAATATCTGTGTCTTGAGATGTTTCAGTGATCAAACAGACTTTCAAAATACTTTATCCTAGCAAATGAGTGAGCTGGATAAAGGGTACCTTTCATATTAGTTTGTGTGAGATGTTTTCTATCTTTACTTTGACAAAAAAGAGGGGCCTGTAGGAGGTAATGCTTTCATCACTTCAAACACATTATTATTCTAACTGTCTCAGGTAGTCCATGTGCTCTTAAAACTGAGTCTTTGGAAATAATACATAATTTTACTACCTTTTGTAAATGGTGTAGCATACAGTAAAATAGCCATAGTTTGTCTTCGTTAGTATTCTGTGTGTTAAGCACCAATTTGACTATATTGACTAACGTGACTCCAGGGAATTTCCTTTATACTTACTGGTTTTACACTTCAAAAGTGATTGGGGTCCCAAAACTATTTCTGAAAGCAAACTGGCTGTAAGCATCGTCTCTGAAGAGGAGAAATGGAGCTCTTTGTTGTAAGAGGTAGCGTGGGGATGCAGAGGATAGGAGAGACAAAAATTAAAAAATAAATTGAAAATATATCTTAACATCATGGGTTGGATGTTATATTTGAATGCTCTGGGTACTGCCAAGCAGTCATTTCAATACATTTTTTGATGATGATATACATCACAATAGATTTTGGGATGTATGGATTTTCTGTAAGATTTTATAGGAAATTGTTTGTTTTAGGGATGTGGCTAAAGTAGACTGAGTTCTGTTGGTATGGCCAGGTCCTTACCTTTGCAAATGTAAAATTTCAACTCTGATAATGAAAAGAATATCCAGCTCCAGAAAACATACCTAATGCAATAACTAACAAACCTGTTTACTTTTTAACATTTTAATTTCACTTCTGAACTCTCTCTACTGTTCTCTTTCTATATTCTTTGTGGCAGATGAGAACGAGGTGTTAGTTCTGGTAGCTTGTTGCATAACCTTTCCATGAAAAATGATTTTCCCATCAAGTTCCTTGCCTTTATAGAAAAATCTACTGTAGCGGAAAACAAGAGACTTCAGCTCTTGAAAGGAAATGGGCAGTCTGTACCATGAAGGAATGAATGAGAGTGTTCGAGTCATCAAAGGGCGCTTAAAGGCAGTCTCTAAATCACCAGCAAAACAAAGCCATTCTTTGGATCTTAGGGGTTGTGGGAGTCTGAATTTCGGGTGCCACTGCTAGTGGTCTCAAGTGGGAAATTTGTCTGCTTTTAAGAAAGGATGAAAAAAAATTGAAATTTATGCTGTAATTAGACATCAAGGATTGACCGAACCCCTTTACTAAAAGAAAATGTTTCCATGAAAAATCAGTACGTAGTATATATGGATTGTGTGTATTGCAGAAACGGAAATACGTTTTACAGTTTATTATGAGTAAATTCATTTGCATCAGTTTGAAGTACATGAAACAGAAAATCTAGACAACACAACATCATTTAAGAGCACTGACCTGTAGTTTTTTTTTTTCATGGGAAGGAGGGTTGAGGAGAAAATAACTTAGCAGGACAGTCATTATCAAGGCTATCATCTGCTTAGTGTTGACTTATCAGACATGTTAATATTTGAGGTCACATCTCCACTTTCAGAGAGTAGAAGCATCCAAAAATCCAGTAAGTATTTGGCAGAGTAAATGAGGAGAAACAGTTTATCTTAGATGTTTAGTTGGAAACGGGGCTACAAGTGTGCTTACAAGAATATTAAAAAAAAAAAAGAAGCTTGAAGAATGGCTTAAGTTAAAAGCTGGACTAAAAGCTAAATAACGTTTTTCATGCAAATGCACATGGGGAAGCAGTTTGTTGCTGAGCATTACAAGAGTTATTGGGATTAAGAGCCTAGGGATGTGGCTGCAAGTTGTATGTCTGTTTATTTCTGTGCTCCAAAAGCGTCATAAATTTATTGCAGGTTTAATGGGGTTTTATGTAGCCTTTTCTTGACTTCTGTAGCTGGAAGGACTTGGAGATTTTTCTTAATTATACATGTGTGGGTTCTCCTTCTCTTCAACTTTTCCCCTTTTGCCTTCTAATTTTCTGTTCGCTCATGCATTTTTGTGTAATGGAGTTGGAGAAACAATTACTACAGAAGAATATTACTTGGTGTATTTTTTCTTTTAGTGATGCTCAAAGAAAATATTGATAAAACAGAAATCTGTTTTTAAGTGGCTGATGGACTTTGCCTTTTTGACCGAAGTAGAATTACACAGCAGGGGAATGAATTAGGGATAGAAAGTTTGAGAGTGTGACAACACATAGAGATTTGTGTGTTAACTCAGTATTTTCCATTCCTTTTGATGGAGGGTTTTTTTTCCTTTTCTTTCCAAGGGTCCAGGCAAAGCAGCTGTTTTATGGTTCGTATTTAGGATAGTTTATAAAACCAGTCAAGCTGGCTTTCTGTACACATACCCAGACATCTGCCATCTCTCTCTCCCTCTTTCTCATGTATTATGGAAAGCATTTACCAAAGGAAGCAAGATCTTTATGCCTCCTGAAGCCGTTTAATAGTCTTCGTGGCAACAGTAAGCAAACCTGTGGCCCTCTTTAGTAAGTGTATGAGGATTTCCCTGTGGATGTATGCAAACCTACACTTCATCTTAGTGTATGTTACCTTAATGATAATTGGAACAATCTGTGTGTACAGGCATCCTGGATCATATTGTATTAAATGTTGTGTAAGGCCGAATAGTGTTTCTGTGTGGTTGGGTTTTTTTGTTTTGGTTTGTTTTTTAAGAGCTATGTTCTAAGCAAAGGGTGCAAACCGAAAGTGGGGTGGGAGATAGGACCACAGAAACATGTAAAAGCAGAGTGGGCCTTGGGGAGCATCATGTTGTCTTGGTGTCATGCCCCACATAAAAAGATGTGAAGGGAAAGTTGCTGGGCACTAATCAAATGCGGTGTGAGACCCTGACAGACGCTTGGCAATGAAAATGGAGGAAGTCTAGAATTAGAAATGTGAAAAGAAGGTAGAGGGTGGCAGAGAGGAACAATTATAAGAGACTGGCTGACGAGAAGGAAAGATAATAGACAGCAGAACAGGAGAAAAAAGATAAATTTACAAAAAAGCCATATGTTAATGGTAGCTTTACATGCAATTTTCAATATATAAACCTTAATTTTATGAAGTTACTGTGAAGAGCTCGTGGTCACTCATTTTGACAAATCAGGTGCCTTACTGAGACACTAAAACGAGATTATGCACCTAAATTAACCTGTGTTTGCACTTTCATCACAGAAACTGTACACAGCTGAGGGGATCTAATCTTCTGCTACTTTTGTTTTTTACTTTTATCGTGATTCTCTCAAAGAGAGATGCTTACCTGGAGATTGAGGTATGGCTGAAACATTAATGTTAACTCAATGTAACATGAAAACTGAAATTATTTCCTGAATCTTAAAAATAAAGTGAGGGCAGTATATGTTCATAGCCAAGAATATAGAATTAATTCTGCAAGGAGAAAAAAGTAGTTTCCTGGAGAAAATTCTCCATTCAAGAAAATATATAGAATCATAGTGTAATTTGGGTTGGACGGGACCATTAAAGGTCATGTATTCCAAACCCCTTGCCATGAGCAAGGACATCTTCTACTAGAGCAGGTTGCAATGTACTGTAGCTAAATAGAGTGTAAGTACAAAAAGTGTACTGTGCAAAAGGCTGTAGGTATTTTCAACATTTGCACTGCAAAACCCGTGAAACTACAAAATGAACTTGGTTCCTGCTGAACTACAGATAGTGATCAATTTTGGTGTGTTTCAAGGTAGGAAGGTAATAAGTGATGCTTCATTTGACATGAAATGGTTTGTCTGATAGAGGCAGAATACTTAACATTGGACACTCTGTGGCCAGGTGAATAAAAATGGAAATGTAAAGTGCTGGGAAGGCGTCTCCTTTCATCTGACAGCTTGAGCTTTGTTTTAACTGCCCCGAAAGTGGCAGGTGGAGCCCAGGTTTCCTATGTATCCACAGAACTCTGACTCTGAGCTACTAGGTAAAGAGGCAACAATTCCAGCCTTGGAGGGAGGTTTTGTGACACTAGCTCTTAGTTTGTTTTTTTTCCCCAGATGAAATTAGTCAGTGAATATGACCTGGATTCATTAATCCTTTCAAGCTGGCTGAAACCAGGTTTTCTGAAGAAAAGCCTGCCTGCTGGAGCCAAATACCCTTGTCTTGATTGCAAATGGAGAAAAAGGGAAAATAGCTCTACGAAATAGTCATAGGTTCGTAAAATCAGCTCCAGCGCTACTGTCATCCTGTTAGGAGGGTGAATTGAACTGAACAGCCTCTTATCTAAATTTCCCACACAAATTCTCTAGTGTAGCACATGGTGTATCTAATGCTGAAAGTGCTGTGCTGTTGAGAGCTGAATTTCTTTATTTAGGTTCAGCAGTTTGCTTATCCTGCCACAGCTGATAACTTCACACTTGAACCTTGATAAGCAGAACAGGAAATATTTTAAATCCTGTGGATGTGAAGAATGATAGTATTGCTCTGTTTCATGTTAGTCAAGTACTGAAGAATTTATGTTGGTTTTGAAGTAAATAATGTAACACACTGGGTTTGCAGTTATATTCCATGGAGTTGTGTCTGTGTGCACATGTGCACATACATGTGACATAAATATTATTCCCCTTTTTTCACAAACTGTGTGCTAGGATCAAATTCTCAGCTAAGAGCAATTGAGATATGTTCAGTTTTAATGGTACTATACAGTTTTCAGTCACCTGAACTTCTGTCTCTTAAATCACTGGCTACTGAATTCATATTCCCCCTAATATGTAGTCGAAGCTTAGCTTTTGATTAGTGCTGCCACAAAATTTTCAGGTGCACCTGGTTGTATGTGTCAGTGGGATGGGTAGGTACCAGGTTACAAAAACTGATTGCAGATGTTTGGTTTTTATGAATGCATACAGCAAGTATGTGCATGTCCCTGGAGCCATATAGAAAATACGAGTCTTTCTGTGATAGGAAAAGAGAAAAAAACCCCTCCTCATTACATCACACAGCCAGTCGCATTCATGATGTAAAGCCTTGTTCTAGTGCTGTGGAGATCATGCATATTTCTGTTCTTCTGCCTTCATCTGAAATTAATTTATGGACTTCAGAAGTCTGTTATATGTAGTCGAGTGCGTATTTTCTTCTCCTAGATCAATGATAACTCAAGCTAACTTCAAGGAATCCTGTGGCACAACTAGGAGCAGATGACTGTTTTTCTCTGGAACTGCAGTATACCATTAGTCACCTCACCTAAGAATGGGGACAGATCTTGCTATTTTTGAGAGCAAATCCTAAAAGAAGAGAAGGGTGGAGCACCAGAAAAATCCTGAAGGCAGAATTCCCACCATCTTTCAGTAAAGAACAGAATAACTTTACTCTTGCGACAGTGCCTGGCTGTATTTTTCGGTGGAAAATTCTTTAACGTTTACATCTTGTCACAGCCCACTTCTGTGGCTCTGTAACAACAGTAAGGGTGTAGATAAACTTTTCACCTGAGTACCCGACATGAAGCACGCCACTCTGTATTTGGCACTTACGTAAGCAGTTGATTTCAAAGTGTTCCTATGGACTTCAAAGGAAAAATGTATCTTTTGATGTATACTTAGATGCCTAGGCATAAAAACTTAGGCATCTAAAGTTTTTAAAGAACTACATTGGCACTGACATATATAGTGCGTATATATATATATGGTAGGAGCAAAAAGGTCTTACCTTCTAGAACATGCCTAAACAGATTTGAAGACAGAGTAGTCAAGTGTGGAAAGATAAAGCTCCAGATTCTTTTATGAGCAATATAGTCTCTAATAGGGACATCAGAAAGTTCTTTTTCATGGGAGGAGTCAAAGAGAAGGCATGCATTCTTGATGTTGAAAGCCTGCTTGTGTGTTTTATGTTGACCTTTTTCAGGAGCAGTCTATCCATACATGAAGGAATGTGGTGCTGACAAGTTTAATAAAGTTTGTCTGAACTGCTCTAAAAGTACTAGTTGCAGGGAAAAAGTTAAGATGCATCATCTGCTTTTTCCTCACAAATATCCTTCTCAAATATTGTTTTCGGGCTACCACTGAATGTAAATTAAAGTGATTCCCAGCCCCCTTTTACTTTCTTTGACTTAGTAACGCTTTTGCAGCAAATTCTGTTGCAGTGAATTCCGTTTGACCCAACTCTGAAAATGCTTGTATGATGTGTACTCCAGAAGGTAGCCTGACTAAATTTAATCAGTTTCTCTGCCTTAGCTAAGATATACAGAAACTGAGACATCTATGCAGAATGATGTCTGAAATGTCCTTGTGTTTTGCAGTCCTGTCTGATATGACATTACGATGTTACTGTAGATTTTTTCATCTGTTACACTGAATGTATTTTTATCTGATATCTCTTATCTGGTCAGAATATTGAATTGAATGGAAAACACAAACATTTTAAAAAAGAAAGTACAATTGTAGCACAGAATTCTACCACAAAATGCATGCTCATTAAAACTTCAGTGTAATCACATGAAGAATCAGTTGATTTTTTTCTGTTTAAATATTCTTGAAATGCTTTTAATGTTTAAATATGGTGAAGGCATCCAATGCTACTAATAATACAACATTACTACAGCAATCTGGAATTGAACCGAAACTGCTTTGGAAAAATATTCTGATACATTACATATGTATGTGCTTTTGCACTTGTCTTCATTCCTGATGGGAAAATGGACTTCCATTCTCGCACAAAAATTAAACAAGATTATATATAGCAATACATTCGTAAAATACTTTATTTTATTAAATAGACTATTTCAGCAGGAAGAGACCCAAAATGACCATTTAGTTAAACTGCCTGACCACTTCAGGCCCTTTCTTCCCAGTGCATGCCTTCCAGCCCTTTCACCAGCTTTGGTACCCTTCTCTGGTTGCATTTGAGTACCTTAACATCCTTCTTAAATTTTAGGGCCCAGAAAGGCACAGTGCTCCAGGTAAGGCCACACCAGTGCTGAGTACAGTGGGATAATCACTTCTTGACTGGCTGCTGATGCTGTGTTTGATGCACATCAGGTTTGCCCTCCGGGCTGTCAGGACAGTGATGACTCATGTTGCCCCTGCTGTCAACCAGCATCCCCAGATCCCTTTCCCCAGGACTGCTTTCCAGCCAGTCTTCTCGCTTGTGCCTCTTCTCTTATACTTGTACCTGGCATTACTCTGTCCTAGCTGCAGAGTCAGACTTTTTTTTGTATTCATTTTCATGCCGTTAATGACTGTTCAATGCTCCTATTTATTTAGATCCCTCTGCAAGGTCTCTCATTCCTCTAAAGAGCCAACAGCAGCTCCCAGTTTGGTAATGGTACCTTCAGTTCCTGTGTCCAGATCATTGATAAAGATATTGAACAGAACTGGCCCTAGAATTTAGCTCTTACGAACACTGCTGGTGGCCAGTCACCAGCCAGATGCTAGCTCCAAGTATCAGGTATTGATAGAATTGCATATTTAATGAGAAACAGTGTCAAAATATTTTTTTATCCGTGTAGCCAAATACTTCTGCTCATCTGTCCAGTCAGATAAACTCTGTACCGTTTGCTAAGAAAGTTCTATGATCGTTTTAGTGGCCCTGTTCTCATTTGCACTGTTTTACAAAGGCTAGCATTGGCCGAAAGCACAACAGAAAAGCAGCATTGCACCAAGGTTGTCTGAAAGTCCTTTTGCTGCTGCTCTTGTGTTTTCTCTCCTATGCCAGAAGCAATTATATCCTGATGGAGGCTAGGTGTTACAACGAAGTGATCCTCCTGGGGTTGGTAGAAAGGACACTTGCCTTATACTGTGGTTAATGGAGCATAGGAGAAGGGTCAGGAAAGATGAGGGGGAGCAGTTGGCCTAAGTTTGCTTTTAGAGAAGGGAGGGAAGTATTTTTCCTGATATTTAACCAAAATTGAATTTATTCAGTATGTGACAGCAGTAATAGTGATGGTAACTATTGTAGTAATATCCAAAGTCTGAATCACAGTATGTTCAGAATGCTTTATAAAATATATGTATTTCTTTACTTAAATGAGTAAGCCAACTTTTTTTCTGTGCTCTTAGAGATGTATGTAGGCAGATAAGCTCACATGTACCAGGATTAATTCAATGCTTTTCAATGGTAAGGGCGATGATCATTTCATGGTAGTGCAGGTTGGGCTGTGGCTGAAGTACAGTGGCTGTCTGGAGGAATTGGGTGAGTCCTTGGCAGGTGAGGAGGCCTGAAAAAGGCAGAGGGATTTTTGAGTGGGAAAGAGTAGGGGATGAGGCTTTCTGTAGTTAGGCACTCTGCTTTATGGAGTCACAGGGATGAGCATGAGGACTTTGCACAGTGTATCCACCTTTCCTCTTGCATTCACTGGGTCGTGGACCTACTTTAGACCTTGCAAGGCACAGAACCACAGGTTCCCTGCTGTGCCCATGGGCACTGGCATGCCTCTACCCTGAAAGCATCATCCGTACAACCTGCATCTTGGGCTGCTGGGGAGGAAAAGCGATGGGGGAAGAAGAGGCTAGAGCCATAGCTGAGTTCCCCTTTCACAGGAACAGAAGGGTAGACAGGCATCAGGGAGGCTCTGAGGCAGGAAGGTAGTAAGTGTTGTGACCAGAGAAGTAGGGCTTCTGTTCCTGGGGTTGCTGGGAGGTGAGTAAAGATGACAGTTATTCCTGCTGTGGAAAAAAAAAAAAAAAAGAAAGAAAGTAACTTGGACTCTTAAAAAATGTTTTCAGTTCTGTAGCTGTGAAGAGTTTAAATTGCAGTGAAATTCCTACCTGACAAATGGCATCCTTACCATCTGTAAGTTTGCCTGTCTCACTTTGCCTGCAGGCCATGCTGCAGAATGGCTTTAGTAGGAACTGTGAATCATCAGTATTAGCACTTGTAGCTCTCTGGATGCTCAGAGGAAGTAATAATCCAGAGGAACTGTATGTGTGGTCTCTGGGAATCATAGCATCTCAATCTGCAACCTAGCTCTTTCATGTAAGATTTTTCTTTTTTAACCTTTGCATTGCTAAGAAGATACATTTTCTTTTCTAAGATCATGGGAGACCTTGAAATAAAGATGAATATGAATTTCTGAACAGCTTGTTTTCTTGTTGCATTGTCAGATGTGCTCTGATCTACGGTTCGTTCGTAGTTCAGAAGCAATTTACGACAATGTGTCCCTTCAGCTTTTATGCTGTAGTGATCTTCCTCCAAATAGTCACCTTCAGCAAACCAGAATTCTTATTCTCTCCAAGAAACATGTTTTAGATGGTTTTTTTAATGTGCAACTACCTGGTTACTGATTCAACTAACAAAAGTATTGTTATCATACTCCCAGGACTGCCGTATAAGTTGTAAGTAAAACAGAACAGTGTAAGTTGTTTTCTTTCCGTGGCTGGTTTGGATCATACTGATTGCAGTTTCTTATGGCAGAGGTGTTTTCCAGAATGATAGAGGTAGGTTGGTCATATGGTAGCTCTTTACAGAGTTTCTTTTACCTGGGTCTCAATTTATAAGAATCTGAAACTGTGTCAAAAAGTGACTTTTCTGCCTAGTAAACATGCATAACTGTAGCAGCTTGCAATAGTCTAAGCATTCATTCCCTTCATTGCTGTCTGATAGTTGAATTGGAATGACAGAAACAAGCTAAGTGCTTTTAAATCTTTCCTAGAGCTGAGGATGTTGAACAGGAAGGATATTAAATGTTGGGGGTCAGATTATCACTTAGCACAAATTGGAGTAACGTTACTGAAGTCAAAGCACCGATTTACACCTGCTGAATGTGTTTCCATAGCACTGACACTGTGAATAAGGGCATGAATTCCTCCACTGCCTGGCTTCTAGTTCTTAACGGACTTTGATTTGCAGGTGCCAGCAAGGGGAGTTTCTACCTGGCAATACACTAATTCTCACGAGCAGTAACTTACTTTGAATGGTCTTTCTGGTGTCAATAAAATTGTGATAGTTTAGTGGTTTAGGACTAACGATCTTTAGAGCCTTTGCATATTCAGGTTTTGATGCAAACTGGTCCATCTGGTGAAGAGTTTGACAGGATGTGTACTATGTATTAGTATCCTCTAACTTCCTGAAGTTATGAAACGTACAGGTCCGGTGGGCAGTGATGATTGTTGGCAAAGGCTTTTAGAAACATCTGGGGAGTTACAGCTGTACTGGGAGTTTTAAATCTCAGTTGAAAGTGCCCTGCCAGCCTCCATTTTTTGGCAGTCAGAGGGCTACAGATCTCTTTCTGAAAGAAAATTGCTTTTTATATGTCTTTTGTGTAATATACTTGAGCATTGCACCAAACCATTTTTTGTCAATAACAAAAAATGTCACTGACCATATACAGGCATCAAGTAGCGCTCTGACAAGATGAAAAGTGGGTGCCATGCCAAAAGCTCACATTCGTTTAAAAAACTAATCCTATTTTGAGTGTGCATTCAAAGCAGTTACAGGCAATTTTTATGTATTATTCTACAATGACACCCTTTCTCTTGAAATGTAAACTGTTAAAGAATTGAAATGGAGAGTAGAGTAATAGTTTTTAGATGACTGAAAAATAGCAGGTTGGTAGCATTATTAACTTGTGTCAAATGGAAAACCTTGACCTTTATTGAGACTTTAAGCTGTGACTGTGGACTAGAATGTGCTTTTTTTGACTAGGATGTGCTTGGGCAGTGCACAGAGGAAGCCCCAGGGACACAATCATGTCCCAGAGGCATAACCTATCCTTAGGGCCACTGCTGCTCTGAGTCATGTCTTAGAAAGGTGCAGGGTACTTCAAAGTTTGTCTTAATGCAGATGCCTATGCTGCAGCTACAAAAAATGCACTCTTTCTCCAGGTAGAGACACACACATCATTTTGCAGCAGCCAGGTCTGGAGGGAGGCCCTGTTATGAAATCCTAGCATTCAAGTAAATCAGGAAGACTGACAAGGCATAGAAATAAGGGGTGAAGCAATATTCTGCTTTCATGGCATAGCCAGAACACCAGCTTTCATAGCAGGAATATGCCATGCTTTCCAACAGCTCAAGGCTAATTCAGGTTCTAGTTTTTATTGTCTAGGTTCTGGTATACATGGTGTAGGAGATCCTTTATCTTCTGAAGGATTCCAGTGGTTTAGTTTGTACTTAGGTAGCTGTCATGGTCTAACCTGAGTTGGCAACTCAGCCCCACACCGCTGCTCGCTCCAGTGGGATGGGGGGAAAAGAGTCAGAAGAGTAAAAGTGACACAACTTGTGGATTTAGAGAAAGACAGTTTAATAAGTAAAGCAAAACCTATGCATGCAAGCAAAGCAAAACAAGGAATTCTGTCACCACTTCCCATGGGTAGGCGAGTGTTCAGCTGTCTCCAGGAAAGCAGTGCTTCATCACGCATAACAGTTAGTTGGGAAGACAAATGACATCACTCTGAATGTCCCCCCTTTCTTCTTTCCCCTGCCCTATATTCTGAGCATGATGACATATGGTATGGAATATCCCTTGAGTTAGTTAGTCAGCTGTCTCAGTGTGTCCCCTCCCAACTTCTTGTGCACCCCCAGCCCCCGCACTGGTGGGGTGGTGTGGGAGGCAGAAAAGGCCTTAATGTTGTGCAAGCACTGCTCAGCAGTAATGAAAACGTATCTGAATTATCAACAGTTTCCAGCACAAATCCAAAACATAGCCCATACCAGCTACTGTGAAGAAAATTAACTCTACCCCAATCAAAACCAGCACAGTAGCACACAGACTCAGTCCCGCTCTCTCACTGATGTGATGAAGGATGGATGTACAGCTTACTTGGAAACAGTGATTCCAGTTCCATGAAATATCCTGGCTATCTGGGAGATAATAGTAAAGTGGGTAACAAAGGTAGGTGATTTTTTTTTGTACTTGGGAAGATTTTGCTGCTGTGGTTGTGGTTTCTTTTATTATCAGTCTAGCAAGCTTCAAAATACGTTATCTACATGTGACATAGCTGTATTGTGAGAGTGCAGTTACTAGAGTCAACAGTTGTCATACAACTACTTCCAGAATTGTGAAGAATGTAATATTCTACTTGAGAAGCATTTATTACCCAACCTGACAGTTAATGTGGCCTGAGGAGTTTGTAGTAGTAACTCTCCTTTTCCTGTGTTATGGAAAGCCATAAATTTTCTCCATATTTTTAATAAGCACAAGAAACCCCCTAAATGTTGTGTTTTACATTGATGCTGGACAGTCCATTGGACTGTTCAGACTTCATACAGTTCTGGGCACAGTGTATGTTAGGTATTGCTTGCCCCATGAGAGAGCAGGAAGGTATGTTAAGCCCTGAAAAACCAGTTCCCAAAAGCTATTGCATATTTAAAAAGAGCTGAAAAAGGAGTAATGGTGTGTTGAGAGAGGAAAAAGCTGTCATTTGGAGATGAAACAAGTAGTCCCTGTTTCAACCATCATCTTAGTTACCTGAAGCTAGAAGCCTAAACCCAAAGATACAAATGTCTCCATGTTGTGTATCCCATTCCCCCCCTTTTATTTTAGTGCTGAGCTTTTATATCCAAACACCTATTCTGGAGTACACCCTAGAGAGCTGGTCGTTGGGAATTGAGTCTCAGGAGGCTACGGGACTGAACACTGGTTCTGCATCTGTAGGTTCTATCAAAGCCTGTAGAGTTGTGAGCCTTCACATTATTTCTCTCTGGACCTCTGTTAACAAGTCTGTGACATTGGCAGTGTTTGGGAAGCAGAAGGCATGTCTGTCTACATTTGGGTGGAGCCATATCCTCTCTCACTCCAGCAGTCTATTACTTCCTCTTTCTCACTTAAGACTGCAATTAGCACTGGTTTATGACTTTGAAATATTAGAAGGGGAAACTCTGATGGATAGTAAATGTAGATGCTTGAACTTTTGGGGAACATTCTTTTAATGTAGTGGTGGTGTCAGCTGCTTCTTTGGCTCTGCCTGCTTAATATTTTTTCTCTTGCTGAATTTTAAAAATGAATGCACAGTGAAACCAAGACATCAAGGTTATTTTAGGTCTATCCTCAGTAGAATAACTGGATGACTTAAAGCACTTAAAGTGCTTTGTTCTTCAGCAAGAGGCAGAAGTTTTAAGGGTTGCCTTGAAGTAGTCATTACCTAAGTAAATACCCCTCAAATATAATATATTACAATGGTTCTTATTTTGTGGCTACTAATTCTTGCATCTAAATGCATTCTAAATGCAGCAATTAAGAGAATGTGCTTTATGGTGTCTTGATGAAGGATGTGATTCCCTCAGCTCTGACTTTTTTTGTCAAACTCCTGTTTTCTGAAGGTCTCTTCAACTGGATGCCTGCCACCATTGTTCAGAATGCATAACGTGCCATCTATCCATGTTCTAATAGAAGCGTGAGATTTACAAAAATTTTATTTTCTACCAGTTAAAACTGCAAGTTTCTTTCCAGTGTTAAATAAACGTTAATATAAATCTTAAATAAAACTGACTTTAAAAAAAAAGTCTTACTTATTTTTTAATAACTCGGATTTTAAAATCAGGTTTGCCTGTAACAGAAACTAGCTCAATCTACTGGCAATCTGATCAGCTATAGACTTCTAACTCGAGGTGCTCAAGCCTCTGTTTATGTATTTTTCTTTAGAGCTGAAAGTTGTACTCTGGGCACTTGTACTACAGAGATACCTTTAATGTTTGAGGGACAAAACTTGGATAATGAGAAGGTGATACAGCAATAATATAAAACTTTTTTTTTTCATGAGCAGGGCAGAGAGGTTACAAAAGCTCAGGGTGAGGGTGGTGATGAGATAACTGGCTAGCAGTGTCTTGAGTGGGTTGTTCTGCATGCTGATAATATTGAAACATATAAAAAGTCATTGATAATTTTTATTGTACTTTAAACATAACTGAATATTATACATTCATCTTTTATTGATTTAATTGTGAATGCCATATATAATTTTTGTAGTATTACCTCAAACAAACCCTTTTGAAGTGACTTAAAATGTGAGAATGTTGACATGGGAGGTGTGAAAATAAGTTTTTGCAGTGAAACTATTCTCCCTAATGTTAATGCAGCATTGTCAAGTGCAATAACATTGTAGTATAAGACTGCACTGGGGCCAGGCTGGGTCAGGTTTATTCTGCTGATCCGTGAAAATAACAGCCATAGTTGCAGAAAAATGCAGTTCTTTAGTCCCATCCCCATTAGCTATGTGGAAATATTCCTATAGCGTAACAAAGCTTAGTTTGGCACTGGACTATTTCATATGTAGGAGAAGGAGCTCCTATAAATTTTACTGGGCTTGGATATCAATGAGATCTCATTACCGTCCTTACAGTAGTGCATGTTATTCTAATGGTTAAAGAAAGAGGATCCCAAGCTACTAGGACAGTAAATCTTCATAGCTTGATATTGAAGACATCAGTTAAAATCCAAGTTTAGGAAACAAAAAATCATGGCCTAATCTTCTAATTGGAATTGAATTATTTTACTGTCTAATGTATTGCTTTTGGAAGATTAAATATCAGCTACATTATTCGAAAGTGCTGGATTGGTTAAGAGGAATAATAATGATAAAAAAAGTTAAATGCATTGTCTGAAGGAAATAAATGTGGGTTCTTTTTCTTTGGGAAAAGTTTTGTTGATCTGGAATCGATCTATATATTGGTTTGGGTTTTATGTTTGTTTGTTTGTTTTTGTTTTATTTTAAATCTTGGTAAGAGTAGCTGCCAGTCAAGGTAAATGTTTTTTAACATAGTCTCTGCTATGCTTGTTCTATGAAGTACAGACTGGTTTCTATTACTACATCTAATTGTGGTTAAAAAACGTAACACTTTTTTCCCTTCGTTTTAACAAATAAAAAGAAGAAAATATCCACATACTATGTCTTAGCACAAAAAAAAAAACCCACAAAAAAACAAAACCCAAAAAACCCACAGTCCAGGATGCTCAAGAAAAGATGCCAAACCTAAATTCTCCAGGCCCGGTCTCTCTCTCCCCTCCACTTTTTTTTTTTTTTTCATATGGGGACACAGTGTTTTACCTATTAGTTCTGTGTCCACAGAGGGTATAAGTGAATCTTTTATTAGTAGGCATAGTACTTTCTATAGTACCTCTCATATAGTGGCACAAATTAGGTAAGATTTACTCTATAATAGAGGTTTAAAATGGTCCTCTAGTTTTAGCTGTATAGATGTCTTTCTCTGCTAGGGGCTGGTTTGGTCAGGAACAATGCATTAGTGATATGAACTGTCAAAGGAAAAAAAGAAAGCATTACTCCTATTTATGTCTCTGATTTTTTTTTTTTTAAATGTTTTAGACGTGGTTTTCCCTTAATAATAGGACAGCAGTCCTATTTGTCTTCCATGGAGAGAAACTATTGAAGTACCTGGCTTAGACTTCTACTTAATAGTTGCATATTTGGATAATTTTCTATAACTTGAGATAAGTGTTGACAGGAGCCGTACAGATGAATCTGTGGTGAATTAGAGAAGTGTTGGATTTGCAAGCTTCACATTTGAACTTGATCATGGAAATTGTGTTAATGTATGTGAGGTTATCTTAGTGAGATGCAGCAATTATAAGATTAAACCTGAATGGGCAATTCAGCTTTAATGGTGTAAAATTCGGTGTTTGTTGTCTGTGTGTAAGTTAGATATTTGAATTCTGCTTTCAGAAGCAATGTCTTCTAGGACCTTGCAGAAAGAATGAATGAATGATTTTTTTGTTAAATAGTGCTATTTGTAATGTATAGAACCACATAATAAGACAATAAAAATGAGGTGACCTTCTATGGCAAAAATTTGTTAGATATCCTGACAAGCAAAGAATGGTTTTTATCTAATAGCTTTATTCAGGGGCACTGCTCATGTATTGCAACAGTATTTCTTTTTCTATATTCGGAGAATGGGAAGAACCTAAAAAATCACCAAGCCCCCTAAAACCCACCCCCAACCTCTCCTGCACTTCTAGGCTTTTTCGGATGACACTACTAGCTGGTTAGTCCTATTAATTTCAACACACAGTAGTACATTTTTTCATAAATCAAAGGCAAGTCTGTCTGAGGTATCCCCAAAACAACTTGAAAAATCGTGATCTTTGAGGTCCTAAAATGAAATGGAAAGTGAGATAAGACTTTTTTTAATGAATGAGATTTCCGGGTGATCAAAAGACAGCAAGCAGTAAGTTTGTAAATGTTTCTCTTATTGCTCTATGGCAGCATATACTGTTGAGGAGTTGCATAGCTCCTGAGCCTCTAATTTTTAATTTAGATATGTTAGGTGTTAAATTGGAAAACTACATGGTGCATAAATGTTTCTGCTCGTTACTATCATCAGAATGTCAGTGAGCAAAATTTCTTACCTTTCTTCTCACCCTCATCTAAACATTAATGGATTTTAAGATCTTGATTAGATGTTTTTGTTTTAGGAGAGAAAACCCAGTTTAAGCTGTTCTATCACTTTGGTTGTTTTCTTCCTTCGAAATCGCACCATATGTTGAGAGTTTTTGATTCTCTTAATTTATAAATTGTTGGATTTTCTTCTGTTGAATGAGAGATTTAAAACAAAATAGCAGTAATTAAAAACTTGAATATATCTTTTGATCCAGTGGATTTTTGAGCATTTGCTGCCCTTCAGTCAAGATCAAATGACTTTCTAAAAGATGTGCTTTATCTCCACTAGAAATTACAGAGCTATTCAAAACATCAGTGGGAGAAATTAGATGGTTAATCATAACTCTTTTTTCCAGGTTTAAGTATCTGAATTTGTTGAACTTACTGGGCTCTTTGTCAGCCAGTTCAGTCAGATTTCTTGAAAAAGTTCACAGAATAGACAATAAACCATCGTAACAGCCATAGTAACATAGTCCTGGGACAGAACTCCTCCTAGTGATGCCCTGATTACAGCCTGAATAAGGATTTGCTTTCTGGAATAAGACCTAACAAAGTGTGAATTGTGCTGCATAAATGCATTTCCAGTGCAGGGTTCGGCAGGAGGTCAAAGGATGAGTGCCATTCACATAAATATGAGTGTGAAGTAAAGGAATTAATTTTGGTTAACTGTTCACAAAGGAATCAATGGAATTATTAATCCCAGCAAGCTATTCATTGCTATTTGCTATTGTAATAGCTATAAACTTTTTTTTTTTTTACTTGAAAGGAGAAATAATTCCAGCTAATGAAAATTTTGAATATTTTTTTCAGTGCACTTTTGAATCATGTTTTCAGAAGTGTTTGACTTCGGTTTGATAATAAACTAAGGCTTCTAGTGTGCCATATTCAGAAAGTAAATGGGAGGGATCTTGAAAACAGAGTTTCTTTACCTGAATAGGTGAAATGGTGCTTTTAGGCATAAAGGAACCTGCTTGACTCTCCCTGCTGCAAAGTTGGTGTATGATTTCAATTTATGCCGTGACTCTCTTCATAGGAGCCTAGTGTAAACTAAATGAGTCCTGAAGGTCAGTTAAATGACATGCCTATAATGGACATACCTCTGCTTCTCTGTCACGTTTTAGTTGATAGATCTCCCGTTATAGCTGACCTATGTGCAATTCTTTGAAGCATGGGTCTACCCTTAAGTAGGCTGCTAAGGTGAATTTAAAGTGCAGGGGTTTTTGTCTTTAGAATGGTGCCTGGATTTAGGAATGGTTCACTTGATTTAACCCGAATGTGCTAGGGCACCTGAAATGAGACTGCATTAACATCTTGTCTGGCTGTAATTGACTGCATAAACAGTTTGTCCTTTCAACTGACCTGCAGATGAAAAAAAAAAGGAAGTATTTGGAAATGTGTAGCAACTTGCTGAATTAGCTAGGGAAGCTCAGTCCACAAGGAACTGAATTTTAGGCATGTAATTTTACCTTGAAGGTACCATTTTTTTGTTATGTGTAGCTTACTGGACTTTACTGTTTTGCAGATAACGATGATGCCTTTTTATAACTGGACATACTGTAACCTGATGTGATCAGGCCAGTAAGGTGTCGAAAAAACTCAGGGTTAAAGAATGATGTGTGCTTGCCCTGCGGAAGGGAAAATTGATTCCATCTGCTCAAATTAAATGTTGATTTAGACCTCATTTTCTGAAATGTAAACCATGCTTTTGAAAGAATTGCTTGGTAAATACTTGGGGTTTTATTATATGGATTTAGAAATAAATTGAAAAGAACTTCAGGTCTGCCTTGTCTTCCTCTGGAAAAGGGTTCATTCAGTTGTATTTCAATGTACGTATACACAGTACAGCCCCTTTTGTCAGCTCAGCACTTTGTATACCTGATTGAGGGCTATTAAACTCAAATTTGATGCACTGGCAGAGTTAGCTGAGTCTTGTTTAACATAATTAAAATTCTGCGGTCAACTTTTTTCCCCCTGCATTCCGCTGCCAAAAAAGCCAATGTGTGCTGCATGAATGGCCTTTGTAGACGATCTGTTTGTGTCTACTGAACTGCTTTTGTTTTTAGTGGATGTCTTCTGTATGGTCATTTTTGAATGTCTCTTCAGTGTGAGTTAAACTGCTAGTAGAAGTACCTAGAGTGATCTGGAGGTCTGTTCAATCTCAAGGAGCCTTAAGGTTCAAACAAGGGTTTACTGAAGAGCAAATCAGTTAATGGTTAAGACAAAATGTAGTGAGCCGAATAAAGAAACCACAGTTCGCATAGCTGACATCATCCTATAATATCTCCCAGACAACACTGTGCTTTCTAATGTGCTTGATCCATTTTTTTCTTCTGTAGACACAAAGATTTCAATTGACTAGAGTGCTCCAGAGGCCAAATTCTCAAAGGTATTTGAGTACTTAAAGGTATGCATAGAAATTTCTTGGGATTAAAATACAATGCCTGGGCACTTTATTTCCATTTGTGATTTTAGGGATACTGATTTGCGTTCCTAGATACTAAAATTCTTTAGAAGTCCAATAGGCAAGAAGGTCTTCCATTTTCCTGTGAGGTCTGTCAGGCCCACATTTGCCTGCTACACAAAACATCAATGTGGAAAGAGGTGCGAGAAAGAGTGGAAGCTGAAGAGCTGATGTTACTGAGCTTTTTTACAAGAGTGAGCAATCCATTTGACATGTTTGATGCTTGTTTATGGAGGTCTGATGTACGGGATGAAAAACTGGCTGTCTGATGTTTAAAACATGACTGAACGCTTGATCTCTGACATTCTTAGTGTTCATGTTGACAGCCAGTGCGTATAGACAGAAATCTCAGACGTTTCCTTGCAGCACAACCTCCTATTGGATAACAGAATCACTTATGAGGCTTTTACCAGCTCTTTTCTTGGACAGCAAAGATTGACCGTCATTTTTTTTTTTTGCACAATGCCCCTATTCCCTCAAATGGTGGAGGGGTAATTTTCTGTCAGTGTGCTCCTGCTATTTTTTTTTCTTTTTTTTTTTGATAGGATGGATTATATCCTTTGAAGAGAAAATTTCCTGAAAAGGCTGTAGGAAGGTAAAAATGTGGGAGAGTTTCTTTCCCAGTAGCCTGAATATATTAAAAAAAAATAAAAAGGGGATCACATCTGAGTTAAGGTATTAAAAAAACCACCTGTTTTTCTAGCTGCCTTCTCTGTGTTTCCCAGGCTGGGGGTTCACATTTGCATTGGCTATGGTTGGTTTTCAAACAGCCTCTGAAAAAGTTCTGCGGCACAGAAGAGTCAGCCTTGAAGAAATCCACGGTTTGAGAAGAGTACTGCCAGTGTGTCTTACAAGTAACTGTGCGGCCACGAATTACCCTAATTTATGGAAGGCAGGAGTCCTGTTATATGTATTGCTTTATGAAGTCAAAACTTTGATCAGCTTTTACATTAACTTTGTTGTGATTTAACATGATGTAGCCTGTCATTTAACTTCCATCATTACTGGAATTAAATGGAATGTGATTTTTATGCAGGTTACTCAGGCTAATAATGCATCATTGTGCTGGTAATGATTAAGTCCATGTCTAGGCAGTACAGAATGCAGTCTTAGAGCAATGATGAGTTATATTCCATACAGCTATCTGGAAAATAGCTTAGGTATCTGCTCTAAATGTAATGATACGAATATACTTAGAACTGAATTGGTATTGAAGGCTATTGTTTCGTAATCCATTATGGTGCAATCTCTTTATGACATGGGTAATATTTTGTATTACGAGTGCATTTTTAGAGCCCGTGAACTTTTTTCTTACTTATGTCATTAATAACCATGATGGTAATGAACATGTAAGGTTTCTGGATATAATAAACCCCCTGTCAGAAAGTACAGAGTCTCAAGGAGACAGGAAGAAACATCCAGGGGGAACCTGTTTTCAGTATTGTCTTGCTTTTCTAGAAATGAGGGGTTTGCTGGTTTGATACTGCATTTGGTGTTGAAGAGAAAGTGCATTTAGGGAAATATGGTTTTTATTACAAATGGCTTTGCATATGGGAAATTGGAAAACATTGTTTTCAGTGATTTCTCACGGTAAATCTAAATACTGTGGGGAAAAAAACAGATGAGCTATTAGTTTGGCATTCCTGTAGGAAATCTGAAGGGAAAGCTCAAGTCACCAACGTAACTGTGGAACTTACTAAAGCCCAAGGGGTGATTAAAGCATTTCAGCAGTATTTGGCTTAGTCCTGTTATTCTTAGGTATGTCTTCCAGCTAGCTATACTGATAACACTCTAAGAGGTGTGGTGGTGCACATGGGGAGGATGTGTGGGTCTGGGAAGAAAATCTAGGGAGAAGTTGAAGAACATATCAGAATATGTGGTCAACTTTGGTGATTTGTTTAGGGCTGCTTTAATAATAAACATAATGAAGTTAATGAAGTCAGTCTTTTTATCCTTCTAGTTAGTCCCATCAAGCAAGATAGAAGTTGCTTCTTCTTTAAAAATATGATTCTTGCTGTGAATAGATGTGCTGTAAATTGCTGCTTTGTGGTGCTCTGCTAGCCATGCCCAAATTGCTAAACTTGGCCTGTTTCTGATCTCGTAATCATTACAGTCAAGTCTCTCTTCATCTATGGGTGAAGAAAAAAAGTACAAGGTATAGATGGATGTAGAAATTGTCTTTTAAAGCTCAGCTCATGTCCATAGCCACTGCCAGCTCAAATAAAATGCTGTTGTAGAAGCAGCATACCAACATTATTTTACTAAGGCAGGTATTGTGGAGCTAATTCATTGGGATCTGCGTATCTCATTCTTCAGATGGAAATTCTGAGTATTTATTTATTTATTCTGAGTACAAAATTTTTTCAGAAATTCAAGTACAGCTTAGACCTACCAGTAGATAGGACTGTGCGTGGACATCAGCATATGTATTGAGAGTTTCCACCCTGGGAAGGATGTGTTCACTCTGTTGGAGGATAATGCTCATGGATGTAGTTTTGAGCAGTTACAAGTAGCATTCTGTTTACTTCAGCAGCAAAGCACAGGCAATTCCAAGTTTACGATGAAAACAGATCGTGAAAATCCCAAGCTTCCTGAAGCTTAGCTTTTATCTATTCCCTGTGGGTCTGCTGAGTATTGCAGGGGGAGCAGTATGGGAGTGTCTACTCTTTCCTTCATTAGCTGTATCCAAAGTACAGCACCTGTGAAATAAGAAGGGAAGGTAGGGTTCTGGTTGGTTGAACAGCCCTTGATTATTTCCCCTTAATAGTGCTGAATGCTGTAGGATTCCAGGTCCAGCTCTGAGATTCGGGAAATGTAAACATATAATTTGGTGATGGGTTCCTATCAGCTTCATATGGAAAAAAGTAACATGAAAGCTGGAGACCTTCTCCTGAGGAGAACATATTAAATAGAAGAACTTATCCCATGATGGACTTTGTAAGGCATTAATTAGCTAGAAAACCCCAGCATGTCCTAAACATGACAAGCATGAAACATGAGACTACTGTACAGCCTGTGCATATAGAATTGAACTTCTGTAAATTCCTGAATAAATGGTTTCGTGTATACCTTCACCTAAGTTATTCAAGGGTGCTGCTTTGCCAATTACATCCCCCTTCAGAAATTTTCCTGGTGTTTTCCTAACTATTTAGCAGCCAGAAGCAACAATAATAATAAAATTACTAATAATACTAACTGTGACTAACCATGGAAAAGGACACGAGAATAATGGTGCTACAATTGCAGTTAGAATACCCTGATGGTTACAATTTGACTTGTAATTATAGCGATGCCCTCATTGTAAAAGGCAGTCTTTTTTCTTATGGGAAGGACATCAGTTTGAGTTCTTCTCACTTCTTATTGAAGCTCATTTGTATTTCACATTTTCTTTTATTGTGAAAAGAGACAGAATCAGAACTCAGAAACGAAATTTTAAGATATATTAATTGGTAACATCTCAGTCTTTGGAAGGAGGCATATGGTAACTTTATGTTAAAATAGGAAATGAATGGAAGGATATACAGTCCAGTTGGGAAACTGAGGGGGACACTACACTTTTGGTTGACAGAAACTTAGGAGCTTTTTACAGATGCTATAGCAGAGCTCAAATATGAGCGTGTGTAAGAAAGGGAGTGGCGACTTTAATGGTAAGACCTTGAATGTCCCTTTTGCTATCCATGCAGGCACTGATATTATTTACATCTCTATAACTGTACCTTAGGGCTGTGCCAAGATTTTTAAGTCTCCGCCCTCCAGCTAATTGATTATCTGATGTGAGCTCTTTTGACTTGGCAGTATCATATATACACGGGGTGAGGTACAGGGGCAGCTGGCTTGCTCACTTCTAATTTCAATGTTTGGCAGCTTCCGATATCAGCACGGGGCATATTGAAACACTTGGCACTTCACCCAAAAGTCTTTCACTTAACCCAGTGTGAGGGTAAACAGGATGTTAGCCAGAGTTGCTTTGGTGTCAGATATCAGATTAAGGATAAAACACACAATAATTTATGGAGTGAATTAAAAGTTCCTCTTTTACTATTTCATTTTTTGTTTACATTATAGTTAATCCATCTATATGTTTTCTTTGCATATAAGTTGTAAATTATTATTTGTATAGGACTACAAAGTAATTGAAGTGTTTCTTTAATATAAATCTGTCCAGTTGACAGATCGAGGAGATGATACAGATCTTCGCTCATAATACACATGCTGTGGCTTCAGAATTCTTGCCTAACCTTGTGTTTCTCAACTCTTGCTTCTGTAGACCCTTGCCAAATTTATTTTATGTGAAATGCCAATATAACACTAAATTATGAGAGGAAGAGCTGTGAAAAGTATGGATGCATTTAACGACACATAATACGGGTTTATCAATTAATGACGTATTTACCAGTACTAATGAGAGTTTATTAATAAAGTACTGGCAGAGATGATACTTAAAATTGCTCTATAATATAATTGTATTGTTGAAGACAGAAGGTATAATTGGTCTAATGCGGACTTCCAAGCATTTGGTAGGGACCTGGGGTATTAATTTAGCTGTAGAAGATGCAGTTAGTTCAGGAAGTGTATGTAACAAAGTGGAGACAACAAAGTTGTATAAGGATGTGTAGTGTAAACAGGATTTTGCAATTCTGTCCTCAAAAAAATTTTATTTCGTAGTTTTATGAATAAAATTACCTCAGAAATACAGATTTTTACCTGTAAGGAGGAAAAAAAAATCGTCGACCCAAAGACATTCAGAAAACCACGTATAGATGAATTGAATGACCTTGAACACTGGGATAATAACATAGAGATAAAATAGTCTAATTCAAAGCAAAAAGTCATGCTTTTGGGAAGTAACAGTCATCATAACTTCAACTCTAAGATGGGGGGCTAGCTGGGGGAATCACTGGAAAAGGAGAAAAATTTGGGTTTTATTCAGTCAGTCAAGGACTGAGCCTTAAATGTGGCATATCTTCATTTAAAAAGCAAAAGAAAAATAATATCTCCCCCCACCCCCAAACGCCAACAAGCATACAACAATCAAAAAAAACCCCAACCCCCCCTCTCCACAATCTGGAGAGAATAGTAATGCCATTGTTCTGGGTATTGCCAAAGCCTTATTTAGAATATTGTATCACCCTGTTCTAAAAGGTGAATTCCTGCTGGAGCAGAGGCATACAAATCACTGTAGGGAAGAGAACTTGTCTTATGGGAGTCTAAAGAAGTTGGTTTTTTTAGCTTTGCTAAGTGAAGATGAAGAAAAATGCTTCCTGCCTGTAAACGAATTGAACAGGGCTATTCACTAGGGAAGAAAAAGATATTTAAGCTCAAGGATAATGTTGGCACAGGAACAAGGAGGTATAAACTGTTTACAAATGAAATAAAGCAAGAAACCAGGAAACTCTTTGTTGAAATTAAGAGGTTCTACATGTTCCTTCAGTAGAAGTAGGACTAGGAAAAATAGGCTAGCTGTACAAAGTAGGTAGATCATCTTATGACAAGGTTCTTGGGAGCCCTGAGAAACTGCATGTGTTTGACAAAAAGGCATCCTGAGCCAGATGAGATCTTTTGAGTCCTGTATTTTTTACTGTGAAAGTTCAGGTATCCGTGATCGAGCATAGCTTCATTTCTGTGATAAGTCTAAACAGATAAATACCTGTCCTCCTGTGCCTGGGATAATCGCTGATAAGCAAAACAAGCAAACAAAGACCTCTTAGGTTTCAATCTGTTTACAGTGTCAAATGTTTTCTTCGTCTCTGGCTTTTGTACAGTGTCTACTTTTACATGGCCTGCAGCCAGATCTCCTTAATCTGTGATTTTGTGACCTTGCACAGTTAGCTTGGTAGTATACAGCTGGGAGGTTTCCAGGAAAAAACTAGTTTTTAGTAGGGTATATTGGCACTTCAGTAGGTGGCACTCCTCACTTTGGGTCTTGCCATAAATCCGATTTTTCCTCAGGAACGAGGACGTTGCAATTTTGCCTGTGGACTTGGCTAACTTCTGTTTTGTCAAGTGTTGTTTGATCTCCCTGAATTCCTCTCTGTGTTGTTTCTATGCTGTGAATTTTTCTTCAGTGAAATATGTGGAGTAAAATCATACTAACACTGGATTTAGATCAGAAAAGGACCCAATAAGTGGGACGTAATTGACTTCCTCTTGCACAAACGTACATCTTGAAATAGCTCAGTGGTTTCCATTAAATTGTTCCAAATTTGATTTGGATAGAGCTGAGCTGTGGTTGTCATTACTCCTAGATAACATTTTGTAAGCTGTCCAGGCTGCTGTGATTGGTGCCATAGTATTTGACCCATGCTATACCTAAATCTTCATGTTGGTGGTCTGTAAAGGAGGCAGCCCTGTTTATCTGTGATTCCCCTTTACGCATGGGGTCTTGGTCTAATGTAACTTCACAGGAAGGAAAGTTTGCGGTTAAGTTGCCTTTAAAGCTCCCTAAACACACTGGCTCAACTACACCATTTCCTCAAGCACTAATGTTTTGGACCATGGTTTTTCAGTTCACCTTTTCAGGAAATGTAGTAAGTAAAAAATATGTCTTTCAAAAAAACCCCAGAGAAATCCAACAGAATTTGGCTGAAATCTGTACAAATCTTGTCCTATCAAAAGAAAACTAATGCACACCCCAGTTTCTTCATTAAGCGTTTTTTGAGGTTTGGCCGCAGTTTAAGTTTCTGATCCCTTTGCTTGATTTTCACTTAACCAGAAAATTATGTTTATCTGTCTTAATCATTGGTGCTCTCCCTCTGTTGTTGGTTCTCTATTAAAGGTGCTTTCCCCTGAAATAGGAGAGGGCTAAAAAAAAAAATGGAAAAAAGAAAGAAAAGAAAAAAGTGCAGCCTCTTTTGACTCTTGTTACATTTGACTTTAAAAAAAGTTAATGTCTTAACTATGTTGCCTTCTTTTATGTTTTGACAATATTCTACATCTCACTAGCTGTCAAAATATAGATAATAGGATTTTAGTCTGGGGGCACTTACTCCCTTTTCTATTTTTAGTACAGTTCGTAAATTAAACTGTTTCTTCTGTTTTTCTGAACTGTTCTTCTGGTTACAGTCAATGATACAGGATCTTCTCAAGCCTTGCATTGCGGTTTCAACCCTGAGGCATACAGCAAATAGTGTTGATGGTTGGTGTTGATGAAATAGTCGTGTTTCTTAAAAGAATCAATCTTTATTTTCTCTTCTACACTGCTGTTTGGTGTTTTTTGTGTATTGGCAAGCAGTTTTGGTGAAGATGATAGCATGAACTGAACTGCATTCTGTGAAAGAGAAGACCACATTGATGACAGCTGCTGCTACAGCAGTATTTCCATTACTCTGTAACGTCTCAAGAACAGTATTTGTCTCGTTCAGGAGTTCTTACTTCTGTTGAGTAAGAGGAGACTAGAAAGAGAATGTATGACTTGAAATAATTGTACCTTCTGACATGGTTCTAACTAAAAATTTTTGGAAGTCTGTGCCTTGAAGAATGCCTGTCGTTACATGAGACTTTGTTTTGAAAGCCTTTGTGTTCTCTCTTACTGGCTTTGCCTTTGTCTAATCAGTTATACTGTAACTTTTTTCATCTCCATATCATTCATTTTATGATAAGATTAGGTTGATAATATAAGAGGTCAAAATTCTTTAATCTTGCCCCTCCTCTCAAGCTTCAACTTTATTTTTGGAAAAGTTTCTCAGATATCTCTGCACCCTCACCATTGATAAAGGCAACACAAGATGTGTTGCTTGCAGCATGGGTACAAATTTTGCTGTGGCAGTGGAAATCTCTCCTTGGTGTGCCTTAATTTACTGTTGCACAGTGACAGTGGAGTTTAGACTGTATCCTTGTAGCCGTCAACTTCCATACAGAGATTTGTATTACAGCTCTCTTGTGACTGATAGCTATTGTACCATACACTGAAAACACGCTGACCTTTAGCAATTCCCCCTCTGACAGAACAAAGGGGATGTTTGTTAATTCCAGCCTGCTTAAATTCTGCATTTGCCTTTGAGCTGTTTCTGTGTTTAAGTGTAGATTTAAAACCTTTAGAACACATTTTTAAGAACTGACAAAAAAAAGGAACAAGAATATCTATATCTAGTTCTAGGACAAGAATATCTATAGAACAGCAGAAAAATAACCAAGTAATTTTCATCTGCATTTTTCAATCCTCTGTGTTAGTGTTCATGCAGTAACATGGTTATGTGAGCAGCCCCTTCTTTCTTTAATGCTGTCAAAACATTTTGACTCTTGTCACTCTGATTTTTGGATTGAAAAGATGTGCTTGCTAGGAAAGTGTGTTTACATAGCGTCCTTTGCAAATGTTTAGCCAGATCCTTTGACAGTAAGCAGGCAACTTCCCGAAAGTACAATGTCAACTCTGTGACCATCTTCATATCCTCTTTAGATGATAATTTTATAGTTCTTGCTTTTCAACCCCCCTTTTAGACCTCAAAGAAGTTGCTTCTGTCTTTACTGGAAGTTTTAATCAAGCAGATGTGGATAGAAAAGTAATCTGGTTTGCTTTTAAAATTACAGATAAGTGAGGATTGAATGAAATCCTTTTTGAAAGGACTGGCTTTTGTTTTAGGTGTTTCTTATGCTGATTAAGATGATTAGGTCTGCTGGCATTGGGGGATAAATGCGAGTGAATTTGTATCTTCTCTCTGTGGTGTAACCTTCTTGGAGCACTGAATTATAGCTTGCGTTTCCTTCAAACTCTGCAGAATCTCACTGGAATCTCTCTTGCTGGACTGTGCTTTTCAGTCGATTGACATGTAATCAGGTAGGTTTGAGGTTTTTAAAACCTATTTTCTTGCAGAGCCAAAGGTCTCTTAATAATTGTGGTTATTAAGAGAAGCATGGAACAGAAGTTAAAATTAAATAATATTTTTTATCACTTGTTTTCTGGATTGAAGTTTATTTTGGTTACAATCTCAGTTTTCAGGATGAATTTTGCTTTCATTTAGGGCTATAGACGTCTGAAGTAGCTTTAGTTGCTTCTAAATTGGCTTTAAATGGACACGATTAAGTTCTGACTGCAAACTAGAAAAAACTTTCTCATCATTAAATCAAAGGTCTGGAATGGTCGTCTAATTAGAGGGTGTTTGGGTAAAAAAATCCCAAAGTGTTTTGAAATGGAGCTTGTTAGGTACTGATGATAGCAGTACAGCACTGAACTTGACCCGAGAGGGCTCTCATATTCTTGTGTTCCTTGTGTGTCCTGTTGTAGCTTGAAAGTACAACTTGACCTAGTTATTAAAGTAAACTGCTAACTGGAAAGGATGGAATTATTCCATTTCTCAAGGTTTGTGTTTCTGAGGTGTGGGGAGGTGTGCTGGCCTATTTACTTAAGAGCTCTGCTGGGTGCTCTTGTGAGTGACAAGGAGACTGTGTACACCTTCACAGCTGCAATAAGACAACAGAAAGGAAACTTAGAAAGGAAGTAGAACTCAGCATATAAAAATATGGAATATTCTTTTGAGAAGCCTTAATATTTCCAAGAAGCAAAATGTTCTTGCATTATTTTGTATGGAAACAAAATGCTATTGGAGATAATAACTAAATGCTGTTGAATATAGTTATATGTATACATATAGCAGTCATTAATATCTGTTCCCTGGGGGATTTTAAATATGCAGGGAAGTCTGACAGTAGTGCTTTATAGTTTCTCAGATTCGGAGATGGGAATAGGTAGAAGTTTCCTTTGCCAAGGGCTATATATCTGCATTGTAACCCTGCAGGCTGCTTAGTTCCCTGGAGATCAAGTGACTCTTCTGGCACTTTCTATATCACATCATTTGGGTAGAAATAGTGTTTTCCCAAAATGTCATCACAAGACTGGTTGGGTGCCCTTAGCTTATTTAGCTGTCTTGAAATTATGTCCTGGAGTATTGGCCAGAAATGTGCTTTCAGTAGTTATGAAATGGCGCGCAGTGGTTGCAGCTATCTATCCTCAGCCATGGATCTCTTCCTGCACAACTGAAGATTTTTTAGTTGGGTTAAAAATAGTTTCTAAAAGTAACTTTTATGTGCAGGTGTACACACAGTTTTGTTGACGTGCTCATTTAGTCTGCTTTTAGGCTCCTAAGAATTACATAGTAAATATACTTTAAATAGTATGTGAATAGTGAATATGAATGTGCTAGGCAACAATTGCATGTCGGTGATTGTCAGCTATTAGATTTGTAGCACAATGAACAAATGTTTGCTAGATAGGGATATGAATAATCAAGTAGTATTTAATGAAAGAATGAATGTCAGGCTAACAACACCAAAATAGCCTGACAATTTTTGTATTTTAATAACTCATTGATATTTTGAGTAGTAGTTCATATACTGGACAAAAAAATCAAATCTAATATCAAATTCTGTCTTCAGAGTTTGACAATAAAGTCTAGGCTTTGGAAGGTGATTTAGATTAATCAGACTTGTGCCTAAACTGTCCTTGGTTTAGTACTGAAAAATAAAAACCTCAGAGTTTTATTAATCTGCTTAGATATACTGTTTGGTGGAAGGAATGTACTGTACAGGAAAAAAATAATTTCACCTGTAGGTTCCCCCCTTTGTTCTTTAACCTTTTTCTATGCCTTGTATGGGAAAGCTGTCTAATACTTCTGTTTTATACATATGCTTCACAAAACCAAGGTATGTGCAACAACTTACCCTTTTGCGCAAGTGGAATGCTCTGGGACAGTAAGTTGTATAAAGGTTTCCTGTGTAATTCACTGAAGGAAGCTTAACTTGCTGGAGTTGTCAGTTGTATATGCCTAGATGGCACTTCAGTCAGTTGCATATAATGTATTCTTCCAGAAGATATGTATTTACTATACATATGGTACCTACAGAAGACATAATTTTGTGGTAAATTAGGTTCTGTCTTCAGAGCAAACTTTTGGGTGTCAGCCAAGCCTGTACAGCCATCTCTGTGTTGCCGTTTTGACCTCACTAAGGGGAAAGGGGAAGCTGCCTGCCTGTACATGCTGTCAGTTTTCCTCTGCTTGTGGGTATGCATACCAGGGTCTCCAAGTCCACCTCCGTGTCTTGGTGATCCAGTAGATGTACAGCATGCGTTCTGTTTACAGTGCACATTAGTTTATCTCCCCATGTGTACTTCACTGCCGGAGTAGTTGCCACTTATCTAGCTTTGAATGGGTGACTCTTCTGCACCATCTGGATAGGAGTGAGTATACACCAAGAAGGAAGAGGAATCGGCTGCAAAGATGGGCACTAGTCCCCCTGCCCCCCAAGCTTAATAATGAAAAGAATATGGACAGAAGCCAAGTATATTATGTACCAAATTCACTTCCTCTGCAGAATACAGTTAAATGAAAAACATCTGGAGTAGCTTGTTGAGTTGATTTTTGTTCTGTGCTCTGTCCTGGAAATGGATTTGTTTTCAGAACTGAGCATTCTGCATGTTTCTTGGTGGATGCTGGTAGGCTTGGAAATATCGCAGCATGTGGAACCCAGTAAAACATGAATTTCATTTGTTTTCCTTGGCTTCTGTGTGTCATGATGTGTTCAAGATGATAGGGCCTGGAAAACTGTAAATTTTAGTTAGGTCTCAAGTATGAATCCTGAGCCTTGTCTTCATGTTGTAGAGGAAGTCTGGTAGTAGGAGGACGGCTGTTCAGCGGTGTCCCTGAGGGTGTATTGCGCAGCCTATGTTTTGTTTACATTAAAGGTATGCTGACAAAGCTGCTGGCTCTAATATTGGACTTAATAGTTTTGTTTGGGTTTGCAGCTGTGTCTTGCTGTCCTTTCACTCTGCCTGCAACTCTTCCCAGAATTGTATTCTGCAGCAGCAAATCCCATACCAGTAATGCTGCTGAGGCCAGGATTCTGGTGTATTGACCACAGAGTTTGCCAGGCAGTTTGAAAAGATGGCGATAAGTGGATGGGCATCTGTGTGCTGTCATCGTTTTGTGACCATTTAAGGATCTGTGAGCTGGAAAGAGCCATATGGCTGTTTTTCCTTCAGCCTTGTTCTTGAGAAAATAGGGTTGGGGAGAGTGAAGATGGGGTTCATCTGCCTTATTTAAGAGGCTGGAAGATCATCTTTTCATAAGGAATATGGGGAAAAAAAACAAACCCCGAAATACTGTGACTTCACTTCTTAAAAGATACATTAGAAATTCAGACACTAGTTGCTTAATACTTGAACTTTAAGAGATGCTGCAATGGTAAAGGATTGTGTTCCTGTTGTACTAGCTGCCATGAAACCAAGTCTATACCCTGTGCAGCACAGAGTGCTGCTCTTCAAGACCTCGCTTGTGCAAAGCATGGCATCTCTGAGGAGTTCTTTGAAAGGCAAAGTTTTAAGAAGACAGACTAAGGTCAGAGGGATAATGAAAAAATCTAGGGAGAGGGAGAGCTCTGGCTTTCTACGTGCTGAAATACATATTGACTTCCCACAAATTTTACTTGAACAAACAACACTTCATGGGGGAATTCTAAGTAATTTTTCTCTTTAGTGGCATCTTCTGTAGCGAAGTAAGTACTTAAGTAGGGTAAAAATGTTGTGCTATAAGCCTCCCACGTGAGTCATGTGATACTACTCAAATACGAACATTTTGAGGTCTAGTCTGCAGGTCAGATTAAAGCACAGATTTCTCCATCTACCTATGTGGACCTCAGTGCAAAGTTGACTGAGGTCACAACTGAAAGCCAGTTTGCAAGTCCATGTCCTTAACTGGTGGTCACAAATTACTGTGTTTGTTGAAATTCAGTTCCCTGTTTTGGAGTGTGTAGGATTTGCCAACATCTAAATCGATAGGAATTGAATATGACAGGGAAAAGCAGTGGTGTTTCCAGAGAAACTACACTGAGTAGCTTTCACTTGATCAGCTCTTAGTTTCCGTCTATTGCTGTAATTCCTGGAACTTCGAGTAAGATATCTTGTCCAGCTAATCCTGATAGATTGGCTGTTTTGTGTTTGGGGTAGTCTTTTTACTTTGGTCACAGAGGAAAAACAGAGTTTGGGCACAGAAGGAACTTCAGGGTCTGCTTGTTAATTTGTGAGTACTTGGTCTCTTCAGCTTAAGTTCATTTCACTTCTCTTTGTTTCTTGTGGGCGATAAGTAAAATCTCCCTGGGGGAAAGAGGCAAAGAGAAAGAAGAGACATCGGGGTTCACAAGCTCAGCTCTTAAATTCAGCACCCAAGCCTCATAAACTAGGATTCTCCTCTGAGTTTCTCACAGTGAGTTCTTCCTGCCAACGTACATTGTATAATTCGGTATTGCAGTGATCTGCTTTGGTCATGTGAAGAGTAATCAGAAACATGACTTCTACTCAGCCTGGTAGATCTATTGACCTACAGGGAGACTGAGCTCCTCGACACTTCTTCAGTTTTCATTGCCACACCACTACAGAAAACACGCAGAGCAGTTTACAGTAGGGTTTCCTGTGTGATTGCTGCTGTCTCTGCAGACAGTTAAATAAACCCAATACCACAGTTTATCAGCTCTGTGTTGCAAACAGAATGATTTGACCGGCTGATTATAATGACAGATGGTAGGGCAATGGCACAGGTCCTTCTTGCTCCTCAGTACAAATGACATTGGTTCTCACCTTCTGTAGCATAAGGAGCCTTACCTGCTCTCAACATTGTCACCTTCTCCACACCTGCATGGGCACAGCCCTCACTCCTCATGGCCTAGCCTCACAGGTCCTACTAAAGCACACTGAATGTAGGCTACACGAAAGCCCTATAAGGCATGAGGGCTGCAGTCCTGCAATGCCTTCTGAGTTTATTTTTCTATCCCGCTATAATGGCATTAGCTGCAGTTACCACTTACAGACTATTGTGATGCAGAGATGTCACTATGTTTTAATGGCCCCTCAGTTGGCAGTACTTGAAAAAAACCCAGTGCTGAAGGGACATGGCACCAATTTGTATCAAGTGTGCATTTGGCCCCTATGCTCACTCTGGCTTCGAGCTGGAAGCTGTCTGAAGTGCGTTCTTTCCAGATTGCAAAGTGTGGCATTTCTCCATATCATTAAGCTTAGTAGGTCTAGTGGGTAGAGCTCTGTTTACAATAGAGCTCTGTTTACAATGGAAATTTATGTGGAGAAGATAGGTTCGAAAGGTCTGCAAATAAAAAGCAGAGCTTGAGTAATGGCCCCTTGTGGTTTTCCTGTGTAATAGCACTATATTTTTCCTATGTTTAGACTACGGGGAAAAACAGAAGTCAGGCTTCAGTTCAGATGGCTTTTTAAAATTCCTTTCAAGCATTAATTTTGAGTTTGCTCAGCAAAACCCAGTTATTTTTCAAAAGCATGGGTTTTGGAAAAGGCTTGAATAAGATGTGCTGTAGAAATCTAGAAAAAGATAATTTCAAAATTTAATAGCAATAAAGTATGCCTTATTTCTTAAACTTATAGAAACATTTATCTAGTTCCTTGAATTTTCTATACCAGATTTTTGTTCCACAAGGAACAAAAGTGACTAGGAGTTGATATAATACTGTGTTATCAAACTTTAGTAGTTACCTGCTTTGACAACTAATTCAGCAATTTGCCCAGTTTGGATGGGTGCTTAATCACACTGCTAACCATAAGTCTGTAGTAAATCCTACTGCTGTTATTAGGGTTTTTACCATCTTGTAATTATGTGGAATTATGAAGTTCTTGTACTTCTGGATATGTTTTTCAGAGATTGGGTATTACCTCTTCAGATTGCAACATTACTGCTTTGGCTTGGTGAATTTTTTAAAAGCACAAGATATTAAGCACAAGGTGAATATTCTGAAGGAGAAAGATTTTTTTGTTGTTGTTGTTTCCTTGTAGTACTCTAGTGTTTCCTGTAATGAATCTGCTTACCTGGCTCTTAAACAAGTGAGATGCGCTATGACATATTTTTGGCTCAGGTACAGCATGATTAGGGGCACTGGCTGCAGGCTGACACTTGAGTTGGCATTCTGGAACCCCTTGACTGTTTTTGCAGCTTCAACGAGATCCAAATTTTATCCCAGAAGGGTCAGTTATACCCACTGGATTTGTAAGGGAGCCCTGTTTTATGTTTGCAGACAGATTGAAGTTTCACTTCTCTTTGTAGCTACTAAGTAGGAGTAACAGACAGGAGGGGAAGCCATTAGCGCAGTATCATAGAACCACAGAATATGCTGAGTTGTAAGGAACCCAGCAGGATCGTTGAGTCCAACTCCTGACCCTGAGCAGGACACCCCAAGAATCCCATGTGCCTGAGAGTGTTGTCCAAACACTGCTTCAACTGTGTCAGACTTGGTGCTGTGACGACTTCCTTGGGGAGCCTGTTCCAGTGCTCAATTACCTTTTGGGTAAAAATCCTTTTCCTGATATCTAGCTTAAACCTCCTCTGACTCAGCTTCATGCCATTTCCTTGAGTCTTGTCACTGGTCATGAGAGTGAAGAGGTCAGTGCCTGCCCTTCTGCTTCCCCCCGTGAGGATGTCAAAGACTGCAATGAGGTCTCTCCTCAGTCACCTCTTCTCTGGGCTGAACAGACCAAGTGACCTCAGCCACTCCTCATATGGCTTCCCCTCCAGACCCTTCCCCATCCTCATGGCCCTCCTTTGGATGCTCTCTAATGGCTTGTTATCTTTCCGATATTGCAGTGCCCAAAACTGCACACAATATTCAAGGTGAGGCCGCCCCAGTTCAGAGCAGAGCAGGACAATGTCCTCCCTTGACTGGCTGCGATGCTTTGCCTGATGCCCCTCCAGGACATGGTTGGCTCTCCTGGCTGCCAGAGCACTGCTGACTCATATCTAACTTGCCATCAACCAAGACCCCTATGTTCATTTCCACAGCACTGCTTTCCAGACTCTCATTCCCTAGTCTTACACACACAGCCACAGTTGCCCCATCCCAGGTGCAGAATCCAACACTTTCCCTTATGGTTGGTGATTGCCCAGTCCACTCATTTGTTGAGGTCTCTTTGCAGGGCCTCTCTGCCCTTGTGTTGTGCCTGTTTAATGTTTGCAACAGCATGCTGTTTTACCTACCCTAACTCCGAGTTCAGTATTCTGAACAGGGTGATGGAACACAGCATTTCCAAAAATTCATAGGGCTAACTGGCTACTGCACCCCTCAGTGCTATTTAGATAAAGTTTTCAACCTTAAGCTCTGAAAGAACTTGCTCCTGAGAGTACACAGATTTCAGTATCATAGGAGGGCAGAAATTTGCTTTTTAGCTTGTGGGTTAGGGTTGGTTAACATCTCATTCTGGTAAACAACAACAAAAAAAAGCCCATATCGAGCACTGATTTTGTGCATTTCAGCTGCTCTTCATATCGCTCAATGTCTTTAGCAGATAGTTGTTTGCAGAAGGACTAGACAATGTAAAATTGTGTCTCTCATACTTGCAGATAAGCACGTGCCTCGTTGGAGGCTGTGGTGAAAGAGGTCACTTTACCCAGAAATCATACCCTGAAGTATTCCTGTTTTGGGAAATCATCTTGTGCTGAATGTGGAATCTTCATTTGACGTGGTGAAGTATGCCTCTGAAGTTGCGATATCCTGATCCTATTGAGCTTTCCAAGTAACTCTGATTTTTTTTCTCAGAGCTTTGATATTGCAAGCTGTCCAGTCTGTGCTTTAAGTAGTCCTGACCACTTTTAGTTATAAAAATAGCAGTACTACACTTGTATAATAGACACCCAGGGACTGTGCAGGAGAATTACTTTCTGCTCAGCCCTGTAACACAACATTAGATTGGGGATGTGGTCCTCAGACTACATGCCAGTATGCCCATTTTATTCCAGTGCCAAAAAAGAAGAGAAAAAACCCTAGGCTGTCTTATTGATAAGCTTCTGAAGGCATCACTTGACTTGCAGAGAAGTATTTCAACAGGTATTCTGGACCTGTTAGTACAATTTCCAAATAAAACCATTCTAAAACTAATAAAATGCATTAGTCACTTAATGTTTTAGTTCACTATCAACCTACAAGCAATATTCCTTGAAATCCTACTGCTGAAGTCATACTACTGAGACTTTTTCTTTGTCACAGGACCACAAAATCCAAGAATAGCACAGCTTGCCCTTCCTGGGGTGTGTCTGAAAAAGGTGGGACAAGGGAAAAAACCATGCTTAATCCTTTCAGTTTTGCCAGGGTTTGGTTATGGTCTGTCTGGAAGAGATCATTGGAGGTTTCCTTTAGAAGGCTTTGATTATTTTGCCACCTTTACTCTTAAAAAAGCTGATTTTTCTATACCCATAGAGATCCGAAGAAACAGTTTCTGCAGTGTCTTCCCTTTGTAAAAGGGCATGTGGAACTACTGTCTGATGTGGAGTCTGAACCTTGCATCATTTTAAGAGAAGGTACCATCCACAAAAGAAGGAACAAAATCCAGGCAGCAGACTTGACATGATGTTGATGCAGAGTTTTTTAAGGTTAAAGCCTTGATTTCTCTCTCTTGTTCCTCTGACATAATGGTGAGGGCACAACAAGGTTGGCAGCTGAGAAAATAGAAGTATTGTACAAGGCCTCCCATATCTGTTAGAGATGAGGTCACTCAGCAGGTGAACTCTGAAGTGGGAATAGGATCCAAGGAAGCAAATAGAGAGATAGAAAGAAAAACCTGGCCTCACTGATTATCTGGAAAATGAGAACTCAAACCTCAGGGGAAAGGCCCACAACTTTCTTGCCCAGTGTTTTACAGGAATGTGAGAATGCTGGTTTTATTGATCTTTCTTGGCAGCTTCATATCGGCAATATTCATCTGTTTTTCCTTAGTACAACAAAAATCCAGCATAGTATTTAGCCTAAAATGCTTAATTTATAAGCACTCACTAATTAGGCAGAAAGTCTGACAGCTTTTTTTCATTTGCTTTTAAATAGCTCGTGCATTTTCTTATCTACGCAATAGATGCTGAAAAAGCCAGACACACAAACTGAGCCAGAAAATGAAGTGGAGCCTGTCTTTGCCTTTCTTTCTAAAAAGGATGTGATTTTAATGTAGAACATGACCAACCCCATGTAAGTATAGAAAGGATAAGGAAGGCTATAACCTTTGTAGTTAGCTCAGAACTTCTGCTAGGCTCCCCAGTGATGGCTGGTGGAGCAGAGGTTACCACCTCACATGCAAGGTAAGATTCTGAAATCCTGAAGTACTAGTAAATGCAACAATGCCCTGCTATACTTACACTTTTACTGAAGAGATGGAAAAAAGGAGGGGAAATATATGTAATCATTTGGATTTTTTTAGGTTGATTTTAGATTTTCGGCAGATGTGACATCTACATAGCAGGTCAAGTCTTATGTAATAGCATATCAGAGTGATGCTACAAGGGGAGAAGAGTTCTAGTATGAAGGTGGTACAGGGAAGTTTGAAACAGGATTTAGTTTCTGAAGTCCCAAGAAGCTATAGCAAATGTTTGGGATTGTGACAATGTATCAGTGGTCTTGGATGACTGTGATATAACCAATATGAGACCAGCATGCATATTTTTAACCATACAGGGCTTTGAAATCCACAGTGCTGGTTGGAGCTGTCCAAACAGTTGTTGTGTCAGGTGCAGATGGGGCCAGACATGGCAGGTTGCGTGGAAAGCAGTCTATGATGTGATGGAAGGTGTTTTTGCCAGTTTGGAGGAATTTCAAAATAGCTGTCCAGTCCATGAAACTGCTTGGGTACAGATGGTGATTGTTGCCTTTTGTGGTCGTAGCACTGCAAATGCTAACTTCCAGAGAACAGGAAGTGTTAACGAGGTATAGGAGATGACAGGAACATGCTTGCAGGAGGGTGGCAGAACGTGTTCCCCGTTTGTTGAAGAAGAAGAAATTTTCTCTTGTAAATGAAATAATTCTCTAATGGAAGCAACAAGTTAAATCATGCTGCAAAATGTATTTTAAAAAACAAAAGTCCACAGAGTTGTCAAAACTAAGACAAAGATTCCTGGAACAAAGGCCAGTTTATAATTCGTGGAACTTTGAATGCACAGGCAGTTGTCAAAGCACAGTGTGTAGTGGAAGAAACGAAACAGACTGCAAGCACTCGTGTTATGGGTGCATGTGTGTGTTTTTTCTACTTTTAATAGAATGTCGATTCAAGGATCATTCTTGCTGTTCTAACTGATTTTTTATTACAGTACCTATTCTATACACTATGACAATCTTCTGTGGCATTTGGAAAGATTGGAGTAGTGGCAAAACTCTGAACAGTTATGTGCCCATGTCTTTTAAAGTGTCTAATAAAATGGCAAAGCTTGCTATGCCCGAGTTAGGGTAATTAATGGAAATATGCCAAACTGATGCTATTCCAACAAGTCATATAGAAATGCTGAGAGTGCACCTACATCCCCAGCATAGTTTTGTGCCAGGGATTTGCATCAACTGCAAAGCATGTAAATATATTTTCCTGCTTCTTCAGAGTTGCTGTTTACACTGGGTTTGAATTTAGCAATTTTTCTGTTGGTGCCAACTTCTCTGAAGAATAAGGATAGTTTAATTCAAATTTCCTTCAATCAAAAATTGCACAAGTTCAGTGTATTAAACATTAAAAAAATAAATCCAAACAATCTAAAAAAACCCCACCAAAATGCAAAAACCCCCAGGCTCACCCTTAGGCTTAAAACTCATTTTAAACTGAAAAGAAAGTGATGTCATGGCTGGATTTTCAACAGTATTTGGGATCAACAGACTTCAGTTCTTGCAGTTAAGGATGGATTTGTCAGAAATACCTGTGTGTAGGAGGGTAGTTAATGGAAGTACTTTCCAAATTAAATTAGTCTAACTAGTTGTAAGGACTTGAAGTAATGGCATACTGTGGCATGATGGGACCTACCATAAGAGCCAGTGTCCTAAATATTTTTTCTTTGCCTGTTTTGAAGCAGCTCTTTGATTCACTTCTGCATTCCTGGGTGGATGGTGTTTGTGATACACTTCCACAGACAAGCTAAAAGGAAAATAAGGATAAGTATTGTCTTTGAAAAATTTCAGTGCATAAATTTAGTCAGTAGTGCCCTTTATCTTTGAAAGAAAGCTAAGCATTCGCACAAATACATGAAGCCTCAGATTCAAGAATATATTATATGTACTGAAAACATTATAGCTACTGTCATCAGTCTTGTTGATGCAGATGAAAACAAAGTTTTAAGTTGGCTTTGCTTCTTTTTCCTTTTGCATTATTTATAAAGTTAGGCCTGATGATGATTTTGCAGTCTGTGTTGGTAGTAGATGCCTTTACATTCTGCTGGCACCATCATTAGACAATGAATTGTATTATCTGGCACACCAAGCTCTGAAGTTTTAAATTATTCAAAAATGTTTTTGTTGTGAGCGGGCACATTCTCATTAGCATGTATCTGGTCAGCCAGGCTGAATCAGTCATGCAGGGAAAATTTGCGAACTGCCAAGCTTGTCACCTTCTGTTAACTCAGAAAAGAAACTTGGCCTGAAATAAGTCTCGACTGGGAAGTGTGTGGACAGTATTGATAGCAGATGGAACCCGCTCCATTAGCTCTGAAGGAACTCAGTTACGTGTTGATGGGCTCAGCTGAAGAGCAAGGATGTGGTTAGAAGATGATTCTGTTATGTATTGAAATATGCAGAGATAATAATAGAACTTGCTGCCACGTATTGATGAAGAATAACTGTCCAAACTTGGTGATGTAAGCACCTGTCACTGCTTGATTGAATACGGTGGAGAAGTCATGGGCACAACTGTGCTCCGTGTACCTAACTCCCTCTTAAAATAATTTTCTGGAATTGAAGAGATTATTGCTTAGTGTTTTTGTTGCTTTAAATATGAAAAAAATCCCTTTTATTCTCATAACTTCTATTTAAAGCAAACATTTATGTGTTTGTTTTTAGCAAGAAAAGGATCTCAGTAGCCAAGTCGAACTTTCATTTGCATGAAAATTGAAGGCATCACAACTAGGAAAGAAACAGCAAGGCTCTGTTGCTTTGGTGCTGGCTTTCATGATGTATAAGGATGTTGATACATTCAGTATATAGGATGAAAGTTTGGTTGGCTTGAAATCAGGAGGGTTCTAACAATGATTTAAAGGTGAAACAGAAAAGGAAAAACAGGACTTCATCCCAGAGATAACTCTCCCCAAGATCTCCAGGATTTTCATCTGAGTTGTAAGGATGATGAGAGAGTGGTGTATGTGTAAGACAGGTAATAGTGTAGGAAAGAATTTTGCTTTTTGCATGGTCTGCTGTGAAGAAAATGGTGGAGAGCAGAATTTTTTGTATACCACATCCTATTTTTTTTTCTGCTTCAGATTTCACTTGGTAAAGCTACACCTGCAAATAACTGAGACTTAATGCAAGTTTGATGGCTGACTCTGACAGAGCTTGATGTTTCATCAGCAAATTAAAGCATGAAATTTAATCTTTATTTTCCTTCAGCAAACAATATTTCTGTGTTGCAGAATTGTGGCGACTGCCCACAAATGAATCTTTGGTCTGTTGTCTAGACTCTGCTTAAACTTTCTTTCAGGTTACATAGGGAGCAATTAAATGCTTTTTTTTCCTACAGCAGTATCAGGGGCTATAGCAATATTTTTCAGGACCCTGATTAGTATCACAGGAGACTGAAAGCTGTTTCAAATAAGCCAAGAAGTCTTTTAGAGGTGGCCTGTATAGGTAGGAGCCAGGTCACTGGTTCAGAAGTCACAGAAAACCCATGAAAGGCAAAATGGAAGAACTAAAGTAAGGTTGTATATCCGTAAGAGGGAATGTCTTTGCAATTGGTGAAGAAAGGAAGTTAGGCTTGAATTTCTCACCCCATGATACTTGCTTCTGTTCCTTATTCATCAGTTATAATATTGTAAAGAAACTGAATGGTACCAAAGAAACAGCCAACTTTGTAGTTACACACTTCTTACATTTGGAATAGCCCAACGATATGCTAGGCTTTGAGTAATTTCTTGGGTCAACTAGCAACTGTATGTATATTAATATACATAATATTAATATTTAAAAAAAGTATTCAGGTTATTTTGATGATCAACCTTAGATACTTTTTTTGCTGTGCCCAAAATAGAGCATAGTCATCACTTCTCAGACACTGCAAGTGATTGTTACAGAGTATTTCAAACTGCAGTCTTCCTGAGTTGGAAAAAGAGTAATATTCCATACAGGTGATTTGGCTGTCTAAGGTAACCTCAAATCTGAGCTGCCAAACCAAAATTCAAGGCAAAAGATTAGCAGGAAGCTTGTATTAGATGTCCATACTAGAAAATGTGATATTGCTGATCATAATTGGATTTGAAAGTAAGTGGACTATTGCTATCCTGAAAGACAGTACTCATAAATAGGATAGCATCAATGTCGGTTCAGTCACTTAAGCCTAATACAGTGGTGCACATATTTAAAGCCATAGGTTTGTGTTGCACAGTACTGTTAAATATCTGACTAATATAGTCTGTTTGTCTACTGGTGATTTTTGTACAGAATGCTAAGCAACTGATCACCTATTACAGCTCCATTGCCTGGAAATGAAATTAATGCTGGCAGATGAACTAGCAAACAACTTCAGAAAAGAAAATCACATAGGGATTTTTATCCATATGGGTTTTTATCATCCCGTTTTCTGTCCTACTTCTAAGGTCTAGGAGGAGAAACACCAACCATGTGAAAGTGGGTGGAGTGACTAGTGTCCTTGGTGTGTGTCAGGAGAATATTTATTAATGGTTTTCTAGAACATCATGAGATGCTTTTTTTTCTAGAATGTGTCAGTAAGTTCACATGCAGGAAAAGCTGTCAGCTGTTCTGCAGCTCTATAGAATGCTTCAATAGCATATGGATGTTGAGGAGACCTTATAGCATGCAGTTACCTGTAATGACGAGTGACCACTTCTTTGGTTTCTGAGAGCTAAAAAGCCATGTTCAGGATTGATTCCAAGGGGTTTTAAATCAGAGCCTATACGAAGTTGTGTGTGCATTTGTCTTCTTGTACATATGGTTCCTGGTAATATCTAGTGCTACTTCTTTCAGAGAAGCATGAAATTTATAAAATAGGTGTGTGAGTACTCATACAGGATAAAGATTAGGCTAAAAATTAATATTGTGGTTGAACTAAGTAGCTCAAGTACTTTAAAAAGGAGGTATGTTACCATTATGAAAATGCCATGGATGGCTAAATCTTTATTGGATATGGGAATACATAAATCAGAAGGCTCCTCTGACCTTTAGTTTGGTTGTAGACCTTTTTGTTATATTAAGAATAAATATATTAACAATATGGAGAGAATAAAGAAGAGAGAACACATTTTGCTACATAAAATAACATGACTTTTTTGTTTAAACATCAGTCATTCTCAGTGCATTAACTAGATTTTATCAGGTTGTTTGACCTTTGCTGTCAAGGGAGTAAATGTAATTTTACTTCTCCATAATGAAAATAACATCAGGAAATATATGCAAGAATGCTTGTTTAATTTCCTCCTCCCTGCATTCTTTCTCTGGAAAATGATGAACTGTTGTCTCAGTCCTGTGAAGCATATTTTGCTTGATCTTGACTTTAAAATATTTACTTCAGAATAAAACAAATTAAATTGGAATTAAATGAGGTAAACAAATTTATATCTTTCACTAATCACTACTGCTTTGTCTTATGATTGGTGCTTACAGATTTGTGTGTCCATGTGTGCATTTTATCTTTAACACATTAATATGAACAAGATAGTTTAATTTACCATTATGTAAATTAAACTAAGTGGTGATTCTGTGTTCTACCACTAAGTTTCTCTTTCTGCAAAAGAATATATGTGATAGAACTAGAGAGAAGTCATAGAGAATATGAGAATGTTTGTCTTGGAGCAATTTAGAGAATCCTAAAATAAAGATACAATTAGAACAAAAGAGGAGAATAGTGGAACAGTTTCATGCTGTTCAGAGAAGTGAAGTGGGAAATTTGGAAGAGGAGATGCTTTTAAAATAGGCAGTTAATATTAAATCTAGCTACTGATGAGCAGCAGACATGTTACCAAGTTCTGAAATGTCATGATCCATCAAGAGTGGAAGCAATGAAAATGATCCACACCACTCTTCCTCCCAAACACCTTCTTAGAGAGTGGCTTTTGCAGTACCAGCCACTTAGCAAGGAAAGGCAAAATACCTGTTCACTAAACATGATGCAGATGCAAACTGGGCAACTTCTGGTGCTAATAGGTAAATGAAAAGTGTTGGAAGAACAACTCAGATGTTGAGAGAAAGTTTGGTTCTCAAGTAAAATGAGCATACTCCAAATAGAAGTTTGACGTGGTGATTTAGTATTACTTGGCAAAGTAAGGTGCAGAGAAGACTAACATCTGCTTAATGTACAACTGTAATGTATCCTACAGAGCATATGACTAAGAAAAACATAGGAAAATGAAAAATGTAGAATGAACAATTAATATTCTGTCAAGTGATCAAATGATCTTAATAAAAAAACCACAGAAGTATTGTATTGTGTTACTAATTGTGGTGGTTTAGCAGCAAAATTCCACATCTTGCCACACTCTCCCTTACTCCTCAGTGGGATGGGACAACTAGGAAAGAAACAGAAATGAGAACTTGTGGACCAAGACAAAGGCAGGGAGATTTTTTGCAAATTACTGTTACGGGCAAAACAGGACTTGATTTGGGGATAATTACCTTGCTACCAATTAAATTTGATTTGGGTAGCAAGAAACAAATAAATGTTAACCATCCCCTTCTGTCCCCCCAGTTCAATCAACTTCAGTCCTTTACTCCACGCTCCTCTACCTGGCACAAGTGGGATTCAGAAGGGAATATAATCTGCCCATGGAAGTTCTTCTCTCCTGTTCTGCCTTTCACACTTTTCCACAGTTGTGTCATGGATCCTCTCCAGAGGAGATATTTCCTTCAGGAAATATCCACTTTCTCTGGCATGGGAGTCCTCCATGGGCTGCTGTGTCAGTATCTGCTTTGATCAATTCTATGTAATTCACTTAGTCCACTGGCTTTGGACTCGATGATCTCAGGGTTTTTTTCCAACTTAAGTGATTCTGTGACATTATCTTCTGAAAAACTGGAAGGAAATACGCAGTAGGGAATAATGTTGTTCGTCTTCAGTGCTTTTTTTGGTATTGTTAGTATACACCTATTTTGTGGATAAGTCATAGAGGGTGAAGGAAGACTATGTTGTGTCAGAGGGGAGAGAGCTTTTGTTTTATGGTAGATATATTATAAAGTAAGTGGTTTGGCCATTGTATTACTCTTTGCTTTAATGTTTTATTGGTGACAGAATAATTCATAACTCAAGAAAAATGTTTCACCTTAAGCAAGTTATGTGGTCTTATGGCCCCTCATGTATGAACTGACAAAAGTGAAAACACTGACTTGCAGGCACTCACCATTTTGTTCTGCTTGTCACTCGAGACTATTTCTAACACTCCAGACACTGTACAAAACTTTGAGAAATATTAGTTTCAATTTCAGGATCGCTCAGCTTCTATCTAAGCTGCACTGTGTAGACAAGCTTTTAGTGTAAAATGATTGCTCATGTGGCAGCACGTTTCTGAAAAAGCTCTGGTTTATGGACCTCATTTTTGCTTTTCTGTAGATACTGAGCTGGAGATGACATGTAGCTGGGCTGGTTTTGGAAGATACAGGAAGTGTTTGTTTTTGGCCTGATCTCTCTTACTCCAGTAGGGTAAACAACCTTTACACACCAGGAACCTGCGAAGTAGGAACAACCTCAAGCAGGGTGCAGAACTGTCCCCTGCTTTTTCTTTGTGTCAATAAACTTAGAGGCTTCAACGTAGTATGATCTCAGCCAGCTTTCCTGAGCCACATCACACTATAGCCCTGCATGTCCTCTGTCTACATCTATACAGTTGAATGATTCCACAGGAAAAGAAAATGAGAAGAATTGCATGATGGTAGACACAGAAAAAGCTTTCTTAAGAAGAGCTTCAGAGGGTATTTAGTTGTATATCGTTTGTTGTGATTTAATTCACAATGGAATAATCACGTTTTTAGTTTTAGATGAGTGCCCGTTAAAGCCTTTATATGATATCGTGACACTATATATATTTCAGAAAGGGCAAAGAAGTCTCTACTTACTTCTCTAGACTAAAGATTCCTCAGGACTTAAGACTCTTGGTCTTTTTATACAGATTAAAATCCTGAACAGTTTATGTTCTGTGAACAGTGATGCACATCTCAAGAAGCTACACTTTATGACTATCCCCCTCTTCTGCTGTGTAGACAGGTGTTTCAGACAGAGAAAACACTAGGATTTTTGTAATCCTGCAGAAGCAGTTAGTGTGGACTCTATCTGTGAAATGTGGATGTAGCAGATGGCAGTGTTCTACCAGGAGAGTATTTGTGACTGGGGCTTTATGGTCCCTCTTTTCAGAATTAATTTAGACCTAAAGGTTTTTTTCCACAGAGGTAGGATAGGTTCAGTAAATTGAGTCTTACTTTTCTCTGCCTAGTAGATGGTATATGGTATGTGTTGTCTTAGTCAATCTAAGGTCGGTAACTCCAAGGGAAAAAGCAGTAAACTTATAATAAATCAGTGTAGTCTGTTGTCTGATGTACATTGAGAAGAGATTACTGGATGTGAAAGACGACTGTACTAATTTCCCCCTCCTCTTTGCCCAGTTTCTGCTCTGATTAGGTAGCCACTTCTGTCCCTGCTCTGGTACATCCAAATAAATTCTAGAGGACAAACATATTGGTAAACTAGAGCTTAGTAATTCAATTGAGAGCCAGAAACAGAAAGGAGAAGAGTTATAGAGAGCATACTTATGACACTCTAATTTTACTGATTTTAGAGTCAAAATCAAGGCACGAAAATGGTGCTACCATTCACTGAGAAAGCTGTGTGGGTGTGTAGGAACTATAGAAGTACATTGCAACAAGGCTGGCAAAAAGAAGCTAATGAGTTACAGCTGTATTTAAAAGAAAATCTTTCAGGTTTTGAAAATTAGCTAGTGATGGATGGATGGAGGCTGTGGCAGTTGACATAGCAGTGGTGCCAAGTGAAACACATTTGTTACCAACAGGGAATAAAATATATGCTACTGAAACCTTTTAGCACAGCTTGTAACTTAATATAAATAAAGTATATTTTAAAATTATACTGACAGTCATTCCCAAGAAACAATTTTACTCCCTTTGATTCTTTTTTGTACCATCCCTTCTGCATCCCTCTGTGCATACATATGTGTTTGGGTATTGTTTTAATAAAGAACTATGATCAAATTTCTAACTCTTACATCCAGGGTGAGGAGGCACTGCATTCAGGGATATGCCTTAGATATTAATTAAGCATTCAGACACACAAGCTCTCTCAAAGTTTTAAAGAGTCACCATGTAGTTGGTTGGCGATTATCATTAATAGTCCTAATAATTTTTTTTTTTATTTTGGTAATGTAGAAATGCCTAGAAACTCTAGTCACAGGCTAGCAGAACTCTGTCAGGCATGGTGTGAACATAGCACAAAAAGTGGTAGTTGTCCTAGAGAGCTCACAGTAAAATTTCAATTCAGTTAGATTTTGTTAGTGGGGTTTTTTTTACCAAAGGGGCATCTTGTATTGTATTTTGCGGAATTCTTCTCCCACACTCCTCCACACATCCCCAGTCAGAATAGGATTAAAAGAGAGTAAATAATCTAGTGCTGTTAGACCTTTTATTTCATCACCTTTGCACCTGAATTTGAATTTAACTCCTGGTTCATGCACTGTGATTTGGAAAGATGGATATAAGAGGCTAAAACCAATTAAGGAACATGATCAATCTCCAGGGCTTTGGAGGGGGAGGAATAGTAGACAGAAAGTAAGAAAAAGTAGGGTTTTTTTCTCCTGTACCACTTGATTGCTCTTTTTATAGAGAAAATGCATAGGTAATTGAAGGAGTAAAATAACTGAAATCTGACTTCAACTCTTTAGTAACAGATTGAATTTTTAAACTACTGTGACCAAAACCATAGCAATGATCAGAGGCTTTTAAAATCTTATTCTACAGTCGAATTCTGTGTGCTCAGCAGCTGAGATTACTCTCTGTTGGTAAACATATGTTAAATTTGAGTGGATTGATAAAGCTCATGATTAAGTGCTGCTCTGCCATCCAGCAAGTTTCGTGTGGAATCCTGTCAACAATATCTGTCTGCTAAAGACTATTAAAATGGTACCAACATATTTTCTCAAACAAATCCCTTAGCAATATAAATGAGTCTTATGCTCAGCAGACATTAGAAGCAAATCACAAATAGAGTGAAACCTTTGAAGAGGTGTGACTGAGCCTAGTCTGCAATAAATCTTTATATTGCTTAGGCTTTACTTTTACAGTGAAGAGGCTTATTTTCTTATTAGAGCTTTGGAATGCTGATTTACGCCTGTGAAAGTACTACATAGAATACTGATTTCTGTAGTAACACAAATGATCCTTTTTTTGTAAAATTTACTTGGCAAGAAAACATAAGGAAATACCTTTTTTACACAAATGAACATGTTAGACAACCATGTGAACACAGAACTGCATCTTGTGTTGGCTCTAGATGATGGGAGTGCTGCAGGCCTAACACATTCAGCATATTTGACCTCTCTAATGGAAGAGAGCTTGAAACAATCATATACAACATTAAAAATGAGATTTTGGTTCTTGGAGGGAATACAGAGAATGATGGTGAGTGCCCCTAGTGTGATTAAACAAATTTGTCTTTCTTAAGGTTTGTATCAATTTACAGAGCTATGAGAATTTGGAATAGTTGTGACTGAGAACACTCTTGGGAGGACAGAAGAATCTGAGAACTTGAAGAAGTTTCATTTGAGTTGCTTTTCCTCTTGTTTTAAAAGTAAAGATGTAAAGGGGTGGGGTGTGCTTTTAGCCAGATGCCAGCTTAGGTGGTTGCAAGCTCATAATAGTGTCTGCGTGTCAGCAGTTCTTGGAACGTTTTATACTTAAAACTTGGTGGTGTTGGGGAAGGAAGGATATGACACAGAGAGGAACAGATTTATAGCCAAATTCTGCCACCATTTGTCCTTTGCAGTAATAGGTAAATACATCTGCTGCTATATTAAAATAAATGAGCTGATTCACCAAATGAGCCATAAATGCTCCACCTAGAAAAGTTAGAGGGTAAAGAGGAATAAAACATCATAAAATGCCATGTTTTATGAAAAATGGAGACTAGCTGATGCTGCTAGCGAAAGCAGAGTACGATGTGTTTTGTCCTACCTCCAGTACTTCTGTTGTGGCCTTTTAGTAGAGGAGAAAATTTTAGATGCTTTCAGCACTTTGGAATGGGGAGTAGAAACTTAGTGCACCAACACTAAGAAACCAGTTGACAGAACGAATAGTAGTGAGTAATGACTCGTAGCAGTTGAAAACAATTCTGACGTTCTTTTTCACTCTGAAGCCAGTTTTTATAGAGCAGTTTTAGTCCAATACGTGAGCCAATTCACATAGACAAGTTTGGAACTACAGATGCAAACGAGTAGCACAAAATGTCAGGAGTTTATACTTTTATAAATGCTAACAAGATAGAAAAGAGAGAGCAGTTGATAAGGGCAGCAGTCTTGAAAGGGAACCTTTTAAGCAAAGATTTTACAATTATTAGGAAACCCCCCCAAAAAACATACAATGAGTAAATCTTTCAAAAATAAATGGCTATTTTTACCTGCATGGAAGGGTAAACATTTGCACTTTAGTAATTTCGTTTTCAGTTTAAGTGATTATGCATAAAGAGACTACAATCGAATTAGCATTTTAAGGGTTCAGATTTCTAAATGTCGCTTTCCCTTCCAAAAAAAGGAAGTGCATCCAAGGGCTTCTTTTGTTATTAATTATTTTTAATATTTGTTATTTATTTAGAAGACTGTAAGATATATCTCCTGACACAACCTATAAGTATTCATCAAGGTTAAATAAAATTAAAAAAGAAAATGAATGAACTAATTTTTATACTACATAGCATTGTCAGTCTTTGTCCCAGTCAGGTCTGAGTGGTCAACTAATCTTTACTTTTGTAGACTGCTTAGCATTTTTCTGGGAGACCTTATTCACTGGCCTCATGGGAAACGAAATACTGCATTCTTGGACTGAATGCAGTATTTCATGATTCCACATTCTACCTTTTGCAGTGTGTGGATTCGCTAATAAGCTCTCCAGGTAACCTTTTTAAAATACGTTGTGGAATTGCTAACTCAGAAATTATATCTGCATGGATATATGCAAGTGAGTATTACTGGTGGACTCTCTGATTTAAAAAAAAAACAAATAAAAAAAATGTAAGTGTTAAGTAAGCGAGTAGCTGTAGCCCAATCATAGTAATTTGTTCCAGAGATTTTGTACCCAATACTTCTGGATTCTAACAGATTTTGCCCTTTTTTTTTCTTTTTTTTTTTTTTGGTTCTCCAGGGGTATATTCCTTCTGATGCTCTGCTAAAAAAGGAAAGGTATTTTGGACATATTTGCATATGGACATTAAGTTGACTGTGGGACTCCTGTTATAGGATGGGCTTTCTGACAACAGTTGTATTGTTCCATAAATGGCAGAAACCCATACCTTATCCTGGGCCATGTAACCTTTTAGTATGCAATCATCCTGTGACCTACTGTTCCCTTAAGGCTAATAGATGCTCTGCTCAACCTCCATACTGGAAAAGATGCTTAAAGAATTGAGAACAGAAACATATCAGACCTGATTCGGAAGTCCGCTGCGCTGAAATGCAGCAGATGTGAAGTACAGCCATCCATGCAAATTTAATGCCCAGTGATTTCAGATCTAGGAGCTGTCTTTCTGTTCACCAACACACGAGATGTTTTCTGCGGTTAATTGCATAATTATCTGTCAACTACATGTTAACTTTTTGTGACTAGGAAAAACCTGTGCTTTACTAGGGTATTCGGGGCTTTATCTCTCAGGTTTGCCATCCCTTTTCAGATTAGGGAAGTTAAGATGATGAATAGGGTGGTCTTGCCAGCAAACTGTCACTTAATGGTAACTTTAGCAACATGCTGTCGAGAAGTTACTGACTGCTTTCTTGTGTTGTGAACTTGTGAGCAACAATATATATAAACTTTGCCTTTGTTGTGTTAGAATAAAGGCTGGGAATTCATAGTGCTGAATTGCTCAGTTTTTGGCATGGCGAACACGTTGGGCTGGCAGAGCAGATTGCTAATGCCATCGAAACAATAAGAGATGATTGTCTTACTGAAGAAGAACTTGAGAAAGCGTGCTTAATTTTCAAACAATTACAGCTTGATAATGATCACTTCTTCTGAAACATCTTCCTTGGAATTCAGGTCTTTGTAAGAGATACTGGGATGCTACAAGCAAAGCTCACTTCTTTGGACCCAAAGTTCAGTATAACAAAGAGTTATGAAAGTCACCTTTCCTTTGCAGGTGGAATGTATTTTAATTATGTGTACCTTTATTCCAAGGGCTTTAATTTGAATTCCTAAAACACAATCAGAAATGTTTCCATGTAATTCCCTGTTACAGCAAAGAGCATTAGAAGTTGAAAAGCTATCTGATATCTGCAGGTAATAAAGCTAATTGCTTGAGGCCTGAGGTTTTTTTGATTGAGCAATTACTCATTTGGCCTAGCCTGAGAAAACCATTAATCATAATGACCATTTTACAGTGCCCCCTTTCCTTTATAGGCTGGACCGCAGAGGTCGTCACCCAGTCGTTCAGGTCAGTGGAAAGGTCACACGTCTCCTCTTGCTTGACTGTGGGCCCAGAGTGCAAGTTGACACTGGGCTAACAAACAGCCACTCTTCTCCTAATTATAGGAAATGTGGCCGGGCTGTACCAATGGGCAGGGTTCAGGCTTAGGAACATACAGGCAGTGTCTGGACCTGTGGTTAAAAGCTAAAACAACAGTGTAAACCAAATGAGTTTCACTCCACCTGACCCAACCTAGTGTTTTCTAGATTACATATTGTTTGGCAGTTGCTTCATGTTTCGTATAAATGTGGTACAGGAAGGAAATACCCATAACAATTCAAATTGCTTGTACTTTTGCTTTTTTAGTTTGTTTTGAGGCTCTGGCGCTTTGAAGATTTTAATACAATTATTTAAAAAATTTGCTGAATCATGCCATTAACAATTGGATTTACACATTTATACTATCTGTGTAATCAAATGTGGTGTATTCATCTTAATATCTATTAATTTCAGTAATAGACCTTAAAAGAGTATATTAGTCACACAGTATTGATGAGTATGGAAGGAACAAATAATACACGCATGATTCAAAAGGAAAAAATCTAAATACTGCTTGTTTATGGATCTGCATCTGAGATGCATAACTTCATGTTGGTTTTGTTTAAGCTTCTGAGAGAAACATATGGTGGCAGGAAAAAGAAGCTCAAGATTTTGGGTCATCTTCCCAAGGTTGATTAGATGATCCCTAATCCCTAATTCCCTGTATCGTATATGTGCCTATCATCATGTTCTAGGAACGTAGCTTTCCAAAAAGCATTCCTAGTTTATAGTGTCAAGTGCTGTGCAAAGTAATGTGGGAGCTCACAGTGTTAGAAATGTGTCATAAAACTGTATTTTACTGCCTCAAGTGAAGTGTGCTAAGGTGGCCGTGTAGAGACAGTGGGAATTGTTAGAAGTGCTGTCAATATGTGGATGAGAACACAAATTCTGTCACCAGTTGCCAGTCTCCTGGTCACGTGGTCAGTTCCAGACAGGACTCACTTAGGACTTGAAGTGAGAGCTGACTGTGCTCTCCGTGCTGGTGCACCATATGCTGCTGATTCTGATCCTGCTACTCCCCTGTTGCGTGCAGTTTTACTTGTACTTGGCTTGTCCTTTTATTCCCTTTACAGCAGTTGGCTAATAGTTAAGACTGAATTGCAGTTTAACTTATTATACTCTTTGGAGAGCAAATACAGTATCCTGTCACCTGTAAATTGCCTCAGCATGATGCAGGTTGTCATTTCAAATGGGAATTTTCCTCTCTGAAAGGAGATGTGTGGATTAAGATTTCTTTCATTACCTTGAGAAACTTATAAAGGCTTTTTTTCTGCAAGGCTTTGCAGGCTCTGCAAGGAGGAAATACATTTGCAGGAAAATAGGCTGCAGACAATGTGGGATAGCAGGTGCTTTGAAGCATAAAAATAGATTTGCCAAGATGTATGTATGTATGTGTAAGTATATTTGCCTGTCTATGTACGTCTATGTGCCTATGAATCAGTCAGCATATTTTCATCTTGCAGTAACCTTGCAGGCTTGCTTTTGAATTATAATCTGCCTCTTCTTTCTGGTATTTAAAGATACTCATATAATTCAGTGAGTTTACTAGCTAGCCTAAATGGCTTTCACTTCACATCTGTTTGTGGCTCTGACAAGGGCAACTTAGTACTATTTTTACTTCAGTGAAGCCAGCGCAAGTCAGAAGGGCAATGTAACGAGAGTGATTTTTGCGTAGACTTGTGATGCAAGTTTTATGCAGAGAAGTTAGACCCAGGCCTCTATACAATAGCTAGTGATTTTTAATCTGTGCTTTACAGAAAACCTAGTGATTTTGCTCACAAATCTACAAGTTTCTCCCACTACATCTGTCTCAAAATATAGAAATCTTTGGAGTTATATTAAAATGGGTCAGAATACACATCAGCTGGGTTTTTTTTTTGATCCAAGTAAAAACCCTGTGATTTAGGGCAGTCATTAATATTCACAGGATGCTATAAATGTAAAGGATGTTTAAAGTACGAGAGGGGTGAGCCTGCAGTTTTTTCACAAGCTAATCCATCGCTTTGTGGTTAATGGCTAACTGAAAACTTTTCCTCTGAGCAATCCCATAACTTTCTTTAGCAGGTGTGTGTCTCAGTGAGAACTCCAAATCTTAGATCTGGGTTGCCGCTATTTTAGTGTTTTCCAGAAGAAGCCTTGAAGCAGTTCTGGTAGTACTTTTCCATTCCAAGCATATTCAAATTCAATGACTGCTACTTTTTTTTTTTTTTGTGTTCATAATGCACTGTGCATTATGTATTGTATTAACAAAATTTTTATAACAAGTGAATTTGACTTACTCCTCAAACACTTGTATGCATGAGTTGCTCTCTGCATGTGGAAAGTCTGTGGTTTTGGGTGGGTTTTTTTGGAGTGGGGAGTGGGTAGGGCTCTATTTTGTGATCTTTTGTTTTATAATTGTCACTCATGCTGCACAGAGCTTCTCCTCTGCTGCTGTTATTCTTGTAGATTGTTCTCAGGCCTACCTGACCACATTCACTGTCAGTCAGCTCATAACACTTGCATGTATTCAGAAATATTTCACTTGCAAAGACCCTATGTTCAATAAACTTGTAATTCTACAGTCTAAGATGTGGTTTTCTTACTCCTGAATAGGCTCTTCTTTACAAAAGTGTGTTGTTGTGGACTCAGCATCAGACTTGGAGTCTCCTGTCTTTACGTGTGTTCTGGAACTCCTTAAGTTGGAGTGCAATCATTTTGCCCACAGCTTAGGCTGTATCTAGGCTTCATGAAAGATGATCAAGCTAGCTTAAAGTCTAGCAAGCTGAGTAGAGTGGTCTGTGCTGTGCCTCTATGCAGTTTCAGTCATAAATAAATAAATATACCCTTAATATTTAGTTCTTCACTAATAGTGCAAAGCTGCTTGTATTTCCTGCTATTTTCTCCTGGTTTTCCCTTTTGCCTCTGTTTACTGGAGAAGCAGAGACATCCTACACAGTGCAGCTGCCATGTTTCTTTTACTGCAGAGACAGGATGAACAGGACCGTCACTCCATGACTTGTTAAAAGTTACCATTTCTTCCAGTCTCTGTGTCTCAAGCTGTTTCTCTGCTCTCCAGGTTAACTTGTTACTAGATTTTAGGAGTAGTTAGTCTTTTGGTTCTGCATATTTAATGGTAATCATCCGCTAATACTTATTAGCAGATCCCATGTCCTCCAAGTGCTTGGAACTGCTGAACATACCTCATTTGTGCATAAGTAGCTTCTTCTGTAGTGCTACTCATATACTGCAGAGAAACTGTAAATCCCATTCTGTTCTAGACATGGGTTTTAAAGACTTGTACCTTCTTATTACATGTATGGCGAGTCAGAAAGAAAGTCAAGCAATGCCATTTTTCAATATAATGCATTCAAGTGTGCGTGCAATTAAGTCCACAATTAGAAAGAACAAAGTTCCTAGATATGCCTGCATTTCATTTAAATGAGGCCATTTGTTAAGACAGAGATCTTTGAGATTAGAATGCAATAAAAAAGGTTAAGTTTTTAAATATGGATTCGTAATTGGATATACAGTCTTCCACTCCTGGGTCACCAGTTCAAATCTATCCCAGGTCAGTAGTCACTGAATCCTGGTACCATCTAACAGCTGGCGGTTTATGTGAAATGAGTAGCCTGTCTTACTTCAGTTTGTAGTGAACAGGTGTCCACATTGCAAAAAAGTTACTACAATTGTTAGCTTAGCTGGCAGTCTTTCTATGGGAGCAAAACTCTGTGGTGTTGTAGAACTAAACTCCCCTGGAGCACTTAAAATGGATTTCTCCAAACTGACATTGAAATTGGCAATTGAAAGTGGGCAAAATGATATGTTTTATAATTCTCATCTTCTTTTCCTAAACTGCAAATAAGGAGAGCTGGAACACTTAATATGGTGGCCAAGATGTCTGTGTCAGAAATTCTACCTTTGTAAAAAAAACCCCATGACAGTCTAATATAAATATCTAAAGATCGGAAAGCACTTATTTGTCAACATATGGATTTTTTTAAGGCTCTACAAAGTTGCTATTAAAGCTTGACAAAGCCAATGAACTAAAATTTGATGGGTTTCTTTGATATTGTCTCCTATTCTGTGTTGTTCTCATCTGATATTGCCTCCCAGATCACTTTTCACAATCCCAGTCTTCCATGAGAGGAAATCTACGGTGATATTTGAGCATGCTGAAAAGATGGTACAGAACATTAAAACTTGCTATTTTCAACAGAAATACACCCTGCCTATAGGTGAGAGAGTCTTTGGCAGATGAGAATCTAAAAAAATTACAAATTAAAATACTTAGTCATAGAGATGGATTTAATAGTTTTGTCTTGGTCACTCCTCTCCCCCAACTTAGCAATGTGGCATATGGCCTGTGAATTTTTTTAGAAACTTCTTTTCCAGTAAAGCCCCTGTTACAGTAAGGAACTTCTTCTCTTTTTTTCCCTATTACTTTGTCCCACTGAAACAAACACGAGATCCAGTGCTTGAGGCAGAGCATGTGGTGCTGCTGGAAGAGTTGGCAGGACCTGCACGTTCTCAGGGAGCGTGCCCTGGCTGAGTGAGGCAATGTGCTGCTCGAGCCAAGGCCATTGCAGGGTTCCAGAAAGCATCACTGAACTCTGCCCTGCCTCAAACACGCAGCCATTGGGACACACACCAGGACTGGTGTGCTGGGGAAAAGGAAAAATGTCATGAGGACATGCAGTGAAAGGTGGCCTCACAAGGGCACAGTGTTACTCAGTTTTTCTTCAGCCTAACAGGTGGCTTGTCAACATAACTGTAATTTTATATAGAGGTATTCAGAAGCTTTAGAGACATAGACTGTGGCATTTCAGTTATGCCCATGCCTTTGATAGTGGCGCTACAGTGTTGGGAATGGTATGGCACTATTTAAACTTGGTGTATGACAGCGTTGGCTACACGGTTGTGTGGCTGGTGCCAGCTCAATAATTTCTTGTGTCAATGACTGCTCATGCTGTGCATGTAAGGGCAGCTGGAGTAGTAAAGCTTCGGTTTCGCAGATTTGTTGATAATATGGGTGAACACCGTGTTACAAACATCACAGTAAAAAAGCCTCTTGCTAGTGCATGACGTTCCATCAGCTGAACATAGGAGTTTAATAAGCAGAGAGATAATCGCCCATGGTTTAAAGTATCAACTTTGTTAATGGTTCTGGTCCATGCAGTGTGTGTGCTTTACTTTTGTTGTCTCTTTTAAGAGGTGCTGTAATATATTCATTGAAATCATCAGGAAGAAACAAGGAAACTTTTTTGATTTGAAGAATAGTTTAAGGAGTATTTTAAACCCTGGATTAGAACAAGCCAACTAACTTAAAATCTGTAAGATTTCTTTAAATTCATAAATAATATTATCTTGGTTTTTTTAATCTGATAGATAATTTCTTTCTCATCACATTTGGTCTGAATAGCTCTACTGGCTTTCTTAATTTGTATCAGTATATGTGACGGAAGAGCATGACTGCAGATATGTACTTTCAGTTCTGCTGCATTTTCATTCACATGATAGCACCAAGGGTCCTTAATGTGTTTAAAGTCTGCTTACATCTCTGTAAAATGAATTGATTAGCAATGAGCCTGATTCTTTTTCCTTTAGGGTGAATAGAGCTTTTTGCTGGTGATGTCAGAGGTACTTGAAACAGGCTGTGCTGCTGTGCCTTTTTTATAAGAAGAAACTATGGGGTTTATATTCATTATAGTCCGCCCATCAACCGGAAATAAAATCATGTTAATTTCTGATTTCTGCCAGTAGGTAAAAATGTAAGAGAAACAAGCTTCGATGAAACTGCTCATACATATTTCTGTGGCAAACCAGTTACTTGTCTTAGATTGAAAATTTTCATTTAAATTTGAACTGTGAATTGCCTTGTTTAGAAGACCATTCCTCAATGACGTTAATTTAACTTAAATTTCTATCCACTATCTGAGAGATCTTGTATGGCTGTTGTAGCCTCAAAATCACTTTGCAGAGGAGATAACCTTCTGTAGTAACATCTAAATGTAATAACATTCGATTGCTGGTTTATAGTCACTGAAATAATAAATAATCAGTTCTAATGCCTTTTTTTTTTTTTTTTCATTTGCTGTCAAATTTTGCTTTGTGGGTTGCTGATGATCTGTACTCTGTAGATGCTTCTGTCCTTTTCACTTGCAGATGCTTCCTTTGATGCCTTGAAAGCTTTTCCTTGAAAGGAAAAGAAAGAGAAGTGATTGCTTAGATCTTCCCTCATGTTGCTTGCACCCCTAAGAGCAGGCAAGTGGCATAAGCAACACCACCAGTTTGAAATGGAATAAACCCCAAATACCTACTTGTTAACAAGTTTGGAGCTTCGGAGAGGAGGAAAAGACTGAGCTTTCTTTGGATATACCAAGAGCAAAATGAGGGGAAAAAGAGCAGTGTAAGGTACATGAAAATAGTCAGAAAAGTCAGTCATCCTCTGATTAGGACACCATGATGCTTTTTCCTGTCTGTTTAAAGCACCCTATTAAGGAGCAGGAATGCCAGGAGGGAGTATTTCAGTCTGTGCAGTGGAGCAGTGCTCAGTGCAGTCTTCTTACACTCTTTGTTCTGCAGTTGCTCAGCAGTGCAAAGAGGAGGATGCTGAAGTTTCATCCCTGACAGAGGATATTCTCTTCCCACTGCGTGGAGTGGCCCAAGTGCCCAAAGACAAGAATCCAAACTACTGAGCAGGGGACGGGACAAAAGACTCATTTTGACACTTATGATATATGACAGGATGGTGATAAGTTCTAGGTAACCCATTTCCTTTCACGTGGAAGTGTTGAAGACTTTGTGTAGTGTTTGCAGTACAATGAGTAGGATTGCTCATAGCTATTCCAGTCAGACTTTTTTGTCAGAAATCTAGGCTTGCCCTTTCCTACCATAACTGTTGGAATCTGGAGCTCTAAGTCAGCAGAGATCAGTGTTAATTTAAGGGTTAAACAATATGTCAGTTAACTAATATGGTTATTACCAAAGCAGAATCATTATTCCATAACTTGATGCATATAATAGCAGCCCTTTAAATGGAATAGATATTATTTTCATAGGTGATCACTGCTGGAATTACTGATGATGTTCAAGAATAAAAATCTGGAGGAATACCAGTGTTTCAGGTAAGAGTGATCTGTTGTAGCTTATGTTCTCTAACTGATCAAACTGATACTTTCCTCCATAAAAGAGAAAACAGTGCCTGGTTCTTTTGTCTTGTGCTCTCCTGAGGTATAATCTTTGAAGGTTACTTCAGCTGTTTTAAAAGAAGAAAGTCTGCCATAGTGAAGAGCTGTGAACTTAGAAATCACACCTCCTGAATTGCTGACATTCCAGTGCAGCAACTTCTAGAAAAGAGACACTGTTCAGCACCTAAGAACAGACAGAGGGTTACAGATTCATGATTGGTCTAGGAACTGATAAAAGACTTACTTCTTTGAATACTACTGCAGTATATCTCACTAATACAGGAAATAATTTACTATTACTAGAGCAATCAGGGAAGTTGAGAAAAGCAAAAATGCACCTCAGGTTCATGCAGTCCTGTGCAATGTGCTCTAGGATGACCCTGCTTGAGCAGGGAGGTTGGACCAGATGACCCCCTGTAGTCCCTTCCAACCTGACCAATTCTGTCATTCTGTAATGCCTTTTGTTCAGTCAGAAGTGGCTCCCTGTATGCACCAAATCTAACATACAAGGGATTATTAAAGAAAGAGCTTGATTCCTGTGTTAGTAAAATAATAAACAGCAAGCTAAAGAGTAGCAACTCTGTATTGCCACTGATTTTCTGCTCAACAGATTGATAAGGACTCGTACAAGTCTTTGAAAATGGTTGAAAGGATAGTAACACCCAGTATGTATGTATGCCATTCAGCTCCCTCCACCTCCAATAGTCCTTTGATCTTATGCATCTTCTTAGTGAGTGTAGGAAAGGGGGTTTGCTCTTGTTTGTATGTTTTATGTGTTGGGTTTGGTATCCATGCCTGAAAAATCCCCCAAAATATTGGATACATTATCACCTTTTCTGTCAATTCAGCATTTCATGTAGACTGTCTTACTTAGTACCTTGTCTCAAACTGCGTTAGTCACGTAAACTGTTCTCAGTTGGGATCACTAGTGGATTACACTGCCATAAATGTCCTGTAGCAGGTGTTTCATGTGTAATCACTGGTACATCCTACACAACTGTTGAAGAAAAATTAGGCCTTATTGTCATAATCCATTCAGGAGAAAAGGGTACTATTAAGGATTTTAAACTTCAGTATTTTTAAAGACAAAAATTTACATTAAAGACTTTGAAAATCATTTCATGTTATTTTAAAGGTAAAGAAAATACTAGGGAAATACATGTTTTCTTTACCTGAGTGAGAACAATGACTCACAGTTCCTTGTGCAATTGGTTAATATATACTGTCATATAGTGGATATTGTATGTGTGAAAAATGACAGTGTAGGAGGACAGAAGAGAGTATGGTTGTCATCACAACTCTTAGCATCTGATGGATTTGGCTTTAGCGCATTGTCTACAGATTCATGTGTTTTGTTGAGAATAGGGAGATCCTGGGTGTGTTGCTAACTCCCACTTCAGCTTAGGAGGCCACTGAAATTTAATTTATTTTCTGATATTGGTGACCTAGCTAACAAAAATTTCAATCTGTGTGACTGTATGGTTTTCACAGACTTCTTGTCTTGCTCATATCTGAAAAGCTAGGAATTTTTGATCTAAGATTTATCAGTGTCAGCCTTTAACAAAGAGGATTTTGTAAACAAAGCTGTACTTAAATCCCTGGCGGCAAACATGAATGAATGCTTGAAGTGGGGATTTGACTGGAAGGTCATGAAGACATTTTTTGACTGCTGAACTGCGTCAAGTAATCTGTGTAGGTTTTTGAAAGATGTCATCTGTGCAGTGCTTTCATCTGGTAGTCATGTTAATAGTAATAGGAATATTATTTGGAATACAAAAAGGAAACTGAAAACATTTTGGGAAAAGAAAAATTAGGACTAGGAATTGTTTTTAACTTAAACATGCTTCCCACTGTGTGTTTGCAGTGTAGTGTGTATTAGCTCTTGCTTCAAGAGCTGTGTCCATCTGATACTCTGTTAATGTCACGTCAAACTTCTTTCATTGAAACAATTTTTCCTTGTCTAACAGGACTCAGATAAAAAGGTGTATAAGTGATACTTTATATACTTCATTTTGTCTTTCACTTGTTTACATATGGAGTCTACAGTTATATGGATACTCTGCAAAATCCTGTCTTGTCTCTTGTAGTCCAAGTTGGCACCTGTATGATTTGATCATTGGAGTGGCATTGCTGGCAAGGTGCTGTTTCAGAAAATTGAGTTGAACCGATGTTGATGTCTGAAGCTATCTGGGACGCTGTAATACTTCACGTTAGAATATGAATGTGATCAAGTACAACTTCAAGGTGCTTGGAATAGATCACAGATGCATGAAGATGCCTAACTGCATTGTCCCTCAGTTGGCTGATCTTTAAATACTTATAGGTCAGTGGAAATGAAGATGTGTTTTAGTCTTGTCTTTATTTTAGTCCTGGGAAGCTCACTTCAAAAGCTGGGTCTTAAAAGGTCTTTGCTTTTATCTTGAACACACAAACCCCTTTAGAAACTTCCTTTATCTTTTTGTTTCACTTGACACCTACACATTAGGTTAGCCAGTGTACTAAATGGTCATGTGTATATGCTTCCCTTTATGTGTTTTTAAAATGTATTTTTTTTCAGAAGGGTCAAATTAGGGCTTGCACACTCTGAGCTGTGGCAGTGACAACTGTCAGGACCAGCCCAGTTCTGCCTTTTCAGGTAGACAGTCAGAGAAGCATCTTTTTAAATACAACCTTTGTAAAATTACTTGCTCTGAAAGTGCATCTGCTAGACATGCTTGTGTTTATTTTCCCATGGGCTCTTTTTAAGTTTTGTGTTTTTTGTTTGGTTGGTTGTTTTTTGGGGTTTTGTTTGCTTGGTTTTGGTTTGTTTTTTAACTTGGTGAGATAATATAAAATATGATGGTTTTTAAAATAAAATTTATGGGGGTGAATGTGGAGAGGGGGAGGGTATGTATGAGAGAGAAACAAACAGAGAATGGAAGGGATAGGAAGTGGATAGTTCTCTGAAATTTGTAAATGTTTTCATTTAGTCACATACAAAAGAAGAATAGTTTCACTGTTTTCCTAGTTTAGCTGTTTTCCTACTTTGATACTTTGAAGCAATTCTACTTAGAATGGTATTATGTATGTATTTTGTGAGCAAAAGTAGTAGTATCTTAGTTAAACAGATCCAGAGTTAGCATTCTAGTTATTATGCAGTTCTAGGATCATTTAGTGGAAAACCAGTGGAGTTTCTCTGGGTATGGAAAAGGAGAACTAAGAGTAGAATTTAAATCTGGAATTTATATATATAGCGGTTTTGTACTTCAGCATGTGTTTGAAAGTATGTTGATGAAACTAGCATAACACAATATAATAGCTGGTTCCAAAAGAGCAGGCAGGGCCAATGGAATGCTTTTTTAGCAAGGAATGTTTAGACATATTCTGTTAGTCCTTACAAGATTCATGTAGGATCAAAATTTGCTTCAAATGCTGCTTCACTTTTCTCTGTAGCAGGGGCACTTCACCTATGAATTACAGCTGTTGAAACCAGCTCTTATAATAACCAAATTTGGTGGGGTGGTAGGGTGTTTAAAATTGATACCTAAGCCTGAATAAACTTTCTGAGTTCTAAAATTTTTACTGGATTATAACATGTTGTTTTATAGCATGGAAAGTAATTTATGGAAGTTAAAATAAGTGATAAATGGAGTTTTGAAATGTGCTGCTTACTCCTAGTAGGTTAGGGGTTAGATGTGGAGGTCAGACGAACTGTACAGGCAACTCAGTGCTTCTAGTTTGAAACAAACCAAAAACCAAAACAGGCTAGTTGTCTCAGAAGAATTTAAGAAATTACTTCGACAGTCTTTTTTTTTTTTTTTCTAGTGTAAATTATAATTTTAAAGGTATTACTGCCTTCTATTCTGAATTTCCCAGCCTGTGGCCTCTGGTAGCTTTATGAAAACTACAAATTGTGGTCTTTAGGTTTTATTAAATGCCATCATAGTATATTAGTTTCTGGCTGGGGAAAAAAGACTATAAATATCTCCAAAGTTCATCCTGTGTGCTGTCTTTCTCAGGAGAGGTGGTTGTCTTGTTGTCCAGTCTTGTTTAAATTGATATAAGAGCTAGACTTTTTCCATTTTCCTTAGTAATGAGAGTCCATTCTGCAGCTTTTTCCTTATTTATCTGTAGCCAATAGCCTTTGTGTATTCGGTCTTTTATGACAGGTGTTAGAGAAGAATCATGGAGAGACAAACAACTGGAGCAGTTTCTTGCATTGATGGAGGATGACTGTGTTGGCCTGCAGTGGAGGTTGGGTTGCCAGCCTTGCATCCTGCTTTCCATGATGCAACTGGATATCAAGTAGCTGGGGCAGCTTGGTATATATAATGGATGGATAAAATACGTGATGGATGCTGCATTTTTCTGGGCGACCTTTCATTTTTAGAGGGCCAAATGGACGTAAATAACTAAGCACCATCATTCTGCAGCACTGCATAGATTCTGCAGAGAGAAGCTGCTGATAAATACCTAGATAAATATTTTAGGGCATTCACAATGATATTTCAGGTGCAATAGCAGGTGCAATTGATTCAGTTTTATTTGCATTGAGTTTTGAAGCAGTCATGTTATTTTATTTGCTTTATTGCGATTAAATGTTTCAATTCTAACATCTGTGTTACTTAAAATACTGGGAAGTACAGCAGGAGACGTAAATACTTTTAAGAATTAAATGATTTACTAAATTACAGAGTTTACAACTAGTAGTTTCAATATTTTAATAGTAACACTGGTGAGATATCAATTATTTCAAAATGGTATTTGATCTTCCCTCCTACGTATTTATTACAGTTCTTAATTCCTGTATTACTTAAGCTTGTGGAATTCTTTGTTCTGCTCTTCAGTGCGTAACATGAAGTGTGTGAAGTTCAAGGATTTTCAGCTAATTTGACTTTTATCCCAGTGGAACATCATCTCTAGGATATTAAAAAAATAAACAGTGAGGCTAATGAATTTTCCTCTAAGTTCATTATTAAAACGATTTCTTAATTGCAAGTAACCATTTTATGCAGCCGGTTTTACATGTATGGTAATTATGCTTTATAGTAAGCTTTTCATGTGTTCTAAACCAAACATACTTCAAAGCATGGACCATCTCTATATGCTAAATGGAGAGAAGCGTCATATGTGGAATAAAGTATCTTACCCTATAAAATGTTTTCTAATTATATGCTCAATAGCCTAATTGATTAACGAACGTGGGCTGCCCATGACTTAGTACTAACTTAAAACTGTTCTCCGAAACAGTATTAACCCTCAGAAGAATTTAGTCCTGAGTCATTGATCCTCTGATATTATGCTCACAATATTTATATCAGAATGCTTGCAGTAACACAAAACATCTGCTTTCGATCATCCTAAAGTAAAGATCCTGACGATCCCATTCATCAGCTTGTCACCGTCTTTGTATTAAGTAGAGTGAATTGATGAAGATGTGGGACTTGAACACAGCATCAGGAGCCAGTAGCAGTTCTAGTTTTGCTGTGCAAAATGGCACAGATACTGGAACATAACAGGCTGTGGTTTTTCTTAGCAGGTGTGATAATCTCTAAGGTGGGTGCACTCTGAGAACATCTTCCTCTGTCTGTTCACACACTATGGCTTTACTGAAATTGAATTAGAGATATGATAGGACCTGGACACGTGCTGAATCAGAAGTCATTTACCTTATGCTTGTGTGATTCCTTGAGCTGTAGTTACGTATTTTCTTAATCGCTTTTACCGAATAGGAGCACCCATTGTCAGGACAGGTTTAATGCAGGCAGCTTCTGTCAATCTGCCTCAGCTGCATTGCAGAACCACGTTTTCCAGGACTCTGAGGGTAATTCATTCCTCCCTGCTCAGGCTGCCAGTAAGCTTCAAATTATGGTGGTGTTTTTTTTGTGAGGCTAACAGGTGTTCCTGAGGAACTGGACCACCAAACGGTTTGACACAGTAAGGAATAGAAAAGAGTGAATTTTACTCTATATGTAAACGTGCTGCTATGTATATTTAGTGTTTATACATGTATTATGAGTTTTCCAGAGAATTTTTTTAAATTGATACAGTAAAATGTTTAAGTTGGATATGTAATCTGTGTAAAAACTATAGCCCTGAACTTGTGTGACAGACTTTCTATTTTGTGAGCAATTTTCCCCATGTAGCACATTGCAGGAATAGGTTTGATACCGGGAAAGCACAATAGTCATGAAAGGCCATTTTGTAGCAACCTATTCCTTTCTTCTCATGAATTTCCCTGGTGCATACAATCCGTAGAAATGAAGACCAGTACATATGGGCCATTCAAAGAGATGAATTGCTGGCCACATTCTTTCTCAGATACGTCCATTTTGCCCAAGTGTGGAATGGGGGACAGACTGTCTCGTGGTTTAGGACAGACTTTGATAATATGTAACTTTGGCCCTTGGTGGTATAAACCAACATCTGATAGCATGGTGTTCTAAAGTTTATTTAATTTTATCATGGCATTGCTATGGTATTTTGAATGGGCTCTCAATTGCTGTCACAGCCTTCTCGTGGACCCAGGTTATCACTTTGTATTTACATCATCCAAATGAACTGCATGCGTGAATCAAGAAAAGTGCCTTGAGTATTCTTGTCACATTTTCAGTATGGTAGAGAGAGCTGCAGGAGTCCTTGTTTGGGCTTCAGAGACCTGTAAGATTTGTGTCTTAAGTCATGGTTGGCCATATGAAGTATGCTGTAATGGTGGAAGATTAAAATATTTGCTTTTTTTAAAACCTTCCTTGTGTTTCTGCAGGTAAGAAAGATTTCACAGCCTGAGAGAATTTAATTCAAAAACTCAATTACTTGACAACTAAGTTGCCATGAACAGCTTTGAGTGCTGTCCCATTGATTCATAGCTGTCTGATAGGAAAATGACGAAGTATTTTGAATGATGCTGGAATATGTCACAGTGAAGTCATTTAAAATTGAGACTGATACCTGTTAAGAAGTTGAACAACGCGTGGCTTAGAAAATAGCTGTTACTGAGTTATTTCTTTGGCATTTCCAAATCTAGTAATTTGGTTCAAGGGAGTTTGTCTGCTGTTGTCCTCCACATACCACTTGGAAAACACTTGTTTTCAGAACATGAGACTGTAGTCGATTACTTATCTTTAGCAAGGAAACAAAGAAATTGGTTTTGCCTTCATTTTACCTACCCTGAAAATTGGTGTAGTAATGCTGATATCCTATGGAACTGGGATATTGCCACAGCTGATAATGTACTTTGAGTCCTATAGGTGTAATATGTACTGCATAATGGTATGTATATGGTTTCTAGTGATTATTAATATAAGCATTTAGATATTTGTCCATGACTTCAGCATACTGTGAAGGTTGCTCCTTGGAGGCCTAGTGTAGACTTGCAGAAGTTGTTTCTTTTTTTAGCATTCAGTTTCATTTTCCCTGCTCATTCTCTTTGTGAACTGAATTATTTCTGATGCATGCTATTAAAATAAATTAGAAAGTTGCAAAGATGTTTCCTCAAGTACATATATTTATCTTTTTGCCAAACAAAGTACTGTTTCATAGATGCACTCCTGGATCTTACCCCACACATAAGGACTGGGTCATAATTCCTTGAGTACACTGAAAATGGGATTTTTAGACGTCTCAGAAGAACCATTAGGAGGTATTAGTTGATTAACTGAGTTGAGGAGAACTGCCAAAGACTTTTGAAATTCAAGAAGCCTAAAAATTTCTTTTATTTTTAGAACGGTACTGGGGCAAGCCAATTTTAAAAGCATTTGTATCAAGATTGATCTTGAAGTATAGAGTTATATTATCTTGATGGTCTATGAATGAACCTTTGTTTTTCACAGCTTTTTGTATTACATTCTAGTTTGAGATGAGCAGAGACTATATTTCTTCTTTACCACCAGAATTCATCTATAAATGAGATTGCAACTTGTGTTCTGAAATATATAGAATATCATTAAATGGAGGTGAGTTAATGATGTTTTTGTCATCTTGTAGACCAGTTAAATGCTCCTGGTCATGCTTTGATTTTTTTTTTTCCCCCTTCCTGACATGTAGCATTTCACGGACAGAGATGCGGTATAAGTTGTAGTGCTTTAGTGCAAACCCTTTATCTAGTGTCTCATTGTATATTATTTCAGATTTCTTTATATGTAGTGCAGACTTATGCATTAGGTACAGTTGCTAGGCAGTCATTTGTTATGTTTGTGATCTGTTTAGTCTGCAAGCTGCATGCACCTAGAAAACAGCAGGTTGTTTCTTTTTCTTGCCATGCTGGAGAAACTTTAGTGGTGAAATGATCAAGTCCTAGGGCTATTAAAGGACCTCTTTTGATTTTAAGTTCACACTAACTTAGTGATGTGAAGTTTAACAGTATATGGAGGTGTTTATTTTCTTTGACTTCTTCTCCTTTTGCACTGTGAGTGGACTAGGGAAGCTTCTCAAACAGCAATCCGCTGGTACTTCAGCATAAGAAGAATGCACTTTGCTCAGTTGCATAACTGAGTCCAAGTTCAAGTCTTTGACTCAAAGACAGGCACAAACATCCCATAGAGGTTTTTTGCTCAGGCTGAGTAATCAGTACCTCCATGCTCTCTGATTTAAATCTAACTTAGATACAGCGATATGAGTCACAATTGCTGCTGTGAACTCAGAGTTGCATGGGTCTCCTAGGTTTGCAATTTTGTTATTATTCCTCATATATCTTTTTAAACAGGAAACATACCACGTATGTGTGTGTCCTTTTCTGCAATAAGAATTGCAGATAATTATATTTTTGTACAATAAGAAATGCTATTTCTTACCCTCTCTCTCAAACCCAGATCAGCTACTCAAGCTGTATGCTATAAGTTAGATTAGGTTTGATTAATTCCTCTCTATCTCAGCCTTCCTCAAATTTTGCCTTCCACTTATGCCAGGCAGCATCACAAAAGCCAAAAAGATACTCGTTCAGAGCAATCTGTTCCATACTCTTCAGGCAGTATGTATGAGGTAACCATATCCTTGTGTGTGTTTTTTTTTTAAATCAATTTTGAAAATTTTCACCTAAAAATGGAGAGTTTAGCCAGGAACATCTGAGCAACAGAAAAACAATGTTTAAATAATGAGTGTAATGGACATGGCAGTTGCAGAAGAGATTTAAGGGCTTACAGATATGTTAAAAATCACCAATTTGCAAAGTTGTAAATTTTTTATTTCTTTCAAAATAACACACCTTTTCTTTTCTCCCGGAGAAACAGAGTAGTTCCTGAAGGAACTACTGACTCTTTAGATCAAAGATTTGAAAGATACTGGGAAATTATCCTTTAAATAAATAAAAGGAAAAAAATAAATACTTTCTTTTAAGCAAATAATCACACAAACTTTTGTTAAGACAGTTATATGTATACAGACAAAAATATTTTAAAAACCATTTTTCAGTATATAACATTTATTTTACCATAAATATGTAAAAATTGCAGATATCCTTACTCTAGATTTTTAGTACTTTTTTTAGTACTTACATGTCTTCATAAAAACTATATATACACAGACTTCAATAACAATGCCTTTTTTAATTGTCTCAAATAGCTTTACAAGCAGTCCATGATCTGAGCATCACTTTTATATGTTACCATTTATCTGTATACCTGCACTTGGCCTTCCATGTACACATTCCCAATGAACTTCTGAAGAGTAAATGGGTTTCATTATTTTTGGTCAGGGTCTGAATTCTCAGGACAGCACAGTTCACACATGGTCTTGTTTTTGAAGCTGTAAATCTCTCTGGAGTGATCTTGGTCTCTGTGGCTTTCACTAGCTGAATGGAACCTTGTTTCTTCTGAGCACTCTTTTGTGTTGGTTTTATCATTATGTGCCTCTTATTTATTGAAAGCTTCTCAAACACAAAGGACAAATTTTGTCCGTGGGACTACTCCATATGTGAGAAATCACGGATGAGAAATCTTAGTTTGGAAAAGTGCGCATATATTTTAAGGGAGGCAAAATGAAGGAAATTATTAAAAGAAACCCTAGGCAGAGCAAGTACATGGAAAACTCTCTGTGTATTTAAGGGCAACTGTTGTGTCGGGACATGGTATGCATCACTGCTGCCTCTTGACAGGTTCACCGTGGAGAGACACAAATTAAATTCTTTCAGTTGCAGTTTTGAAGCTAAAAGTGTTTGACTGGTTCAGCCCCTGAATGGTGTTTAAGGAATAAAGGGAAAAAGAGCAGGAAGTTCTAATTGGCAAATTACTTCTTGTTATTTAGTTTGGCTTCCAAATTGGAAATTACGATAATGAGGAGCTTTGTGGGACTTGCCCTTGAAGAGGACCAGGCAGCTTTTTGTTCAATTACCGTTTAATGTGAAGATATTCAAGGAACATATTGTAGCATTTAAGCCATCACTTTCTATTAAACAAGTATTCTAAAGTAATGATTTTTAAATCCCTCTCTGTGGATGGCTTTTGTGATTTTAAGATGTCTAAGTGAAGTGTAGATTGCAAACAAGGGCTAAAAGGATTTTCTTGTTATGTAATATTTAGCAAAGTGACTTTCCATATATTTCTCAAATGTAATAAAGAATACAGTGTTGTGTGCAACGATATGAGGACTTCACATGAGCATTAATCTCAGTAACTGTCAAATTCAATATATAAATTTTGTATGTAACTTTCAGTAATTCTAATTTTTATTAGTTTTAAGATTTCTTAACTCTGAGTGTTATAATTGACTGAAATCAAGATCACTGAGAAGGATCTGATCCTGGAAACATATGTTAAATTGCCATTAACATGAGAATTTTACTTTGCAGATCGAGGCTTGAAACTTGAACTGCTTGGTGTAACATTTATTCACAAATACAAGGAAAAAAGTCTGAAAGTAACAAAGAAAGGAAATGCAAAGACTCAGTCCTCTTAGAAAATATGATGAAAATTCTTATTTTTTAAAACATGCTGTTGTAATAGGTTTGTAGATATTTCTTTCTTTGGAACAGAGAAAATCCTGTTTATGGGCCCACAGACAATGGACTGCGATTGTATTCCGTGACCTGCTTTCATTCTTTTGTGCTTTCTTAGTGTAAATGACTCATTCCATTTTTTTATCTTTGAAATATCTCTCTTTGCAATCTTGTCTACTTTTTGTTCTGTAGAGCAGGCTGCAGACTTACTTGGCGAAAATCTAAAGGTTTTTACCTCCTGAGCAAGTAAATGGTGTAGACGAATCAGTTATCAGGTTTTGTTCAAAATCTGAAGGCAGAAAGTCTTTAATGTTGATGCTTTGAATGGACCACTAAATAATTTTATGCTATTGAGAACAATTTCACGCATGCACATATTTTCTTGCTTATAGTTCTATAATTGACCCCTCTTGTTAAGTTGCAAGCTCAGAATAAACAATCTAACTAGCTGACTTTTCACTTTTCAATGTTCACATTAATTAAAATGGTTAAGTAGAATGCTGGAAGAGAGTTAATTTGTTCAGCATGTTTCCTTCTGAATTGGTTCCTTTCAACCCCAAATTTAGCCTAAAGCAAGTGCACTTAATGCCATTTTTTAAAACCTCTTAAAACAGAGGCATGTGGTAGGAGCACAGTTCCTGAACTCTAGCAATGATGCTGGACACTGTTCTCAGACTGTCTATTATTGTTTCAGTATGAGTGGATGACCAGTGGATGATTCATAGTCTCACTCTCTAGTCCAGCACAGAGAGCTGTTTGAGAGCAAACCCACAGGCAGTTTACTCCATGGTTTTTCTTTGGCTTAAAATTGTCCAGGAACAAGAAAACGAATTCATGAATAAAAGAAACCCCCCCCAAAATTGTGTGTGCTGTTTTGTTACATTTCTGTGTGAGCATACAACTTCAGGTCAATGTATATATAGATTCACATGTACATTCATGTATATGTACACATATATGGTACTAATGTAGGAAACGTCAGCAAATTATAGTAGTAAAGTACTTCATTTTCTGCAATAGTAGCCAAAAATATTCTTTGGAATTAGCCCCTTAAAAAAATATGGTACTTAATATCAAAGTTTTGTAGTAAGGCCATGAATGGACTTTTAGATAACCTATGCTGAGCTCTTTCGGTATAGCACAGGCAATATATTTTACCCAGAAACTACACTGAAAATATTTTATTCCTCTGGAAACTACATGCCATAAGCAGTAAGTAAGAGAGACAAATGCATTGGTAAATATCTGAGCTTTCTCTGTTGCCCAGGTTGTATAGAGTATATCCCAGTGGCCTCAGAAAAAGCATCTATTCTGTACTGGAGGACGGAATAAGGAAACAACCCAAAGGCCCTTGCTCATCTCAAAGAGGGGAAGTCTTTTCATATTAGAATTGTCTGGTAATCAGTAATGCCTTGAACATGTGAACTTGTTGCATACCAGTCAGGTATCTCAAAGGCCGATTCCTACTGCAATTTTTGAACAGTGGGTCACTTCATCTTCCATCTGCTTTGAACGTGTGGCTGGTCTCTGATCCTCCTGGGGAAGGCCTGCCCAAATAGCATGAACTGACCTTGCCAACATCTGGCTGAAGCCCTGAAGCATGAGATTCGGCCACAGTGAATGTTGCAAAGTGTTATGAGCATGTGGAGGTCAAAACAGCTGATCTTTTTCTCCCCTTTTGTCACTTGCTAGACAGAGATGGGCAGGGTGTGTCATAGATCATGCAGTATCAAAGCTTTAAGCGTCCCTGCAGTAGGGCCCTTTAGAATTAGGCCTTTGTTTGGGTTTGGTGTGGGGTTTTTTGTTGTTTTTTTTTTTCCTTCCAGGAAGTAGAGGATAAAAATGTCTTAGATATTGAGTCTTTCTTACAAGATTCCTGTTAATGTCTAATAAAGTTTGAGATGAATGCAGATAAAAGTAAGTATGAGCATAGGTAGCCCTTGTTTTAACATATGTGAGATACTTAGAGGGATAGTGTGTGGGTAGTTGACAATTTAATTTATTGTGACAGTTCTCTGTACCAAATCTTAGTGCAGTCTGGAGTATGAATAGGTTCTGCTAGTGGAGCACAGTCATGGTTAACCTGAACGACACTAAAGACAGAACATAAAAGTACTGCTCAATTCTTTCATCTGAGATGTTACTGCATCAAATTCCCGGTGATATGGCATTTCTAAATTTCTTTTTTTTTATTGATACATTAATATCTGTTTCAACAGAAAGCAGCCTAAATAACAGGGATGTGCATGTGTGGTTTTAAGTAATACTTTACCATGCTTTCTAAGCATAACTGGTGTAGACATCTCGGATAGCGTATAAATCAATACACACATCAATAATCACATTGAAACATCAATAAATGTTGTCAATAAACACATTGAAACATCTTTCCTGTGCTATCAGATAGCCTTGTGACTTTTGCTAAAGGAAGAAGATTGAGCTTATTTAAAAAAAAATAAAAAAAGTTGTTAACAACTTAATTCTTAGCAGTTTTTTTGGAAGAAAATATATGCTGGGTGCATGTTTCTGTAGACATGAAAGGAAGAACAAAGACTAGTGACAATTAATAACACAGATAATTAAAAACATTAAAAAAAGAGGCTTAAAAATTGGTGGTTAACACTTTTAAAGAGAAATGGTCTATCTCCATTTCAGTTGTCATCTTTTTATGACTGGATGCCTGTCAGGAAAATGTCTTGTGGTGAAACATATTGCTGAGTGCAGGGGAAAATCACGCAAAGGAAGGTATCCAGAGATGAGTAATATGAAATAGCTATCTAGTTTTAGCACTTTAGAAACACAGTATGCATAATTATTTTTATTGCGCTAATTGTTTTCCACTGTAACTTCCTTTCAACCCAAGAGATGATGTCTTCATAGTAAAATAGAAAGGATAGAAAATTGATGTTTTAATCCTCTGTTTAATAGTCACATGCCACACGCAACTTTGGTTCTTGGTTTCTCTTCAGAACGAATGCATGAGGAAGATGGGATATTTCATGTTTTTGCTGAAACAAAGATAAAGCATGATTATCATCCTGGAAGAGGACTTCATGTCTCTTTCACATAATTCTGAGATCTGAATGCAGAATGCAGTAAGCAAATCATCGCCTGTCATTGTGATGCTGTTTTTGAGAGGTTCATAAAAAAAATTTACTACCCTTGATTAATTTGTATATCTTTGTCCTGTGACTGTTATAAATGAAAATGGTTAATTTTTCTATCAGTAATCCTACTGCAACTCTAAAAGCACCAGCACTGCAAACATTATAAATGGAATTTCACAGGGGCAGCAAAGCAACAGCGCAGTCTCATACAACAGGCCTGTTATTAAAGTGAAAAAGCTGTCACTTGTAATTTATGGAGCGAAGCACACCACAGTTCTGGAGTCAAGAGGATAGTTTTTTAATACACCTTTAATGATACTGTATTATCCCTCATCAGATCCTACCATTTGAACTGCAATTTGCTACATAAGCTTCCGGCAGGGAGAAAAGGTGCAAAGGAAGGAGCGTAACACATTTTGTGCCTCCTGTTCTGAGTAGAACACGTGTAGTCACAAGCTGGTAAAGAGCTAGATGAGAACAGCAGGGGAACTGAAATCGTGTGATAAGGGGAATGTAGTTAGACTATTCCTTCTTTAAGGTGAGTTAGGTCAGAGGGGCAAATATGTGCTATGACCTTTGTTGCTGTAGCAAGAGTTGTGCTTCAGACAGCTTGAGAAGTACTTACTGTCCACTCAAATCTCAGTCCTTACCTTTTTTTTTTTTTTTTTAAAATATTGCACAGGTGAAAGAAAGTAGCAGGTATTTAAGGCATTTTAGATGCACTTTAAATTATTGTTGTGAAATTGATACTAAATCTTTCTTAAATTCATGATGAAACTTTACTCCCTCGTGCTCTTATATGGATGATGCTCTTTGGAATGATAACAAGGGATGTCTCTGGCATACGTGGCGATGTTAATAAAAACTACCATTTTGAGCTGCCTAATTTTTCCCTTCTGTGGAGGTTACTGTTCCCACCATGGGATCAACAGGAGGGCAGCGAATGAATCTACTTCTGCAACTCAACTGTCTGCTTTAAACGGCTGCTGAATATAGGTTTGGTCAAACATCATGTCCACATTATTACTTCATGTTCAGGGGTTTTTTTTAGATTTATTTTTATCTTGTTATAAATATTGTGTATTTTATTTTATTTCTTTATTCTTTCTTTTTTGATATTATTTATTTTAATATTTTTTCGTTATCTGTCTTATTTTTAGTTGCTGTGTCATTGAGAGTAAATTCCCCTTTCTTTTTGTCATACATCTTCATTGAGTTCATGTCTAGTAATAACTCCTGAATACAGCCATAGATTATGGAAAAATGAGTTTTCTTAATAATAATTTGTCTAAAGTTTAATCTGTTTTTCTACCTATGGTAGTTACACTCTGAATATACATATTATATGAAAAGATAAAAACTTTCCAAGAAATCAATATCAGGAATAAAGCTTTTCTCAGGTTTTCTGTCTTAAGTCCTAAAAGGTTGTGTGGCTGGATCAGATAGCTTGCTAGACGTAAGGAAGAGAAAAGAAGAGGCAGAAGAGTTCAAGACGGAAATAGTTTTTCTTTCTCCTACTCTAAGGAAGGCATATAAAGAAACTGTAGCATGCAGCATGCTGAAATGTCACACAGCTTGATGTTACCTTGTGATCATTATGTTAAACTGATACTTTTGAGAGAAAGGAAAGGTGCCAGGACCTTTAATGTTAAGGATCTTACTGTTCATATTCTATATCTCGGTTACATTGTTCTTTAGGCCACAGAGTTTTGTAGTGAGCAGAGTTTATAAACTTTGTAAAACCTTTTTAGGACTGTTGAGGTTTTCTCTGTGTGTGTGCATGTTCAGACAGGTTTGCTTATTCACATCTGTGTGTCAGTACTTCAAAGTGGAATTGATTTTAGACAGAATATAGATGAGATAATGGAGTTGCCTTCTTTTTCTGACAGCTCCTTACTGGCGTGTAATTGCCCAAAAGCTTGTGTTGATCGATTTGCAGCCTGAAGTGAAAATGTCACTGTAATGTGAAGGCTGTGTAAGTCCTCAGGTGGTAAGGACCATTCTTTTCTTCTGACAACAGACCATATAATTTTATCTGGTTAATTTTATCTAAAATTACATATTTATCTATTTATCTAAATATTTATCTAAATATCTACATATTTACATAAATATCTAAATTTAGATAAAATACATTTTATCTAAAATTACATATTTAGACAACGCCTGATGGCTAAGTGTACCAGTGTACCACAAAAAACCACCAAAAAACCAAAAACAAAAAACCCAAACAAAAAAATCCATATGTCTTACCCATGATGGTTAATTCATCTCATTTAAACATTTATACTTCCATCTTTTTCCCAGCCCTTGGTTCTAAGTAGTTATGCATTTCTCTGCTACAGTAAATGGCTGTCTAATCTTAGGAGTCTGTTCATGTGTAGCTACTTATAAATCATAATCAGGTCACATCTTAACCTTCTCTTTGATAAAATAAATAGATTAAGTCCTTAAGCTTTTCACTCTAAGGCAGATTTCCAAGCCCTGACTAATACTATTTAGCTGTTCTCTGAACTGTTTCCAAATTGTCAGATTCACGTTTTAAAATTGATACTAGTACTGACCCCTTAATTTCAGTAAGGATCTAACTAATGTTGTGTGAAGTACAAGCATTACCTCACTGAATGTATAAGCTAGAATTGTTTCAACTGCAGCATCTGAGCTCTTGGCTCCCCTTGGCTTGGTTAATAATCACAACCACGGAGGCCTCTTCAAATTCATAGTTGTCTATGACAAGGTTACCCTTGTCATAAGGCTGGCACTGATTTGCTCTTGACTTTCCATTTGGCAGTGGTCCACATTTTTCTGAGGAAGAATTTATCTGTATACAGTAGTTGGTTCAATCCATTTTTGCTCAGTACCTGGGAACTAAAACCATGGCATAACAGTTGAGGTAATCTACTTGCTGAGTGATACTAACAAACTGATTCACTTAAATCCAGAGTGCTGGAAAGTTCTGTGTGTGATCTAAGCAAATAGGATCCAAGAGGAACCCTGCTGATGGTCAGGCTTGGGAGATAGCTGAACCCTGTGTTGTATTTAAAGAAAACTGAAATAGAAGGCGAACCCCCACAATGGTAAGTTCTTGTTCCTAATTAAAAGGGCTTTGTAGTTGCTAAGTAGCAATTCTACATCAAGTTCTGCAACAGTGAAAGAAGTTTGTAGATGCCTGATAATGGATCTTCAGAAGCTTTAGCACTGACCTTATTCTGCTTATACGGAGTTTGTGCTCAGCTTTAGAGATGCTTGTTGTTGTCAGTGGCAAAAGCAATTCATCAAGTTCAACATGGAGCATCCATGCATGATAATTTACTCTGCTGAGAAGTGCAGAGCTCCATGCCAAGAGGGCTGTATGGAGCCTCACACCTGCAATGGATAAACTTAGAGCTAGCTCCTGTGTCTCTGCCATGTACACTTTGCCCTTAGGCTCCTTTGAAGGTCCAACCTGTTCTGTAACTTGAGAAGAAGTTGTTGCTTCTGGCATTTAGGCAATGTTAAGTCCTTAAAATCTATGTTTGAATGTTCAATGATTATTAAAATTTACCTCTTTGAAGACTTAATATTGATGCAGGGTGGGCAAATAGACACCTATACACATGTACACATGCATAAGTACACACATGCATGCAGTGCATACTCCTGCAAAATCCACTACTTTTTATAGCCAGTAGCACATTAGGTGTCATTGAGCCATTATAATACCAGTAAGTCCCACAGGCAGCCTTCTGTGGAGCTGTTATTGTCCTAGCACTGTGATTATACTGTATTCAATATTCTCTGTGTGGGCAGAGGTGGTAATGACTTTGAAGCAAACACTTAGGGTGTTTAGTCAGCCGTGTATTAAATGTTATGTACCAGCATACCTTATTGTTTGAAGATTTACATTCTTGTTGATGCTAACATGCAATGGCTTAGCTTTAAAAGGAGATACATGTAAACAAAGCATATTCATAGCCCAAAATTGGAATATGTATGTGAAATATTTACGTGCTTTTAATTTGTTGAAGGAGGAGAAAGTTTAAGGGTTACAGTAGCTTAACATTATTAGGTCACAACAATGTCCAACGTGAAGCTTTTGAAATGTAAAACTGAAAAAGATAAAGCTGAATGTATTGATTTGTTCAAGTTTAATCATCATGCAGAATTGAGGCATGGGACTCTGTCTCCCTGCTTATAGGGTCAAAACCGGAGCCAGCAGAGTGTCTCATCGTCTTTATTGAAGGATTTGTTTGTGTTGTAATGCAATTTTCCCTAAACAACTGGAGGGAAGGATATGTTCTCAGGTATGTAGCTAGTAGCAGAGAAATGCCAACATCAAGAGGATCAACAAATTATTGAATATAGGTGCAATGATCTGTGCATTACCATAATTCGGATGGAAGCCATGATATTTTATTTTTAATTATTTGTGAGTGTATTAAGTATCTTTTGTGTAAAACTGAGCCTCTGAACTATAAGGTGACCACCTTTTCTAGTATCTCGTTACTCAAAACTTTACTCCTCTCACAGGGAATCAAGTGAGATATCACCAAGTGAAACATTGACACTTTGATGATGCAGAACTGTTTTCTGTGTTGATTATCTGAAAGAGTAAAATTTTACTAATTTACACTATTTAGCCCTAAAATGTGTTAAAGTGATTGCGTGTTGGGATCTGTGTTTTCCTTCTGCAGAGTGAGCTGGGAGAAAAGGGGTGCCACAGATGTGGTGAGTGGCCTGTTATGAAGGGGTTGAGGTGCCCAGGTGCTGCTGGGGCTGAGTGGACTAGCTGCAAGCAGCATGGTGAGGAGCTGGAGATGCATCCTTCTACCTGGTACCAGGCTGTGACTTTCCTTGTGGCTTTGGAAAGTGGGGCATGACTGCTTTCAGAAGCATGTTTTGAACAAGAGCAAAGTGCATGTAGGTAGAGAAGGGCCAGATGAATCTGAAAGTAATATTTATTGCAGTCTTGAAAAGAACATGTGTTTTGTATGCATTTTTTTGAGATATAATAACTTGGGGTTTTATTTCTCTGGATCAGTAAGAATTTGAATTAAAAAATATGTCTTGCATCTGGAGGAGTTGATCTGTCTATGTAGAGAGAGACCCCCCTTTATTGTGACACTAGCTTCTGACATGTGAGGCTTGTTCCCTTCATAGAATCATGGAATAGATTGGGTTGGAAAAGACCTCCAAGATCATCGAGTGAGTGAGGCGATACTACCTTTCAAATGCAGCAAAATTCACTGAAACAGAAAATAAAATCCCAAAATGTTTCTACTTGTCAAATTAAGCTAGTTATAATGAAACTGTGTATAGTGAGTGAACAGCTTCTGAATAATGTCTGAGTAAAACTGAGTAAAACGCATTCAAAATTGTTTTAAAAGTCCTGCAAACCACCTTTTCCATGGCAGCATGTTCAGTAAAACATGTACTGGGGATGAACACTTTATTCTTATCCTCAGCTGTGTAGCACATTTTTCCTACAGAGGTTTCCATAGTAGTGTTACATCCTGGAGTAATGTACTCTCTTCCACTGAGGTTAAGGTACGTGTTAAGTAGATTATAAAGGAATAGATTTTTATCGCTGTGTTCATTAGTCATGCAAATGCATCAAAGTCTTTTCACCTAATGGATAGCTGTCTGGCTTCTCTTCCTTCTCACCTCCTAGGAGTAAACAAGGAAAAGTTAAGTTTACAAACCCCTTGGATGTACCTTATGGAAAAGAAAAACTATTTCCATCAACTGTACTGTAGCTTTTCTCAGAAAGTATGATCAGCTTTTTTCCCATCCTTTCTTTTTCTCAACAGGATACCTTTTGCTTACTTTATCCTAAATATAGTCTGAACTGTAATCATTGAACTATTTGTTCTGAGCAGCAGTAGTGGAGAGAATAATATGGCTGATTTGGGTTTCTTACTCTTTCTGTACTTGTGACAATTTACTACATGGACTGCATTTGAAATGTAAGCTTTAATAGGGTCCTTTATGAACCACCTGAGCCTCTGGATTGAATAAAAAAAAGAAAAAGAAAATACTACTCTTCCACAGAAAATTTTCTTCCTCTTCTTTATGGTAAATAAGTATATATGAAACACTTGAATAATGCTGTTATACAGATAGCAAACAATACTCTCTTACAAAAATATCTTTTCTAGAAGTAAAGGGGCATTTTGAAATTAAAAATATGTAAAGTTAAAGAATAATTCACTCTACTGGGTTTTGTTTAAGCATTATGTAGGTTTCTCTGCTAAGAACCTTTCCCTTTTGGAAGTCACGCTCATCAAAATGATAACTTCTGACTTGACTGATAAGAGGGATATGGCTTTTTTTTTTTTTTTTTTTTTTAATATGGAACTCAAAGTTAATGTCCTTGGACCACTACGTGACAAAATAGTAGTAGTAGTAGTTTAAGTGATTACAGTAACTCTAAAGGTTACTGTAGGGTTTGATACTTTCGTAGTATAGAGGAGAAATAGTGAACTGTTTCTTCTCCTTTGTGCTTTGACATGTTACTGCCAACTTTTAACACACTGTTCCTGAATACTGTTTTCATTCTTACTTTAAAATAGATCTATAGAACCAAGTAAGTGTTTTAACACTTAGTAATAATAATAATATTTGGAAAACCTTACTCAGAGTTTAAGTGGCAGTTGGCACAAGGCAAAGTCTACATGCTTTGGTACAAAAGTTGGTCTTAAGTGCTCTTAATGTAAACTACTTTGCATCACTCAAAGGGCTTCAGAGTACACGGTGTATGATCATATAGGTATGACTCCAGAACTTTATTCACTGTTTAATTACTTAGGGCTTTTCCACAAACTCTCTCCAAGAAATCAGAGAGCTAGGTAGTGTACTGCCCTGTACACTGCCTTATCCAAACCACAAATACTGTTCTGCTTCTATCAGTAAGTGGGGAGAAGGGACTGGACACATTATAGAGACCTGCAGCGGACATTTCACATCATGTTTACCTAGTACTGTTGGGTATTCATGAAAAGAAATGGAGCCACAGTGTCTGACTGGCCATACCTACTGGTGTGCAGGGCAGGTAGGACCACATCATGCTCACCTGCTTGCTTCTTGTGCTGCAAATAGCCGAGTCAGAACCTTTACATGACACCTTGAGTTACAACTGTGGTCTTGCCTCATCTTTTTCCCCTTCTGTTCTCCACTGTCTTTTCTTCTGTTGTAATTTTGACACTGACGCTGAAGAGTTAAGCACCACTAATTTTATTTGCTATTATACCAACATTTTTATTGGAATTGAGAGTTACGTTTTTATACTCTCTGCTCTCTGTAGTTGTATGGTGGGAAGGATGATGATCAACATCTTCCCAGGTACGCAATAGAGTTTGCAAGAGAGGTGCTGTTATGGTATGGTGAAAGTTGAGAAGTGCTGAGAAATCATTGCTTCCTGACAAATAGATAAAGTATCACTTCATAAATTCATAAATAATATGTTGATGATCATCCATTTCTGTATTAATCAGAAGATTAGCAGTTAGTTACATGAAGGCATAAAAGAGGGTAGGTTTGAATTTGAATTTGTCAATATTCAGGGCTTCAGAATGAGGCTTAATATGAATTACGTTTTCATTATGATGTGTCAGAGCCAAAAGTTATTGAAATATTAAAATCATTATCAAAATCAGTTTTACTGTAGTGCTTCAATGAACTATGGAAACCCATGCAACCTGTGATTATCCTTCCAAGGATAGACTATGGTCCTAGGACTATGTAGGCATCTTGGGTTTAGATAACATAACCTATTTGAGTTTCTAATTACACTGGGTGTGATTAGATCCGCTTGATGTGTGTGAATTTGGACATATAGTTTACATTTATTGGTGAAGAGAGTATGCTCTCCTTGCTGCACACAGTTGGTTGTTGTTCTGTTGATGAAAGCCTTTGTATAAATTGAGTGGAAAACATAGTTTCCTTTTTTTCTGTCTATGTACCTTGTACAATACTAAGGCAGGCATATCATTATTTAATATTGAGTGCTCTTTAGATTGGACATTCCTTAGCATATAGCTTCTTCCTGTCTTTGCTGCAGTGTAAATTATTTTATCAGATTATCAGAGGGAGCAATGAAACAGTTAAGTGGTGATTTCTGAAGTATGTTATTCTCTTATTGTGTTTGTAAAATGCAGGAAGTTATAGTCCCCATTCTGTAACACGATACCCAACGACACTTGTTAGAGCTCTTATTTAGCCTAAAAAAGGGTGAAGAAAAGCTCTCTACCCTTGTAAATGGCTTTATTACTTAGTCCTAGCTGACTTTTGTGCCACAGGTGGTGATCTTGTAGGTGTCAAGGTATATTTCAGACACATATAGGTAAAAACATTTGTACTGGTGACCTAGAGACTCTTCTTGTTTTATTAATGATAACTATTTTCTGCCCCACTCCCCTGTATCATGTGGATTTTTATCCTACTTGACCATATCCTCAAAAACCTTGTCAGTTGGTCTGATGCTCTATCAGGGGAAAGAAAATATTACACACTGGTTTTTTTTATGCTCTTTCATCTGTCATAACTTTGTGTCAAATTTCTTAATTTTTGAACCTGTAAGAAGAGAAGTTTTTCATTCGCATTTCAGAATCAACTGAGAGGCATTAATACACCACATACAAATCACCATAATTAAAATACCATGTTTCCCACTGAATGTGTACAAGAGCAAGGAGCAAAAAGTATCTTTATAAAAGAACATCACTCAAGTTATTAGTGTTAGGACTTAAAAAAGTTCTTCCAGCCCTGTGCATCAGGATGAATTTCAATCTGCATGGAAAACTATATGCAGGAGTTGAGCAGAGCCTGAAGCCACCTGTGGCTCAGACTCATTGTCTTTAATGCTCAGCTTCTGGCATCAGTGAAAAATACTGCTTTGTAGGCTAATGAAAAATATTTTACAAGGCATCTGAAGATAGATCCGTCAGAGGATTTTGAAGATATCCTCAGCTTGTTACTTAGAGTTTAAATCATCATTAACATCATAGGAAGCACATTTTATTTTTCCTGAGGAAAGTGTAACCTGAGGTACCACAAATATGGGTGCTTAGACAGTCTCATCTATCTAGTTTTCACATGCCAGAAGGTTAAAGATAGGGCCAAAGCCAGAGTGATTATTTCTACTACAAAGTTTACATAAAGAAAGAGGCTTCCTCTGTTTCTATGTTTTCATTCCATATTTTCTTTTAGAAAACTAACATGTATTAAATAACAGAAGAGTGTAACTGATGCATTGATATTTTCTTATTTCCGTGTGAATCAATCAGCTGGTTTAAGGCCTGGATGGTTACCTCTGGGACATAGTTTGCTGTCATAAACAGAATCTTTTTTGATGATGAAAGGGAAAGGCCATAGAGCAAAAATCATGTAGGCACTTGTTATCTTTCCACTTTCTGTGCTTTGCTGGTCACTGGGATAAGTGCAGCTTTCAGGCCTTTCAGCTGTAATTGGCATTCTGGTGAACACTATGGTTGTTCTTATTCTCCCTTTCGCTTCTGTCTTGAAACATGCTTACTGAAGGGGAAGTAAGAACCAAACCCAAAAAAGCCTATACAGATGCATACGGAACACAGAGATAAAAAATATGTAATGTAAGTGAACGTGAAGATGTGATTTGGGAGAGTTTTGATGATGTAGCAGTTACAGCTGTAATTAGTCTTTTACTATTTTTTACTCTTAATACATAAGCTTTATCATTAGCTGGAAATGCTTTTTAAATTCTAATATTTTAAAACCAAATTATAGGCTCTTTATTCTTAGTGTTGAATAGGAAATCACTCAGTTGAGTGATTTCATTGAATGTCCTTTTTGAGAAGTAGAGACTTGGAAACAGACTTGAGAAAATAGTAACAGACATAAAATAAATAAGCATTTTCATTGTGTAAAATTGATGGTTTTCAAAGGAGTTTGTTTAAAAACAGAGCAGTTCTTAAAATATGTGTTTAGTTGAGGTTTTTTTGTTTCTTCTTTTCTTTTTTTTTAATGACTAAAAAATTAAACTGAAAACCAGATAGATAATGTTCAGAAGTTGGGTGGGTTTTCTGCCAACAAAAAAGGACACTTCAATACACAGATATTTTTCATAAAGTGAAAAACCTTCCTATCACCAAGGAGCATGCCAAGGAGAAATAAAGCTGTGATCACGGAAACTGCAATGGTGTAGCTCTGTGTAGTATCAAGAAGGAGAGATCTGTTTTGTACATTCATGGCAAATCTCCCCCAGTACCTATGAAAAAACTTAGTTCTTTCATCAGGGGGTTAAAGAAGCAGTTGTCTTCCTGTTCTGTTGAGAGAGGTTTTATCCACCCTTAGTTGTTCAGGGAAATACATCATAGGAAAGAGATTATTCACAGTTGTCCAATACTGCTATTACATTTCCTTTTTAAAATTTGTCTTTTGGTTTCTCCGTTCATCCAGTGTTAAGAAAATACGGAACTTCAAATGTCATCTTGTCAACTCATTTGTTTCTCCTGTCTTGCTGAGCCATTTTTTATTCATAGGTAAACTTGTGAAATCATTTGCCTGAAAGAAAAAGGACATTTTTAGATTAATGTGATCATCATCCGAGAGACATAGTTCATCATGTGTCTTGACTAAATGCTGTAGTCTCCAGAGTTTTGACTTATTTTAGATGTGTGTTTGTCTTAATGCATAGCCTGAGTAAAGGATATTTGTTAAGACTTCTGTCTGGCATTTTGGATATGCCTATAGCCCCAGTAATTGAGATATGATGAGTTACTGTAGAGAAGACTATCCCCTCTAATGAGGTTGGACAGTTGGTAAAGCAGAACTTTAAGATATGAAATTTTTACTAATTTACAGATGTCCTTTAATACATTGGTTGCCACTTCCTTAAAAAAAAAGGCAAAAAAGGCAAAAAAGTTGGAAAACTAGCATTTTTTTTCATTTATGGGGCTCCAGACTCTCAAGATTAATTTCTTACAGGAAGCAGGAGTAATTCTTTACAGAAGCTAAGAAGTTAAGTAGGCAATTATACCTACCTAATAAGTCAGAGAAACTGATTACAGTGTTGTAATGAGCGGAGAAATGAAGTAGTTCCAAGTATTTATTTTTTGTTAAAAACTGCTGTTATTACTTTGACACTAGGATCAACTGGGACAAGGGATGTAGGAAAGGTAAGAGAGTGGATACTGGTAGCTGAATGGGGCCAGCAGTTTCTGGGCTTGCTCAAATGGAACTAAGAAGGAATTCTTTTTGCCACCAGTATTTTATTTTAGAAAAATGTTTCTGGCCTAGCTGTTACCACGAGAGCTGTACAGCTTTATGTACACATAGCCTTTGATGGAATTGAGAAAATGAGCACTCATACCTTAGGAGAGATTTTATAATCACTATGAATAACTGTTATTTAAAAGATTCTCTATGACAAGAATTTTTATTACTGTCTGTTTCTTCTCATAAGACCTGAAGTGAACTTAAGTATATTTTATCCTAATATACTATGTGAATTTTAATAGATGAGATTCAATTTCACCCTCCCTTTGTTTTTATTTAGAAATATTAAACATGCAAGTGTAAAGCAATGAGAAAAATAAATTACTGAAAAGCTTGAAGTGGCATTTGATTTGAGACCCTACATAATTCTTTATTCCTATTTGTTTTGTTTCTTACACTGACTGAACTGGTGTGATATGTGGATTCAAGTTTTCTTGTTTTGGTAGCTGGAATATGGTTTACTGATGCAAGTCAACAATGACACTGTTCCCCCTACAAAAAAATCAAAAGACCCCCCCCAAAAACCCCAAAACATAACCCTAAATCAGACAAACAAACAAAAGCCCCATAACACAACAACCACCAGAAAAAAAGCAAACAAAAAAAGCAAACAACCTTTCAGTAGCCCTTGCTATAACACTGTCTGTCCTGGTGTAAGAGGTGGGATAGCGATGAACAGGATGGCTTGAGTGCTGAAAGAGTAGCATGTGAATCTTTCTGGGCTGTCTGTAGGCATTAAACTAAGCTCTCCTCTGTTGGACAGGTCTGCTGGGAGTGGGCAGGATGTCTGCCTTTCCACTGGCTGCAAGCTCACATGACAGTGGCAGCAGAGCCCTTCTTCCTGGGGCTACCTTCACAGGCGGTAGGAGGGATTGTCTTTGAAGTCCCTACACTGTGCTGGTAGTTTTTGCTGTCCACAAGAGGAAGGGGAGCAGTACAATCCATGCTCTGCTGAAGATGAGTCTCATTTTTCTTGCTTCTCTCTTTTTCCAGTTTTCCAAGCTGCCTAGTTTAGTAGCCAGTAGTTTAGTTTTAGTAGTCCAGTGTTTAATAAGCTGTAATAGGATGGATCTTCTTAGTCTGGCTTTCCTTTTTTCTGGTCTTCGAAGTGTTTACCTGGGAAATGATCTCCTCTGACAAAGTCCTTAGGTCAGAAAGTGTCTACACACAACTGCTGAGGCCAGCCTGTGCTGGAGCCTCATGGGGATCCAATCCCTAGCTGTCTAGCTCCTCTTTATTTTGACCATGGAAAAAAATTCTGGGAAGTTAAGACCTTATTTAAAGATAAACATGGTCAACACATGGAAATTATATCTGAAGGTCTGTGGTTTTCTTCAGTCGTTCAGACTCTCATAGTGTTAAGTAATTTGTGTAATGAAACTTGTAGCTATTGAAGCAGCAGGTTAATTATTTCCAGAACCCAGATGACAAACGATCCCTGCTGTAGACTCTTTTCAACTGCATTCTTTTATGCAGTGGATAAATAGTACAAAAAGAAATTGCAATGACTGCTAAACCACCCTTTCTCTTTAAAGAGAATTTGGGAAGAGTACGGGGAAGTAAAAGATGATGGGAGTTTATGACCAAGAAATGTGAAAAAATGTTCTGTTAATGCATGTCTATCTGGGCTTTTTTGTGGTTGGAAGGCAATGAATGTGTAGGTACTTCACTGCAATTTACCTTGTGACAAAGCTGGTGGAAAATAATTGGGAGTCTGCAGCTAGTTCCTTGTATTGGTTTTGAAGGTGTAGTTAACAGTCATACCCAGTGTTGTGACAACTTCAGGTGCTGAAGTAGCACATCTGACAAAAGATTGGTATGGAATGACAGTCCTTGATGATTAGGTATGAATGAAAGTAAGGACTGGAATAAAAGAGGTCTCTTCTTGCCAGAGGAGTGTTCTGTGCATCTTTAAAAATTGCGTCTGTAGTGTATTCACTGTATTTTCTTAATCTATGCCAATTTAGCCTTCTTAAAATCTTATTTTTAAATTAATCTCTTTTGATCTATAATTTAATAGTCTTTAACTGGATACATGAACCTTTCAGTGCCCAGGAAAACATAAAATAAACTTAAATCTTGTAGATAACACCCGTCTGGAAAACAGCAGAGAACTGCCACACACTGCATCTGGAATGACCTGTTCCCTCAAATTTATATGTGGAACAGAATATAAATCAAAGCTATACAGAACTTTTCAGCACAGCCAAACCAAAGAACCCATAACATAAAAGCTACCTGAAATCATCATGAAGTGTTAAAATCAAAGATTTTATAGAAGAATACGTTGGGAAAACAAATCAAGAGTTAAGTATCAAAAAGTTGCAAGAACTTGTTTTCTTCAGCCTAATTTGCTTGCAGTTTCAGTGACTGAGCTATAATTTCTTGTTTAATGGAATGACGTAAGAAAGGAAGAGGATTGTAAATACAGGTTGAAAATCTCTTTTCGGTAACAATATTGCCTTGTCAAGCAGTAAGACTGTATTTATCACACTCTCTCCTTAGAAATATTATCAGGGTGCAGAAGGGTACTGACTTAAAATTTTGCAGAAACAGACTTGACTGCCATTCTAATTAGGATGAGTTGTGGCTGTTTTTATGAATAGGGAAAATTACTGAAAACGTATTTCCAATTGGAAATTAATTTTTTTAAAAACTCAGTTTTTTTTGTTGCAGCTTCTCTTTATTTTGTAGAGAAGAAAGTTGTTGATATAATGTATATTGCCAGTTTTCATTTTGTCAGCTTGTCAACAGCTGTACCATCTGATTGTAGCATAGCATTTGTGATTATTATTAATGTTTTTCAAAAAATAAGCAAGGAAAGATATGCAGATTTGTTTTGCCTTTTTTATTCCGTTGCCACAGGAGCAAATTTTCATTAGATAATGGAAACATTTTGAGCCTATTTTTTTCAGGTAATTTAGTAAACATTTAAGGTTCTCATCCCATCAGAAACTGAAAGACAATAATGAAATGTAATGTGACAGCTTAATGAGGCAGTATCTACTTAACTTCACCTGCTAATCATTTCTTTCCCCATAAAAACATTCGTAAGTCTCAGACTTCACTCAGTCTTTGACAGCAAGCTTTATTCATGTGTTCATTCAGTTGGGAAGAATTGCTTCAAAAATGCCAGAGAAAAAGAATTAAGTATTATTTATGCTATATACTAATGATGGTTTTTAGGACAAATACTTGGCAGAAGGCTTTGCTTATTTTTTTATTTTTTAAGCTTTTCACTAACAGAGTTTGAGCAGAACAACGAGTTTTTTTGGTGTTTGCTTCACATGAAGTTTGTAACAGGAATTAATTCCTGGCTTTTATTCCTTTTTGAGGTAGACTTGACTTGATACTGATCTTGGAATTCGGGAAGTGGTGTTGGTGTTTGTTTTGATTTTGGTTTTTTGTTTGTTTGGTTTTGGTTTGTTTTTTAAATGGGTGGTGTAATCAAAAGTCTGTAAAATAGTATTTATGATTTCTGAATTATATTATTAATTTTTTCACTCTGTAGTAGAAAAACCATTAGTTCTCAAGCATGTTCCGTAGTGTTATCAGTCTTGGGACTCTCTACCTGTTGATAAAGCATGAGGTTTGTGTTTGATTTCCAGAGACTTAATACTTACTTGGAATGTAGCACACTGTAGGCAGCAAGCAAAGCATATGTTCCTGTACCTTTCTTGCACAATATGACTTCTACAATGTCTGGAGGTGATTAAGAATATGGAAAACAAGCTCTCATGAATATGACCACATCTGCCTTTCTAACCAAATTCTCCTATGGGGTTTGAAATTCCAGTGTTCTGAGCTCCTTAGAAACCCTTTCAGTAACTGAAGGATTTTTCAGAGCAATATTTAATGGGTTGTGTTTAAAGAAAACGTCATGTATTGTGGCAAAACAGAAGGGAAATTGTTTCTCAGTCGTCAGCTACAGGAACATTTCATGCTTTCTTTTGCAGTAAAATCACTTGTGACTTTTACTGCAATTTTCCTTTAAACAGATATAAGCAGTTGCTTTTTTTTTTTTCATCTTTTTTTTTCTTCCTCTTTTTTAAAGGCCTAAGATTAAATAATTTCTAAAATCCAGTTTCTCTTCATTTGTCTAATGCAAATTAATCTGTGACACTTGGGTCAAGTGGAAGGTTAACTTCTACCATAGAGTTAACTACACTATCAGACAGTGTTACAGTGATTAAATACTACTGCAGGCTCCTTCTATTTCTGCTCAGAAGTATGTGTGCAAAATAAAGAGGTCAAGTTCTGCTTTAATTTAGGATTTTTATTTCCTAATAATCATAAGCATTCCTGAATGGACGGATGTGTTGCAAATATAAGGAGTTTACATTACGTCCGTCCTGAGTGGCCAGATATTCTCTTGATATAATGGCTGTTCACAGAGAAAATCTGTAGCTTGTTTTTCATGAGTTTGTGCACGCTGATGGGTCTGCCTTGGAAGGCTGATGTTCTGCGCTGTCACAAAATTGGCAGTCAAGCTCCAACATGGAATTCTACTGTTCTCTACCAGTTTTTTTGCTATTGATTTTATCTAGATTTCTTCTGACCTTTCAGTGAAAATTAGGTAGCAAAGTTAGCTTATATCAGAAAATCCAAAGAAAGAATGGCCCCTTGAGGTATTGTGGATTTTTCTCTGTGGACTCAGCTCTAGCATTTCACTGGGTGACAGAGCACATTATCCCCCAGAGAACACCTTACAGGTACAGTGGGTAAGAGATACAGAGATACAGAACTTTCATGATTCTTCTGAATGCCAAGGTACTGGTATAAATTCAGGAGTGAACTGATTTTTCTTGTGGTATAGTTTAATGGTATTAACACTAAATGTATTATTGTGAATTAATTTCATTATGCTGGTGTATAAAGGAAAGATATGTGAAACTATATATCTCTCAAACTTTATTACAAGGGTCTGGATGTGCCCTGATAACATTCTTCTTCAACACAAGTGAGACTGGAGCTCCTGAGACTATTATTGGTCTTTATTGGTCTTCGATAATAGTTCTTCTAAAGAGTTTGTTGAAGGAAACAATACATATTTCAATAGTACAAAAGGGATAGGTTTCATGTCATTTATTTTAGAAAGCTGTAGCAGCTTCAGCATGCATTTTCAATAAGGTGAGACACAGAGAGCTGCTGGTTATATATTTCTCACTGGGGAGAGAAAAGAAAACTATCGGTAGCTCAGTCAGCCTGGTGTGTATGCAGGGAAGGCCCAGGAGAAGCAGAAAAAGACAGCCAGATGTCAGCTTGGTGGGGAAATTTTTATCCATTTCTGTTCAGATTATGTGATGCTTCATGGGAGAATTATAAACATATGGAATAAATCATGGGGAAGTTATTTTGAAGCTAAAAGCGTAAATGAATTCAAAAGACACCTAGATTTCTTTCTAGCGAAAGGGATATTGTGATAAAACAGGATGGCTGCATTAATGCCATCCTAAAGTAAGGAGATACTGAGTGCCAGGTGGCATATTAATCTTAGCGTTTCTGTGGGGGTTTTTTTTGTTAGTTTGTTTGTTTGTTTGGGGGTTTTGTTTGTTTTGTTTTGTTTTTGTTTTTTCCCCAGTTTGGGGGTTTTTTGTTGGTTTTGGGTTTTTTTTGCTTGGTTACTTGTGTCCTGAAGTATCCACCTCTAGCCTGGTTCTAGAGAAATAAAATTAAAGGATGGGTATTACAGTACTGTTGGTTCGGTAACAACTGTATTGTTATGGACAAGAGGATAGAGAACATTTCACTACTAGTTCTCATTTTTATGGTCTGTTGAGATGACATGAGCTGTGATATTAGTTTCAAAACATGACAAAACTGGCAAGTTAACTGAGGCTAAGGTTATTGTCCTTAGGGAACTGAAAGGCATTGCCCTTCACAAATAGATACCATTCCACATTAGTCACAGTGGTATGGGGAAGATTCTGCTGTGTGGGGTAGCTAACTAAAATGCTCAGTATGGTAATTAGTTTATTACTCAAGGAGAGAGTAGGGCAACATTTTAAAAGCTGTACTCAGTGTTATTTTGGTCCATCTCAAAGGCTGTCTACTCACATATTCCAGATCTTGACATCTTTACATATGAAGCTATTTTGGTCCGATTCTATTCTGTTGAATATAATTAAAAATAAGCTATCCTATAAAAGTAATTTGCTCCTCATCCAAGACTTGTGCCTTTATTGTACATTGTTATAAATGTGATGTGGTACAAATGAGGCAAAATAAAGTATTCTCCTTTCCTGCTTAGGGACCATCTCTCCAGGGGGCTCTATGTTTCCTGACTTAACTTTCAATGAAATTGTAGGGGGCTTAGTTTGGAATTAGGCCCTCACAGTCCTATGCTCACTGCAGAATCAAAGAATTGATTTAGCTGTAGCTAAGGAAAGAAGCTTCCTCACTTAAAGTGTCACATCTATACAGCATTTTGTACTGTGGTTCTTAGGAAAAAACTTGTAGAAAAACAATGTTTTTTTAAACTACCACAAATATAATTAAAATCTGAACAGTTCATTATTGCTCCAGTGTCTCAGATTTTATTTTGGTTTCTGCCAGAAGCTCCTCTTGAACTGCAGTATTTACATTCAAAGCTTTTGCTCACAAATGAAGACTCCCCATAGTAGGTGATCATATACTTGTCTGTGCTTCTACACTGGAAAGTATGAAATAAAAGCCTTAATATAAATAAATGCACTTAGTGTGTGTTGTAAAATCAGGAAATTTATGTTTATGCTTAAATACTAAAAGAGCTCACTGTATAATTGCTTTGAAACGGAGTGAAGAAAACTTTGTGTTCACGTGGACTACTGTGTCTGGCCTCTTCTCTTGTCTGTTCTTCCTTCCTTCAGTCTCATACCCTCCAAGGGCCTTGCATAGTTGCTTTCCTTGCGTGTAATCTGGCCCTTGAGCTTTATTATTTTAAATTATTCTTCACTTGCACAAGTCAAAATCTGGAATTCCACTTCCAGCTGCTTTAGATCAAGAATTGAGAGATAGAAATAACCTCCTACAGTTCAAGGGTGATTGTGCGAGATGTGGACATAGAGCTTGGTGGTAGTGGAAAAAAGCCAGCATCTCACTGCTTTGTGAGCTGAAGCGTCTAACAGTAACTAGAGGGGAAAAGCAAGTTAGGTGTCAGAATGTGTTTAATATTTCTTTTTGTTGGTACTAAGGCAGCAATAAAAGATGTAGTCTCACATGATGGTAGGAGAATCAGGAGTGATCTTTGGTGTTTGTTGACTAAAGAAGATAGGATTTGAATGAAGACATCTCCCTAGAAGAAGACACTAATTATGTGACTCGTACTCAACTGGAGTTCTGAAGAGCTTTGTTAATTGTTTGAATGCTGTTCAGGCCAGATTTGAATCAGCATTTTAAGCCATTATTACCTTTCCATCATTGTTAAAGCACTCCAAACCTCCTGATGAAATTACTCATTTAGTCAAGGTGCTTAGAGGCTGCCTGTAGCCTGCTAAGGTCATTTATGCAGCCCATGCTGGCATCATCTTTGGGGATGCTGTAGGCACACAATCTGATAACTTGCAGTGGGAGGGTCAGATTCCCTCTCTTTTCCCCTGAGGAGGTGGCAGCTGCAAGAAGGTTGCCAAAGGTCCTGTTGATTCGCTTCTCAACCCACTGAAATAAAAGCCTGAGGTGCCTGTGGGAAGGTGAGTCTGTAGGAGAGAACGGGTGGAGGGCAGGAGCAGACGGTTGCTGCTGTGCCTGCTCAGCTAGGGGGGCTCAGATCTGCTGCTCCAACTCGATGCAGCTTCGGGGTGTGCGCTCAGGAGGCACCTGCTGAGGTGAGCACAGGCACGGCAGCGCTGAGAGTGGGCACTGTGGCAGGCTCTGCCCAGCAGAAGGATTGTAACGTCTCCAAAATGTGAAGACCATGTGAATCTCAATGGCAGTGCTGTACATATTAACAAATTTCCATGGATGGACAAACAGTAGAATATTAATACAGGCTTCTATCCTAATGGCATGGCAAATGAGAACAAAGTTGGCAAATTCTATAAATTAGTGTTCTGTTCTAAAGAGATTTCTAGTATCAGTCATGATTTTTCAGTGCCAGATTTGTTCACTGGTGGTTTCAACCAAGCAGTTCTATTTAGGTTGTTTTATTTCCCACACTGATACATCAGAGTCCATGCAATGGGTCAGATTTTGCCACAGCACATGTCTGAGCAGTATCTGACTGTTGTCTCTGCTGCATAAACCTTGCACCTGACTATTGATATGATTTCTGCACATGTATCTTCATCCAAACCCTTAAAGGAATACATTCAGTGCAAGCAGCTCAGTGTGCAGCTGCAGTGCACGCTATAGATTGAGCTCAGGGTGGTGAGAGCCCCAGGCAAGAGTTCATTTGCATGACAGAGGGCACGAGGACCTAGGGCTGGACATTCAGAGACAGTGGGAGCCAGGAGCCCAAACTCTCAGTGGCTTAGACAGTGAGAGTATAAGAGCCCAAGCGTTCCTTTGTGGTCCCTCCTCCGAGGCCCCAGCTCAAGCTGTTATTTTGTTACTTAATTATCGCACCAAGGGGTGTCTCTTCCGTGGGAAAACCAGCTCAGGTGGTGTGACTGTGACTGTCAGAGTGACTCCTGGATGGTAAGACAGGGAAGTTGCCTTTGTGAACCTGCATTATGTGCTTATTATTCCTAGTCACAAGACTAATGTACACATGCAAGGAACTTAAAACACTTTGTGAAACCTGAAAATATAAAATACGTACCTTTTGGGAGACAGAGGTTTGGATTGTGAGTGTGCTGAGGTACTGTGCATGCAGGAGAGCATCACACCTAAGAGAAGGCAGCAAGTGAGACCCCAAAGGAAGGTGTAGATCTCTGTTAGCATTTCTGTCTCTCTCAGAGCTAAAGACAAGTTAGCCACCCTACAGCAGAACTTCTGTCCTCATCCTTCCTTTTACTTTTGTAATGATTTAAGTACAAAATATCAGCACTATACAGGCTTGGCCTTGGGAGAAGGCAGAGATTGAGGTTATACCTCGTTATTAGTGTTCTTGCAGAACTGAACTCCTCCTCTGTTAAGTATCTGAGCAAGTAACAGTCCCAACCTCCCCTTAATCAATTAATCCATTTTATATTTTTTCCCTGTAAAATGAACCAGGTGGCTTGATTCCCAGTTGTTTGGCTTTGATCATTAAACTGTATGCCTTTTCTGACATATGAGTCTGAGTACCGTGTGACAGGCAAGCCAAGTAGATCAATGGAGCTGTGTGTTTTCTTCAAGTGTCTGTTAAGTTGTGGAATAAAACACAGCTTATTTTGAAGAGGGGAAAAAAATATGTTTCTCCTTCACAGCGATGAATGGAATTGAGCACAGGTTTTTGCTTCCAAAAGCACTCCTGCTGTACTTCATACTTTTGCTGGTTTCACTTGGAACATCTTGAATTTCTCTCTCACTGTACATATAAAGTAATATATAAGTGTGATATTGAAATGTGGCTAGAGTATTGTCTTTACTGAAGACTACTAGCACAACTGCCTTAATGAAATGATTGAAATACACTAGCTTTGCATGAAAAACTTGTTCCTGTTCCTTTATTTAATGTGTATATATGGAGCACTAAAACATTTCATCTGTCTGTCTAGACATCAAAATACTGGATTTCAACACCTCATGCTAACACTGAGTTTCTAGAATGAGCAGTGAGCTCAGCATTACCTATCCGATAAGTTGGTAATCTCTTTTGCTGTACGGTTTACCTTTCGCAAACAGGGAGTAAGAGCCTTTGTGCTCAGAGTGAAACTGCTTTCCTACTGCCTGCCTGCCTTCCCCCAGAAAGGGAAAGTATTGTCAGCAGAGCAGCCCGTTACATAATACCCCAGACAAAACACTGGAGACAGCACACTGTTCAGCAGTCTGATGTGTTCCTTTGCCAAACAGTGATTTCCATGAAGAAACTTGTTGGCATAAGGAATTTGATGCATCATGTCACTTTATCCCCGTCTCTCCCTCCCTGTATGTATTAAATTTCTTACAAACAGGTGAAGTGATCTGAGCGAGATTAGCCTGTGTTACAAGTTTGCTAAACAAAGAACTGGAAACAACAGGAGTGCTTTCAAGTGGTGGTGATGACGGCTGGTGTAAATTTGGGATCAAAGCTAGTCTCATGCTAAAAAAATGTTTAATTATTATTCTGAAAGAAAGAGAAATGGAAAAGAATACCTATACTGGCATGCCCAAGTTAAGTGGATTCAAGCATACTTGCTTGCACATTAGGAGGTATTTCACTAGGTTAGAGCACAGCAGGTGGTTCCCCATGTCTTCTAAGTCATTACCTTTGGATGTGTGGGCTTTGACAATGTATTTTGAGAGAAAGCACTGGCAAAAGGTGATACATTTCATCAGCAGCTAGGTCTCTGAAGACCATGGGCATCCCAATGTTCCTTTCATTTCCTATGGTCTTCCCTTGTGTTAAACCAGCACATTCCACTGCAGCTAGCACTTTCTCTGTGAACAGACACTCGTTGCTTGTGTCTTGCAAAGCAAATGTCAGCTGTAAACAATGAACAGCAGCGCATCTGCTTTAATAAAAGCAGCACGCTGTAAGTCCAGGAATTGTTTTCAGGAAGTACATGATTTGGATGAAGGATTATAAACTGTTGTCTGAAGCAATGACGGCCTTGGTGTACAGTGTGCCATAGAGTGATGCAGTAGGACTGCATGGAGGAGGTCTTCAGAAAGCCAATAGACCATCTGTCCCACTGCGGAAGTTATTTTCTCATTGTTTCAAATGAATTTCATTTACTGCTTTAAGAATGGCATTTCTTATTCACTTAGGATAATATAGTACCTATTTAGAAGGTTCACGTGCCAGCAGCAGCCCTATGATCAGAAATAGCTCATGCTGTGAAATACTGCTACTGTGGTGGTAAATTCCTGTGCAAAACTGCCAGTAGTATGAATAGTAATAAATATCTTATGTAAAGACTAAGAAAACCTAGAAAGGGGGTGATGCCATAACTCACCAGTAAGTTATTCTCCCTATATATTGTTTAAAGCAAAATGAGAGAATTTCTGTTTAAAGTAATTAGATCAGGAAAACAAGTGCTTGTTCTCAGAAAACAAACTAGCTAAGAGACTTCTGAAGGGAAATGTAAAACTTCTTTCTACCTTGGCCTCTTTCCTTATTGCACAACAACTCATGTCCAACATATTTACCCGTCAGCCACTCTAACCTTTATGTCATCAGAATATGACAAAGTTTTTTATGTTTTCCTTTTAGATGTTGAGATCTGACCTTATCAGGCAAGAGTTAGTTTCCTCTTCTTAGGCAATACTTTGGCTTCCTCCACCATTGCAATGCTGTATGCTCCTTCTCAGGCTTAAGCTGTCTGAACAGTCCGAGTCCCACCTTTCCACCTTGATCTGCTCAGGGCTTTGTCATGCTCAAAACCTTCCATTTCACGTGGTGTTTACCTTGAGCCCAGGTTCTGTTCTTAACCAGGTCAAAGGATTTTAGTATTATTAACTTAAAGAATTCTCTTTGTAGAGATTATTTTGTGGGAGTTACTTTGTTGCCTTTGTATGCTTATGCAACCTGGTTTTTTTTCACAAGTCTTTACCTACTGGGAGCCCCTGGTGGCCTAGTGGTTAGATCACAGGACCTTCACCGCTGAGGCCTGGGTTTGATTCCAGCCAGGGATACTCCCCGGGCAGGTGGAGCTCGTTAGCCCTGTAAGGCAATCCACCTACGTTCTAAGGACC
>JAWMRA010000130.1:25706897-25849499 GCA_035584735.1 Pseudotriccus pelzelni | reverse complement strand
AAGTTCTTTACAGAGAGAGTGATCAGGCATTGGAATGGCCTGCCCAGAGAGGTGGTGGATTCACCGTCCCTGGAGGTTTTTAAGATGAGGCTGGATGTGGCACTGAGTGCCGTGATCTAGAAATCACAGTGGGGTTGGATCAGGGGTTGTACTTCATGATCTCGGAGGTCTCTTCCAACCCAGTTAATTCTATGATTCTGTATTATCATCACTGTGTTCAGCACAAGTCCAAAATACAGCCCCATACCAGCCACTGTGAAGAAAAATAACTGTACCCTGGCCAAAATCAGCACAGTCTGATAAAACCAATACTCAGTGGTAATTGCAGCTACTGGAATTGATTGTTCTAACTGATGGATACCAGTATGATTTTTTTCAACCCACACCTGTGTTATATGACATGATTCTTGAACAAAGGTCCACCATGGGTATGGTCCTCATTGCATGTTTTTAAATGTATTATCAAAATATACATTCTGACAGTTAATATTCTGATATGTAAGAGGAGATGACATCCACTCTGGAAAAAAAAAGTGAGTTGCACTTTTCCTGCTTGCAGTTATTGCCGTTCTGTAGTGTTGGTTAATAGGCCTATAATAGCAAGTTTTGTCACTTTGTTCCTGGAAAACTTCAATGACACTTCAGAAATTTTCGCCACAGTCATGGGACAGTGTATGAGAATTTGTCAATAATAGGATAGCAGTATCCTCAACAATATTCAATGCTGTTCCCAAACAGATGCTTTGATTTAAACAGGTGCAATGTATATTTGCTGCCCAGGTTAACTGTGTAGTATTTCTGTGCCATGAGAACCAGAGAAAGGCTGTAAAAATATAGTAATTTTTAGAAAAATACTGTAGCTGAGGACATACTGATAATATTCAGCAAATAAACTTTCAGTTTTCTTACAAATTGTGGACGCATGGCTAAATCTGCATGGCTGAGTATTAACTGTGGCCTTTGTAACTATGTCAGTTACCTTCATACAGTAAGGGGGTTTTATAAGCTTTGGATCTATAAATAATATGTAATACAATTAATCAATTTCTTAGTATGTCAATATTTTCACAGTGATTGAAGATAATCATAAAACTTGACTCGGAACAGACAATTTTGAGACCTCTCAGGATTACAGTTGCTATTAATTTTGTGTCACAGATACAAAGCTACACAACAGAACACATTTATTAGCTTATTATAGGCCAGTTGCCATTTTGAATGAACGACAGGCTGAATCCTTTCATTTGTTACATTTCTGTAATGCTGAATGCATAAATAAGAGAAGGCAGTGTTTATTTCTGCAATTCCCTGGAGGAAACTCAGAGTGCCCCAAGCTATTCCATATCTGTGACTAGGACAGTGAAGGAACAACTGCCTCATCTGCAAAAGCCAGCACTATAAAAAGATATTTCTACTCTTTACCCCACTTAAAATTATAAAAAGAAATTCCTGTAGATAACCTAAAGTAGAAAGCTCTTAAGAAAATTACTTGTGCTGCAATAAATGCGTGCCTGCATAGTGTGTTGTGGGTTAAACTCATTAAATTTTTTTCTAAATTATTTTAGTCCATCTTATACACAGCACTATGAATGTAGAAAACTAATAGAATAATAAAACAACATGATAATAGATAACTTCAGTGTATTAGTAATGCAGACAATTGTTTCCATATGGTAGATCCACCAAGACCCTCTTTAAACCAGCAATTTCCATCTCGGATGCATGGCCTCCAGTACTGTGAAATCCACATCTCTGCATGGGGCTTTCTAGATGTCAGTGTGTGATTAAAAACTGAGCACAAATTGCTGGGATACTGAGGGCTAGTGTGAGTCAGTGCAGTTTTGAGTCACAGCTGACATCAATTCAAAATGACACAACCCCATACATCTACCAGATAAATAAAGAATTATAGCTGATGGTAGATAGATAGGATAGATGTAATTTAAGAATTAAATGTATTTGTTCAGTACTTTTCTCTGCAGATTTAGTAATTGCCTTCTTCTCTTTCATAATAAAGCGTGTGTAGGTAGAGAAAGGAATTAAACTGGTTTGTCATTTCTTTGACAGCATACATACATTTCTGGTCTCCCTGGGCTACTCCACTGAGTTCAGTTTGGCAGCTTAGCAGGTGACATGCAGAAGGCTGTAGTTAAGATTTTAACATTTATGCTTTGACAGACTTAATTAATGCTTAAACTGTACCTAAAATCATTCATTCTTGCTTTTTGTCAGGTATGCCACTTGAAATTTCCCAGTCGTTTCCTTCCAATGCACAGTGTAGCTCTCCAGTGTAACAGAACAAGATTTATTTATGAAACAAACTACCTTGCAGCAAAATTTTGTCTTCCAACAGAATTTGAATTCTAGTCCTCATTTCTCAATTTGTGTTAAACAGTTGCATGTGAATGTAGGGTAATTAACTGGTGATGATTAAAGATGTCTGTTACCATTTGTCTGAATCATCACCTTCTCACAAGAAGCTCTGAAATTCAAAGGTGAGGTTAAATCAATTACATTAGAAAGCCTATATTTATGTACTTGATGGTTGGACTTCATGATCTTAGAGGTCTTTACCAACCTAAATGACGCTATGATTCTGTTTATATCTGTCATAAATGGGAAGGGGAGTCCTAAGCTATCCTATAGTCCTAAGCTATTTTCTTTCATGCTGGGTTTGTCATTTGGACTTATACTGAATGATATGTAAAACTGTACTAACCATACAGCTCCCAGATGAATATCCCTATGTGGGAGTTTAAGTGCACTGTTAATCTTAGCTCGGGTCAAAGGATGTAACATTTCATTGGAGAAACCTGTGCCTAAATTGCAAGGTTAGGTGGTTGGATTCAGAAAGTGCAGGGTGGAAAGCGTTTTCTTGAGGGTGTTTGCACCCCTACTTTTCCCTTCAGTCAATGTTCAGATGCCATTTAGGAGAGAAGTGATGTGAGGAGGGGAACATCTGGAGCCAGCAGTCAACTCAAGTGACTCTTCTTTATAAAGTTGAATGAGGAACTATTTCCCTACTGGGAATCAAATCATTCTTTCATACACCTGTACTGGATCCCACACTGGTTAGCATCATCCAGTAATTGCACCAAAAAGATTTGGCTAGTGTTTGTCAAGTTAATATGCTCTTAGCTCTGTGATTTTTGGATTTGTTTTTTAGTGCCAACAGAATGAAGCCTTAAAGTACCTTTTCCTCCATTCTGGGGATCTTTCAGATGGGCACATTTAACCTGCACCTCTTGCACCACAGGGTGCAATGTTTGGACTGCTCTTATTTTCATTTTCTCAGCTATATCTGTGCAAATCAAAATCAAGATCAGTTAAAGATGTTTTTGAAAGCAAACATACTTGTCCGGAAGGAAAGATTTATACAAGCAGTGTGGAATGTCAGTTGGAAATTTTTTTCCATGACTGCATAGGATACAGATCATAAATCACCAACAAAATGGTTTTGGGATATTTTGGTGGTGGTTCTCACCCCCTGCAAGGCCTAATGTAAAGCAGTTAACATTTATTATTTTTGTTAATATTGAGATCTGCACAGGACTGATAATGTAACAGAGCAATTGAGTTAAAAATTCTTTTTGGATTATGTTGTACATGTTCATGGTAGCTCCAAGTGTAAATTAGAGGACTTCAACCTTTTGCAATTTGGACTCAGAAAAGGAGCATGATAAAAAACCATCATGTGCATGAGCACTCATCAGTTGAAAAGAATATTAAGTTTTTGATGTAGTAATCAGTTTCCTTCTGCAACATGGTATTCTAACCAAAATAAACTGCTGTTGGAAGGCTGGAATTCCTAGCAAGTGAATAAACCCAGGAAATTGAAATTTTAAAAAGTCACAATATTCTTTCTGCTCCTTGTTTTATCAGGTCAATTGCAAATAATATAAGCAAATTTAAGGGTAGATTCTTCTACTTTTATTCGTGATAAACAGCACTTACTCAAAGAAGTAATCCTCCAAATAAGTATTGCTTACTATGGGAGGGCAAAGTGAAATTGGGACAGAAAAAAAAAATAGGAGACAAAATTTGGCTGCTAAGTTCTTTATTTCTCAGTACGCAGATTTTTGTGCAACAAAAGTTTTATCACTACACTGGACTTAAATTTGCATTAAATTTCACATTTTAGTTCAGAAGTATTAGACGTGTACACTGATGTTTTGGACTCCAGCAATTGGAATGATCTTAGTTTGTCACTTGCAGGTAGTTTCACAGGGTGATATTAATAATGATGTGATTTTCCATAGGTGAGAGCGAATGTTGGAAGAAAGTGCTCCAAAAGAACTGAGTGAGGCCTATGGTTTTCATTCAGGTACTCTAACTGATTAGCCAGTCTCCAAAGAAAAAATGACCTCAACGTTTCCACTTCCAGCTGTGTGGATCAATTATCCTGATTTTTTTTAATCCACTCTGAATACGATAGGAGATCTCTCATTTTAGGTCTCTGCCCTTAGGATATGTTAAGTGTAATCTGTTATTGCCATCATGTACAAATTGTTTCTCCCTAGATGGGAATGCAAAGAAACACTTTTTTTTTTCATGCTGTCACCAGCTTCTGCAAAAATCCTTTTATAATCTTGAAAACCAGTTATGTCAGAAGAAAGTAATGAAAATGTTTTATTTGGAAGTATTCATGTGTGGAGCCACAGAACATTAAAGAAGAATAGTCTAGAGAGTTTGTGATTAAGTGAACTAATGAGATTGATAAATGCTTGGAGATTTTAAAAGCTGTTTCACTGAACTGTATTCTATCTATGGATTCACCTGTTCAGCTCTGGTGAACTTCCATATAGCTTTCATAATTTGACTGGAGTTAGGAAAGAGGTGAGAGGAGTGTATGATTTGCTGGAGTATGGCTCAGAAAGGCACAGGTAGGGCATACCGGGATTTGAAAGTTTTCTTTGCTGGGATGGTAGCCCATGTTGTATTGTAGGTCAGCCGGATTTCAGTAACTTCTGTTTCCTTGGTTAAATGTTTTGTCATTAGAGTTTACGTGTTTCTGTTTGTGCAGCAGTTTGGGCAAGGAGATGTATAAATAAGAAGAAACTTAGTAGCTTTTTCTAAATAGCTTCTGGGGGAAGCAGGCATCAAATCAATAGGAAGGTTTTGTAGGGGTATGGGGATCTCTACAATACATTTTGTAGAACATTTTGTTCTTTGTAAAAAGCCCTCCAAACAAAAAACCAAATCAAAATGAAAAATAAAACCAAACCCCCCAAAACCCAATGAACAACGACAAACAACCCCCCCCAAAATTCCCACAACCCCCACCCCAAAAAAATAAAAAACCAAAACAGCAACAAAAAAGCACCAGGAAAAAACAAAACCAAACCACCAGCAAAACAACATCACAAAAAATAAACCAAAACCCCACTCCACTCCACAAAAAGAAATTCTGCTTCTTTTCACATAAATTTCAAAAAGCATTAATGGAATTTGCCATAAAAGAAAAAGAATTGACAGGAGAAGTTGTTTGGAAGTTGGGGCTGTATATATCCTTTCACCTACTGAAAAAGAAACAACTGTAGTTTGAAGCAGCATTGCTGCTGAGGCTCTGAATTAAAATGACAAGACTCTTACAGCATCCTCTCAGCAGCCTCTGTTGAGCCAGTTACAAGCAAACCAAAATTCCCTTTAGACACTCTATTTAGCTGGTGAACATATGGCTCCAGGCTTTCCCCTTTCATGGCTGCTTTGTTGTATTCTTGCCTGAGTTTCTTTTCTTTCTGCCCTATCTTTTTCTCTATTTCCTTATGCAGCAATATGGTTTCTAAGTCTCTCAAAACTTCTGGCAGCAAATATGGTGTTGCCTCTATACTCTTTCAAGCATCTGCTGACTTCCAATAACACTTATTTCATTATTAATGTAAGGCTCAGCACTTTTCACCTCTTTAACCCCTTTGATATTTGCTGTTGAGTGAAATATTAAAATGAAGAAAGTTCTTAACTTTTCCCAGTAATTCTTATAAAAATTCTGGCCCCAGCAGAAAGTTTATCCTGTCTGGAACATTCTCTCTTATCCAGACACTGTTCATTGTTGTCTTCCAGGCATGAGTTATACGTGGTCTTAAAATAAAGAACACTGAGCTTCTCCTCTCCTCTTCCTCATCCTTCAGACTGCTATGAATGGGTCAGCCTGACACTTTCAACCTTGTCATGAACCTCCAAATGCATGCTTTATGTTTTAGTTGTAATGTCCAGTGTTTTGTATGAATGGCCATTAGAAACTGAGATCAGTGGGACAGGATATTAAGATTAAATGAAGTAACATGCACATCCCCAGTTAATTTATCTAATAAAACCACAGGCTTGCAAATAAAGATGCTGTATGCCTGTCTGAGCACTTCACATGTTTAATGACTTTGGTTTTGAAGTCACGGTAATAGAAGTTCCTTCTGGAAACTGATCATGATTGATGTGAAAATTTTTTATCAAGAACCAGAAATGATCTTTTCTTAAAATTCTTTTAATTGTTACATCCCTCTTTTCTTGTTAATTAGGGAAATAGAGCAGGTGGTGTGTCATTAGAAATTATGTAGGGAAACATTTCATGAAGAAAAAAATAAAAAAGGTTGTACTGCACCCCTGAATTTTGCTTTATTGCCATGAATAAAATGATCTTTGTTAGTGTGCTTCCTATATTTTTTTCCATGATGCTTTACACTTTTTGAGAATTTACTGATTCTAAGTACTTTTGGAGGGGCGCATAGTTGTATGCAGCACCAACTTTTAACAAGTGATTTAGATTGTAGTGTATGTAGGAAACAGTAGTTTATTTACATGAGCTGCACGTATATTTGTGCCCTTTGAATCTGGTAGTACGTGACAGAAGTATCAGAATGGACTTGCCTGCACAGAATTTTATATTCCGGTATTTGACCACATAAGGCAGCACACAGCTGAAAGCACTTGCTTTGGAGTTTTAAGTTTTAATTTGGTATATCTGCACAAGTTTTTTTTCTTACCTTGGAATTTTCAAACAAAGCTTTCTTCAACCACATGATAATTGAAGGAGATTGGGGTTTTATCTCTGTGTTTATTTATAAACACTTCAGTACCTTGCCTCTTAGTTTTGTTCTCTTTTAAAGGGTTCTTTGTTGTAACCATTCTCTTCTGCTCTTTTATGGAGATATATCCACTCTGGTCGATCTTCTTTGTTGTAAGTCAGAAGAGAATTATTTCTATGGCAGCTGTATTTTTTTCTTAAATCCCTGGGAGACCAATTCGAAATATGTGCCTCTATAGCCAGATAAAAGGAGCATGATGATAGGATTCTTCTATCTTCATGGAACAAAAATTGTTTTATGTTCCTGCTCCTGAATTTGTTAATCTTCCAAAGCTGATTTTTCCACTGAGGGAAGGTGAAAAAATTGGTCTCTGAAGGTTAGTTTTATATGATACTGTGTTATTTACCGAAATACTATATTTTTATTTTTCCTTAATGGACCTCATTCCCCCTGAAAAAAAAATAAATATTTGTAGAAGACAAAAAAAAAAAAAAAAAAAATTTTTTTCATATTCTGTAAAGACATCAACACACAGGTAATAAGAAAGATCATTCTTTAATGGAGGTTCAGTGAGCAAATGGATTCACTTCCATGATGGTGTGAGGAGACAGATTCTTCAGAATTATTCCAGGAGAACAAAAATCTAATTCATCAAAGTCATCATGCCACAGCTGTTACAACAATCTATCTCCTACTGAATGCTAGCCAGCTAATTTTTGAGAAGTGACATTTTTCACAGTTTATTGTTTTCTCATCAACATGGCACCAACCACATCAAATATAGTCACACAGTGATGTTGGCGTTGATGAATTAGCCATGTGCTTTCTATTTACGAATACGAGAGTTTAAATTTCTTTGGGTGAAAAGAGAAGTTTTAAGTAGAATGTAGGAGTTTTCTCTTGGTCTGTGTGTTTGTTTTCCCTGTGCAAGTACTTGTTAAGCTATGCTGGAAATCAGTAGCAAAATTAAGTATTTTTATGGAAATGCAACCCTTCACAAGACTGTTTTTATGGATTTTATGTTTGGGTAAAGCATTTTGGCTCCCTTATTTACTATAACTTGAACTATGTTGCTCTTACTCTTTCTGGGGTCAACAGTAGTTTCCCTTTGCAGCAATTTGTCATACAAATCTAACTGTACAAATGTAGCAGATGCTGGTGAGGTCTGTAGACTACAAGGAGGAAAACTGTCTGGAAATAATCTTGCTAGCCTGATGTATGAAGACAACAGAGGTACTCCACAGTTTGGAGTTCACAGTCACAGTTGGCCCTTTTTTTGTATACATTTGCAGTGTCCAGTGTTGGCCATGATAAATAGAAGGATGTCCACCCACAGTCTTTCAGAAGAGTTCCTTCCAGCTTAGGTCTGCCCAGCTCTTTCTCATGTTTTTTTTTTTAACACGTATATTTCAACAAGAGCAGTCATAGTGCTCAGATACTCAAAAATGCATCTGCACCACAAGAAAACTGCCTTTTAGATCTCCTGCATGAACTGTGAAACGTATCTTGACAATTATTTTTCAGCTGTGAAATATGCTTTTGTAAAGTTGTGACTATAATTTTTCTTGCATAGAACTCTTTGTACTCCCTTATTGTTACCATATGCAGAGCTTTTGTGTAGTTCAGCCATTCCCTGACTAGCCAAACTCTGAACAATTTTTTCTTCTTTAAATTGCTTTTAGGCATAACCAGTCTTATAATTGCACAGGAACTATTGGAATATTCAGACTGCAAGAAGGGCTCCAAGCTAAGAGACTTGTAATGTAGACTGATGTTGCTCCAATGAAAATTTTGGAGACTACCTGGCACTTCTGGTTTATTTTGAAAAATTTAAAACTATTCTCCATTTTCCATCTTGTTCCATTTTTTATAATTTCCATAATCTAACTTAGGTTAGTATGGACACTAGAATCACTTCATGAAATGCGTAGCTTCAGGTCAGCTTTTGTTTTTTGAAATTCAAAGAAACTAAAAAGTATGAAAAAACACAAACATTTTCTTATCTGTGACAGGAACAGCAAAATATGTATTAGAGTGCTGCCAGTTGTGCTCGGCAGATCACTATTAACACTGACTTATTGCTTTACATGTGCATGCTGCATATTTCTCTGTGCAGAAGGCACTACACTAGAGGGACGGATTAAAATATAAATTAGAATAACTTCTGATTAGTTTTATGCTCATGAACTGAAGTCTCAATACTGAGAACCTACTTTAGACGTGGTGTAACTTTTCTGGCTGATCGAAGTTTTATCTGGAGCCTTGATCGTGGTGGTCCTATTCATCACTCTCCAGGTTTTATCAGGACCTTGCTTCTGAGACTTTTCTGTGCTTCCTCGGTATGCTTTGAGACCTTTGTTAGTCTGATGGAGGTAATTTTGTAGGATTTTTTTTATGAGAGAGTTAATACATGGCTTGCAAACAAGTGAGAGATTACTGGGATTACAGAATGATACTTAAGAAAGCTCTTGCCTTCCTACCTGCCTCCCTCCCTCCCTTCCTCCCCTCTTCATCTCTTTCTTTCTTGAATAGCTTCCCCATGAAAATAAAATCAGTGAAGTTTATTGGTGAGGGGTAGTAGTAGTTCAGATCTTGAATGATTAATTTTTCATCAGTGTTTTGAATGAGTCTAAATGAAGCAAGATGTTGTATCTGAAGGCTGAGTGTGATGAAGTCTTTAGCAGTTATGATGGGATCTGTAAGTTTCTGGTCAGAGAAGATCAAGCAGCCTAACAGCAACATGAGTGTGGTTTTTAAAGAAACCCTCTTCATTTAAAACTCTAAATCCCTACCTTAGAACACAGTTATTCTTACTGTACAATCTCCAGGTGATGATCCATCTAGCTGAGGTTTATGTCTCACGTACTAGCTAATGCAAACTGCTTGAGGGAAGAATTCAGGAAACTCTGAAATTGCCTTTTTTGAAAGAGCCTTGTAGTGCTTCATTTGTCATTGTCAGTAATTTTGCTTTTTGCAGTAAAGTGGTTTTAGAGAGGCTCAGCTCATCTTTCTTGTACTCTTGTAGCTCACTCTTCTTGCAGTAAATTTTTCTCCTCCCCAAATGATCTGGATTATTTGGCTTTGGGTATTTTTTTTTTTCAGTAACGTCCTGATTGCTGGCCAGAGAGACTTGTTACGGGTTGATTTAGTGCACTTTTCTTCTCCCAGACTTGGAGCAAGTGACTTCTGTACCTGGGCTGTTGGCTCACATTGCTCCTAACAACAATCATTTCCAGGTATTACAAAAGAACCAATAATATTTCATCAGTAGAGAAATTTAGCTTGCTGATGATCTTATTGTTCACATAAGATCTAAGCTAAAACTTCACTAAAAAGAAATCTCATCAGACTTGCTGGGAATACTATATTAAATCTAATACATTCAGCCTTGACATATCTTCAGTTAAACAATGGAGAGAAAAAGAAAGAAATGAAGATCCATCGTTTTAGTGGTAGCATGATGAGGAAAGCTGACAGAGATGGGGTTTTTGACTTCTGTCAGTCTTGAACTAAAACACATGATTTGAAAAGGCAATGTATTATCTTTCACCTTACCTGAACTTACTGGGGGTGACATGCAAACCTGCTGTTTAAGACAGATTGCCTTTTTTTTTTTTTAATTTCTCCTCCACATAGATATTTTTAAATTCAGTCTGACACAGTAACTGGCATGCAGCTCATACAGCTGCAGTAAAGCTGGATTCTGTGATTCCTGATTTATTCTGAATCTCCTACTGTATGTGTATTGACATAAGAGATATTCAGGCAGCTGAAAGTAGCAGTCTAACAATAAAAGTTACTACAGATTGTTTAGAAATGTGGAATAATTTAGTTATATAATTTTATCAGGATAAGAGTTTCTGAATTCTGAAAAAAAACAAACTAAACCAAAAAAAACCCAAACAAATGCCCCCCCCCCCCCTTTATATAGAGGGTGTTTTTTCAGCTTATAAAAAAGAAATCATGTCTGTTTTCTGTTTATTATATGTTTCCTGGTTCACAACTGAGTGCTCTGATGAGTATTCCTTAAATAAAAAAATGTATCTGAAGGATGAGTGGAGAAGAGTAAGAAAATAATGCATACCTTCCTCTTTTTCTTTTTGTCGAAGATTCTTTTATCACACAGTAAATTTCAATATGTGGTATCTTTTCTTATATTTTCTTTTAGGTGAGAATTTTCCAAAGAAATGAATATCTCATTAAAGCTGCCTAAAGTAATAATACTTACTATCTCTGACAGAAACTCTCTAAAGGTTTTGGATGGGCTTGCTTACATATTCACTGTCTAACAATACCCCTACAATTTTTGAAATATTTACCTGCAGAGTAACCCATACGTAAAAAGAGAACTGCTTAAATGGAAAACAACTGATTTTGTGTAGCACTGAAAGTCTGATTAAAACTATTTTTCTTTGAGATACATTGTATTTACAGTACTCTTGAGGAGTGGAAGCTACTTTGCACAAAAACAGACTGAAATTGCACTTGTGTGCTCCTTCCTCCTGTGTGTTGTCTCTGTCCATTATAGGGTTATGAGACAGGTAGTTAAATGCTTAGTAAATAGTTGGGTACTGTTTGGAAAAAAAAAATCTACTGGACAAACAACTTTGCTTTTGATGATTCTATAAAAAAACCGTATGTAATACTGCAGGTAAATATCCAGTGTCATAGTTCAACCCCAAATGGAAACTCAGCCCCACATAGCCACTTGGTCACACTTTCCTCGTGAGATTGGAGCAGAGAATCAGAAGGGTAAAAGTGAGAAAAATCCTGGGTTGAGATAAAGAGAGTTTAATAGTTAAAGCAAAAGCTGCACACACAATTAAAACAGAACAAGGAATTAATTCCACACTTCCCCTGTGCAGGCAGGTGTACAGCCATCACCAGGAAAGCTGAGCTCTGTCACATGTAATGGTCATTGGGGAAGACAAACACCATCACCCTGAATGTAAACTTCCTTCCTTTCTCTTCTCCCAGCTTTATACGCTGGGCATAACACCGTATGGTATGGAATGTCCTTCGGGTCACTTGGGATCAGCTCTCCTGGCTGTGTCTGCTCCCAACCTTGTGCACCCCCAGCCTCCTCACTGGAGGCAGAAAAGGCCTTGACTCTGTGTAAGCAGCAATCAGCAGTAACAAAAACACCTCTGTGCTATCAACACTGTTTTCAAGAGAAGTACAAAACAAAGCACCACTCCAGCTACTGCAAAACCCAGCACATTGAGCCACTCTGTGCATTTAAAAGTCATAGCAGAAACCTGAAAAGGAAATGCATTGTCCAGAAGAAAAATTATCAGTATCCTCTCTAACATCTACAGTAGGCAAACCAATATTTAGTGTGCATGTGTTACATAAACCTACTCATCCCTTTCTCTTTCATGATTTATTGTTCATCTAGTTTTCTCAAATGTGTTACAGAGATTGTGTTAGAGAAGACCATGTATTTGGTACTTATCGAAAACTACTTGCTAGTCTGTAGTAGCAGTTGCTTCATGGAATGAAGCAGAAAGTAGTTATTTCATAGAATGAAGGAGAAAGTAGTTTGAATGATACAGCACAGCTCAGAAGATATTCCGGTTTAAATCAGACTATGGCTTGAATGCTTTCTCTAAAATGATTGAAAATTACCTGAGTGTTCCATGTTTCCAATGCAATCATGTAATGAACCTCAATAAATATTGTCGCATATAGGATTCTTCTCAGTGCATCCTGAATTAACCTCATGTACTATTTCAGCTCATCTTTTCATCCAGCCTGCGTTGGTTGTGGAGATTCTAATTTTTTCCATTTTTGAAAAGTGCTTTATCTCTCTTTCTAACACTAGAAAGAAGTAATTGAGGAAAGAAGGAAATTGCCATAGTTTGCTGTTAAAGATTCGGTATTTTTCTAATGAAAGAATATTATTCTGTTTCACAGTGTTTTCTTTTTCTTCTAAAGGGCATTATGTCTCCATCAAATTTTGCTTTCCTCTCCTGTTCTACAAAGCGAATCCCATAAGACATTCCAAGGCTTCAGACCAAATAGCCCTGATAGAGATGGAGTCATGGGAGAAATTCCTCTTATTTTCCATTGTGAGCAGATGCTTCTCCTCAGCCTACTGGGAATTTCTAATTCTTCTTTCTGAGACTCTTCAAGATGCGGCCTATAGTTCTGTAATTCAAGTGCAGGAGCTATGTAGCATCAATAAACAGCAGGCAAAAATGTAACAGTAGTTAGAACATCTATTATTTTAAGGGAGCCCAAGTAGTGGGTTTTTTTTCCTGTGATAAAGAAACGTTTCCTGAAAACAGTGCTTATATTCACAATACAAGCATTGATACAGATGCAAGAGCTGTTGATTGGTCCCTCTGAGCCAACAGTTCAACCCCATAATTTTCTTTCTACAAATACTTGCATAATTCTTTTCTGTATTCATTCATCATAAGAATAATTAAATCTTTTGGGCTAAGTCTGTGGCAGATGTGACAGTTAAACTTAGCTGCTGGCCCACAGAGCCCTGTGGGGAACTTTATATACTTACCACAACCTTACAGTTGAGTGTTTTAACAGGTAATATCTGTAGTTTATTTTCTAGAAGAAAATTTATTCATAGCCAGGGTTCAGCTCAGCCTTCGTTTTTGTACCTGCAGCAGACTGTTCGTGTAAATATTACCAGATAAATATCCTGTATTACCCAGTGCTAGAAAACAATCTGGAAAAGCTAATAACTTGCAGATGCCTTTATTTTTGGGGTGTGTAGTACTATATTTAGAAATTTCCTGAGTAATCATGAGGAAATCAGTAAGTGCTTTATGTGTGCTGCGTGTGTGGGATCAAGAGGCATAGAAGAAACATAATAGCAAGAGATGTGCTCTTTTAGTGCTTTGGAAAGTGTTGCTTTCTTCTTCCTTGCTACCAGGGAAAGACTGTTCAGAGACAACATTTGAAAGATACTGCAGTCACAAACTTTCCTAGGATGTCAGCACATAGATAAGGTAGTGGTCATGCAGATAACCAAGATGCTGCTGACCCGCTTTACACTCTCAGCATGTCATCTACTCATGATGTGACAGGAAACCACAGTAAGAGCTGGGGGAAAAGAGAGGTAAGGCATTTTATTCCTGTAGGGCTTCCCAGACACAGTAACTTGTTATTGGATCTGACAAGTAGGTTAGTGCACAGGCTTCTTATAAAGCCAATAATGTTCCAAAAATAATGAGTTTGACAGTGTCCTTGTTCATACTGAGTATGTCTGGCATTTTTGGCAAAGCCCAGGATGAGAAGACAGATAGTTAGGGAAATCACTAGATGATGTGGCATCAGTTTTTCTTAGTACTTATTATTTTCTTGATAGCTGGTAGAACTAACTTGTTCATCTGGTTGTAGTACCTGTTAGTAATCGTGCTAAAGGTAGGAGTGCACGCTCCTCGGTGAAGAAGTCAGCAGAACCTTCAGACCTGATTCAGACTGAACTTCTCTGCTGATTTTTGCTCACAAGCCAAAATAGTGCTTAGAAAGGGGACAAAAAGCGTTTAAAATGGATCAACATAAAACCAGCAAATATGTTATGTGCTGCCTTCTCAGCAATAGTGATCCAAATCTAGCAGTGTGAGCAATGAGCCCTGAGGGGCCATATGCTTAGGAGAGGCAGTCTTAAGAGGGGTGCCTGTGAAGCTCCAGGGGGAAAGTCTGGCTACATTTAAGAGAAAACTTCTCTTCAGCAGACATAAAATAGTGTCTGATTTGCACAGGGCAAATACCTGAGAGCTCACAGTTTCAGCCTGAAACAGGAATTTGGTGGCAGAAAAGCACTACTCTGCCTGCTGTTATTCCATTGTCAGTGAAAGGTAACTTGACTGCTTATTGTCAGAAGGCATAGCAAATAAACATCAGATTTAAAATTAATCCAACTTTCTCTAGTCTTTTACTCTCCTCTAATCTCCTAAAAGAGCAGTTGATACAGAACCAGTTACTTGGTTACAGCACTGTACATCCGCTTTAAATATGCTTTAAATCCGTCATATAATTTGGGTTCATATAACTAAAACCAGCTTCTGGACTCTGAAGAAAATAAGGAACTTGTAAGGTATCAGCGAGGAAAATTCCATGTTTCCCAAGGGAAAAAAAAAGAAAGCAGGATAAGGCACAGGACTTCTTGGACAAAGTGTAGGTGGAAATCTACAGTACATCAGTGAACTGCAAGTTTCTTACCCTCATTACTTACTATAAGTAAGTACATATTACTTATGAGATTTGAAGTGTTTGCTCTTTTCATCTTGCCACCATATGACAAGATCGTTCAGCAAAAAGGCTACCTATTCCCTTTTCTCAGTTATTTAAGAAAAAATACACAAGCCAGATGCATTATTTCATATGTTTGATTACATTGGGCAACTGTGATTTGCCAAACTAACAATTCTTCATTTCATGTTGAACCTGTCTTTTGTTAAACACCAGCTATTGCCTGGCTGCTTCCCACCATGCTGTTTTTATTAATTCTGTTGTAGGTCTGCTTCTTTTGCTGTTTCTTTTCTGTGCCTTCATTCTCAAAATATCTTTGAAATATTGCATTTAGCTGCTGACATAGAGTTATTAATCTTCTGAAGTCCACAGTATTCCCCAAGTCTGTATATTTGTCCTCATCTTCAATGTTCCTCTGATTTAACTGTTCCATTTTGTTTTGACTTTTGATTATCCCAGGGCCCGATTGGTATGGATGGAAAGCTGGTAGGTGATTTGTTCAAAACCAGTGTAATTTAGGTCTTGCATATATTCCGTCTTTGCTCTTTTAATTACTCACGCTGAAATGTAGGCTAGTCACATACTGGCTTCCTTCAGAATAACTTTCTTCAACCCTAGTAGCATGGATTTTCAATGTATTGCTGAAAAGCCGCTTCATCTTTTGTGTCTATCCAAGAAAATGGGGGTTAGCTGTGCTACTCCTGTTTCCTTATCATTTTCTGTCTGAATTAGATTGGAAAACAGATGTTCCCACTTGGGTGCTCTGCCCAGGGAATGCTTCACAAGTGTAGTTCAGTGGGGTCCTTCAAAGAGCAGGATATCCCTTCTGACCACTTATCTGTGATTCTTGCTGGTTTCCTTTTTCCACAAATTCTTAACTTTTGTGTTTTCTCTACCTGGATTTTGTATGCTGATTAGATATGAACAGCCTCATGTTTCATAATAACTGCATTTGTATGATATTCAAGATATTCTTTAGGAATATGCTGCTTGAATTAAGTTAGAATTAACCTTTAATTTTATACCATGCATTTTTTAATGCACTTTTACTTGTGTGTATATTTGTATAGCTACACGTTTGGTTGTGTGAGCCTGGAAGTTTATGTTCCCAGCTCTTTAAAGATTAACACCATGGAAAAGGTGTAAAAATCCAGTTTCTGCACTTTCTCGCTCTTGCTTTTGCTCCCTCTTTCTCCTTTTCCAGGATAGGCGTTTTCATTGATATCCTGGATACTTACTTTCTTTCTGTACTTTTACAAGCCCCTATCTCCTTTTCAAGCTCCACTTGTTGACTTGCCGTCAAGAAAACTTTCATTTTCTTCTCTTAAGACTTTTGCTGTGCTCCTTGAGGTTTATTTCCACTATTAAGTAACTTGTCTGTAAAGTTTGCAGCACCCAGTCAGTAGGCTTTTTCTTTAATCTCCTCTCTTAGCAGACTGATAGCTTACCTGTTAACTTCAGCCACCCCATGTGTGTTTCCTTTTATTGTTTCAGTATCATCTGTGTATCTGCAGCTAATATTAGGTTAAATTGCTAGGAAGGGATTAACTATCAGCAGTGGATGAGCTTCCATCATGGTACATAGGCTGCTGCATGTAACCTGTTCTTTACCTCAAAATAGTGTATTAAGCTAGTAAATAGGAATAAGGAGGGGAAAATTGCTCTGAAGATTTTGCCTGAAACCATGACATATTATGCAGCTAAACCCACTCTAGCCATGGAGATTAAAAAAACCCAACAAAATCAACATTCAGTACGAATAATCAAATATGTGAGTAATGATCCAGAGGTTCAAAGCAGCAACAGTGAAAATGTACCTGATCAGTTACTGGTATTGGGACTGATCCCTAAATGCCTGCAAAAAACACCAGTCAGGTGGTAGCTACAATGAATGAATTTTAGAGTATGTAACGGGTTTGAATAAAGAGATGTTCTTTCTAAGAGATTTGAAAAAAAGCAGAGTAATGTTGGCTTTTCCTTAAGAGTATTTTCACCCTGTTAGTTATCTGAAATTTAGAGAAACACTTCCAGCTAAAATGTTTTGATCCACAAGTAACATGAACTGGAGGTGATTTATGCAGCAATGAACCAAGGGTGATTTCTGCAGTCCTGGGGTCATTTTGGGGACACAAACAGATGAATTGCTCAAATGTATTATAATATCAGATTGAATTTATGTTAGATGATTTTTTTAATGAACGCAAAAGTAACTCACGGAGCTTTATTCCTGATCCTTTCACAACATACAAAAATGTGAGAAGGCAAAATTAACAGCCCTTTTTTGTCTCACGCATTTTGAATTGCTGTTGTGTGACAGTGAGCCTTAGCAATCACAAAGGTCACTATTTTGATGCCTTTCTACCTGTACCTAAGAAGAGCTGATGAGTTCCATAATTTAGCGCTTGCTGAATCCTCTGGGTAGTGTCACTGGATCACTAGTGAGAAGGGAAAATTACACAGTGACTGCAGTGGCTGGTAGGGGAAGGAGTAGCTAAGATCATACAGAAATACTGAAGGATTGGGAACCATTGTAAAAACCATAAAATAGTTACCTTCACTAATGTAAAGATCCTTCCATGATAAAGGAGCTCATAGGCAACAGGTTAAAAAAATCCTGCTAAGAGTACCTTTGTAACCTTTCATCATATGCATTTGCAACTAAATGCAATATAACTGCAATATTGACAGCATATATAAACTGAGAACCGTGTGACTGTTATATTCCCCAATATCTCATAGAATTCTCTGCCTAAAAAATCATTGCCATATAAAAATTGATTTTCTAGCTTTCCTCTCTCTGTACCACATAAAAGTAAGTATAAATGCACAGCAACAGAAGGGCGAACTGGTGATGTTGTTGAGTCTGAGAGTAGAGAACACTTTCATGGGAGCATGATTCCAACCCTCACATTCAATTCAGGATATGCTTGTGTTATGTGTGTATGTCTTGTATCTCATACATATAGCATGTACCATGTGGGCAATTAGCAGCCTTGATGTCTTACGCTGAAGAAAAAAGTCAATTTTCAAATCTCTTTGGTTAAATATATATGTATATATTCTGTTTATTTGCTTTCTATCACTTAAAATCAACTTTTTTGTTGCAACATTTTGGTAATTTCAAACCTTCACTTATGTTTTGGGTTTTTTTAGTATATATGCATTGGAGACAGCTTTTAATGATTTGGCCAAAATGTATTACAACATTAGATATACTTGTGAGCAAATGTATTCTAAGGTTTATATATAAAGTTTGCATGCAGAGGCCTCAATTTAGATAATTTATATGAATTAATGTACCAGCAATACTGCATCAGTAAGCAATTCATGATGATTTTAAGATCAGGTATAGCATATAATAGATTAAAACCCCCTATGATGGGAAGATTGAAGTAAAGTCTGAGTGCTGAGGAGTCTCAATCATATTCATTAGCCCAGCGTGATGTGTAACTTCATAGAACTCACCAGTTCAGAAATCTTTACTTTATATTAGAACTTGCAAACTTCAGACAATAATTTTATTTTTTTTTAACCTCTACGATGCAGTGTTGTCCTAAGGAACTAATATAAAACTGCAGCATCTACAACAAGGAATGCTTTAGGCTGCATTCAGTGTAAAGGTTAGACAGCCAAATAATTCTGTATTTTACCATTATTCCTCTGTAACGTAATTTCTAATATTTCTTGTATTTAAAAAGATATTTTAAATTTTATATATATATTTTTTTTTTAATTTAGAGCAAAAGGTCTTATAAGTAGCTAAAAGAAACCCCAAACAACATTTTGTTCGGCTGCATTTCTTGTACATAATTGTTTCCAGTTATAATGTTTTTTCCCCCATCACCTTTAAAATCACACAGAATCACAGAATGGTTGAAGTTGGAAGGGACCTCTGAAAGTCATCTGGCTCCAGCAGAGCTATCTAGAGCAGCTTACCTAGGATCATGTCCAGAAAGTCATCTGGCTCCAGCAGAGCTATCTAGAGCAGCTTACCTAGGATCATGTCCAGATTTTGAACATCTTCAAGAACAGGGGCTCCACAATCTCCTTTGTGCCTGTGCTTGAGTATCCCCGCAGTAAGAAAAGTGTTTCCTGATGTTCAGACAAAAAAGTTTCCACTCTCTGTAGCAATACTTCCTAGCTAAAGTGAAGAGATTTTATAAAATAATTCTCCATGCTCAGTTTTTGTCAACAGAAGGAAACAGTTTCAGTTCAACTGAAATATGAAAGTGTCATAAAACACTAAAAGCTAAGCTAGCCCTAAGAGTTTAAAGAAATTCTCTCTTTATAGAGAGAAATATGTAAATATTTGTCTCTGTCTTACAGTGTGAGCTGATTGTCTGGGTGATGTAGTCCATAGTCACAGCTACTATAAAGTTTGATAAAATAATTCTGCTTCATGCCAATAATTTTTAATAAGTGGTCTAAAATAACGGATGACTTTCACTGGCTGTCCTAGGCTAGGGACCTTACTGATAGGAAGTCTTCTCTGTAAGGGTATGCAGTGACAAGAGATACATACTGCTCCTCAGTGGTCAAAGGGTGCCTCTCCAGTTTCCTAAACTGGTCTGAAGGGGATGTTGATAAATAAGGGAGAGGAAATGCATCAGCTGTCTCTTGGGCTGACTGAAAAAGGTTTATCTACTTCTGGCTGGCTGGTTTAAATTTTGGTTATACTTACTTAGAACTGTGGTGCTTGCAGCAAAGGCAGAAAGACTGTTGTTTGTTCAACAACGTGTTCTTCCAGTTCTGAGACTTTGTTCATTCAATAAGCAGTAATTACCACCTCCTTGAAACGTGGTGCGGAGCCATAATAGAGAAAAAAACCCGAATACCTGCTTCTAAATCAGCTCAGCATCTGTGGATTCTTTCTCACTTGAGAATTGCTAAATTAGGTCTTTCTGTCGCTTCTAAATTGTTATGACTGTCTAAAATACAAAGTTTCTCAAATGCAGTTTCAGTGATATGTTATTGTAATTTGTTTATAGAATCAGTTGCCAGAAAGTTCATCAGTTTGAGCTAAAACCTTCAAATTCAATATAGACTGAAGAGTCAAAAATCTGAGTTCAATACAGTTACTATATTTTTTATTATCTCCTTATTAGAAAGGACTGTAACTATTTTCTACTATTAGGAGTTAATCCTTGCCATAACTTTCCATAACCTTTTCTTTTTCTTGTTTTTTCAGGGTCAGCCCGGTCCTCAAGTAAGTGCTATCTTATTTTCCTACATAAGTAATAGGTAGATACAGGGCCCACCAAACTCAGGTTATCTACAAAGTATTGGGATTTTTTTTTTTTTAATCCTACTGTAGTAAGCTAGAAACTGGTAACCATTGCATAATTCAGCAAGGCAAATATTTCCCAAGAGAGAAACATGCCCCCCTGATATGGTTGAGTTCCCTCAGCTGTTTGACCAGATGGTGGGGTTAACAACGTAATACTGAATAAAGCAAATCTCCTAACTATGGCTTGAAACTTTGCCACTGAGCTTTAAAGCAAGATAAAATAACTTAGCAAATGTGTAGCAAATGTAATACTTCAACTGCTTATTAATCACATGCTAATAATGTTGCTATAATCCAGGCAGCCCTCAGTTATTTTAAATATTGCACTGCTAGCTATTTTGATTAATTATATACACTGCTTTGAATTAGTTCTGCTTTATTTGAAATAGTAGAACTTTGTCTTGTGAGCTGTAATTGAAGACATGGAAATATAGGGACCAAACTTCAGTTCTAAGGTAGAAATAGGCCAGCAGAAAGGAAACATTATGTATAGCAAAAATTAAATGCGAATTATTTCAGTGAAAGAGGGCTATAAAAATGTGAAGGAACAAGGAAATAGACAAGAAAAAAAAAAAAAAGAAAGCCAATGCCAAAGCCCAGCTTACTGAACTCAGTTGAAAAATTCAATCTCTTTGTGTACTCCAGATGCTGTGTAGGAAGCTTTGGTCTATGGGACCGTCTTTGCACAAGTGAGTTGCCTGAACCAGGATTTCTGTGAGGGCCTTTTATATTTCAGAATCATAACTGAAAGTTAAAACTTTACTGGCTTTTTGACTGACAATTTCTTAAGTTAAGATTTTCGTTATGGGAAGCAAGCACTTCTTTCAGATTTTTTTTAGTTTTAATCATTATTCTCTGTTGAAAGACACTGTGTTAGTGTCTTTCCACTTAGTCTGAATGCCCAGTATCCTTGCAGTAGCAGGCTCCATTTAACAGTATTGTATAAGAAGTCTGTATGATATTGGAAATGACCACTGCCTGTAGCACTTAGGTTTCACAGTAGGCTGTTGATGTGTGGACTACACAGAGAGAGAGAGAGAGGTATCTTCGACCTCTGTGCTGCTGGGGGTTGATGAAGAGGGAGATTGTAATTCTGTATGGCACTCTAGCTCTGAACAAGCTCTGTTGAGGACCTGAGGTATATACTTGAGCCCATGGGCTGCCCTATAGTTGATGTTGACTTGTGCTGCCAGCCATGTCTTTTCCTTCTGGTTTTGGATCCCCACCTCCCACATTTCAGTTGCTTAGCAAGTGTCTCTTGCTTGTAAACAGCTGCTCAGTCTTTGGAACACATATCTCTACATGAAATGCCCTGAGGTAGCTGTAGGCAAAGAACCACAGTGGAGATTGCAGTATTCAGTGCAGTTTCAAGGGCAGAAAGGCAGAGAAATCTTGTTGTGATTGTAAGAGAAGTGAGGTGCAAACCATAGGAAAAAACCACTAAAAATTCCCCCCTCCCCCCCAATTGTATTAAGAGAGAATTCTTACATCCTAACTTCAGTAACTCCTCCCAGTGGAAGTGCTCACCTCTGTGTCATTGCCATTATTCCGAGCAACACATACCATTATTCTTATTAATGCCTTTTCCTTCTTTTGAGCTCAAGGTGCACTTATTGTGTCAGGAGGATATGTATTTTGTACTTTGACTGGCTGATTGAGTCCAGCTATAATTCTTGCAAGTGCACTGGTGGGGAAGTCAAAGTGGCATCCGACAGTCAAGAGTCGTGTTTGGCTTAAGGTCAAGATGCCTAAACCTAGAAGCTTGTGCGCCAATGTTGACATACGGGGTGCCTAAGCACTCCTTGCAGTCAATGAAGGTTAAGTCAATACTCAGAGCACCTAGAAACCTGTTCAGCTCATTGTAAACTCCTCAGACTCAATTATGTTGCCTGCATATAGGCATTTGTTGCTGCGTGAGATGATCCAGCGTCTCCAGCCTAGCCACTGGCTGTGTTATGTACAAAGGCTGGAGTCTGTGTTGGACCACTGTTGTAGCTGTCAGTCACGGGCAGCTGTCTTGGATACCTAGAGAATCTCTCACATAACACTGGCTGCATACACTGGTGCCTCTTAACTCCGGATTCTGATTGTAGGCGGCTACTGAATCAGATAACTATTCTGCTGAATTGCTTCCTAGACAGTGTGGACATCTACATGTCTCAGGCAACTACATGTAGGCTGTACATTTAGATGTCTTTCCCCTTAAACTAAAACTCAGATCCGAATGATGAGACAAGCATTTTTTTAAATATTGAAAGCTGTGGTTGAAAATCTCAAGACTTTTAAAAATTAAGTTTAAAGTATCAACAGAAAAAGGAATCTTTTTACAAACAGATAAAATAAGTCAAACTCTCTTGGTTTGTCCTTAAAATAATGCAGACATTTCAGCCAGGTATGATTGTCAGCGATTTCCCTGGTCTTAACCATGTCCATAAGAAATTCAAAATTAAAAATATTGTCAGTTTGGTTAGTAATTAAAGGCTTCCTGGCTTCAAACAACAAAATTGTTATTCTGACTAGAGAAACACATAGAAAGTTTCTGATGTCATAGCCATGTAAGTCCACACTAAGATCAGAGATTCTGATCTTTTCTCTGCTCAGTGTTTTACTAACACCTATCCTTTTTTGCTCTGGTTTTCCAAAAGTACACACTAAATTCACTCAACACTTAAAAATTAATGCACACAAATATAAATCCATAACAGATCATTAACACCTCCTGTCTTTTTCTCTTTAATTTTTTACTGCTTATTTTCTTCAAAATTATGTAACAGAAGATAATTTTGCTTCATATATTCCCATTTTAAGTAACAAGAAGCTTTATTACATCTCAAGGCTTTTTTTTCTTTTTTTTTTTTTTCCAGAAAAAACTTATTTTTCTGTTGTATCTCTGAAAAGTAAAAGCCTTAATCAACAGCTAAAATATTTCTAGCATAACCTCTAAAAAATAAAGTTCCTTCTTATGATTTTGGCTTTCTATTAAAAAGAGAGTTGTTTTAAATACCATCTAAGCTGTGTTTCTTTGTAGAAGAACAAGTAATAAAATATTTAATAGTTTTGCTGAAACTTATGTTCTGGCATTTGAATGACCTCCAAGAATATCTGCTTTTTCTTCTCTAGAATGTAAATAAGTGTTTGGATTACCTTGTACCAGAAAGGTTTCTTTTCCCAGTAAATCTGTACAACCAAATTCTGCCCATGCATCCTCTATTTGAAATAATGGAAGTATTCCTGTTTGTCAAATAACAGGGTTTAGCTTCTAGTCTAAAGTTAATTCCGTAAAAAATGTATTGTCTGGGTAAAGAGAGAAGGCTCACTATTTTTAACTTTTTTGTTTGTTTAAAAGTGAAGTTCATCTAAATACTGGAAACCAATGCTTTCAGTATTATGGTGAAGAAAGCCAAAATAATCCTGTAAAAAGTCTTGCTGAACCAGAACTAATAATAATTATAAATGTAGGGTGGTAGGGTGGTGTTTAGGTGTAACCTTGTCTCAGTCAGCCACTGTTTTTATCTGGGGGGCAATATCCTCTCCCTGGCCTATCTCTAGCGCAACAGAATTTCTCTCTCATGTCAGCACACATGATCACTCTCTGTGTGGGACTTTGAGATACAGCAGCCTCACAGATGCTTCTCCCTCTTCTTTGGCAGCCATCCAAATCTGCACTAGAAATGGACAAAATATTAATGATTGATATTTGTTTTCATGGGATTCTTGTTTTCCTTTGTGTGAAATGTCCATGGACGTGATGTTATAACAGTCTGAAATTTTCCAGTGTATGATAAAGGGTTACCACAGCAATTCTGGTGAAAAATGCATGTGTGTGTCTTTTTCACCATCAAGCTTTAGGGTATGTCACTGGAGTATTTTTAATTTCTGATTACAGAAATTCTGATTCATGGTTAAACTGGCTATTACTGGCTTGTGCTGTCGACAGAGTTGGTGGGAACCATTTTAACTTTTAGTTTTCTGGTCTTTGTCAAAGGACAAAGAAACACAGTCAGCAGGACATAGGCCATAGTTTTGAGCAGTTCTGGAAGGCAGCAGTCTATGGAAGAGATTTTTCATTTTCTAGAGAACAGCATGATGCTAGGGACACTCCTAGACCTTAGAAAAGAATTGAGTATCTGGCAGCAGGGAGGATGGAAAAGAAGTTGTGTAAAGAAAATGCATTTTAATTCCTGGTGAGTTTCCCTTTCAGTTTTGGTAGTTCAGATAGTCATCTGCATTCCAAGACTTATTAAATGTGCTTTTATGGCTATGAGCAAGGTACATAATATGTCTTATTGACTAAAGCTGCAAAGTACCTGTCAGACCCTTGGAGTTGGACATGCTTCTTTTGTTCTGATCACCGTAAATTGAGGCGTAAGCTCCATATTACTTGCTTCCAGCAGTTTGCTTTCAGGAATGCCTCAAGGCTCTTTACTTACATGGAGAGTGGGGGAAGAAGGCAGGAAATACTCCTAAAAAGGAAAAAATCAACCTAAGATTGAAGAAATAGTTCATCAGCTTGAGAGATATAGTGCAGTAATGTTGCTTTTCTTGAGAGAAGCCCAGTGGTTGTACCTAGGCCATTAGCTGTTCCCACTGTAGAGAATGATCTTGTGGGGTGCTTCTCCTTCTAGAAACTGATATCCTAAGCTCCTCTGTAAACTTCTGATCCTGCTGAAGGATTGTATATGCAAATGCTAATCTGCTTTTGAGTTGCAAGTTGCAACTCGGTCGGATTTTGCTGTCAAACTTTAACAATTAGTTTATTAACATCAGGTAGCAGATTTGTGAAAGTCTGTTTCTTGCTTTTTTTGTATGAATAACAAAGTTAATTCCTTGATCCCTCTGCTGATAATAATAATTTACAATAAATTTTGAGATCAGAAATTAATCTTAGCTGAGGGCATCAGATAAATAAACAAGTTTGTAATAAATTTCATATGGATTTACTATGCAGAGTTTTGCTATTTGCTTACCATTCTCCTTTCTAAAATGGTAATAGAATTTGTAAACACTATTGAAATTGTGAGATCTCTTTAGGAAACAGCCTATATTGATTTGTGAACATGAAGAAACAAAAGCCATTATCATGGCTTTTCATTTTATTTTAGTTGCTAAAATGAACCACATCAGAGAATGTGGGATGAGAAATCATACTCAAAACTCCATGTTTACTGGGTGCATACATGTTTATGGCAGAAAAGATGCAAGAAATTTATCTTCCCAGAAAGAGCTGATGCATTTAATGGTATTAAAGTATGATGCTTTCTCAGCATCATATGTAGTAAAACAGAAGTTAATATTGTTAAAAGGCACTGACAACAACAATGAGCACTTTCAAAATATAAACCACTTCAGTTTCCCTTGGTAGACTTAAGCACATGTGTAAACCAGGATAGCTGTGAATATGAAATGGTTTTTTGGCTATGCAGGTAGTGTTAGCGCAAATAACAGGATTCATTGTTCTGGGAAGAAGAGAGCACAGAATCAGAGATTTAGGGGCGAATTGTTCTGAATCATCAGTTTTACCAAGACTAAGGAAGCACCATACAAAATTAAAAAAGGCTGAGGGGAGTAAATTCCAGTCATCAACAAGCAAAATTCTCATAGCATTTGATACTGTACTCTGTTTCCAACATGGTTTTTTGTCTTTTCCCACCCTTTTGTCAGGAATTGCAAAGGAGCCTCTAATGACAGATTAATGACTTCCCCACAATATGCTGCTAAGTGAACTTAGTTGGGGATAATTAGACTTCTTTGAGCTCTGCTCATCAGGCTCTGTCAGACACCCAAGGGAAGGACAGACCCCTACCCCAGCTGTGCTACTGTGTTCTTTTACCTACTGATAAGCGTGCTTTTTTGACTTACAATTTCAGTAACTATCTTGTGCTGAAAGAGCAAGATGTTCAAATGTTCCACAGCATTTCCTGGAACAGATAATTTATTTCTGATTTTCTTGCTTGATTCAGAAAAATATATCAGATTTGAATTTTACAATTAACAGTTCGATCTAGGTTTTGATTTTCTACAAACACAAAATTTGGAATATTCATTATACAGAATTCTGTGGAAAGGGCATTTCATGCAACATTATATAGGCTCTAGGTGTCCTTGTAAAGTAAATTCTGCTCCTAGGAAACTGGCTTCTTTTATTGAACCTGAAGATCTCCTTTCAGAGTAGCTATATGCAAGAGATGAAGAAATATTGGAAGATAAGTTTTGAGAATTTAGTTGAGTGTAAGTTGTTTGGCCCATAACTTTTAGAAGTTGATCCCCTCATTTTGTAGTTCATATAGTGACAATTTATGATACTGTTACTGTAAAAACCGAATTTCTGGAATAAAACAGTGCATATCACTAATATATAAAACTTCAAAAGAAAACAGGACAGCTTTTTATTTGTAGGGTGTTACCAACTTTTTTTTCATTGTGGCATCATTAATTTCTGAAAAGAATTGGGTTTATTTTAATAAAATAAACATGAAAGTCTGATTCACTGGTTACATATGCTAGCATAAATGTTATGGGGAGTCACAAATTAACATTCCATCTATTCATCTAGAAGGCAGATGTCACCAGGGCACATTAGATCTTCTAACAGCAAGTGCGAAACTGTGAAGCAAAAATTACTTGTAAGCCTTAATTTGGTGAAGCATCACTTAGCTTAACATAGTACATATGAGTACAAAAAAGCAATTGCAAGCCTAGTACTGTGGTTCTGTTATGAGATGTACAAAGGGTTGTCAAAATATAATTAAGGACCCTGAAAATATTTCTTGTATTCCTAAATCATTTCTTTATCGGATGACCTTTGTATTTTCTTCCTTCTATTCTACAGATGGCAGAAATACACTAGTGTGTTCTGTGTTTTATTAGGAATTATGTCACAGCAAAGTATTGCACTGTGTTCAGGAATATTATATAGTATTTTACTATCCTGCTGCACGTGTTTTTAATTTGATATTAAACTCATGCTGGCTTATTGTTTTTACTGATCTTCCTGCTGTATTTCAGTTGAATTCCAGTTCAATTTGTTGCAGATCCCAGTAGTTTCACTATCTGTGTGTGGGGGGGGGGGATAAAAATCAAGAGTTCTAAAAATGTGTATTTCATCAAGCTTATTGTGACTTAAAGATAGTGCTGTGATATTCAAAGACCTTGGTTTTCAAAATATTAGGGTTTCCTTGAAACCTGTTATCTGGCCAGAGACCTGGTGATGTTTTTGATGGAAGTTTGAAAGTCCTATAAACTAGAGCAGACCTGGGAGATTTGGATCTCAGACTGCTATATGGAAGCTTCAAAATTTTTATTTTCCATTATAAAGTGACACTTCTGTGAATTGAAATTTTACTTTAAGCAACTTTATATGTTAGGAAAAATGCTTCAGGTTTTTTATATTGAATTGATGGTGGCATGAAGAGCTGTGGTGGTATGTTATTCTCTCCTGTAAGCATGAGTCAAGTTTGGAGGAGAAAAGGAAATAAAAATAGAAACTGCAGCAATTACTTTTGTTGGAGTGTTTTGTGTACTGCCAGTAACGTTATTAACGACCACGGCATGGAAGTGTCCATTTGGTTTGTGAGCTTTAATCTAGAGTGCTATGTTTGAAAAATGCTTTGTCTGTCCCTGCAATAGCTTAGGAGTTCCTAGTAATCTTTTTTACTGAGATCCATGAGTAACGTTCAAGAGCTGTTAGCTACTGAGAAACATGTAGGAGAATCACGTATTTTCAGAAATACAATCCAGTTATATTGCCCAGTATGTCTGCTAGTGATCATTTGCCAAAAAGAATGAATATCCATTTAAGAAGACATATATATATGTGTGTAATTTCCCCTGAAGATGTTCCGAATTTTGTAGACCAAACTGTTAGTCTTGAGGAGAAAACAGTTTTGTTTTTAAACAACTTTATGTTGTCTTAAATTGCTTCCTGTATAAAATCCCAGCCTTAAAGGCTATAAAAATATATTCAGTGATCTCACTTTTACATATGTCCATGTATAAAAGTATGTGTATGTTTGTAGTTGATATCAAAATTCATTTGTACTTATCCCGTGTTTTAACTCAAACTTCACAAATCCGAGCAGTTCTCAAAACATGTCTATGAATCATGTCATTGCAGTTTTCCCCTTTGTAGATGAGAAAATTGGGGAAGATAAAAAAAAACTTTAGTTCTCCTGCTGGCATTTGTTTGTCTTATTGTAAATGAAATATTATTTTATATGCTATTTTTATGTGCTTTTATTTCTATATGTTCTTTAATGTCAAATAAAAGGGCTGACACATCCCCATCAAGACTCAAATTATGACTTAGAGTGTCAAGTCTTTGCCTCTTTCAGCAATGCCTTGTAGTTTGGAGACATTTGCAGTAACCTAATGCTTGGAGGTCACCTCAGCTGGGTTTGTGCAGTGTAGCTGTTATCATGATGTTTATCAGGCAGTTCTTGTGAAAAGGCTTTTTCTGGCTACCAGTGGAGGCTGGTGTGCGCAGAAACTATTTAAGGGACTGCAGGATGTGCAAGAGAGGGGATAGGAAAGAAAGAAGAAGATCCTTGGAGGAATATATGGTATTTTGCTGAAACATGTTTTCCCCAAGCATTAGCATACGCTTAAGTTTAAAAAGTTACCTAGTTTGTGAAATAATTTGATTGCTCTTAATCTGTGGAGGTCTTTTCTGTCCCTTGGGGGTTTTTTTACATGGCTATGGCTTTATACTGCTATTTTAGTGCCATTTTCTTTTAACCATTCATGTTTTTCAGTAATCTAATACACCACATCTTTCACAACAGCATTTTATAGTAGCATTTGCAGACAACACTAAAAGAATTTCTAAATCTTTCTTTGACATTCTACTGCCTTGGATGAGCAAATGTCTCCTATACTGAGTAGCCAAGTTTGCTAAAGAAAAAACAAGTGTATCTAAAGTATGCTTTGCCTTTGAAATACTGAGTGAAACTCAGGGCATTGCAGCTGAAATGGAAGACAATAAATGGAAGAATGGAATTTACCTTCCCTGTTTCAAAGTCCGTGTTAGAATCCTCTTGGTGAAAATAAGTTTAGTGTTGAAATGCATGGTAGTGGCAAAACCTGGTTTGGATGTGAGCTGTGCATGTTTCCTTGTTCGGCCTTTAATACTTTAATGTGAGTATGCCTTGATATGATAACAGGTACAGGCCAAGAGTCTTCTGAAAGCTGCCTTGTTTTGAAACTAGTCCATATTTCAAATGGATGAACAGAGAAGGTTATTTGGTATTTTAATTATCTGTTTCTGTGTAGTTATGATTTTTTTGTAGAGCTGGACCCTATGCAGCATCTGATAATGAAGTTCATGAATCTTCTAGATCCAACTGCTGGTCAAAGGAGGATCTGCCTGGTAGATATTTGTGTGCTATTTCATCCCATGGTAGTAATGGAGACAGTAAAGTTGAAATATCCAAAAGGCTAGGGAGCTTGGAAGATGTATTTCGATGACCAGTAGGTACTTCTCTTGTAGGTAGTGACCAGCAGTGGTAAATCATTCCTCTGGAACTCCCCCCTTCCCTTGCTTTAATCCCTTGTCTGTTTTCTTCAAAATACTTGCCATTTGGCCTGACATGCTCATCAAAAAGGTTCTTTTAAGCCAAACAAAAAGACTAAGTGAGCAAACGCCACAGTCATTTCAGCTGAGTTATCTACTAGGCCAGTAAGCAATCAGGAAAGCACCAGAGGTATTTGAATTACAGAAGCCACTGTTCAAGTTTTAGGTAAAAAATAACTGAAGCATTAGAATAGGAGCTACTGTTTCTGAAAATAACAGGAAGTTGTTAACTCCCATTGAGGAACTGTTTTCTTACTAAGCTTCTAGGAATACAGAAGAGAGCTGGCCAAAGGAAGTATAAAAAATATTTAATGGTGACTTTTTATCTCAAAAATCTGGAGAAGGGATTTCATGAGTCTGATTGGCAGAACATGTAGGCTTTTTCCTTTTCAATTTCTATTGTGTTGGGAAAGAAAGCCAGAATGTATTTTCATATTCCCTGCAGTTTTATAAGCCCTAAATTCCACTGGAGTAGATTGGTCTTCCTTTTATGGTTTTGTTTGCTGGTTTTTGTTGTTGTTGTTTTGTGTTTTGGGTTGTTTTTTTCTTTTTCCTCAAGTTCTTATTTGGTTTTGGGGCATATTAGCTGTTTCCATAAAATAGAATGTTTTAATTGGGTTCAAGACATCAATACTTAATGTTTCTCCTTAGACCAGGGTGCCAGAAGTATATAACTATTTTAAGATAGCATGTGATGCTTTTGCAAGTCTCAGGTGGACACGTAATGAGACAGGGATCTGCTGGTAGATTGGTGGAAGAGGAAGACTGAAACAGTCCGTATCAAAAACGTCTCATTTTCAGAATGTTTTATAAACCAAATACTGAACACTGTAAAACTGGTATTATGTTGTATTGTCATTAAAAACATTCTTGAAAATCATAAATTGAACGCTAAAAAATTCTGAGACTTCAATGGAAATAGCAAGTATAACAGTAATAGTAAAAAAGCTCCCTGTTTCAGTCTGTTTTGTGAATTTTGATTCTGTAGGGCACACAAGTTATGTTTTCCTGCAGTTCTGAGTGTCAGCCAAAATTTGTGTGCTTATGTGTTTTTGATGTAACCAAGATTACGTGTTTGTATCTTCCTTGCACCTATGATGCTATTAAAATCAGAAACTCTCTTTGTTTTCTTACAACATGACAGATATAGCAATATTAGATCTTCTCATATCTATTTTCATGTCCTGTTTTACTTGTTTACAAGAGTGGAATTTCCTTTGTTCTGTTGGTTTTTGGGGGTTTTGGTTTTTTTTTTTACAGTATTGCATCAAATCTCGAACATCATCAGTAAACTTGTGTTTATCTGAAAAATAGTAGAATATGAAGGTACACTGTGGACAAGGCAATGAGGGCCTAGGCTCAGGAAATACTTGTATTACAGTGCATTGAGCATTAAGTGGAAGTCAGGAGGTTTTTGATGTTACCTGAAGCCATTTTCTTATCTCTAATAATGTGCCAATTTTTTCTGTCACCATGTAGTAGGTGTTACTGGCATGTACAGCAGCTCTTTGATTCACAAGAAATTTAACAGATTCAGATAGTAGTTGCTTAAATTAATTTGTGAAAATAGTAAAGCCAATCCTAGTTTTTTCATGCTCAGGAAATGGGTACATATTCATATACCCTTCATACCACAGGGTCTTTTTCGGACTATCTGTGTTGAGTTTCATACGTTTCCAAAGGAAACCATTATGTTTGTGTGTAGAAGGGGGGCAGGGTTTGGGAAGAAGGGGATGGAGAAGATGACAGTCTTACTGATTAATCAAAGGAAGAAAGTATGTCAGAGGAAGAAGAGGAGACGTCCTCTAGCACGCTCTTTCTTGGGACACTGAGCCTTATGCTTCTTCCTGGGTACTGAATTAGTCAGTTAGTGGTGACCCTTTTGCAGCTTGTGATGCAATCTGATTTTTGTGAGCAACATTATAAATTCCAAGAAAAGCACCCCATCCTGAGCTCAACAAGAGCACTGCATGAGAAACAAATGTCTAAATTACAGAGTAAATGCTTTCTTGACACATTTGGGGTTGATTGTGTTCTCTTGCCTGCAGTTTATGGACTTGTATGATTTATATATTGGTATAAATCACTGACCTCTGAATACAGTTGTATGAATTTTACAGTAGGAGTCACAATGTGCTTGATGTGAGTGTTAACTGAGCTGTTTGTCCAGATTGCTATATATATATCAGTTTTATATTTCTCAGATTAGATCATTTACGTAACGTTTTTTAGGTCAGTTGCCATTATTGTGTCAAATATTCAGGTTTCTTTTTCTCTGCCTTAAGATATTTAAAAAAAAACTTTAGAATATAAAGGGAGCAAATGAAAGATTGGTAAGAGTCTTTTGAGTGGTGGTTGTTTTTTTTCTTTAAAGTTTTCACCATAATTCAGTCATATCACAGGGGAAGAACACAACTTGTAAAAAAGAAGGGACTTCAGCAGTGGAAACAGTTGAGATTCACTGGAAATTCTTGTAAGCGCTTGTAAAATTGATGCAAGGTGAGATGTTGGCATTGTAAACTAGCATATGTAAACACTGGCTGAAAACACGGCCATTGCTCAGTAGTTCAGGGCTTGCATAGTGGGCACAAGACTGAAATGAGTGGAGGAACTTTGAAATAGTTATGAAACACAACTGTGCTTCATAATACTCTGTATAACCTCTTATGATTCAGCATATCTGATCCCAGTATTTTGCAGAAATTACAGGTTAGCCTGGGGACTGTTGTTTCAGACAAGTTCTTGTAATTTGTGGAAGCTGGGAGTCAAATTTCAAAGAAAGAAGAAGTTTGACTTTTGCATCTGATTATTTTGTTATGTGCTGAAGCCACCTTTTACCCTCAAAGTAAATTGCAGTAATTGAATTAACTTAGGCAATATATGGCATGCCATTTAGTAGTGCAAACATAATTAAACTAAGTTGGCAAATTCATTTCCTTCTTGAGTTTGTCTAGATGACATTGGACAGTTTGGTTTGCTTTTCCGTTCATATCTGAAAGCCTACTGTTCCCTTATGCTCCCAGACACACTTTTATTGTGGATACTGTTGCTGCTGGTAGGGATGAATGGCTTGTATGCTCTTTGATCCCAAATGAAAATGAAGGTTGAATCTTGGAAGCTACATTCAGTCCTCTACCTGCCAGGTTGCCTTAGCATGTGGTTGTTGTGGTTGAAATGTAGGAAAGCAGTGACTGTCCCTGAAACGTTATTACCTATGCCTTCTGTGATAGCTCTGTCTGATGGGAGGTGCTGAGTTTGATGTCTCAGGATGATCCCAGTGGGACCTGGGACTGTCGCAGTCCAACTGATTTTGATTGGTTGGTTGGTTTGTTGTCACTGGGGCACTGACAGGTCCTTTTTCCAATGGTGTCATACGGGCTAACAGTCCCAAAAAATCTGAATTTCTCTGTCCTGAGTGTGGAGCTTTCTACCGAACATACAACACTGTTTCTTCTTTGAACCTCTTACTGAAGAGTCTCATACTATAGGTAGCATGCCAATTTTTTGAGCCTTTTGGGTGAGTTTATAGTAGAACTACCTGTATTATGGTTAAAGGCAAATCTGTAGCAACAGGATTGTGGAGAGAATATAAGAGAATTCTGATAATTATGAAAGTTTGTAAAACCAATATAAGTCAAGTATTGGCTTTTGAAGAGCTCCTCTGAATGTAACTATAAAGGTGGCAATGCCTCAAGGGTGGAATACAAAATTAGCATCTTCCAGGGAATGAATTATAAAATTTCAGCTTTATGAAAAAAATGTGCTGATTACACTTAATAAACCCTAAGGGAATATTGCCCAAAGAAAAACTGCAAGGATCAGTCTCCTATTTTCTACTTCTGTGTTCTCTTGCCCTTCTATTCTTGTAGACATATTTATAATACTGTAAAATTTCATCACAGAAGGAAAATGGGATTTTGATAGCCCCCCCAAAAAAAGATCACCTGTCAGTAATGTTGAACATGGCTGTTGAATGGATTTGACCCTTATTTCAGCTTTGTTCTTGGCTGGCAGGTGCCTGGAGACCTTTCAGTCTGCTTTAGAAGACCTTGTTTTAAAAACAGTAGTATTTGTCGCCTAATTATGAATGCAGATTTTGCATGTGTTTGAGATTTACAAGGCTTTGCTTATGTGAAACAGGCTATAAACTCTCCTTGGAAATGTATAGTAGTCTGGAGTAGATAATTACAGTTTGAGAAAAGAGCCTCTGTTTCCAGTGAAAACACTGTAAAGTTATTTCAGAAATGCTCTGACCTCAGACGTTTCATATAACTTACACAAAATGCTTTCACATTTGTTCAGCAGCTAGTGGCTTGATCTCTGCCATCTCATAAACGAAAGCACAGAAGTCTCCCCAGGAAAAAAGCAGCCTGTCTGTGCTGTGGCCTACAAAACTAGTGTTATTTTACTCACTCTGTTCTTTGTGTCTATACCCTTAAACAGAAGAAACCTTGCCCTTCTTTAAACAAATCTGTCTCTTAATCACACCCCACCCCCGCAAACCCGACTTTGCCTCAGATTTTTCTTCCTCCCTGCCTCCACTCAGTGTACACACACTAATAAATTCTGTAGTAAAAACCTTGGGAGAATTTCTCAGCACAAATGGAAAGAAGATGTCAAAGGCTGAAGATAGGAATTTTCTGTTTGAAGTTGCAGAAACAATAGAGGACAATTGAAACAATAGAGGGAAAGCCAGAGATGGGTGAACAAGCCATGAAAGTATTGCATTAATTTTCTTTTGAAGAAGCCCCACTGGTTCTCTTTACTTGCATCCAAAAGAGCTATTTTTGTTTGCATTTGTTTGTTTGTTTTTCAAGACTCTTGAGGAAAATAAAAGCATTGCAAATACAAGTGAAGGGACTCTTGAGAATGTTCACACCAGAAATGCTCTTGTGGCCTTTTGAAAAGTTGTTTTTAACTCCTGATACAATAAAATTATCAGATATTTATGAATAGTTTGTATGAAAAATTTGCCTGCTGGAGGGATGACCTGATAGAAACAATGGTGTGTGGCACTCAGGGAGAGCAAACACCAAGCAATGATAAACAAACTGGAATTCTGAATATGGTGTGGACAGGTAATTTTCAGAAAGTCTTGCACAGAAAAAAGAAGAACTAAATTTAGTTGAAATACATGATTCAGTTGTACTAAAAAGTGTGTTTGAGTATGGACTGGGCTTTCAGAGAACTCTTAACGGAGGAAAATATGCAGGGTAGACGCTGGGGCCACTTCTGCAGCTGGGGATGGTTGAGGATTTTGCCAGCAGTTGTACAAGGGAGACAGCCTACTAGCCCTGCAGATCTGCTGGATGAACCCTCATGTGAGCACACTCTAACTGTTAATTCAGGCAGCTGATGTGATCAGTGCTGCCTTAGTTTCTACCAGCAGGCAGAACTGTAGCAAGCACGCCTCAGAAACGTTCCGAGCCAAAACCCACCAGAAGCAGGGCCACCCCTGGGTGTAAGAATGACATTGAGCATCTGAATGAAGGCAGCAACAACTCCCACGAGTCAACATCTGTCTACAGTCTCAGTCATGTCATGTTACCTATAATTTCATGCCTAAGGCCCAAGAAACAGGAATCTGACTGTAGCAGATAGGGGTCATGCTATTAGCACTTTGCAGCCAATAAGATATTCAGAGCCAGTAATGGCTTGATAATTCGAGGAGATGGAACACATGAGCACAGCCCTTCACTTGTGCTTAGTGTTCATGGTGAAAAAGGCAGTAACAGCCAGCATTGACTGATTTTAGTTCTTCCATCATGCAATTATTGTGTTACTGATGGTATGAGTTTGCAAATTCACAAGCTCGATGGCATGGATGTGTAAATTTTAAAGCAGAACAGCTGAAAACGTGCACTTCTGTAATGTCATGTCAAAGTACATATATGTGGAGTCTCTAGCTAAAAGTAGACAGTGCTGCATGTAGGTTTCAGTATGTATTTGTGTAAACATCTGAACTAGAGAGGAGCAATCAGAGCTAAAGTATAAAAAAAAATAGATGGAGAGACCTGAAAGGTGCAGCAAGGTTGTGTCTATTCATTAAATTATTCTGTTTAATTTGTTTTTAAAGAGGCCAAATGCTTTCAGGGCAATGCAAAGTGGGCGGGGGTCATAGTTAATTGAGCAGATAGTTTCCAGTCAGCTAGCAGCGAGCACTGCCTTTCCTGAAGGAGATGGAGGGATGTCAGGAGGCAGAGTTGTTTCTATGTCCTCTGCAGCAGACTATGCAGATGGCAGGTTATGGAAGGGGAGGCACATGCTTTAACTCCTTGAAAGATTTAGCAACAGATGCTCTTCTCTGTTATGCATCAGAAGCCCTTGAAACTAAGCAGAAAATTGGCTACAATAAGGATTCTCGAAGACTTGCCTGTGGCTGATCACATCTTTAAAACACAGCAGACTGACCTCCCTTCCATTGTGTTTATGTGAACCACATGAATTTTTACAAGGGTTGTTGCTGGCAAACTTTTCTTTGCCTGCATGTGCACACACACACGCACACACACACACACACATGCACACACCCTGCCCCCTTTGTGTTATAGCAGTGGACCATGCTAGCTTGGATGGTTCCTTCTCTGTTTCCAGCTGCTTTCATATATATGTCAGGTCCTCCTTTGTAATGAAACACCTGCATATCTTTCAAAAAGCTGGAGGTAAAGTCTGCATTATGTAAGCAGCCAGTTCTCTGCAGACTGATAACATTTTTATTCACAAGATACTGAAGAGCTGAAGAGCTCTAATCTGAAGAGCTAGTGTTTTAGAAACCGGCTGGTACCTTTATGGAAGGTGCTCAATAAAAATGGAATAGAAAAGGACCTCAGTGTTTTGTGAGTCTATCACCTTACTGTTTGTCAGGTGGTAAGTAACAAATAAGCAGTACTTCTGCAAAAGCGTGTTATACAAAGAGCCTAAAACAGTGTGCTTGAGACTAAACATCAACTTCAGTATTGCCAAAGAAAGGAATGAAAACCCTACTTTTAGATTTCCTAATCCATTTCTCTTTGGCAATCTAAGACAAGGAGGGTGCCAAAATACATGACAGATTTATATGTCTCTGAATTTATTAGCTGCACTGCAAAGAAGTTTTACAGTCTTAGGAAACTTTCTTATCTGATAGGAGATAAACTGTTGTCCCTAACTGAAATCAACAGAAATTTTGTCATTTCAGGCATAGTTTTGCTTGTATAAGTAATCTGATTCTACACACAGGGTTAGCAAACTATTCGATAAATAACTGTGTAGTGTCTATTATTAGTACAGTGAAGAAGCCGTGTCTAGAATAGCCCTGGCATTTGGAGTGAAAAACTGTAGGGAGATACATTGTTGGGAAGAAACTTCAAGTTGGTGCTGACCTGTTTCTTGCTGTGTCCCAGGACTTAATCAGTATCAGTAATTCATCTTTGCTTTTGTTTCTTTCAGGGCCCTCCTGGTCCAAAAGGCGAGAAGGTGAGTGGATGAGTTCTTACAAGGTGAATGGAAAGCTCTCCCAGCATGAACTAAAGAGACCGTTTGTACTGATGCAGTGTAATGTTAGATTATATAAGAGAGCTGGGTAGCACACAGATGCTGTGTTAAACCTATCATCTCATCTTTCCACTTTGCAGGGAGATCAAGGTGATCAGGGCCCTCGGGTAAGCATCTTAAAAAAAATGTTACACTTCCCCTTCGCTGAATAGGCAATTAGTCTTTAGTGCAAAACTAAATTAAATACACTGTCTGAGCTAATTATGCTTATTAGCTGCATTTACCCTGCATGTTGAAGTAAATGTCTGCAGGACAGTAATACTGAACATGACCAGATAGCGTCTGGGAAGATTTGAGTAACGCAATAGTAATGCACTAAAATACACAATTTCCATTATGGGTGGAAGTAGGTTTCTCAGGCATTTTGCTCTGCTGTATAAAAACTGGCTTTCCTAACCAAACTGTTCAGTTTCCCCAGCAATGTGTTCACGCCATGCATGGGCTTATACTATGCAGAGGGCCAGTGGGTTTCTAATAAATGTCCTTCTAGATTTCATGTAAAATATAGCTAATATTTAGTGAATTATAAACACGTATAATGTATGCATGTATTAGCTCTTTTTCCTGACATGTATGTATTTAATATTTTTAATAATAACAATATTATCGCCTGGTAATTATATCCAGACAGTGTGAACATGGTTTAGTTTAGAAAATGTAAAGTTCTTTTAATTTCTCAATATCATGTTTATTTTAACAGAGAAATAGAGAAATACAGGGGTGAAAGTTAAGATAGATTGGCTGTGCTACTTCTCTCTTCTTTACATCTGTGCTTCATTAGAAAGTGCGTGGTTACATTGTTCAGATGATATAGTAACTCTCTTCAGTTACATGTTTATAAATTTTTCCATAACAGTGTGTTCCATGGATTATTTTTTCTGTTAACTGTATTAAACATTTTGAATTCTCAACTTTATTTTATTCAACTGTTTTGTTTCATATAATTTTGGTTTAATTGAATTTTACTTCTTTCAGTCAGTAATGTTATCTAAAATCATAACATGGTTTTACAGCTGATTTTGATGTTGATGCTACCAATGTTAACTACCATGGTGTCCTATTATGCTCTGTGATACAACTGCACTTTATAAAGACAATGGCCTAAGAGCGAAAAGCTTTAAATATTATTTCAGTTGAAACTCAATAAGAAGAATTGGAAAACTACTTCAAGAAGTAAAAGAAAGTAGAGGGTAACAATGTGAGGCACATTATGCTTTTTTCTGAGGTAACAGATATACAGACTAAAGGTTCTGAATAATGTAAGAATTTCCTTTTAACTTCTAAGGAAATTTAGTATCTCTCAGAGGCCATGCTGGGCTATATATTTTGGCTGGCTGTGCTACAGAACTTCATGGAGAATGGCTGGAGAGAGAGGACAGCGGAAGAGAGTGGAGCAGTGCCTGTGGCTTTGGAGAGGATGCTCCATTCAGATGGCATGTCAGAGTTTGTATGTGCAGTTCTGCTTGCACTAAGTGGCCTTACATTCAGAAGAATGTGCGTTCTTACATTCGCAACTGTTACCTTAGATTCGATAGAACAAATGTTGTAGAGCTATTGGAGAGAGATTCAGTAACAAATATGGAAGAGCAATGTTGTAAACAGTATTACATAGCTGAGGACAAGAATCTAGAATTATGAGTGTTGGAGAAGTTTCCAAGGAAAGACTCAGAGGTTTGAACACATGAAAACAAAACAAGCGGGATCAATGCAAGGGAATGACAATGCAGAAATCCTGTCAAAATATTGGAGAGATGTAAGAACTAGAAAGTAGTTAAATGTGTGTGGCTGGAAGTGTTTGCAGTACCCAATAAGAAGATGCAAGTTTGTTCAGTGTTGTAGGTGGAACCTGCAAGGACTGCAGGAGTGTTTATGTCCACTTTACCAAGACATACCCCCTATACTGGCTGGCAGTGGAGTCCTTACTGAACCATACAAAATGGTTATACTTTATGGGTTTGGTAACTCAAGTGCAGATAAAAAGCAGAGAATTTGGGACCTAAGGAATTCATGTATAAGGACATGACAAAGTTGTATCTGCAGCAGCAGCTGTCAGCTGAGACTGAATTCTGTATCTGATTACAGAAAAGGAGTCCAATAACTTCAGCAGTGAAGAGGAAGAGGTGGTGAATAGCACCTTGTGGGCTATCTGAAACTTCACCAGTTTTTTAGTCAATGCATGTTGTAGTAAAGTACTTCCTTTTTAAGTATATGGATCTAACTTGGGTAATTTAACCACTGTTGTTGGTTTTCTCTTTATCAATTTTGAATGTGTTCTACAGCAGCTTCTTTTTTGCCTTGTGTATTTCACCAGTAGTAAGTACTGTGATGCCTCTGACCATTTTATGTTTCATGGTACATCAGTCACCTCCTTTGATGACTGTCTTCAGGGTGAATCTGCTCGACTTGCCAGGGAATTAACAATTTCATTAATGGAAATTCTTTGTGTAAGCCAGTCATGCACCAAATGAAACTAAACCCATTTAAATCTGGTTGGTTACCTTTGCATACAGTTTTCCATCATGCTTGTGTAAAATAAATGGGTTTGGAGGGAGTACCATACAGTATTATTTTCGAGAAATATATTCTACCTGAAAGTAACTGGGGCGTGACATTAACACTTGGATTTGACAAGTTAGCAGACAGATTGGATATAATATCTGAAAGTGGTGAACATTGTAAATCTAATTCATCTTTTACAGATAAGGTGCCTGAAGTATCTCTGGCTTTATGTTTTTATATATTGGTTTGAAACAAGCACTTAGCTTAGCAGGGATCTTTATTGGACTGAAATTCCAAAATGCCCCTTATTCTTTGGGAAAACTGCTTACTTTCTTCTAGGCATTTTTAAGAGAAATCAAGATAAAATGTAAAGACTGTTCATGTCAAGATGAGACCTTAACTTTTTAAAATTCTACTGGAAAGAAAGAAAAATATTTGTGAAAACATTTTGCAAGAAACAAAGATGTGGTTTTCTGTCCCACCCAAGTTTTCACCTTGGGTCTTGAGATTTTTTGAGATATCCTTCTTTCTGAAATAATTTCAAAACTGTAAAAATAGTAATCAGATATCTCAAAAGTTCTTGTTCACAGCCAGTGGATGTGCAGAATATATACTGAACCGCTTTGAAGTTCAAGTTTTCTTAAAAATATCTTCAGTAAATTTATACACTAAGAGCTTAACCCTGAAAATACCACCCAGGAGTCAGGCACTTTTCAGAATAATCTGTCTGGGGTTTTGTATTTGGGTTTTTTTTTTAAAGAAGCTGAGGAGTTTTCTTAAGTAGTAGTCTGTGGATCAGTATCCTTCATCATACAGAGATGTCATAAGGGCTCTAATTCACAGTGCCATGTGGCTCAACCTGCTTATACCCATACTGCCTGTAGAAAATGTGAGCCAAAACAACATTACAGTAGTGTAAGTGATATTGAAATTCATACCCTAAGTGTGAATTTGAGCAGCAAGTTAGAGCCTTTAGTTGCATGAGACCACAGATAATGCAGTGACGGACACATTCAAATGTCCTGATCTTATTTGACAAAAATTCTATTTTAATCTCTTTATGTATTTCTATATCAGATCTCTAATTACTCTAAAGTTCTGCTTGATTAAACATTTAGGTCAAGTGCAGAACTAGCTTTCCTCAATACCAATGTAAGAAATGGTAATGTTACTATGTCTTTTGGATGCTCTTCTTTTTGCAGAGGGCATGGCTTCGTGAAATGTCCCAGGAGATTTCCTTTACTGTCCTGAGCCATGACTAAATTAAAAATGATGGAGTTTAGCCTGTGGACTGTTAGAATAAATGCTGATGTCAGACTCCTGCTCGGTTGCAGTTGCTCAGCTCTGCTCCAATTTAAAAAAAAAGCCTTTGAAGATTTTGTAATGGTATTCTTGAAAAGGATGTATTGTTCAAGTAGAGATTGTACCTTGATAATGCAAATAGGTCTTCAGAGGTGAATGTCTGAGAATGGAACTAGACGGTACTGAGTGTCTTACTGGATGCGGAGGGGAACACTGTCATCAAGGATGATTAAAAGGCTGAGGTACTTAATGCCTTCTTTGCCTCAACAGAAAGACTGGTTATCCTCAGGGCAACCAGCACCCTGAGCTGGTAGATAGGGATGGGGTAGATAGGGAATAGGACCCCCCCTGAAATCCAGGTGGAAGTAGTTAGACCTGCTGTGCCACTTAGACACCCACAAGTTCATGGAGCCGATAGGATCCAACTGAGGGAGCTGGCAGGAGAGCTTGCCAGGTGACTCTCCATCATTTATCATCAGTCCTGGATAACCATAGAGGTCCCAGATGACACCCGGCTACAAGAATGGTCAGAAAGAGGATCTGGGGAACTATAGGCCTGTCAGCCTAACCTCAGTGCTGGGAACAGTTATGGAACAGATCATCTTGAGTGCGATCATGCAACACGTACAGGACAACCAGGAGATCAGGCCCAGCCAGCATGGTTTCAAGAAAGGTAGGTCATGCTTGGCCAACCTGATCTCCTTTTCTGACCAGGTGACCCCCCTAGTGAGTCCTGCACTTCTGTCACAACAACCCCATGCAGTACTTCAGGCCTGGGGAAGAGTGGCTGGAAAGTTGCCTGGTGGAAAAGGACCTGAGAGTGCTCGTCAGCAGCAGCTGAACATGAGCCTGACCATGTGCCCAGGTGTCCATGAAGGGCAAGGGCATGCTGGCTTGGATGAGAAATAGCGTGGCCAGCAGGAGCAGTGCGTTGTACTCAGCATTGGCGAGGTCACACATCAAATTCTGTGGTCTGTTTTGGGTACCTCACTACAAGGAAGACATTGCAGTGCTGGAGTGCATCCAGAGAGGGGCAGCGAAGCTGGTGAAGGGTCTAGAGAGTAAATTGTGTGAGAAGCAGCTGCGGGAGCTGGGGTTGTTTAGTCTGGAGTAGAGGAGGCACAGGGGAGTCCTTATTGCTCTCTACAACTACCCGAGAAGAGGTTGTAGCCAGGTGGGGGTTGGCCCCTTCTCCCAGGCAACTAGTTACAGAACAAGAGGACACAGCCTTAAGTTGTACCAGGGGAGGTTCAGGTTGGATATCAGGAAGAATTTTTTCATGTAGAGGATGGTTAAACATTGGAATGGGCTGCCCAGGGAGGTGGAGGATTCACCATTCCTGGAGGTGTTTAGGGAAAGACTGGACATGGCACTTAATGCTGTTTTAGTTGACATGGTAGTGTTCGGTCAAAGGTTAGACTATGATCTTGGAGGTCTTTTCCAACTTTACTGTTTCTGGGATGCTTAGTCTTTTCTCATCCTTCTGACAATGACATAATAAATATCTTCTGTCTTTTAGTTCAGATACATGAGAGATTTCCTTCTTATCAGGGCTAGAAATCATTAGCTAGCAGCTGCTTTTAAATTGGTTTTGATCTAGGTGAAATGAGAAACCACCCAGAAGCCACACTTAATTATGTCCATAAAATTATTTTCTCGTTTTGCTATGTTTACGTAAATTTTCCGATTAGCTGGGTCGGCACAAAACTGATAATATCTCTGAAGTATCCTCAGCAGGAAAGATGAAGGTCTAGAAAAGAAAGTTTATTTTATTGTGTTAACCTTTATTGACTTGAAGATTAAAAACATTCCTTGGGTCCTGGTAAAGCAGTTAGGTTTGGATAGGGATATAATGTTCTTTTCTATTTAACCCTTTCCCTTTCTCTGTTTACTTTTAATATATTTGCTCCTTGTCTGCCGTCTAATAGAGAGAAATCATTGTTTTACAAGTTCTACTCTTCTGTGCTGGCAAACTATGTTGAAATTATCTAATGTCAACAGAAATAGTCCTGGAAGTAGTCTATTTACTGAAATAACTACGTACAAATGTGGGTGTATATATATAGATATAAGCTACCTTTTTAAATTGAAGTATTGCTTCGCTAGTTAAATTATAGACACAGCTTTTATGCTGTCTCATATTAAAGGAAAAATTAAAGATATCCAAGCAATAAATTTTGACCTGATTTTTTTAAATGAAAAATTTTAAAAGTCTGGGTTTAATATGTGTATTACTACTATTAGTTAATACATTTCTAGGAAATATATAATAAATATTTTGATCCTTTTCCTGCTCCTGCTGACAATGCATGGAAAACCTATATTCATGTCATTTGAATCAGTGCCTCAGTCATAAATTACAAAATATTAGTTACTGAGTGATGACTAAACTATGACCATTAACTTTTCACCCTCTTTTAAAGCCATCCTATTTTGGTGCTATATGGGGTTTTTGGTTGGTTTGGGTTTTTTTGACTTGTTGGGGGTTTTTTTGTTTGTTTTTTTTAAGAAAGGAGCAGGTTTCTTTCACAAATAGATAGGAGTATACAAATTAATCTGATTTCCTGCCTTCATCAAAAGCAAAACTCCATTTTTTGAAGGCATTGATAACTGTAACAAATGTAGGTAAATCAGTGATTTAATAGGATGCTTTGTTCCCAAAACAATCATGATAATTTTTATCCTCAGTCAACAGTCATCCTTTGTCAAAGCAAAAATATATAGTACTAAAGTCAAAGTATTATGTTAAGTAAATATAATTTTGCATAATTTAAACATATTCTATGAATTTCTTCTGTCCTTGATGATGTTTGATTATATCATACTAAAGTTTCTCATAATTTCTTCTATAAATACTGCTCAATATAAGAATTTTGTCTGCCATAATAGAAGGGCTGTGTAGCTTTTATTAGCAGAAATTAGTATTGTCCCCAGCTTTTTCTTTTCTGATTTGATACTATTTGATATCATTTATATTACTATACTGTCAAAAGCTGCAGCAAAAGTAGTGATATAGTGATAATATTCCCTCAAATTATATTCTTATGTATGTATAAAAGCATATTTTCTGGTTTACTATGTGTTACTTCAAACATATAGCACACACAGAGTGCTTCTTTAATTTCATACTTTACCAGTATGACTACCCTCATAGTTGTTTCTTCTATTATTAATTGTCCTGTGTAAATAAAATTATAGTTCAAGTAACCACTTTTTCAAACTGTACTTTTAGTGGGCCACAATAAGAAGGTTAAAAATCTGTTCATGAGTCCTTCCGTTAACACACCTTTCACCGAAGCAGCATAACTGAGAAAACTGCTGGACATCTGGTTTAATGCAAATTTGTCTGTGAGCAGTTAATTTAACTTCTGAGACTTTGTTTCCTTATCTGCCAGAAGGCAGCAGGGGTATTTACCTATTCCATTCCTGGGACCAATTATCTGTTCTACTTCACTAGGATTGGGCTGTTGCAGCTCCCTTGTTTGCATGAAGCTGAAAGTAGGCTAGCAAATTGGAGCAAGGTAACTTCCAGCTCTGTAACTGGGAGAGGTTAGGAAAGAACTCAGATGGTACTGGCTGCCAACTTTGTCTGAAGTATTGGGACACTTGCACTTGAGATGTGTCTCCGTTTGGAGTTCACAGGAGCGTCCTTTTGGCTGTGAAGGACTCTCCAGGGCCAAGCTATGCCTTTGATGTTCGGCTCCTGAGGTACTCTTGCGGAATGCAGAACAGCTGTGACACTCCAGAGAGTGCCACATACCTGCTCTCAAGACAAGGATGTTGTCATTCCTTCTTAAGAGCGAGGCAGCGCGTGTCTTCACTCGCCGCCAGTTGGTTTGCATCTTCCCCCTTTTTAGTAATGCCAGAGGAATGGTGAGGAAGGAAGTCTCTGTACATCCTGTTCCTTTTTTCTACGGCCTTGTCCTGTGACAGAGAATACATCATGTAGTTGCTTTGTCTCAAACTGCAGCTGTCACGCAGAAGTGCTGCAACACTGAACATTTGAATTGGACCAATTTGATCAAAACCAACTCTTAAAAAATTTCATCCAGTCCTAATAAACATCATAGAAGAAGCTTGAACCACTTACCTGCATCACATAAGTGCAGCAGGTATAAAATTTGAAGAGAAACATAAGCCAGGACAGAAAATGTCTTCTTTGAGAACCAACTGGGTTACAGGGAGGACCAACCCATCCTGCAGTTATCTGGATGCCTACCACTGCTTTCAGGGAGAACAGTAGGTTTGCCTTCGGGAAGGGTATTTTGTGTAGGTCAGATGGTGATCACTCATCAGAACTCAGAGCTGAGTTGTGTGGAAAAGCTATTTGCTTCACTGAAAATTCACCTAATAATAGGACCAAAGGGTTGGTTTTTTCCAGTTTTATTCATTTTGAGTGCGGTGTCAGGTAGAGTTCACTGTGAATACAGAGGTCATTATAGAAGGCAATGCTTTTAGAGTGATGTGTTTATGCTAGATCTTAAACACTACATTTCTGTTGGTTTAATACAAAGTCTGAATCATTACATAATTTATTCAAATCAGAGCTCTTTGCTGAATGTTTGCCTAAGTGAAAAGAAATTCCTGGATCCTTGTCTTGTTGTGGTGCACTGTTTTTCTTAGCAGATTTGCTGATGGAGAAAGCAGCACTTATGATAAAAAGATTGTATAAAAGAGCTCCTGCTGAGAGTCCATGGCACTGTACGGGGTTATGACAAACACTATATTCCCCAGGGCATGTGCAATAATTAGCTGCAGGACTGGCACTCGGTCTGAGGGATTAATTAGAACTGGAGGTGTTGTTGGGGGGAGGCAAGGCAGCCATGAAGAGTGTCAGGATCACTCTGGCTTGAAGCCTGTGTGATTTGATGTGAAATAGCAGCAGCTGGCTGTAACCTTAGGAAGTGCAAGAGAACAGCAGGTGGTAATTCCTGTCTCATTTCCCATGTCTTCACAGGAACACACAAGCTTGCGTAGCTTGGGTTTACTGGCAGGTCAGAAGGAAAATCCTAAGGAGGATTGTGACATTTACTATGCTAAGCAAATGCAATAGTCAAAATGGGGCGTATTCAGCATAGTGTAAAACCAGTAACACTGCTTCTTAATGTTGTTGCACTGGCCATGTGACCAGCTTATGATGAGATTACAGTATTGACCTTATGTGGGCCAATGGGCAAAGCTGAATGTACTGTGAAAAATCTAGGACCTCTAGTGAGAATGACGTCCTCGAAGGCTGTGGTGAATGTAACAGGAGAACTTTTTCTTCTAAGTAAAACATCAGACAGAAGGCATGCTACGATGTTCTGGCATCCTTTGGTTCTCTCAGTAGCCATAGTATGGGGGCAAGTGGGCTTTACCTACGCTTCCAGGTGGGTAAGCAGGACACTCTAAAGTGGTCACGTGGCTGTTGGCCTCCACCAAGCACCATGTTTTTCTTGGCATTTGGGCAAAAATTGCAGTGAGGTATGCAACAAATGTGCTAATTTAGAAATTTAGCCAGCTAGCATTTCAGTGTGAGCTTGAGTAGCTGTCAGCAGAGGAATTTAGTAGACCAGTGGTCGCTGTTGATGACTGTAGTGTTTTGTATTCTGCTAGGGCCTCCCAGGGTGTAGAACAAGAACCCTTCCTGTGTGTAGTTCAAGAATCAAACCAAATAAAGAGAAAATTCTGTAACTTTGAATCTGGTGTTGAGAATAGCTTTAGATAGAGAAAAAATAAAACAGATCTAGGGGTTATTTGTGGCTATATTTATGGCAGAGTGACAGGAAAGGAAGAGAACTTATTTTGTGGAGAGGATAGCCCTTTTAATACTTTTTTAGAAGCTCATTGTGTGCCAACATTATCTTTCATGGATGCCAGAAGATGCAATGCCTTCTAAAGCCTCCCACGCATGCAAAAACTATGGACCCACTGTAGTTTTGTTGCTGGGTTCCATTTAATATTCTCGTGTTTCTGTCTCTCTCCAAAGATGTGTGTCACTTATGGGGGGTGATGCAGGTCCAAACTGGCGTTGCACGGTTCTGAGCTATTAGGTCTAAGATTATGACCACTTTGGGCAAAGGAAAGAAAGTTTTGTCCTACTTGGGAACAAGCTGAAAGAAGTAACTAAGCTGCAGGTGGAAGAATGGGTTTGTCTCCTTTTCTCATGTGATGTTTATATAGGCAAAGAACTGCAGTACTAATAGCTAGTGTTAAACTTGCCTGTGTGGTGTTGGGAAGCATTGAGAATGCTGGGGCTGGACTGTGAAGTGCTGTATGATTTTGTGTACAGCTACACAAAACTTTCCAAAGTCTTTCACTTTTTCTCAAGGAAAAAAAGTCTTTTGTGACAAATCAGCATATTTTGTGATTAAGCTCCTTTCTTGATTGATTTCCAGTTCTGCTTCATGGTCAAGATGAAATAAAATTAATTTGAGTTTTGAGTTTCTACTTTTTAATATGTCAAATTGCAAATATGGTAATTTAGAGGTAACTGAAAATTACTGTTTTGTAGTCCTAAAGGCTGTTGAGTAAAAATGAAGTTGTTTAAAAGTGCTCTGTTTATTCATTTTTTAATAAATGAGTTATATTGTTTGCTACTCAGATTTTACTTCTTTTGTGGGTTTCTTGTTTGTTCTTGTTTCCATTACGTTGCAGTTTTATCTAGAAGAAAAATGGATCATGTGCACAGCAGGGCTAATGAGTCACAGATGTAAACATTCTGGCATATTACTAATAACTTCTTTAACTTATATTCCACAATAAGATAAATGCAAATTTGATACATCTGTTTCCTAAATGATGTATCATTCTGGTCTTAGCAGTGCCTCAGGAGTGGGTTTCTTTATATGTTAGTAGTTTTAGGCTTTTTTGGTTTTGTTTTCTGTTTCTGTGTTTCAAAAGAGGAGATTTCAGTTCACTGAGCAATGCAGTTAGCCACACCACAGTTCATCCAAATGAAGTGAGAAGGCTGGTAAAACTGCCACTGGCTTTATGGGACCCACTTACAGGGTCTTAGCTTCCTCATCTCATGGATATGTATCAGGAATAAAGATGCTAATTGCAACTCAGAAATGCTAGTGAAGGACATGCATGAATCAGGAAGTTACTCTGCCTTTTTCTGTAAAGACTGGTGCAGTCTTTGTGATCCGGAGGATCTCTGGTGTGATTGCACGTGGAGGTGAACGGAGCAAATATTTGCAGCATTAAAGGAATCTGCTGCAGCTGAGAGACTTGGCAGGCTGCCCTGGCATGTTGGTGCTCCCCACTAGGCCAGCTGGGCTGTAAAGAGCTTCGTGCACTGTGGCAACGTGGGCTACACCAGCAGAGCCTTCACGCAGCACTTCTCAGAAGGCCTTTCTTCCAGCAGCAAGAGCCAGGCACAGGCTTCCCTTTCAGAGGTGCTGAGCTGCAATCCTGCAGTTGCAATGCTCCAGACTTCGCAGAGGGGCTGTGCCACCAGCTTGACCTCCTGGAGGCGGCATGTGGGTATGCAGGCATGAGAGATCTTAGAGCTACCAGGCTGTATTTTATTCTGTCTTCCTCAGCCTAGTGTCTCTCTGCTGTTGAACAAGCCTCTGCTTCAGAAGGTGCATTATGATAAATTCAGCGAGAGGGCTTAGGGATTTCCCTCTTTTTAGGAGTTCAGTGCTCAACTGCATAAGGTTTCAGCTTTTCCAGAAGGTTTAATTCACACCCTACAAGGCAGCATAAGAAAGCTGTTGAGCTGAGCACAGAATTCACCCCCTTGTATTGTGACAGCAGGCCGCAATTGCCGCAGTGTTCCATTTTCATACCAATGCAGTACAAGTTCTGCACAGATTGGTAGAGTAGAATATGAGAAACCGTAAGTGGCATACAGTGCTGGAGGGGAAAAAAATGGCCCTGGATGTAAAAATACTGCTATGTATTTCTTGAAAACATTGACTATGGCCATTATGAGCTACCCAAGATCTAGCAGTAGATTTTTGTTCAGTGTTATAGTTGTGTATGTGCAACCAGTTTATGTGCTGAATGTCATATGTTAAACAGAATATGAGGAGCAGGATGTTAATTATGCAAAGCACTTCAAAGTATACTATCACTGCTGTCAAGGTCTGCAGCAATCCAGAGTCAGAGCTTTCTGTGTAGCTCTCTTGACATGCTGTAGTACAGTTTAATTGAAAATGGCTCAATCATCTGCTGGCTGCTAGTCTTAACAACTGTCAAATGATGATAACAATTTATTGTAATTTTAAGGAAAGACACCTCCATGGGATTGCTCCTTCTAAAATATCTTGATATTCTTGTTGTAAAGTAACAACTTGCACCTGCAGTGCAGTGCAAACCTACCTGTTTCCCATATGACAGAGAGGCTGTTTCCTGTCCGTAGGCAACGTGGGGTGTACTACGCATAGTGTTTGTTCTGTTTGTCTGTTAGTACATTGTCTCTGTGACGTTTGTGTCGTGCTGTTTTCGTACCATGTTGTGCTGTGTCCCTAGGGTCTGCCAGGCTTCCCCACAGTCGCTGCTCTGCACAGTAATCAGATCCTCACCGTCAAGGTTTGTGGCTGACGTGTACCTGTTCAGTCAGGTCTCTCTGTATCAGCATAAAAGTGCACATGAAAAATCGCTTTTAACGTGGAATGACAATGGATCCTTATGGTAGACCTAAGTCAACCTCTCACTGCCTTTGCATTGAATAAGTACTCCTGATGCAGAGCATAGAATGAAATCTATAAATATGTATAATGTTACCCCTGGAAATGGCCACATTACTCATGATCTTGATCCGTATTTTATTTTCAGATGAGTTTTTTCCTGTTGTTCTGCTTCCCTGAGGCATAAATGAGTGTGGAAAATGTCAGTGAACTCTATACTGGTTGCATATAGAGTCAGCTATTTGTGTTAGATACCACAGGTTTGATCTGTACATCCGTATTTTTTCAAAGTGCATTTGCAAATTAAGCAGGAAGCAATCTGGTCAAGCTGGAACTCCAGTCCTTATTAAAATGATACCATTCTTCATGGCACGATATGCTGGTTAGAAAATCTGACTGAAAGCTGAACTGGTGCTTTGTCTCTAGAAGCTTTGCTGAAAGAAGAACATATTAAAATACTGATTTTTAAGCCCAGGTAATGAAAAAACTAATATACATGAAGAATTCTCACACAAAATCTGGCGAGAAAAAAGTTACACAGTTAAGTCATTGTATACGATTCATTCACAAAGCAGTTTTTCCTGTACATCAGAGGTAATTTTTTTTTTCCAAAATAAAATGCACAGTTTCTTTCAGGCAGAAGCACCAGTTTATATTATTTTAACTATTACAAAGCTAATGAATATGTCTTTATTTCTTTCTCGGGCCTTCTGATGTCTATTCTTCAATTCTCTCATCTCTGATCTTCAACCTTTGACCTCACCTGCCTGATCAGATGGTGTTTCCTAAAATCAATCATGGGTTTCTCTCTGCTGATCAGCAGCTCATTAAACGCCGCCTCATTAAGGTAGTGCTTCATCTTACTGGAGTCTGGTTCTTCTTTACATTCAATTTACTCTTTGCTGTATCTTTTTGTCGGGATGCCTTGAAAATGTTTTGGAATGGAGCAACTTTTAATGATATTGACAGTTAAAAGGCTATGGGTGGCTTTGCCAAGTGATCCACTTTTAAGATGCCAACAGCTTTTTTCAGTGATTTGCAGTGAAATGCTGAAAAAAACTAAAGCACCATTTTGGGGTGTCTTTTTTTTAAAGTGGAAGGTAATATGTTTTGATAACTCTCTTGAAAATTGACTTTTACAAATTAATAGGAAAAAATTAAAGAGAGTTAGCCAATTGTCATTATAAAACAACCTCCCAAAACAGATGGAAAATTACGTACAACTTCATGGAAAAGCAGTTATTTTCCATGGTCATTTTTTAAATCTGTCCATTCATGGGCTTGGAAAATTGCTGCACAGACTGTATATTCTCAAATGTGACTTTTCTTTTTTGCCTCAGCTTTGTTGTGATTATGCAAATCATGAAGCAAACAGCTGCTCATTGAAAGCAGTTACTTGCTCTGGAGAACTACATGAGTAAAATATTGCAAGACTACCCCAAATTTTGGCATGTGTGCTGTGGTAGGACAAGCAGTTTAGAATCTGAACCTTCTGCTCTGTGGCTGATTGCACCAGACAGATACAAACTGCTGGTCTTCAAGGCAAAGTGCTGTCTCTGCCATAAGCAGTGAAGAAGCCACTGTCCAGTTCATGGCAGCTTCTTCCAGCCTGTCTTGCATTCTTTCTGATCACATTGATGTCTTTTTCTGTGGTTGATGTCTCTAAAGCAAACTTGTGATGAGTTTTTTGTTGGTTTAGGGGGACCAAGGACAAGCTGGACCCCCTGGACCTCCAGGGCCACCAGGACCCAGAGGTCCCCCAGGAGATACGGGCAAAGATGGTCCTCGTGGGATGCCTGGCCTAACGGTGAGTTAGTCTGTTGCTGTCATGACGTCCAGGTTTCTGTCGAGTGTGTGCCAGCTTAGTTCCAGAGATGTTTTCTGAGGTAAGATTGGTAAGCAAGACATGTGGAAGCTGATTCACAGACAGATTTTGTGGTGAACCTGAAGTCGCACACACAGAGAGCAAGTTCATAGCAGGGCGAGAAGTAACACCAAGGTTCCTTGCCTCCCAGTCTTGAGAGTTTCCCCACCCATTCTAAGGTTTCTCAGTTGCTCACTGATGTTTAATAGCTATGTGAGCAGAGTCTGCCTTTCTCTACCATTAGAAAATGTTTCTATTCAAATTTCAAAGCTGAATAGTTGAATTTGAAACACTGTAGCATGGATGAGCTTGACTTCTCATTTCCTAGTGGTTTAACCTAAACAAAAACATGGAATAAAGTAATAAACTGCTAAATGCTGCCCAAACTATGATGAAATTTGGAGTTAGATTCTGCTATCTTTAACCGAGTAGAACAGTACCATTCTCTTTGGCTCATACCCATATTTCATAGCAGCAGGATCCAGTATATTGTTTGGTTTAGGCACAGGATCAGTCCTACACTTTTAAACAGATGCATAAAACCATGATTTTTTAAAATTTTTTTTTTAGCAAAGTATGTGTATGGGTTTGGTTTTATATCTTGTAGCCTCCTTAATTTTTATTCTTTTGAAAGAAGTATCTCTCTTTTCATCATCAATGCCACTGTGCTAGCAGTGCGGAAGTGGAATCCAAGACAGGAGGTAGATATCACAGCTGCGATGGCACATGTGTAGATACACCCATTAAGTAAAGATCATGGCTGAGAAGACACACAGGGAACTGGCAAGCTGATGACCAGCACTGAAAAGAGAATTGATTTTTTGAAGAAAAAGCATAGCTCGTTACATGAGGCCAGGGCAGGAAGGCATTAAATTTCCCTGCAGGGCATTTTTAGGTAAAACCAGGAAAGAAAATATCTACACTCCTGTTCTGACTCTATTTGGATATTAACTCTATAATATGCCATGATGATTCTGCTAAAATTTCCTGTGAAAATCCAGCAAAGCTTGCCAGTTGAGACCTGTAGTACTCTAGGGCTGTTGCTGCTGTTGTTGTTTTGGTTTGTTTTTTTACCACCACTGCCCTGAAAAGTTCTAGCTTAAGGTTATGAAATAACATTAAAAGTCTGTTGCTCTCAGTGTGATGCTTTACTTTGACAACCTACTCATTTCTCGTTAGTCCTGCGGCATGTCAGGCTTTGGGCCTCTTCCCTTGTTGTTCTTGTAATGTGGTTAAATTGACTGCAATGAGCAGAGTTGCTGCTGGTTTGATCTAGTAAGGGCAAGACTGAAACCAGAACCCATTTCTGACTGCAGTGATAATATTTTAATAATTCACATACAAGAGGATAGCAGAATCAGCTGGTGTTGCTGGTTACAACTTGACTGCCTGGTGCTTGGGGTTTTGTGCTTTTTAGCAGAGGGATCATTAGTGTTTCTCAGGAAAGTCATGCATTTTATGCAATGAGGTCATTCCATTTTATAATAGTTCTGCAGTGATTTTGACTTTAGATGGCAAGAGAGCGTTTCTTTTTATAGTTTTTAAGCTGTGGCTATCTTAAGCCCTATAGCATTATGGAAAATAAGTTTATGCTTTAGATTCAGATACAAACAAGCACTCAGGTAGAAACCATCCAATTTGCTGACTGTTACTATCCTGCTCCTTGCTGCTGTCCTGTACCCTCAGGTTAATGTTCCTGATCCTCAAAAGGCTTGTTGCTCCATGGCTATATGATATACAGTCAAATAGGAGATCTGTAAAAGGAAAACTTAGTTGAGAGGTAAGGACAGCTTTCTATCTTCAACAGACTTGTATGGACCTTTGAGCTAGAGAGCTGAAAACAATAGCTGCCCTGTGTAATGTGTAGGGCCATTACAGCCTCACACAGCTACAGGAGGATGTCCTTACAGTGACCACTGTACCACCAGCAGGCAGACAAACTCTTTTGCAGTGTTAGGCAAAAGGGGCTTTCTCTTTCGGCCTCTCCCTCTCAAGCAGGAAGCTTTACAATTGCCACAGTTGTATGATGATGTTTCGGCCCTTGCTTTCCCCCATGCCCATACACTTGCTGTGTATCCCGGAAAAGTAAGGCAGATGAGGTAGCAAGGTAGAGGAAGTAAATCCAGGAGCCACTATTACTTCTCTTCTGCAGTGTAGCAGGTTGAGGAACAGCCTTTGTGTCCCCATGTCTCTACCTGCGTCATCACCACCTTGCAGTCCGAAGGTGTGCATCCTGTTACAGATACTTACAGCTTCTAGAGACGAGATTATGTTGGCTTCTTGGGCAGGAAATCGTTAGAGCCAAGGAGGTAGAAGTGTTTGGGAAATGCCGTTGTGCCTATTGCCAGCAGAGAGAGCACCCCGAAAGGGTTGTGCAGACTTCTTCTAAGCCTTTCTTTGGACATCAGCGGTGGAACCTGCTTGAACCAGAAGATACCTGATTTCTCGATAGTGGCACGTAGAATAGGTGCCTTCTCTTTGCATCACACAGAAACCAGCATGAAGAATTTGAAACTTTAACACCTCCAAAAGCAAGTAAGAGGTGAGCGAGGGTTTTTTGCTGGTAAGAAGACAATGGAATATGATACAAACTCTTGAAATTATTTCAGAATTATTTCCCAACATTTATGGGGATATCTTGATGCTCACTTCAGGCTGTGTGATTGCTGTGTACAGAAGTTAGCAAGGCTTCAGAGTGAGCTGAAGAGTACAACAAGCTTGGGTAATGAGCTGTCAGAAACCTGTGCCTATGTGGTTTCTTTTTCCTGGGTATCTTGGTATGTTTGCAGATGCTGCATGTTTGCTTCTGAATGTGGTGCACACATACCCAGAGACGCAGTTCTGATTCTTTTCAGTTGCCAAGTACAATGACATCAGAACAGTTCTCATCAATTTTATGACAGGCTTTCTTTTGTGACAAAGCTTCTAAAGAAGACCCTGCAGCTGTGCTGATACAATAGCACATGGACTGCCCTATGCTCAGTTGGCTTTTCAAGGGAATAATCTATAAACCAGACCACTAAAATGATGGGAGCTCTGGTTTTTTTGGATGGGTATTTTTAGCCCGTATTGTATGACTGATATGTTTTACTGTCTCTACAGACCGTATGTGTTCATATGGGAAGAAAGGGGAGAAAATACATTCTGACTTTATGTAGAGTTGTGCCCGCAGAAAGAGAATACATTGGAAAAATGATGGGTTACCATTTTGAAAGCCAATCCAGGTATTTAAGAGCTGAGTAATTATTGTATGGCTTCAAAATACCAATATTCTTGGGTTTATGGAACATGATAATTGACAATGGTAAGTTACACGTGCTGAATGAGGTGATGACACAGAGCAGTAGTCTTGGAATATATAAACTGCAGGATTCAGCATATATGTGAAAATAACCTTTCTCTGTGTGCTTTAGCACTGTGAAATGGAATATTATGTTTAGAACCAAGGGGCAGAGTCAGAACACCAATGCTTAACTATTGCCTTGAGAACTATACCATTACATGATTGTGAAATAGTACTTTGCTTCTTAAGATGTCTTCAATTTGACCTACTAGATTAAAAAGCAAAAAAAATAATATATTTAATGTGCAGTCAGATGCCATACCTGTTTAAGAATGAAATTTTTAAGGTACTTTATTATTAGAAAGAAAATTGAATTCAAGACATGTTGCTGAAATTATTCACTCCTTTTTTTAATTCTAAGGGTGAGCCAGGAAAACCAGGAGAACAAGGATTGACAGTAAGTACTCTTCCAGTTTGTTAAGAAAATGTAATATATACATGGCATGTGCCTTTTAAAATGTGCAATTCCAAAAAGCTTTATAGCTGTGTATTTCCTAACCTTTCTTTGTCACAGGCTATTTGAAGCCTCGTTTGCAAAGAAAACAACAGTGAGAAAGACAACATCCTCTTTTTATATACAGTCACCTCTCACCTAAGGCCAACTTCTTTAAACTTGCATAAGCACAGGGAAATAAAAGTCTAAAGGCACAGCAAAGCGAGAGAGAACCAAGCCAGGTGTTCCCAGTTCCTGGCCACCTCTTAACACCGGCTCTGAAGTTGAGCTGTTTCCACCTTGAGACCACTGAGCAGCAGAAGAACCATCTCCTTGTTTTCAGGGCAAAAATCCAAGCTGTCTCTGTGGCAACGGCTCTGGACTTTTGCCTGACAGAATAGAGAACAGTTTCAGTACTGTCAGAATATTCTCCTGTTCGGAGGTTTCAGCTTTTTTCCTCTGTGTGTGTTGAATATTTCCTATTTATATGGAAGTAAATTGAAGCTCCACTGGTTGTAAATCAGCTTTAGCCACAAATTAAGGCATCATAAGTTTCTGCCTGTCACATATTCCCAGAACTGTGAAACATGCAGGGTTTTTTTCTCCCTGAAGATCTCCCCAAACACTCATAGTCATTCTAATTTTTATGAAAGATGACAGAATTGTAGCCCGTGGCATGTGGTTTTGATTCCTAAATGCTTCTGAGGAGGAAGATTATATAGAAGATTATATCAGCAATCAGTACAGATATGAGTGTTATCTGAATTTATAATGATTTAAACAGGTGTGATGATATTTTACCTTGACAATTTGCAAAACATTTTGAATTGACAAAATCTTTTGAAAGAAGAACCCCAATATTCCAAAGACTGAGAAAGATCTGCTGTGATCAGACAGTTAAAAGTCCTGTACCTTTTCATTTTGAAATAAAGGTTTAGCAGAATCAAAATCAGAGCCTCCGAAAGGTACTACCCAATGTTTTAGCATACTTCTGGGCTCTTTTTTAATTTGTCTTTTTGGTTTCCAAGGGCCTATGAAGAATACATGCAATAAGTAGGAAGGGAGGGGTTTTTTGCTTGTTTTCTTATATTTGGATTATTCTCCTATTTGACCTCTGGAAAAAACTCAGATTCTGCAACACGGTCTATTTTCTATTCAAGACCAGATCTGCAGAGCCACAGGATCCTTGAGGGCTTTTAAAGCAAAAAATAATCCATCACCTTTTAGTCTCCATGTTCTGAAGGTTCCCACTGCTCTAAAGTAACCATCTGTGTAAAAGAACTAAACTGCTACTGCTCTGTTCTCCTAAATGTAGATGTGTTTAGGTAGGAAGAAAAGGTGTTTTAAAAATCAAATCAGCAAGTTTGAGTCAGAGGAAGATCCCAGATTACATGTATATCCAGCTCCAAATGCCTGCTTGAAAAGTCAGTCTGACAGCTTAAATGTTAGGTTGTGTATAGATCAAGTAAAGAGCATCAGAGGATCAGGGAGGTAATTAGTTTCTTTTTATTCTTCTTTGTGCTTCTGACATACTCTTTATGCTAGTACAGATTTACAGGCTCTTTTCACTGTGGAAAGTGCTGCAATCATTCAGAGACTGTCTAGCTGCTTCTGACATCTTCCGTCATGCATTTCATGAATTTCCATGTTGAAAATTCAGACACTGCTGCGGGAATGGCTGATTTCCCAACAAGTATGCCATAAAATTGCATTGCTAGAGAAAATAGGTATAATATGCTGTGAAGAAAACAGGCTACCTGAGATTCTTTTTCTGCATTTTTCACCTAATATTTGTTCAAGTAAAGGAAAATGGAGATCTCTGCCCAGAGGAGATTCTAGGTTAATTCTGCAGGAATTCCTTTTTTCACGCCAAAAGTCTCAAGTCTGAGTTAACTTTCTGTTTTTCTTTCTGATGAAATAGAAACCATGAAGTCGATGGGTCCCATAAAAGTACTACCAGTCCTTGTCTCCCAAATGTCCCAACTCCCAAACTTGCTGGAGTGTAGAGTATACTGTGGTTTCCCACTTGCCCACATATCCAAGGCCCTTTCCAGTAAGAAGCAAGTACTGTGGCACGTACTCTGGTTCTTCCTCCAAGACGGAGGCAAGGTACAGCCAAGCAGAGTACCAGATGATGTGAAACAATCCCTACAGCCTTAGTTTTCTGTTTTTTCTTCTTACAAGATGTAGAATAAGTTTCTTGAAGAGCACAAGATATGGTAACAACAGTAGATAACAGTGTTTTTCAGCTTGTTCCTCAGAATATAACACAAGTCTAACACACACATTGAGTAACTTGTGACCTCCTCAAGCAATGTGTGCCGTGATTTATCGGAAGTTGAAATAATTTTAATATGTTTAGAATTCTGGGAATGTTCATGTTCTCCTTTCAGTGAAATAGGAAATCCAGTGACTAGTGAAAAGATGGCAATTTGCTCAAACTGAAAATCTGCTGCCATGTTCTTCTTTGTTTTTAATGAAGTCCTGTATTAGTAAAGAAAAAGAAAGTCATGTTTCAGGTGATGTTGTGAGAAAGGGCAGTAATAACCTTTATCCCTCTCAGGCAGGAAAGGTTTGCTTGGAACATAAGCAGAGAATGACAACGTTTGAGTTCTCTGACATGAATTCTGCTTTGGCATGAGGGAGCTCAACCTTCAATACAGGGAATAGTTTTTCCTATTTGAAGTGTAAGAACATGGCATGGTGGTGGAAGGATTTAGGAGGTGGGACATCTGGTTGTTTCTTACAGAGGTCTCTCACTGTCAGCTAAAAGTCTTTCCAGATTGTCGGAGTGCCACTATGCTTTTGTTGTTCTTTTATCCTTGCCGCTGAGATGTTTGGGAGACCTCTTTGCAAGGGTTTTTTCTTGGCTCTATATGTTGTTGTGTCAGGAAGAATTTGTTTTCTCTTAGAGCCAAGAAATTTCAATTTCTTTTTAGGTGAGATGGAGGCTTAGGTTTAAGTTATAAAGGTGTGACTGCATGCATCTTTAATGTTAGAAGGGACTGTAAGAATGACTAGTTAGTTGCAATCTGTGTCTGGTTTCCATGGCACTTGAAAGCCCTACAGATCTACTTTCTATGAGGGTTGAAGGTATCATTCCTCTGTGCAGAAAGGATTAAGAGAATTCAGAGGGAGGCCAAGCAGTTGAGTGACCAAAGGGATTAAGTTTTGAAATATTATGTGGAACTAGTAAAATGAATGCTGTGCAAGAGAGAAGGCCAGTAGTTTCCTTAGCTTTTCAACCTTTTCAGTTGAAGTTTTGCCATGCCTCATAATTCATCCTGCTTCCCATGCCATTTGTCTGCAATTCTTGATGATAAGGACTCTTGAATACCATACAAGAGTTTTTCTGGTTTATCTTCTCATTTTCAGAGTGAATAATATATGAATTTGTGATTCCTTTCTATCTAAGAGCTAGGATTTCTGATTGCAGACTATTCGTAAGAGCTTAGAGTCATTGATGGAAAATATCAAAGGCTGACACTGATAGATCAACGTTTTCAGATTCATAAACTGCAATAGGATAGAGAGTGTGCATGGGATGGTTTTGTTTCTTATCTTCACGTGTGAGATTCTTGGTATTTTTATGTTTAAAGTATTTTAAACTAGTGCATAGTAATAAAAATTTGGAATTTCAAAATCTTCTATATTTTCAGCTCATTTTTTCAGAAAGAAATTAACATGTTCAGTGTATGAATCAACTACTTCATGTCACTGAAAGAAAACCTCCATGTAGTATTTTATTCTCCAAAATTGGCTTTAAAGATAAGTAGTTTTTCAGATGTTTTGCATGAACAGAACACTCCAGAATTACCAAAGAACTCAGGTAAAGGTGTCTCTTTGCAAAAGAAATCTATATTATAATGATTAACCCAAATGCATAATCCCTCTACTTTAAGATGTATTGTTTTCCAAACTAGTATTTTTGTGCTTATACAATCTTGCTGGGCATTTGTTCAAGAAAATAAAACTTAATGTTACTGCTTTTGCTAGTTATTCAGAATAAGAAGAATGTTCTTCCAAAGGATATAGCCACTTTTGTGAAAGACAGTGGAAAAGCGTAACCTTGCAGTTAAGTCTGCAAAATGTCACATCTTTGAAATGAATTATTATTTTTTCATCTTATGTTAAACATAACAAAGTGAACACAGAGGGACCAGGCAGAACTGTCTGGGAAGTACTGCTTGTTTCAATTCAGCCTTTCAGGCCAATGGTCAAGGCCAGCTTCTCAGCTGCTGTGAATCTTCATAGCTCCTCTGGGAAGCTACTAATTGTGATTTTGTTTTCCGTGGCCAGAGCTCTGTAGGCGCCTTCTTTGTTTAGCATGTGGTAGCATGTTCATAGCGAATTTTATAAGGTGTTGTTCTTAAGCTGTTTAGCTGCAAAAGTTTATGAGACCTATCAGATGAAGTGGAAATTCTCAGCCTGTGCCTTTCACAGCAAGTATTCTTTTTTCCCCCAGTACAATTGCACTGGGCTTAGCTTGCGGGAAATCTCAGCAAAAAAATAGGTTTGGGCATTTTGTAACTTCTGTACTTCAGTAATGGCTGCCACAACAGTGACTGAAAGAATGAAGATAAGAAACTCTTCTTGAGCACTAGTTAACAACTGTTGTTGCTCTTTTCATCAAGGCAGATAGCTTGGAAGATGGGCACTGTTTTATCAGAAGTTATAAGAGACTTTCCAGCATAGTTAGTCCGTTTTCTTAGCTGGACGTTCTTATATCTAGGTGATTCATCAATACTAAAGCATTGCACATTTCAGTAGTAATGCTCTAGAAACTGCAATCTTTATGAAACACTCCTCAGCCATGCAGGTACATGTTTTCAGAATTACATAGCATTCCTTTTACACAATGAAAATAGGTTCAGTGGGTAGAACACTGGCTCCACTGAAATGCAGATGAATTCTTTGTATGAAATCTGCATTTCCTCTTCATGTACATCTGCTAGTTCAGGTTTCTCTCTAGACTGGTAAGAAACTGGTTTGTGGGAACAAGGAAGAGATTAATCCCCTGCACTCAGCACTGGTGAGGCCGTATCCTGGATCCTGAGTTTAGCTCTGGGCCCCTCGATACAAAAAAGACATTGACACACTGGAGAGTGTTCAGAGAAGGGCAATGGAGCTGCTGAGGGGTCTGGAGCACAAGTCTTATGAGGAGCGGCTGAGAGAGCATGGGTTGTATATCCTGGAGAAAAGGACACCTGGGGGGACCTTCTCATTGTCTACAAGTACCTGAAAGGAGGTTGTAGCCAGGTGGGGCTTGGTCTATTCTCCAAGTAACAAGCAATGGAACAAGAGGAAACAGTCTCAAGTTGCAGCACTGGAGGTTTAGATTGGTTATTGGGAAAAGTTTCTTCATGGGTAGTGTCATCAAGCGTTAGACCAAGTGCCGAAGGAAGTGGCTGAATGCCCCTGGAGATATTCAGAAGATGCATAGATGTGGCAGTGAAGGATGGTTTAGTGGTGGACTTAGCAGTGATAGGTTAACAGTAGAGCTTGAGGATCTTAAAGGTCTTTTCCATTTTAAGTGATTCCATTATTCTGTTCCAAGTGCTTAATGATTCTTACAGGCAGCAAAGGGGAAATACCTGTTCTCAGGAACAGTCTTGGAACTTCTTTTGTTTCACAGAAATGTAGACAGAATGCTTCCTACAGGCCTTCTGGTTACAGAGAGCTTTTACTTTACATGTAAAGCTTTTACTTTACATGTAAAGTATGGAAGTTAAAAAAATTCTTTCGTCTGTTTCGTTGAATTTTAGTTGAGGTTTTATTTGTTTGCAAGGCTTTGGAGTAAGAGTTTTTGTACAACAGTGTATTGCACCATTGTGACCTATTTTGCTGTATAACTTATTCAGTATACAAAAATATTCACTTTTTCCTTTTATTTGTGTTAGGCATTTTCATTTGGTGTTTGTGCTCACTGTCCGTGAACTCTAACACCTTGTAAAACAGTCCCAGACCTGCAAATTGAAAATGCTCCAACTTTTTATTTCATACATTTCTTCAAATGTTAAGCAATTGAGTCCCTAAAAATTGAATACAAAAACACTTTGAGAGGATTGCTTATGTATCACACCCTGAGTTATTGCTCTTTGAAACTACAACTTTAACCTTTACAGAGTAGAATTTTCTTGGTTTGCAACTTGCTAAAACACAAGGAAAATATTAAGCATAAAAGGAAAATATAATTGTAATATTAGAAAGGAGACATAGTAAGAATTTTGGACTCAAAATTTTGTTCTAATTACATTTAGGTCAGTTTTTCAGTTTGTTTGGGTTTTTTTAATTTATTCCGTAGTTTTTTGTCAAGACACAACTGGAGTATCCAGCTTCATTCAGTAATTTCTATGATGCAAAGATTTGACCAGATACAGTCTCTGGAGGTCTGTTGATTTCCAAAAGTAATAATTGAAGAATGGCATTCATAGTGAAAATATTTTTACCTTTTAAAAACAAAATTGCATAGAAGATTTTTATACACTTTTTTTATCCTTGGCTACTCAGTTTTCCAAGTGCTTAGGTATCATCAAATAATTCTCCATCTCCAGAGAAACACAGATAGCAGATAAATTTCTTTGGAGCAACACGTCTTCTTTTCCCATCTTCCTACTGTGCAGCTATTTGAATGAGAATGTAATTCAGTGAAGCCCTGCAATAACTTGTCATAACTGGCACACTACTTTACTCAATTGCACATGATGGCAAAGGGTTCTTCTGAAGTGTTCATGAGTGAGAACTGGTTTTTATATTCATTATATTTAGTTACCATCCTATTTCGGAAGGCCCTTGTAGCCAGAATTTTCAGCCCTTCCAGTTGAAGTTTCTTGGTGAATATCTGTCAGTTTAAAGAAAAGTAGCATAACCTTCAAAAACACTAAGCAGTCACTTCATCTGAACAGTTTTCTTGAACTTCCTTTGGAATTTTTTAAGCCTAGGTGCTCTTTATCAAATGAGCTATTTAACATCAATTGCCAGTAGTTTAGGAGTTGATTCTAAGCATCCCTAAATGGAAACTCTGGAAGCTTCCAGTGATACAGGCAAAAGACAAGTATTTGGTGTAAACATAACCTTCATAGACCTATTATGGAGGGGTTTTTTATCAATTTTATATATATCTATCTCTATATATATATATTATATCTATAGGTAGTTAGGAGTTGAAAGAATTCTATAGCTCTTGTTTTAAAGGCTTCTTTTTGTTTTGCTTCCTTCAATACCCAGGTGATAGTGACAGAGACCGGGTGACAATATGTTACCTATGGTAGTAGATGAAGCCTCCAACTAGTGAAGATTGCTGCATGTTTTTTATGTGTGTGGTCACTGCAGACCTGAGGCTTTGGGCTTGAGGGAAATGAGATGGGAAGCAGTAGTGGCAGCTCTCTGCACTGGCTGCCTGGACTCTGGCAGATAATTATCCAAAGTGAAGCTTAGCTGAGTCTGCATTTGCAAAGCATCCCTTTGGTTGTACTGGAGCAAACAGCAGGGCTAGGACATTATTACAGCTGTTATGGAACACAAAACAGTTCAAGAAAAACAAAGAAAAAGCAAAGCGGTCTAAGGAATTGTTTGGAACTTTCACACATTTCTTGCCTTCTGCTCCCATCTCAAAACCTGCATAGAGATTTTGATTGCTAGTCTTATTGTCTGTTCATCAAGTGGGCAACACAGCATGCTCACCAGTTCAGTAGAATGATCAGAGGGAAAATCTCCACATGTTCATATTGAATTTCCTATACAGATTCTTCTAAAAGCTATCATTTATACCTCTGGAAATGAACTGAAGTCTTGGTTTTGAGTTGTTGCTCTCTTTCTCCCAGTGTGATTCTGTGCCTTGCTCAGAGATTGTAGATAACTCATAGAAAATACGCACAATTCTGGAGTGTTTTGCATGTTGGGGTTTTTTTAATTAGTTTTCTGTTAGTAGTTGATTTCAGATTTTTTGTTAAGCGGCTGCTGGCAGGCTTATGTGGGGGAGGGATGGGAGCTGTCAGTGGATGAGCTGTTAATTTTCCAGTGGCTTTGAGCTTCTTTCCCAATCCTAGGGAGCAGTGCTTTAAAGAAAAAAATGTTTCTGTTCCGCTGTATTTTGCAGTTTGAGCATTCTAAAGATAAGATGCTTGTGTTACCTTGTGTAAACTGGGAATGTATCACTTTAGGTAAGCTTTTATTTGCACTTGGTTTTCTGAGCATACCATTTATGAAGGTAGCAGTACTGCTGAGTATTGTTCATGTCATCAAGTGTCATGGTAGCTCAGTGGATGTGATACACCAGAGCTACTGCCAGTCTGATTAAAGGCTTAAGCAGCGGAAATGGAAAACTGTTAATTGCATAAAATATTTATTGATAAGCATCTACTGCTTCTTTTCTCTGAATTATTTCTTTTAAAGGCACAATGAGAGCAAGACTATGCTACTGTGTAGATATTTTCATATTCAGTAACTCATCTAGAGAAACTGGAATGATGTCAGGGATGAGGGGGAAATTCTGGGAAAAGAACTTTTCCTGGAGATATCTGCAATGTCTTGAATTATATCCATCCCACAGGCTGACAGTTGCAAGCGCCAGGCACGAGGTTCTCAACAGAGCAGCACATTTAACAGTTTACTTTGGGGGATAGTATTAGTAAAGTGAATTATCGTTTTACCTTCACATAGTAATGTTGTATTGAGGGCTCCCCAGTGGCAATTTAAAATATCTAATAGTATTCAGAAGGTTTTATTATTAGCCTCTTAAGTAGTTAGAAACTGAAGGGGCAATATCCATTCCTTGGATATGAGCTATGAGGGTAGTCTTCAGTTCTTCTGTATTCAGGTTGTCCTACTGATGGAGAGGTTTTTCACAGGACCTGAAATAACCCCCAAATGTAGCCAGTTAATGTGCAAATGGTCAGCAGAAAACTGATGTCCAGGATGTGGACATTTGGAGTCTATTTTGGTAGTGTTGATGTAGGAAAGCTCTAGTTTGAGCAGTAATCTATTGGAGTTTTTAAGATGCTGGACAAATGCATGTCTTTCTCATAAAAGAAGAGGAGCATGGTGTCTGGAACTCAAAGAAAGGGAAAAGCATGTTTAAACTGCAAGGTTTTCATCCTCAACAGTGGATACTGCACCCAGAATTACCACCAGTGGAGCTTTTCCTTGCTAGCAGTTTAAAGTTGCATCGGAGCAATGTTCCAACAAGCCCTGCATCTATCAACAGTGGAAGATTCTGTCTAAGTTCACAGTCATTTAAGAATAAAATCCCCTGCACATTTTGAAGTCGCAATCCTTTTTTTTCTCTGAATAATTGCAGTTCTGATATCAATCAATTCTTTTTATATTTATTTCTCACATCAGAAGGATTTGGATTTTCCAGCTTTGGTGTTTTGTTTTGCACCCTCACGAACTCAGAAGTCACCTTGCTTGATAAAGAACCAGCAGCTGTAGTAGGAACATGGGGAAAAAGGTGCATAAGAGCTATGGTGGACATGGTCTGGCAGTTACCAAATCAGACTGCCATCTAAGAGTCAAAGGCATGGTTAGTTGGTCTGTTTTCTCCTCTTCACTGTGGCCAGCTGGGTACTTCAGACACAGCAGATGAGAAATTGGTCCTATTAATATCAGTAAGACTTTGGCTCCTGTATGACATTAAGCAGTTATGCTTTCCTGAATTGAGGTATCTCTTTCTGCCTTTTCGGGTCATGGGGACAAAATGGTGATGCTTTACTTCCCAAGAGCATTCTCAATAATTTCTGAAGTTAATTCTTAACGACTTTTCTCTAAACTTGCAAATGGTGCAGAGCACATGTTGAGTATAACACAGTCATGTGTGCTGATACCTAGAAGGTGAGGGGATTTTGAGCTTTATGCTTCTCTGTTTTAAGAATTCTTGTTTGCATAAACCTTGTCTTTATGCTGCCAAGCAGATGTATTTGTTTACACACAACTGGCTGCTAGCTGGTGTAAGAGAGAGAAAAGCCACAGCCATCTTAATGCTGACAGGTTTGTTAGTACTAGAAGAAACAGATGTCATGGAAGAGAAGAGATTAGAAGGGGGAAAAACTGAGTATTGCAATTGGTAGATCAGTTCCAAAAATGAAGAAAAAAGGTTCACTGTGCATTTTGAGCATAAAGGTTTACTTTTCCTGATGTATAAAACATCAGCTGGTTTCAGTCCAGTATCAGAATGCTTACACAAGTCCTAACTGGTCATTTCAGTTTAAATTGGCTGGAGTTATGATGTTAATTGAATTGTTTTCCCTTTGCAGGGACCTCAGGGGCCTCCAGGACAAAAGGTATAGTATAAACAACAATACTATGAAAGTGATTATTCCTCCTAGTGCCAAATTGAAAGCAGAAAAGGTGAATGGGATTAGCTACTGTACACTTCATTGAATTAGTTAGTTTAGGTTCTGAATTTTGTTTTTGCAAAATGCAGCTATTTGATGTGAGACATCAGATTTCTCATGCAGAGCAGACTGTTTTCAATCTGTCTGCCTGACTTTCAGGTGAAAAGGTCACTATAATTTTCTTTTTCATGCACTGGTATGATTCAGAAACCAAAGTTAAAACATTGTGAAAGGTGGGGAGATAATGTTTCTGATTAAATGCATGCCCTTACTCAAGTAGATCAGTGCCATATGACTGAAGAATTGACCAGCAGAAACAAAGGACATAGGTGTTGCTGATAAATGGTGCTTGGTTGGCGGTGTTCAGGTGGTCTGTTGGTGTCTTCCTGTTTCTTTGGTAACCTGAGACCTGACTTCCTGGGAATGCTTTCAGCATTATTTACACTCATAAAAGCTGACTGCCTCAGTTTGATTGAGTGAGTTTAGGATTTATGGAATGGCACCATTAAAACAATCCTCAAAATATTACTTACTACCAGAGTGAGTATTTTTCTACTTGATTTCAAAAGATTAAAAAGTTGTATGAAAGATATTTAATAAAATGGGCTTAATTGAATAGAAAAAAAGAAGAGGAAAGGAATAAGTAACATTGACATGTAAGAAGGATAATGTTCTTTAGAGTGAAGGTTTGCTTGTATCTGTTAAAATGGAACATTTTTAACAAAACAAAGAAATGTAATCCCAAAGCATACAAATTGGTGGAATTTTGGCAGCTGTGAGTTTGCACAGAGTTTTCAGACTGAAGGAGAGGACTGCCTTTCATGTTTGGCAATACAAGAATGTGGCATTTTAAAGTTGTACTGATGTCTAAGTTGCCATTATAAAATTATACTATAATGCTCTGTGAGTAGGATATTTTGCATGTACAGCATCAGCAAAACCCATGTGCTGATGAACTTTTGAATACCTGATAAACTTTTACTTGGCTCGGTAGAATCAGCTTTATTTATGTTTTCTAACATCCTGCGTTTCATAAGGAAAATCATCAGCTGTCACTGAGAGGAAGAACTGTTATAATTAGGATAGTTTTTTGAGTCTGATGGTTTAATACCCTCCTGAACTTTGCCTTCTAGTTCTCTGGAAAAATTATACAAAGGTGTGAAAATGTCACTAGCACCCCTTTTCCGTGCCTAAAAGAATCCAGCAAAAAGAGACAACAAGGATGCCAGAGTGGAAGTTTTGGGAGAGAGGGGAGAGCATTCTGGGTCATGGAGATATGCTAGGATGCAGTGTATAATTTCTTACTCATATAAAGCTCTGTTACTAGCTGTTGGAGGTTTTTTTAGATCCTAATGAGTTGAATCCTTTTCTTGTTTCACAGGATTTCCCAGCTCTGTTAATTGATAGCCATGTACATCCATTTTCTTTGCATTCCCTTTGGGTGTTGATGCCCTTTGACTAAACCATTTCTAGTGAAACCTTTAACCAGTATGAACAGAGGAGGAAATGCCATGCACCATTTCGTTCAGTTTCCTTGCTGAGCAGCACCATTTTCATACAAAAAGAGGAGAATGCTGTGTAAGCACATGCGGTTTTCCTGCTTTCCTTATGTGTCATGTTCTCACTGAACTTTGGTACCAAGTCACACAAGGTCCTTCAAAAAAACTCTCCATCGCACAGGAACTTATAGTGTGAGAGCTTTGTAAACAAGATCCCTCCAGTGTTAAAAGTCAATGTCATTATTTTATTTCTCTTCTTTGCTCCTTGTGCTGACTTACAAATTTTAATTTCAATAGTACTGGTGCAATTTAAAAGTGTATCTATAATTTGCACTGTCAGGCTTAATCACTGCAGATTATCTCTTAAAAGCCATAGGATAGATTGGTGCCACCAGTTATTGAGCTTGAAGCATCCCTGTAGAGGCATTAATAGTTTTGTTCAGGTGCTGTATTCAATTGCATAAGATCAGTCTCAAAATTTATCGAAAGCATTAAATGGAGTTGCATTTTAAATTTTGCGTTTCTTGTGAAGCGTCCACAACGTTACAAAGCAACCATCAGCTTGAAGCTTGTTTCTGGAAGAGACCAGAGTCGTTAACGTGTACAACATGAGAATATGTCTAATTAATATAAAATCTCAACTGAAAAGAGAGCTCAGCTTGGATAAAAATTAGTTTTTTGAGTAATTTATTGCAGCTACAATAAGCAAGCATTCACCATTAATTCTAAATACTGTTTTAAGATATAAAAGATTTCATTAGCCATTTAATTTGCTAAACACTGGTGTCTGTTTCCCTTCAGGGTTCCATTGGAGTGCCTGGTGTTCCAGGGAGAGATGGACAAGTGGTGAGTTCTCTTTGACTTTGTCAGCACTACCATTATTTATGTAGTGGATTAAAGCAATTTTGGGCTTGTTCACATGGGCAATATGCAACCTTACATTCAGAGCTGTGGCTTCAGATTAGCCTCATGGAAAAGACTATACAATCTGATTTGTGCTCTGAAATAATTTTTCTAGTTTTACCTCAACAAGCAGCAAATGTAATTAATTAAGTTTAAAGTCTGATGTTCAGATTTGATGACAACTGATAGGTTCCAGAAAGAAATGTGTATCAGTAGTATGTTACTTTAGACAGCATATTTACAAAGTAACAGGTTTTTTTACTTTTGATTAACTCAGTCCCATGATGCAAACACTTATGTTGATATTGGATATTTATACAGTGCCGATACATTGTTAGTACAACCTATAAATAGAGAATAAAAAGAGACTCCACCAACACAGGTGGAGGATAATGTGAAATTGAATTTTGGGGGCAAAAATGCGGAGAAATAAATCAAACAGAAATGTTCTTGAACACAACTGGGAGAAAATGCTAACTCTGGCAAGTCACTGTCATCTCTCAGTGCTATCACCAAGTAAACTCATAGCTCAGAACAAGCCTCCATAAGGAGAGGTCAGAATAAAGCAGCAGGGCTATTTTCACAGCATTGCTAAGGTTTCTTGGCAAATCTGGGTGATGAAGTTTAAATAATATCCCTCCCTGACTGTAAATAGTATTATCCATCTGTTGTTCTCACAAGCACTAACATTCCTAGTCAACTTCAAAAGCACTGGCAGGGGATGCCAAAAGGAAAATGCACGATATGTATGTTCAACAGGTTTAAGCAGCAATAGATGGTAGTGTGTAAGGGCCATAGTAGACAGTCCTGTCTTCTGCCTCCCTTACCAGGAACCTTAGGAATAAAAATGCTAAGATGTTTCAAATAATTTACTTTTAACTCTTCCTTTATTAAAGAAGAAAAACAAAACAAAACCAAAAACAACAACAACAAAAAAAACCAAACCTGATTATAAGAAATTATATAAGAAATTATATTTCACTTCAGTGATAGTGATAAGAATTTATTTTTAAAGTATTCAGAGTATTAGGACTAATATGGAAGAACAAAATAAGAAATATTTAGAATTAGCAGCATATATATCATACAAAAATATATAAGAAAATAATATGAAACAAATATACATTAAGACCTCAGATTTTTTTCTTTATATTTTATAGCTGTATTCAGTTGCAACATGGACAGTGCTGACCAACTCAGATGCTGTTGCTGTATATAGTTAAAGTAATTTTTGTGGCCAAAATCTGAGTGAAAAGCCAGTGTAGTATGATTTTCTTTGAGTGTGCAGGAAGATGTAAGAAGACTGGATAGGGGGAAGTTGAAAACCACATTGAATAGAACAGATCTGATGATTCAAGAACTTTAATTTTAATGGGAATCACACAAACTCCATCCAGAAATCTTTACTCAGATGAGCACAAAAAATGGATATGGAGGAAATGTGTCAAATGTGCAATTAACATGTCATTTTGGGAAACATGGTGTTCTTTTAAGCTGTGTGGCAAGGCTGTTGCATGTCTGTTTTTAGGAGACCACAAAGACTTACCTGCAGTTATGTTTCAGGGAGAAGAAAAGAAATATGCAATTGCACGTTATTGGAAAATTCAAACACATCTTTAAATGTTGATTATTAACTTTAAAAATAGCTCCTAACATTTTCAATTTATGGGTTTATTTTTATTTGATTTACTTCAACATTCACACCATCTAAAACTCTGAAGACATTTTTAAATTATTACCTCTATTTTAAAGGTATCAGTATGTTCTCAGTGTAGCTGTACTATTTTATTTTTTGCCTGTAAGAAAAACCGCAAATTATTAAATTACCTAGGTACCAGAACAAAAGCCATACAGAATAAAATTAACTGCTGTTACATTTTTTAGTTTGATTTGTCAACTATTGGTTCATACTGACTAGAAGGCACTTCCTTATGTGCAGAAAATGTATTATTTTCCCATGATACTAAGCAGATGAATGTTGCTATATCTTTTAATCAATAGATTAAAAAATTCTGTTAGCTTGGAAATAGTGGTAGAAATAAAGTTAAACTGAAGCACTGTTTGTTTAAAGTTAGAAAGTATAATACAGCCTAGGACTCCCATGTTAATATTTTGCTACCAAAAGGTTCATTCTTCCAATTTCTATGAAAAACCAGATTCTCATTGCAGTGTGACACAGAAGATATTGTTGAAGGAAGACCAGAGTAGTTATTTTGAGAGCTGGGCTGTACTGTGAGCCAGCTGCTGGCACTCCTGGCTTTACTCATACAGATTCATTTTGATTTGAAAAATAGGTGAATTCAACTTGAATGTGTGATGCAAGTCATCCCCTTCTTAGAAGTTGCATAGTTAAAAGACTTTACAAAAACCATACTGTCTTGGTTGCCTTTTAATCAGTGAGCTTGCTCTGTTAATCAACAGCATGTGCAATGCACTAAGTTCCAAGTTAATATTTTTTCTTAGTTTAGAAGTCTGTGAGTGTTAAGCGTATGCTTAAAATTAAGTGTGTGAATGCTTGTCTCATGTGGACAATGAAATATTTTTCAGCTGATGAATGTCAGCAGTGAATAAGCTTTGCTCTCTCCTTAAGAAGGTGAACAGTACAGAGTTAGGTCATCTCCACCTTCTCTGTGTCTTCATAATTTTCCTTTTCCTTTCCCTTCACCTCTTCTTTAATTGAAGTCGTTGGATTATAGAAGTTGATTGACAAGTCTGACCAATAGGTCTGGTGATGAGATCATCAATTCTGAGTGCACTTAGAACAGTTTTTTAATCCCTTAACATATGAACCACTTCTCTTAGACAATCTCTGGATATTAGAGTAAGTGTAATTTTACATGACCCACATGTTTTTGCAGGATGTTAACTGGTAGATTTTTCTTCTATTTAGAGTAGCTAAACCACTGCCATAAAAACTTCACACATTTTTTTCTTTTAGGCCAAACCCAGTGAAACATTACAGGTGGTCTTGCAAGGGCATTTACAGTTTTCATTTGTTCCTACATTTGGAAACCTATAGCCAGCTTATCTTGTTGAGAACAGTAACTGGAAAGGAGCTGCCTAATAATATCTGCAGCTGGAGAGAGTATTGTTCCTGGGATGGACTGAAACCTTCTGAGGTAGCAAGGAGAGTCTTTCTGGGTGCTGCCTTTCCTTTGTAAACTGTTGTGCAATCCACCTTTAGCATGTTGCTTTCTAGCAAGATGCTATGAGAGATAAACTTCCCCTTCTCAGTCCCTGGCAAGAGGTCCTTAGGCACTCGAATAGCATGAAAAAGCATTAGTCCTGCATAGAGATAAGAGATTAGATCTAGGGATATCAGATCCCTACGTGAATCATGTTGAAACAGCCACAAAGGGCTTCCTGGAAAATTCAACTCTTTTTGTAAGAATGTATTGAGAACAGAATGTGTGGTCAGGATAGATCCCTTCATTTCAAATTATTTCAGTAGATTGACAATAGCAATTTGATAACCTCAGAAGAATTTTCCTTCTTATCAGTAGATTCAGAGTCCGGGTATGCACATTTCTTTCTGCTTTCTTCATGCTTCTTATTACTCTAACTTACATATATTTTCCTATTACTGTGTGCAGTACTATGTAGGGAACACATTTTGAGGGTAGTAATATCACATTTCTTTAGAGAAATGAGGCAGTGTATACACATACTAACATTTTTTCAACTAAAGGAAGGAAACATCATAAATGTAGTTCACAAATTCTCAGACAGGTTTGCAGGCCAGCTGAGTCTTGTTGAAGAGCCTTTCCACTTAATTTCAGCTGGTGAGTGGGCCAGGAGAGATTTCCAGTCCTTAAACAAACAATTTCAAGTTACTTTTGAAGAGGGGAAAAAAAACAAGTTGAAAGGAGGTAATTCAACCCTGGTTTGAAATGGAAATCATAGTAACATGTCTGAGAAACCACTTTTTTACCCTCTGTCTTCGTCTATGTATTTTAGAGTAAAATTAGACTGGATTAGATTTGGGGCCTCTTGTGTTTCCTTATCCTTAAATTGATTACATTCTAATGACTGAAAAATATTGCAATACTGACAGGCTTTCTTTTCAGGGTGAGGTGGATATCAACCAGCTGGTGTAGACAGAGTTATGTATCTCACCAAAACAAAACCTATTTCAGAACAGCAGCCTCCAGGCAGTTTTTCTGCTACGAACAAGAAAAGCTGGGGCCTCCAGCCACATTATTTTTAGCTGATTAATTCTGGATATGAAGGTATATGCCTCCAGGGCACAAAGCACTCCAGTAAGGAGAAGCGTGTTTTCAATTGCCTTGACTCCTTTGATATGGACTCTAGTGGGCGATACATTTTCAGACCTGTTCTGAAGTAGATTTTATGAGTTCATATTGACAGATTTTTCTCACATTACCAGCAGAGCCCAAGCAGTGCTCTACATATTTGAGTACTCGTCAAATTCAGATTGACTTTAATGTAAACATTGAGACTGCCCCTACCATGAGAGTGTCTGAGGAAACTACTACACCTATTTATTGAGCAGGATGCTGAAGGTTGTTCTTTGCCCAAATACAGGAAAGACAGGGACAGTCTGTCAGTGTTAATACAGCCATCCAGTTACTATAGGCTCAGGAGTGTCAGAACTTGAACCAGGGTGTTCTGGTGTGCTGTCCAAAGGAATATACTTCTGATTTTTCTTTGAATTATCTGAAAGTCCTGAAATGAATGGCTGGGTTGAGTATATTCTTGGCATATTAGTATTTTGTTTGCCTTGGCAATTGATAGGAGGCAACTAGAGGAAAAAGCCAAACACTTCTGAGACTGAGAGCATTTTGTTAAAGCCATTTCTAGAAATTATCAGAAGATTTTGAATAGCTAATGGTGATCCTCTACCTACGCATTCAGTCATGCCTTGACATTGCAGTTTGCTGATGGGACGTTTTTCTTTCCAATTCATTGCATTAGGGACAGTAACTTACTTTGTTAGAGTGCTGGTATTTTTGAGGAATCAAAGTACCTATCTTCCTGTCAGGGCATTTGGGATTAACATGTGGAATTGTCAGTGGCATCTCCCCATCCACAGGTTTGCTCATGAAATATGTTAAAGACATTCCTATTACTGACAGTAAACAAACATTACAACATACTGTCATTATTCCATGGATGGGGATACTGCAATTTCTCTATAGCATATAAACAACAGCAAAACGATCCCACGGTGTCTGCAGCATCCTTCTGTGTAAATTGTCATCAGATAAATTTACATTTACATTTACACACCTCCTGAGTTAAGCTGATTGATTTTGGGTGAGTGAACAACAGAACATTAGCTGGAAGCTTTTATTTCCGCCATCCTGAGACCATTTGTGAATTCAGCAAACTGAATCTGAAAAAAAAATGGATGCTGGTGGTGAATAACTGAAGACTTCAGTGTCTATGAGCGTTGTAATGGCAATGTCTTTTCCTGCAGTAGACAGGAAGCTAGAAAATTGCCTTTCAGTACTGCATAATTTTTACATGAAATTTGAGTAAAGAAAGCTTTTCTATAATTTTCTGTACTTTGTTGTGAAGTGATCATGTAATGAAAACAAACTCTTCTTTTAGTATTGGTCAAGTTACACAAAGACAAGAGAAAATACCTTCATATAAAACAGAAGTTAAAGGCTACTGGAACAGTATTTTTAATGCAATATTTGCATATTTACCACTTTGGGGCACGACATTTGCGTGTCAGGTAGTTGTCTTACTACTGCTTTGGTACAGCAAAACCTTGATAGAGAGTGTATTCAGATAAGATGTTGCTGGTACCACAGCATCCCACTGTTATTTCTCTTTCACTCATGGTGTCACTTAAGCCGCGCTTCGTTGAGGTGGTATTTGGAAATTGTACCCTATCTCGGTGCCAGTAGGGAGAATTTTGGTTTTATTGTGGTACATCACAGTAGTCACACACAATGCTCATTACACAAGACAGCATCTATGGTTGTGTGTCTAGCTGAGAACAAGAATGCAGAAGGGCAGAAAGGGCTAGTAACAGTTCCTTTAAATTGAGTCCTGAAGTATTTCACACCTCCCCAAATCATCTTGTCCACAGTCCATCCCTTTCCGGAAAAGTTCCAAGGGGATGCTCTGAGGGTGGCTTCAGACAATTTCTCTGGGTCTTGCATCTTTTTCTTGTATGAGGGTGCAGTTTAGCCCTCATTAAATCTTTAATTGGGATCATGGATTATGTTTTATAGGCACCAGAAAGATCTAAAACATGATTGCAGTCTCTCTGTCCTTGAGTGATAATTTCTCAGGAGTTCGTGACTGGAGAAAGGCAAGCTATGAGCTAAAATCAGATGTACTATGGACATGAAAATGGTAAAAAAACCCGTTGTTGAGACCACTCTTGGAGTACTATGTCCAGTTGTGGGCTCCTCAGTACAGAGAGGGACATGCTGGATAGAATCTCATGAAGGGCCTCAAAGATGAGCAAGGGACTGCAGTATGTCTCCTGTGAAGAAAGGCTGAGAGAGCTGAGAGTTAAACCTAGGGAAGAGCTCAGGGGAGAATCTCATCAATGTGGACAAACACCTGAATGGAGGGTGCAAAGAAGATGGGCTAGGTGCTTTTCAGTGGTGCCCAGTGACAAGACCAGAGGCAGTGGGCACAAACTGGAACACAGGAGGTTCCCTCTGAAGGGCAGAAAACACTTTTTTTACTGTGAGTGTGACTGAGCACTGATACAGGTGCTTGTGGGGTCTACAGAGTCTCCATCCTTGGAGATATTTAAAAGCCATCTGGATGTGATCCTGGGCATGCAGCGCTAGGTGACCCTGCCTGAGCAGGGAGAACTGGATCAGATGATCTCCAGAGGTGCCTTCTAACCTCAACCATTCTGTGGTTTTGTGAAAGAATAAATAAAAATATGCTGCCTTGATTTGAAAGCTAGATGATGTGCAGAAGACAATTGTTTCTGCAGCCTAACACCTTTTCTGTCAGTGCTTTTAAAGAGAGGCTGCAATAGGAGTCAGGAAAGACATTACCCATGGCCTAGTGAATGTAAAAAATGTGACATGAAGGATCTAGTTTTGTAGTTTCTTTCATTCTATCAAGTTGAAAATAAGTCTAATTTAAATTATGGCGTCAGATGACATTGTTTAATGTCTAGTTTTCCCTTGCACACATCACTCCTTGGACATCATAGAAATCATCTTCAGCCTTTTAAAGGTCAGCTGTGCTTTTTGTTCATCTCCAAAACATGAACCCATGGGGCTGAAGCATACTTATACAGCATTTTATAGTCCAGTTTACTCATACAGTGTTTTTGCATTCTGGTTTTAATATAGGCTTTGAGTAATAAATATAAAAATAAATAAAAGTAACTACATGGAAGGAAAGCATTAACTATTCTTCCTTACATAAATATTTTAATGCCAATTTAATGCCAATATTTTCATGCCAAGAGTCTTTTGGGACCAACATTGCTACAGTAACACAGTATTTTAGTGTGTAGCATGGTAAAAGCTATCAATCTGCTCACCTTCAAGAGCTGACTGCTCGTTCTTGAATTTCCTAATCAATGAGAGGTCTTTCAAGGCTTTGCTCTTTTTTTGCATTTGGGGGGAGCTTTTTGCCTTTTTCTTTTTTTTTTTTTCTTTTTGTGGTTTGATTTTCTTGTTTGTTTGGGGTTTTGGTGTTAGAGTTTGATGGAATAGTAAAAATATCCGCACATAAAGCCAGGCTGACATGCCCACAAGACATGCAGTGTGAAAAAGGGATGCTCCCTGGCACAAAGCTTTTTTGCTGTACATTTTTACTTCACCTTATTACTCCCATATTCCTTGTGTGGACAAGAAAATAGAGTTCTAAAATAGGGAAAGAAATATTATAGGTATGACATAAAATTATTTTATCCCTGTTCATCTGAACATTAGAACCAGAATGATGATCACTTCAAAAACATAAAGTCACAAGGTCATTTCTGTGCTGTCTTTCTAGGTTTGCCTTCGATCTTTCCCATTCCCAGAGCTAATTTCTGCTGTTCTGATGCCTCTGACTAATACTTTCAGAGCCAGAAATGTAGTGTTGAGCATAGAGAAGTCGCATATGGATCAGAAATGAAACTGTTGATATGAATAGGGATTTATTATGACTAGGTGACAGCCTGAGGTTTTCACCTCTTTTTCAAAGAAAATAATTGTTTTTTTCTAGTGTTGCAGTCTCCATTTTGTCACAATAGTAGCTCTCTGCATTCACAGCACTTACATGTAAACCTGGGAGGAAAGGACAGGCTTGGAACTTCAACCCTTTGATTAGAGATTTAAGCCCCCAGAAAATGTCAGCCAGCAGCAGCTGTTTGAAAATGAAGGGGACAGAAACAAACTTGTTTGTGGTGGGAGTATGAGGAGAAACAACTGTATATTCATTGGTCCCTTCTGCTTCATTTTGTCAACTGGCAGTTTTCTTCAAGACCCTTTTAGGTCAATCCTTTAGGACACATCTAATCTCTAACAGCTTCAGATCCTGACTATTCATATATCGAATGTCTGTGCCACTTTATCAGCCTTACAGCTACTGTAGTACAAAGGAGCCTTGAAAAAGGTCTGACACAAATGGCTATTTAATTTCCTGTGAGCTTAATGGTACCTAACATTTTTTCTCTGGCTTGAAAAATACCTCACTACAGTTTTGCTAGAACATCAGTGGTTTTGGTTTGTATTTTGAAACAACTCTTGATGAAATTAAAATGTAATTATTGATACAATGGAACTTGCTTTCACGGAGAATCAGAGTTTATATATCTGTGATTAAAATCAGACTGTGGAAATAAGAAAACGCTAAGTCTTATCTTAATAGAAGGCTTTTATGGAGGATTAGAAAATACATGTTGTTGCATTTGAAAAAGCATTTATCTTAACTCCACTGTAACTTCTGAGTAGAGGATTGGTTCATCGTGTGTACTAAGTTTGAATACTGTATAAAAATTGTTCACGCAGTTTCTGATACGAATTACTGTTTCTAGCTTGTATAATTGTATTTACCTTTTCCACATTTTTATACACTTTCATAGCAAAGGGCTTATAGAAGAATCTAGTTTCAGGCTTTTTCAGATCTTTTTGTGGCTGTTATTTTTATGTGCTTTGCTATGCCAGAAGTGTGATGCAGTTTTTGTACATGAGGGTTATCAAAGAAGGTAGGTATTTTTTGTGAGACAGATATATGTCTGCAGAGAGTTTTGCATAATAAGCCATCGTTGTTTTTACAATAAAGTCTAACCATTGTGTTATCATTTTATCTAAAATAAGTATCTGTTTTCCCATAAATCTGGGATATAAACACTAAAAAATGTCTTTCAGGGTCTTGTTTTGGTTTTCCTTGTTTGTTTGTTTTTAAATTTGGGGGATAGGAAAAAACTGAAAATTAATTGTTATTTTTTGGTTGACTTATGAAAATAATTTATGACTCCTTGAACTGTAGAAGAATAATATACTATCCATTAAACATACCCAAAATTTGGAACATCGATGTAATGCTGAACACATTTTTAAATCTTTTAAAACCGCTTTTTAGCCAGTGGTATTAAAGTATAAAAAATGGACAATCAAAGTAGGCTTAAAAAATTAGAAAGCTCTCTGTTCTTCCGAATTCTTCCATTTCTGAAGCGGGCCCTTCTCATTTTATTTCATTATCTGCCTTCTGTGTGAGACCAGAAGCACAAATGTCAAAATCATTTAAGATAAGCCTTTCTTGCAGTATTTCTAGGTTTTAGAAAAGAGGAAAGCATTGGCAGTCTTGCTGGGAAGACTATGCTTTTAAGGTTAATTGGCCAGATTTTCAGAATCAGGAGTCACAGTTCTCTTTTTTGTTTAGCTTGACATCTGTGTGTCTCTACCACCTTCAGTGGAATTATTTCTTGTCTTCTATGGGTTAGAGTTAATCCAACCTGATGAAATAAGGCATTTAAGTGCCCAACTGTGGAGTACAAATTCGCTGAGACTTTCTAAATTTTGTTTATCATTACTTACCTAATATGAGAGTATTCACGTATTTCGTCCTGTCTTTCTTAACCTCATCTTTTGTTTTCTTTGCCTTTAGGGTGAACCTGGTTTGCCTGGCGTAGCAGGAGAGAAGGGAGCAGCGGGGCTTAAGGTCAGTACTGAAAAACAGAAACACAGAGTATGTGAGTGCATATGTAGAGGACAGTCACGCTTTCTAACTTGGGTTTATATTCTGACTGGCTTTTAATGATCTGCTCCTTCCAGTGATCAGTGCTGTAAGAGGCTTTGCACATTTCCCCATAAGGGATCATATTCTTCTGCTGTGCGTGTATAATCCCTGTCAGCAGCACTGACTCATATTCATGCACTGCCCAGTGAATGCAATATGCCTGCAAGTGTTTGGGAATTTGGGGGCCTTTTCAGAAAGGCTTTGTTTATGCCCCTTACAATGTGTTTTGGGCTTCTTTTCAAAAGCTGCTGTGGTCAACTCTTTGACGAATGTCAGGGTTAAGTCTTGAGGGCTGATCCTGCCATTATGGAAGTTAGCAACAAGCCTCATTAGGAGCATGTCTCAGCCTGTATTTGTTACATCAGAATGACTCTTTGCACTTATTTTATTGTTATATTATTTATTCTGCTGTTTTAATATTGAACAAGTGAAACAGAACATGAAGCTTATGATAACTTCATTTAAAAGAAAGCTCAACATGTCCAAGATTATGGGATCTGTGGGCTTCTGTGTGCTAAATTCTAATCCCATCAGCTGCGAGCGTGTCTTTGGTGCACATGTGCTCCTCAGCTGATTCTGTGCATCATGCTGCTGCTGACAGACATGCAAGGCAGCCTGTTTACATTTACTGACTGTCTGCTTGTCCATCAGGAATGAAAACAAACCATATGGGAGCATGACCTTTTCTTACTTTCTATACAGAAGCCAAATTATGGCAGTTGATGCTTAATTCGTATTCACAGCTGTAGTCTCTGAGTTGCCTAGCGACCGCCAGCCTTCAGAAGGGGCAAATACGAGCCAGAGTGCAGCTCTGAGCCAGAAATGCAGAGCTGAGTTGTCAGGGTCAGGCTGATGTGCAAAAGTGCATTTGCAGTTTCTCAAGCACATTTGAATTTTGAAAAAAAAAGTAGTGGCTATAAGCCATCTTTTTGTTACAGAGGTTGTTACAGAGAATATAAAGAGCACTGAAGCCTCTTTACTCTGGAAGAATTAAGAATTAGTTTAAAACAGTTAAGGACTTTTCTATCTTGAGGAACCTTCTGAGCCATTAACAGAATCTTAAGACTTTCCCTTCACATTCAGACTTTGGAGTTTTCCTTTGTTCATTCCCAATATAAGGAGAACCAAATGTAGTAGTTATCTACATTCTTGCAGGCCACCTCTTGAAGACATACACCTGTTTGTCAGTGTTTAATCTAGGACAAAAGAGGAGGGAGGGAAGTCTTTCCGTGCAAATCATTAAGCTTCTAAAATTATGTTGAAGTTGTATTGTCCATTGAGGTCTATTATATTTACATATTCTGTTTACCGGAGATTTTCCTGTTAGATTTTGTCATCTGAGGCATTGTCATCAATAGTGACATAATTGTTAGTAATTGACATGCTAATGATAGTAATATTAACACTTTGATTTTTCCTTGAGTTAGTAACTTACGACTTCTTTGCTTCAATTATTTTCATCAGGGTGACCCTGGAGAAAGAGGAGAAAAGGTGAGACATGTTCCACTTCCTTTGTGGTGGTTCTGTTTTGCATGCTTGGAGAATTGCCAGTGCGCTAATTCCAAGGTTAAAGAAAAAAACCCACAGCTAGTAGCTAGAACTTGAGAGTCATTGAGCAGCCTTTGGAAGTGTCAGACAATACCTACTAATGAAAGTTATTGATCTGTGATTACTGCAGTGGGATTAATCACAGAGAGCAGTGCTCATGTGTTAAAGGCTGCACAGCTGAGCAGCCATGCAACTAATCCTCACTGTGGTTAGTCTCAGAAGATGATGAGCCTGTCTGAACGGAGATCCACACATTTCTTGTAACGTGGTTTTGGTGCTCTGACCCCTGCGTGGAATGAAATGACTAGGTAACAGAGTGATAGCTACACAGACTCTAAATGATGTCTGGGTGTCCAGTTCTCCACATACTGAAAGTGGAATTCTCCGTTTGCTTTAAGGAAGAGCAAGGGGATCTGCCCCCATTATCTTGGGCTGTAGACTGTCTGGAGAGGTACCAGCAGCACAAATGCACTGATGATGCTCTGACTTGCAGTGAGTTAGCAAGGAATTACTTCTCTGATGTCCACAGACACACCAAGACAAGACAAGGGGCTGGAACAAGCCCCATGATACAAAACAGAAGTATAATTTTGCTCTTCCGGGGAGGAGCACCCAAGTACAACTGAGTTAGAGTTGAGCTTCTCCATCTGTACACAGGGGCAGATTGAGAATAAAATATAATCCTTATTCTGAGTAGGAATCTGTACATGGCCTCATTTTCTTCCAGTACACAGAGCCATGTTTTTAAAAAGTAAGTTGCTTGTACTGAGGTGCACTTTATTCTTGAGAAATCTTTACCCATGTCTTTGCAACTACAATTGAATTTCACTTCCAGATGTCTGTAAATCCAATTCATTTCACATTTTGAAAAGTATATAATAAAAATAATCCAGGGAAGTCTTGAAAGTCTATACGCCACATGTAGAAGTATGTAACTGGGAATCTTTTTTCATGAAATAATTTCTTCTGTTATAATTATATTTGTTAAAGTGCTTCAGTAATCCTATGTTTGTTTTCAGACACAAAAGGAATAACAGTGAATTTTAACATATACTGAATTTCTGTTACTTAAAATCGTTATATTTTTCCATAATTTCCCTTTGTCTTCTCCTAAAAGTGTAATTACAAATGCCCTCAACGTGCTTTGTCATGTCAAATGAACTTAGGCTGACATTCCTAACAGTTGTTCTATGTTTAATCGAGCCCTTAATTAAAGTGCTGCTAGATTGTTACCTAGTTCCCATTGTGTCAGTGACTGTGATACACAAATTGCTCTCTGTTGTAAGTCCTTCTGAATGAAGTTTCACATTAAGGTTTTTGGAACAATATGACAGATGCTGAATAAATACTGCTATTTGAATAGTACTGCTGGTTATCTGACCAAGAACAGGAATGTTTTTTTAACCTACTTCAACTCAGTATTTATCAATATTTTTGGCATCTTAAATATTTTTTGCACTTTACCTGAACTTCAAGTCCCACGGGAGTTAGTCTAACATACTATAGTTAGGCTAACTATAGTCTAACTATACAACATTGACTATTTGGTGTAGTCCGGACTTCCTATATGGCTACATTACTGTAAGTGGAAATTAGGTCTTTTTATAGATAAATCTTTTGAAATTTTTCTTTTAAAAAGTTGGTGTTTTTTTAAAGTAGGAAATGTCTACTCAGCCATGAAAAAGTGTTATCTGAACATCACTTTTTTAACAAAAAACAATGCGTAGAATTTATGTAGAGATAACAGTCATTTTGGTAGCTCCTTGGAGGAGTCACATTGACTGACTTTTTTTTAGTTTGTGAATCATTCAAGAAGGATTTCAGACTCAGAGAGTATATACCATAAATTACTTGAGTATCCTGATTAAAAGTATTGGAATTGTGTAACTGTCATCTGAATTTTATTAGATGCATTTAGGTGAATGTCTCTGTGTCGGAAAAAAAAAAAAAAAGAATTGACCATTTAAAATGCTGAATCATCATGAAATCATTAAATCATTCCTTCATTGCTAAACCAAAGTGAACTTAGAAAATTGGTAGATTATACTGACAGGTTGTTATTTGATAGTCACAGTCATAGTGAGGTCTGGATAAGACAGACGCTTCCTGACAATGTCACAGAGAGACCGACTACCTGCTTAACAAAATCAACTTGCTAATCATGTTGGAATGCTGGCTCTTCTCTGCATGTTGTATGCTTACATAAAATCATTAAAATATAATATGTGTTTTAATTATAGGGGGATGCTGGAGAAAATGGACTGAAGGGTGACACGGGAGAAAAGGTACACTACTTATTAGCAGAGAAGAAAATGTGTGCTTTAGGCATGCTTACAGTATAATGAGCTAATGAAAATAATAATTTGATCAAAAGAAAAATGCATTTTAAACTGAGGGGTTTTTTAAAGATGAATGATTTGATTGAGTTCATTTTTATGAACAGCAGAAAAATTGTCACTATTCTGTCCAAGCATAAGATTTCTGACTTTAAACAGCAGTAGTTCAGCACAGAATACATAAGCATGTGTCTAACTCTTCGCTGAAATTTGCATCATACAGAAGCTTTGGTCACAGCCTGTCAGGTAGAAGTAGGTCTGTTGAGTTAAGCCATTTCTGATGTCTACATACCCTTTAATTTTTCCCCTTCTGTGTTTCTCTCAAAGAGAAGGGACCAAACGAATATGGACAAAAATTATGGTATTGTGATAGGTAACTTCCCTCCAAAATTGCTTGCTGGACAATCAAGAGTTGAAGATAAAAAACACACTTTAAATCTGTGTTCCAAGTGATGGCAATAATAACCTCACCTGATACCTTGCCGGTTCATTGTTGCAAAGTACCAAGAGGTTGTGAAAATCACTGAAGAATAGACTTGGTCAAATTTTTTTTCCTTAGTTTTATTTTATGTTAAACTTATGCTGTACCACTGGAAAAAAAAAAAAATAAAAGACTGTGGATTTTCAGTGTGGTTTAGTTAAACAAGTCATAGTCTTTAGCAGTTGGAGTAAAGCCTGTGTTGCACAGGAGAAAGGGTCAGACATATTGATCTATTCTGGCCATCACTTTTGAATTCATATGCTTCTAAAAACATTTACTTTAGTGGCTGCACTTCGGCAGAAACATAAAAATTTTTTCTTGTACCCTCACATGTGTAATGCTTAACCACCTCACAGCAGTTCAGTGCAAGGAGAAATTTATGATGGATTTGTCAAGCTAGTAAGGAATGCATGCAGATCCCTCAGGACCTTTGCATACAGTAAAGCTACACTTTGAAAAGCGCAAGGATTTTTTTGGGGTAAAGTCTAAAGTCAGCAATTAAAAATAGACATCAGATTTAAGAATAGTCAAGTTATTTGATTCTCAAAGTTCATTTAAATAATACTTTATCTGCAGTCATGCTTATTAACCCAGATGAAAGTATTAAGAACCTTATTTAGTTAGTTACACAGTGTATGCCAGTAACAATCTCAATCCATTTTTATGTTGTTTAAGAATATAATCTGTAAGAAGTAAGAGATTGTTGTTCAGATAGATAGTTCTGCAACAAGAAAACAAGAAGTTTATAATCTCTCTGGGAAGCCTAGTGCTACTTCACTTGTTGCTTTTCTACTTTATCAACTATGAGAATGAGCTTGCATCCACTAGAATGCCCATACTGCACTGTGATCAGCAGTTTGCACGTCTCCCTGTTTCTGCCCCAAGCAGAAAGTTTTAAATATTTCTATGTGAGCTTTCAGCAGTTTGGCAGTCTAATTGGGATCAATTTGTGGAAAGTATAGGTCATCATGAGACTTCTGATATTGCCGTATCTGAAGAAATTTCAATAAACCTGTTGAACTTCATAATGCAGAAGTCTCCCATTTCTTCTAGGTTTCATATGAGTTTCAGAGGTGGGGTGGTGACATGGGAATATATTCTGTTTGTTTGGAGTGCATTGCTTTAACCATAATGGGTTAGAATCCTCTGCATTAATTTTTACAGGACTTAGCAGAATTCTGACATTGTTGATTTTCATTATTTTTCCTCCATTTTCCCTGCCTACAAGACAGTCTGCCACTCAGGAAAAAGAAAACACACTAGTTTTTATAGGAGACCTACAGCTTAAAGTTCCTGATAGACAACTCTGCAAACAGCACTTTCTAAAGAGCTTAGGAGGGTGGTTTTTGACAGATAATTTAGGAGTAAGCATTAAACTTGGTGTCATTACTTTACACTTGAGCTACTTAACAGGGTTTGTATTCTTTCCTGTTCTTCAGCATAGGGGAAAGTTTTTGCTCTATGATCATTATGTGTAATTCAGCATGAATTTGCCCAGAAACTGCTAATCATTTAAGTGGCAGAGGAAAGCAGAATGACTATTTTAGACATGTTTAATAAATATGCTCCAGAAGTAGACTTGGCTTTTTTTCTGTATTTCTTTTTTATTTGTATTTTTGTCTGTGTTATAAGACTTAATAGGGCTTTTTTTTAAAATGTGTTTGTAAGAGAGCTGCTGGATATATTCAGAGATGAGATAAGTCTGGTATCCACCCAGTTCTCAGGTATTCAGGCACGTACATGTACAGATCCTTCCTGCTTGGTAAATAAGCCATTAATTTTATGTAAATAAATGCAGGGAACATTTCAGTAGATCGTAACGCTACTCATACGCTTAAGATATTTCATCCACAGTTCATAAAAATTAAAAACATTTCTTTAAAGGCTTAAATAATGTTTCTGTGAGATAAATGCTAAATTTTATTAATATGGTGAGAAAGAGAGAGATCAAGTGACAACAGTTTCAGACTTGCTTTAAGAGCAGGTTCCTGTTTGTGCGATTAATTTAGTTTTGTTTCCTCAACCGCGGAACCTAGTGACTCTCAGAAATATGGACTTGGGTGCTTACTTCTCGACCCGAGACTTTAGAATTAAAGTGTCTTTGTTGAATTGTCCTACTTTGAAGACAGTCTTAATGCCCAACTTGATTTCTGTATTCTTCCACTATAGCCTTGGTCCCTAGAAATTACCAAGTATATTCCCTCTTTTCACATGTTCACCTGCTAGATTTTCTTCATTTGTGAACTGTTTGACTCATCAGTGAATTGAGAACATGCTGTACTGTAATTTTTTCTTTAACCTGATACTAATTTTTATTGTGCATGAAGGTGGATTGTAACTATTTTGTGTCTTATATTCTCCATATCCATCATTACCCTTTAAAATGTTTAATTGGCTAATGTGTCTTACCAGTTGCTTTGCCACTTCATAGCTATAAAAAGTCCTTGAGGCTTTCAGTTGTACGTGCTTGTAAGAGATATTAGCAGTATCACTCATGCATGTCTATCAAAACGAGGCAGCTCAGGTTTCCAGGCATGTATCAACCCCTCATAATACTGATTTTTGTGTTTTCTTCACACAAGAGCAAGCTGCAGTAGCTACGTACTCGTATTCTGTAAAGGACAGTGAGCATGTAAACTGGTACCATTTAATTTTGTAAGATAATACCAAAGAGACTCCATACCCAAACCACCTTTAAAGCTATGGCATTCACCGAATGCTTCCTGCAGCTTCACTGAAACGTCAGGAATGGGTACCCCTATTTATATTTTAGCTCAAAGAATATTATATTTGTCTTATACATTTTCAAAGTAGGTTACAGGACTGGCTTTTATTCTACCTATGTAAATCACTAGCAGGCTGTTGGGGAGCTTGATATTGCTGCTGTATAGCAACTTGTTGCTTCCAATGAATGACGTACATTTATTTTGAATAATGAATAATGAAACCATTTTTCAAATATATTTTCAAATATTTGTACTCTAACCATCTTCCACAGTGTATAGTTTGACTAGAAAACCTTTCAGTATTTTTTTCTTTTTTCTTCTGTGTGTTGTTTAAGAAAAAAAAACAAAACAGCTAATTGAGTATACATGAATTTTAAGGGTCCTGTGACAATTGTACAAAACTGGCAGCTAAAAACTTCCTTAGCCAAGTGATCCTCTGATCCACTGATCCTCTGCCCTCGTACATATCACTGCCTCTCAAATCCAGTCAACTCAGTGAACCACAGGCAAAGTCTTTTTGAATTCTAGATGCCTCCTCAGAACAGAAGCCTTTCCTGAATACGTAAATTACCGTAGCTAGCTCATCCTGTAAGGTATTGTGGATCAGTGCATTGATCTATCAGTTTAAATATGCTGAAGTGCTGAGGAAATAGAGCTATGACCAGCCCTGATGGAGATAAACTCATAAGTCACTGGGGCTTTTTTTCAAGGTGAGTCTTCATTAGCCCAAAAAAATTTGTCAGTTGAGAGCTGACACTTGCCATCTGTAGAATCAGGTCAAAATGATCACTCAGATTCTTTGCAAATAGCAGTAAATTATTTTAAATGTAGATCAGCAATTTAGAGATATCAAAGTATATCCCTTCTTCTGGCTTTGTGAAGTACATTTATACAAAATCTGCTGTTACTACGTCTACGTTATTAGTTGTGAAATTTGAGGTTAACTGTTACACTGTTTGGGTGAGTGAAACTAAATCTCTTTTGCATGATCTTGACAACAGTGCTGTTCCTTTTCTGAATTACATTGGTTGAATTCATTAATTAAATTCCTGTGTAGCAGCACAAAGAACAGGCAATCTTGCTGTGTAGTTATTTTGTCATATAATGTTGCTGTAGTCTTACATGATTTGTTATAAGTGTTTCCTGGAAAACTGTATATGTAATAAGTGTGATTATTTCTTGTGGATTTTGTATCAGGGTGACCCTGGTTCTTCTGCTGCAGGAATCAAGGTAATGTACTTTTAAAGCAATTGTGCGGGTAGAAGAGGGGTGGTTGGTCCATGTTACTTTACGGCATCACAGACATTGTGGGTATCATTAATATTGCGGTTTTCTACAACTCTGTCTTTAATTCATTTATTCAGATCTCATCATTCGTCTGTTTTCTTTTAGGGTGAACCTGGTGAATCCGGACGGCCTGGACAAAAGGTATTACTTGGAATTGTTCAGTTTTCCTTTTCTGTTGGATTTGTGATAAAGTATGTTACATAGATGTTACCCCTGTCCCCTGTCCTGGGATCAGCCCAAGGCAGTACAGTTTAGCTGGCCAAGGCCTGTACATATTTGGTGTATGTTCATTTTGTATTTTAAAAAAAAAGCACAGGAATGATGATCCTAATTAACATGAAAAGCAATATTAGACTAACCCACCTTCCCTTTTAGCCACAGCGCACTTCTTGCATTGAAAGCCTACGCAGTTGCAGCTGGTGAGACTAACAAAGAATGGCTCTGTTCCTTCAGTGATCACAAGCTAACCCTGCATGTTTGACTGACTATTAACCTTCAGACTATGGTACATTATTACATCTCATTAGGAGGAAAATAAGTATTGACTAGAATCTTTTTCCACATGTACATGTTAGAGGAGCAAAATATCTATTGACTAGAATCCCTTTCATATATTCCTGTAAGGGGAATCAAACTGTCAGAGGCATGTGGTATGTTTGGAAGGACATAGACCAGGTAATGCTGCTCTATTCTTCCGTCCAGGGGAAGAAATGCCCCTGGGTGCTGTGTGACTGAGGCTGCTTCTGCAAGTAAAGGTTCTGCAGGAGTTATAATAACTCTGTGCTGCATGAGGCCATCTGAAGCTGGGGAATTTGCTCTTTAATCCATAGTACATCAAACACAGTGAATGCTGTGCATTCAGCTGCCTTTCATGAGAGTAGGAGGCAGGTCCTGCAGGCAGAGCAAAGAGACAATGAGAGAACTAGTTTTTTTGCGTTGCAATACTTGGTTTCCCTCAGAAGCCATCAGCATCATTCTTGCCTCTTACAATATTGAAAATTAGCCACTGCTGCCAGAGCAGAGCAGAGTCCAACTGCCAGTTGAGCTAGCAGGTATTCCAGACAGACAATTGAGCTAAAATTCTATATAATGAAAGGCAATACAGCCGTTTTCTAATACTCAAGGTCTTTCGGTGATGAAGCAAAACCCCAAACCACATATAAATAAGAAATAAATAAGAAATCAAGTCTTTTTGTTTGAGAAATTATAACTGTCATCAATTATCAGATACTAAACAAAGACTATTATGGTTGCAAATGCAGTTCTTTTAGTAAAATATGGTTTTAATTAGGAGAGGTAATCAAAGTTGTTTAAAGTTATCTAATCTACAGAGTCATTCAGTGTGTGCATTCTGCTTTACATGCTTTGCTTGGGTAATAAACCAGAAAATGCACTTAAGAGCCTGTGGAGATTCATACTGTCATTAGACGGCTGCCATGGAGCCAAAACTAGCAGTGATTTATCAGCAGGCCCCTGGATCTCAGTCCCCGAGCACTCAGGTTTGATCTCATTCAGGCAGCATGGATGAGTGAGGGGTACGCAGTTCAGGCTTTCTATAACCTCAGCTTCCCGTTCACACCAAGGGGGGCTTAGTGTGTTCTTTCCATTCGCATCGTAAGCTTCCACTGTGCCATGTTCGTGTCCCAGCCCAAACCAGCAGCTCCTGTAATGCACTTACACAGCATGCCTCCTCCAGACAGGTGCCCCTTGTCTGCTGCTCTGCACCCCTGCTTAGCAGGGACTTGTCACTCCACCAGAGATTGTGGGGGGCTCTTTTTCCAACTAGAGGCACATCTCTGCCATCTGCGTCAACTGAATACTTTTCCCTCTTTTTTGTCCTATTCCTATTACCTTCCTATATCTTCTCTTCTTCCTCTCCTTCTAGTTGTTCCTTATCCATCTTCTAAGGACAGATATATATTGAGCTGCCCACCAGAATATTATTTACATTAAATTAAATGAGGCAGTATTTCGGCAATCTGACAAAGCTGTTTTGTGCCATATTGTGTGCAGAGGTGATAGGATGACCTGCTGTGCCAAGCTGAGCACTATGAAACAGAGTTAGTATGCAGCCTTGGTTTCTTATAAAATCATTCTTCTCATAAATCATACTCAGATATTAGGAAGGGTCCAGAAAAGGAAATCTTATGCATTCATCTACAGTACCAATTGTAATTAAGAAATAGTGATTTATTTAATTGTGTTTCGCATTGTTTAATGTATCTTTGAGGGGCATTTTAATTGTTTTAGATTGCTGTGACTCTGAACTGGCTTTGCTGGATCCTTTCTGCTTCTTATGTGTGAGTCTATGGTGGTTACCTCTGTCCCAGGACTAAATAGTGACCTACTGCAGCAATACTATTATGTTATCAATTATAAATAGTCAAATGCTTTGCTTAGAAGTGAAATACAGTGCCTCCACAATTAGATGAGAAAAGTTCCTGGTAGTAGTTTTGTATGTATGGCCATGCAAGAAATGTTTGGATTTAACTTTTTGTTAGGGCAGTGGAGGCCTTTTAAATGATTATTCTTTTGCAGGAGTGATAACCCATTTTCTGCTTTAGAAAGTGTTGGTGAACATACCAAAAAATAATAGAGTCTGTTGAAAATGACATCCCAGCCTCTGTTCTTCTGTCTGATTTTGTAGCTAATATTTTGAGGCTGGAATCTTTCCTGTGCTTTTAGGCAACTTGAACAGTTAGAATTTCAGAGAAACTAAAATGCGCAAAGAAGCTGTTATCAGGTCCTTCTATACCACTTGAAAATCACTCCATTTGGTAAAGTGATTCACAGCCTCTCTATTGTGTCTTTCGGTTTGTGGCAGAATGCAATTTTGTTACGAGCATTTCAAGTCTATTCAATATTACTGCCTCGAAGAAGTGTCTTTGGGTACTGTAGTTGGATGAACATCTGTATTACGCGTACACGTGTTTATGTTTGTGTATGTATACACGTTTATGTGAGTGTAGGAATGTATGCAAGCATGTGTGTACACAGACATGTAAGCCATTTTAGTAGCACAATCTGTATGAATCAGCCCAAACCACGGAGTTGAAATCTGGATTTCTGTAAAGCTCAGGAGTGTACAAAGTCTGGGATATAGTTCAGCTCATTGTAAAGGTAAAAGTTGGCTTCAGAGTTCAAACCTGAACTTCCAGAAAGTTCAGGGAATATTCAGATTCAACGTTCTGGTTAGAGTCCACCTCTGTATTAAAATAAAATCTCCAGCCTTTAAAATAATGATTTCTTCACATGTTATTGCTCTTTTTTTCCTCTTCATCATCTTTATTTCCCTGGGCAACATTTTCCATTTAGCTGATATCTCAAAATGACCATTTGTGAGAATGTTGTCATTCTTGTCTTAGACTAATTTCAACTTAATTTCAAAATTAATACATTTGGTTTTGAATACCTGTTACAAAATTACACTTGCAAATGCAGTTCTGTAACTCTTTTAATTGCAATTTTAAATAAGCAAGGCTTTTCTGGGTAAAGCAGTAAAAGGTTACACTCCCACATGACACCGTGTAGATTCACAGATAAATAGCAAGCTCTGAAATGATGCTATGGATAGCTCTATAAAATTGATGGCCCAGTTATAATTATGCAGTCCTACTTGAATCATGCAATTTAAACTAAGCTCTTCTGAATTGCTTTGTAGCTAAATCAGACAGTCACACAGCACAATATCTAGCTCAAAGTTGAGAGTGGAACAGAATTAAACATCTGTTGTAAGTATGGAACTTAAATGGCAGTGTGTAAAGTGAACCAGTACTGCTTGTTTTCTTCTCTTTTGCTGAAGGCTAATGAGAATTTATGTTTGGTTTTCCTGACATGGATTTTCAGTCTGGGTGTCATCTTCACATCCAAGGTTCCAGGAAGATACCTAAGTTTTTAACACAACTCTTACTCATTATACATTTAAGGCACTTACTTTGAAAATATCAGTCCTGCTGCAGCTGAGTAGCAGTCGTTCATGCTCTTTTATCTTCCTGCACAATTTACAGGGGTGTTTTCTAGATAGGGACCATAACTGAATAATGTCTGTAATATTATGTAATTTTCCCGTGTAGGGTGAACCAGGTCTTCCTGGGCTTCCTGGACTCCCTGGAATAAAGGTAAATAAACTGTATATCTGTTATATTGGGGGGACATCACAAAGAGGGGGAACTGCAAGAATTTGTCTCAAATGGACTTGCTGTACTTGTCATATCTTCTTCTGAGTCTCTGATATTAAACTGGGTGTTGGCACAAGAAGGTTTCACATGGAAAATTGATTAAGTATCTATGAGTAGGCAAACAGTGTATCTTATATTTAAAAGCGAGATAAAAAATTAAAACATTGCATTCTAGTGGTTTTTTGGGGTTTTTTTTTAAATCTAAAATAGTAGAGGGGGTTATTTTTTTTAAAATTATTTAATGGAAGAGTCTTACCATCAAAGCTTTACTTGGTTTCCACTTTGATGTGTGCTTTCCAGTAGCAGTAGTCTACTGAATTTACCAAGCCTCCAGCCAGAGAACTGCATTAATTATACACAGGCTGTGGAGAACTGTCTCTGTTGATAAAAATCCTCTGTGCTCCATTACACAGCAGTGATTTCCACTGACAAGTCGAAATGTTTTAGTAAAACTCTTGCCACTATTAGGTGCAGTCCCTGACCCAATACCTGGTTTATTCCCTGGCTTCCAGTTTATCTGGAATCTTTAGGCAAGTTGATACGAAAAAACCATGTGGTTGGTTGAGTTCTAAGTAGTTGCATTGGGAGCTGCAGACACTCACAGAGTTTGAGCTGTAACTGTATAATTCTGCACAGAGCGAGTGGATTCACATATCCTGAGTGCGTACAGATTAGAATGGTCACTTCTCCTTTGTGGAAAAGACTGTTCTTTCAGAAAACAAAATCATTGCATTCCAGCACAGGCCTGTGTATGCCTCGAGGAGATAGTTTTTATAACTTTTCCCAGAACAAGGAGAATAAGTCAGAGACCAAATTCTTGTCCATTGTGGTAGGATTCAGGATTTGTGTAATGGAATGTAATATTTGCAGTGGTTTTCTTAAGAGACCTGTGAATTGCCACAGCATTGAAGCATAATGTCCCTTCTGTGTTCCTAATGAATTATGGGAAGAATTGAATGTGCGTATTAAAGTTTGTGTGTTGTAACAGCTGAAAATACAGTTCCCAGGGAGGTTGTTCATTTTCTGCAATAATGAATCTTATACTGACTAGTGAAGATCATGTAAGAGCAGAGTCTTGTGTGGTTAAACTATTTTTGTAAAGGACTTTTGGCAGCAATCCCTATTCTATTTACTTTAACAGTGAGCAAAGAGTAGCTCAGTTGAAGGTCACTGGGGCACTTGCCTGGGGCACTCATCCTGGGAACACTTGCCAAAAGCAACTGGAGTTGTGGCTCGTCTTTGGGGATTCCATCTTCATGCAGACCTTGCGTGTCCATGCATATAACCAATAAATAAAAAAGTCTACATCTGAGCTTCTGCTCTGGGAAAATTATTTGTTGGCAGTAAGACTGGCTCAGAGGGGCAGCTTTCGAAATCACCTGAAAGGCAAGAAGTGAAGTGAAAAATGGATGAAGTGTGGGATTTTTGCCCAGTGAAAATTTGTTTCCGAATTCAGTGGATCCAGTGGAAAAACAGTGCAGTTGCCTGCAAAGTAAAATGGAATCATTCAATTAAATATTAATCATTTAGGAAAATGCTGTCTTCTATCTAAAATCTAGTCCAGAGGGAGAGTGGTGGTGTTTCAGTGAAGAAATTTCATCTAGTGCAATTCTGCATTGAGGTGGCTGTCAGCGCCCTAGATGGTGACAAGCAAGCTAGCAGAATGTGCATAGGAGAGAGCAAAGCACATCTGGTCATGTCAAGCTTACAGGATGGGTGCTGTTCAATTCAAGGCATTTGTAAACCCTATGTAATTAAGGAGTCTGTAGAAAAAAAAAAACTGGATTTTTCTGTCACTGAGATCTGTGTCTCAGCAAAAAGAGGTAGAGAACATGAGGCGTGAGAAGAGGTAGCAGAAACCAGGGAATGGCTGGAGTTAGGAATATGGGCACTCCTCAGCAAAGAAAAAGTAGTATTCGCCCCCTTTTCTCACCCTCTGTTTTAGCAAAGATTTATGTCTCACAATGGGAAAATCATCACATCAGTTTCCAAAAACAACATCAGCATTATCTTACCAAGAAACAAATTTCCAGGGAACTGGTGTTGATTGAAAGTTACTTTAAAATAGCAGTGACAGGATGAGAAACTTGAACGTGGAGGAAACCAAATTGCTTGGGCTTGCAATCACTTGGTGCTATCATGTTGTTACCACCCAAAACAGAGAGAAATCCTATTTGTAGCAGTGACTTTTTTACTGTCTTTTTTTTTCCTTTTTTTTCACCTTTTTTTTTCTGTTTTTCTTTTTGTCCTCTCTCTTTTTTTTTTTTTTTTGTGATTGATCCTTGTTGTTGGTTACAGTATTTTCAAGGATTTTTCAGGACTTCATAAAACTCTCCAAGATATATCTTTGCTATTCTCTTAATACCAATTTGCAGTGATGGTACGTATAGTGCAAAAGAAATAGTACAACCCCCTCACAAGTTGTTACAACATCTAAGAACTTGTCACAATATGTAAGTTTCCATAAGCAAAGTTTTTCCTAGCATGGATGACAGCATTCTTGTGAATTTGCGTGCCAGCCCAGTAGCTGTTGGCAGAGATTTTTCAGGCTATTTCCAAACCTTATGAGAGGTAAAGTAAAGTAGTTCAAGATACAGGGATATTCTACACATAAAAGATTCCTGGATGTAGTTCTTAAATATTAAATAGTAAGTTCCCTTTTCTTTAAATCTGTTAGTTGGACTGAAATTTGTTTCCTTGTTAATTAATCTCTGCGGTGGCAGAATGTATTATGAAATGTTTTAGGTAACAGTAAACATACATAGCACTCTTTACACATGCTAAACCAACCTGTGAAAACACAAATGCCATGCCAGGCAACGGACCGTATCTGTCCAGCTACAACTCATCTTTCTTCTTATGGTTAAAGAAGCTTCCCAAGACGTTCAGTTCAGTGTGCTTGAACATACATAAAGGATTAATCACTGAGAAAGTTTCGGCTTCTTATAATGCCATTTCAATTAATTAATCAATGTTCCTGGGAACCTGTTAGGACTCGGTTGAATGTGATACTGGAGTCTGAATGAGCAGCAACATTGAATGGACATGCAAGTATCATATCTGAATTCAGAGTATGCAGCCGGGTCTTTCATTACTTACTTTCTAGACCCATTCACTATGCACATGCGGATGTTTTGGGAGTTCTTCCTGTTCCTTTTCGATCTCTCGTTGTCAGTTGGTGCCATGGAGGAAACATAAGTGCAGTCAGTTGTTTCCAAGACAGTGAAGAAGCTGTCTGTGACATACTGGAGAAACGTAGCTCAAGCACCTGTTGCTGTTTAGGAATGGCTGGAAACTTAATGAGCGCATGAATGTGTTCCACCGTGTCACTTGGGAAACAAGTAAGGCACCTAAACGCAGAATATTAACTCATCACTCTGCTATCCCCCAACTGATGCCAAGCAGACACAGAAGCCTGTCTGTGAAACACAAACTTCATGTATCTGCTTTATCTCATAACTTTTGTGGGAAGACACATACAAAGCCTCACTTGCTTACTGTAATGTAATGCATACCCTTATTCATTTTAATGTCAGACATCTCTCAAATCCATTTCATTGCATTTTCTGGAATTTAGGCTGTACAGTTCTCAACTTCTTCACTGAGTGAGAAACCTTCACAGAACACAAGCCTCTTCTCAGTAGCAGCACTTTATGCAGGATCAATGACATCTCTGGCATTTGTCCCTCAGTTTTTAAAACAGATACTGAACCAAAGCTTATGAGCGCATATAAATTTTTATTTTATCCTGTTCAAGCAAATAGAACTGCTGAATGATTTGACATGAGAAAAGACAGGCTTCTTAATCCTTCTGCTTTTGAGAGGTAGGGAAAGCTTTCTGTATTTTAAAATCAGGTGGAACTGGTTGATTCAATAGACTTGCCAGTATGCAACGTCTTGTATCTTTCTGTAGAATTACTTTGGTTTGAGTTCTCTGGAGCTGTGCTTAAGAAAGGTTTCAGAAGAACATGGATAGGGATATGGGAATTTGAATCAAGTTTATGTCCTTTTCTTTGTCTTTTTATGAAAGCAAAAACAGTTTTAATTTTCTTCTGTACTTAATTTTATTTTTTTGTACCTACTCAGAGATCTCACCCTGTGACTTTCCTAATTCCATGTAAAGGCTGAAAGACTCTGCTCCACAGAAATTATTTTTTAAGCTCTAGAAGAGTTATTAGTACTTTCACCCAGTAAGTTCTGTTACAAAAGAGAACTTTCAGATAAAATGAGAGACAGAATTTTCAAGCTGGATGCACAGAAGTTAATGTACTATTTTAAACTCTTGCAGAAAAGAGAGCGATTGTTGTTGAAGCTTATGTGTTTAGATACTGCTCTTATCATCTGGTAGCAAAATTAAAGAAAATCTGAAGTAAATGGTAGTTCTAAACATTTTGGTTTGGAGTCAATGCCATTCCCCACCTACAGGAAAGTTCTGCAAATTCCCCTTTTCTCCCGGGAGTTCTTAGGACAGCTGTGTGCATTTACCTAATGGAATTTTTTCTTTTTGATATTTCCATTCTTCTTCCTGTTTTTCTTGCTTGTCATTCACTGTTAACAGGAAACCTGCAGGGCCTGTCTCTCTCTCAATTTTCTCCAGTACTCAGATATTCTTGCCCAGGCTTCAGTTCATTTTTATCCGGTAGGTCCCCATATTCAGAACTCTTTCTAGCCTGGACTCAGGAGCTGGAAGAGAGCAGCTGACTTTGTGACAGGCACCTCCAAATCCTGGATACAGAGATGTGCTGAACACATTAACTGCAGCAATTGGAATCTGAGGGAATTAATTTCTTCCTGATATGCACTTGCCTTAGCTGATATATATATATAAATATATATATATGGAAATAGTCAAGTGTGAATGAATTTCCAACCTTTCATTACTCACAGTGTTCTTGAAAGTGGGTCATCTGCCTGAGCAAAGGGAAATGCGTAGTGTAGGTTAAATACTGAAAAGAAGACTATAAGGATGCATGTTTTGAGTGCAAATGGTAACTGATCTAAAAATATAGGACTTACTATCTGCATTTGTCAGGCTAGTTTTCAGAAGTAGCTCTATGCACGGCTGGGAAAAATGCAGTACGCAATTGTGCAATTCCTTTTGAGTATTCACTTTCCAGAGTGGAAGTATACATACAAACATATATCTGTATGTATGTAGTCATACACCTATCTTTGCTCCTTCATTCCTAGCTTTGTGGTTTCCATGTTTTATGGTGGTAATCACTTCCATAGGGTAAACATGTAATTTCCCAGAAATAATGTTGAGAATCAAGGCCAGAAAATTAAATCATCATCAACATTGGATGGGTATGCATGGTATGGAGTGTTTACTGGAGCATTCTTCAAAATATATGCAATTCTTATTAATCTGTCAGAACCTATATCCTCCAAATCCTGAAAGCTCTCATTTTCTGTCCTGGAAAATGCTAAAGCATAAATAACTGAAACACAGAATGTTGTTTCCTCTAAAGCTATTACTAGTTGGAAGACTGAGCTTATAATGAACTATTTCATAGCATATGTTTTATAGCATAATTTAATTTTTTATTGTACAACAACAACAACAAAAAAAGATCCAAATCCAAAATTTTGAAAACGGTTGAATAATCTGACTCTCCATCATCCTGCTTTATTGAGAAATCAAGAATTTTGCCATTCACAAAGAAAACTTTACATCAGTAATCTGAAAGTATTTCTTTGCCTCAAATAAACATTTTTATGAGGCCAGGAAATGAGAGCATGCCATTAAGTTCTTTGTTTTTCAGAGTAGCAATAAAAATTCGTGAGATTTGTTAAAAATTGTTTTTTAAAGAGAACAGTTTGAGGCCAGACTCTTCATCATTTAGCAGTTCAGTCATTGCAAAGAATTAAAAATTAGGTGCTCATTGCAACAAGTTTTTTTTATTCTAATCCTCAAAAGTAGTTACCATGCTGACTTGAATTATAATTAGCCTTTAAGTAAAAAGTCCACTACATGATCAATGCATGCAGAATTATTACTGGTTCTGTTAATACTCTCCCAAAGCAACATACTTGCTAAGCAGACAGAACTTAAAAGCAAGGAGAAAATTAGGCTCACTAAAAAGCAATATATTTCATGCAAATAGGGGCTTGTTATGAAGCGTCAGGATTTTAGCCAGGTTGTAAGGTTTTACTTCCCTAACTCTAAATGAATCATAAAGACTAAATACGCATTTGGCAATTCTAAACCACAATTGTTTTTCTAACTTTAGAGACTGATTAGGAAGTAAAGATATTGTTTCAAATGTGATGAGTGAGCCAGACAACTTGTTTTAACTGGCGATTTCTGGAGCCAATTTTGAAGTGATATGAAAAGCCTTAAGAAAGACCTTACAAAATGGGGTTAGGGTTGTGGGGGTTTTATCAGATTTCCTTGTACCTTGTTCGTTTCCTTCTTAGGAGCTGAATACTGTAGTCCTCCCGAGAGCAAAATTCCCATGGACATCAGGCTATATATAAAGTCCCTCTAATGCCCTTTGCGGTGAAAAAGTACTCTCTGTCTTGTACAGCCTAAGGCCAGCTGAATTTCTGAGGGCATGAGCAAGCACAGCTTCATCAACCACCATGGACTGCTGTGTTCCTGGCTCCTGAGAATTTAGCCCTCAGTCCTCTCCAGAGTGCAGGAGCTGCAGTATTTTGGTCAGATAGCAACCTCGGAAATTAAGTTTTAGGGCAGCAGAAGGCAACTTCCAGAAAATCAACACAAGCACCAGTGAGCCAAATCCAAATTTATCCAAACTGTCTTGCGTCTGGGTTTGGGGTGGTTTTTTTTGGCTAGCTCTTCTATGTATCTCCACCTTCGCAGGATTCTTTCAGTAGAGTTAGGCAAGGAAAGAGCATCATACTGTTTTGTTTTAAATATGCTTAAAAGTGAGCCAGGGTAACGCTGAAGACAAGCATAGCTTGGTCTCTTGATGTGATTAAAATGAGGACCCTTCCATCTCAGTGCTTGTCAGAAAGGACACTTTGGTGTCTCCCAAGGTCGGTGACTCCTGAAGAATTTGCAGACTGACCCATGCCACACACAGGAATTTTTTGAGAACCGTGAGATCTACAGGCAGGAGTTTGGAAGCTCCAAGCCTTTCCAAAGCTATGTGTTCCAGCATGGTCATGGTTTTCCTTAAGCCCACACAGCTGGGTTTTCTGTGTATGGAAAAGGTGGGGTGGATCCGCCTTTCCAGAATCCTCCACAGAAATTCTGGATGCTTTGGCATGGTTTGCCAGCTCAGAGGTGTGCACGCACAAGTCCTGATGTGGGCACATTCAGACTTCTAAGAGAACACTAGGGAAAGGTGTGTGTCCTACCATGTGGCACACCTGCCAGTCAGCGCAGGAGGTCCAGAACTTCCATGGTCTTGGCACACATTGAACAAAATATTTCAGGACCAGTGAACTGTATAATAAAGGTAAGAGTTTGACATTTAAATTTCTCTGGCTAATTCTAGTACATAGCACTAGATGAGAGTAAGGATGGAAATTACATTACTCCTTTCAAATTTGTGGACTAAAGGTTGGTTTAGTCACATTTCTATAGCATGGAGAACATAATATAGTAATCTCTTGTAGCTGAAAATGGTAAGATGACCCTGAGATTTAACAAGTAGGATGGTAAATTCAGAAATGGAAGTGAATTTATTTCACTGTTACTGGAAAGTTGGTGGTTTTTGTGCCTTCCTGTAGCACAGGTTTCTTTTTTAGGCAAACATTGATCTGGATGGGAAAATGTGTGTTACAGTCATTAGAAGAATAATTTCAGAAGAACCTTCTGTGGGAAAACAGTGTATCCAACAACTACCGTTCTCTGCTGATTGCTTGTATCAGCACAGAGCTGTCTGCTTCAGGCACTGCGAGTGGATTAGGTCTGTCTGTGAGAACAAAGTTTCAAATAGTGCTAGTGCTGTGTGTGTCAGCTGTGCAATGAAGGCTAATTCTGACCAAATATAGCATTAGAATTACGTTGTTAATAAACATTTGCCAAATTGGGGTGTTTCAAACATCAATCAGCATTGCAAAGGGTGTTTCAAGTGTTGCACCTTTTTCAAGCATTAGTCCAAGTTTTAGCCAATTATGGGTTCCATAAAACTTGAAGATGACAGTGAGCATGAACTTAAGTCCGTCTTAGGGTTAACCTCTAATATCAAAGCTAGTTTCTGCCTCAGCCCATAAAAGCTTTGATCATCATGAAAACCAGTTGTGAATATGTCTAGATAATAATCCTCATGAAACTTCAGCTATTCTCCAAAGTAAATTTTAAGATGGCTTTTTAATACTAAATTCTGAAGGAGCTCACATTACCCTAGATGTACAGCATGCCATTATAGGGCCCTTTAATGGTTCAGGCATTTTATGATAAGAGGTAAAAATGAACATTAAAATGGTTCATGAAAAGCAGTATATAATTTGCTATCTGACCCACTAGTATTTCTACGGACAACACATATTAGAGGTAGTCTCTTAAAATATCAACGTATGAAGCCACTAAAAATTATTATTAAAATTACAGCACATGACTTCTGTAAACTGTACAAAATTCACAAGCTTGTTGATTTTTTTTAATACCAATCTGCCTGTGTTGTGATTAATACAGATTGCTCCAAGTCCTAAAAGTAGATGAGGTTTGAGTGCTGAAATTTGTCTTGTTGACATCCTGTGCAATGTGGTGGTTTCTAAGCAGTGTATACCAAAGGGTTAAAGTCAAACGTGCAAGTCATCACTTGCTGATGCCTTTCTATACAGCTGCCAAACAATATTTTAAGTGGGAGAGTTCCTTACCTTTCTTTCAAAACATAACTGTTTAGCTCCGCTTTCCGGATTTTCTGTTCCTTGTCCCAGCTTTGGCAGGCAAAGAAGCTTGTAGTAAATTCTTACTAGATAAAACTTGGATATTATTGTAAGAAGTTGCAGTGAGATGTTCAGAAAAGTATTATAAGTCTTGGTTACTCTGATTCCTTGCATTCCTCTCAGCACCTCACAGTAGTTTTGAACAAATTCTGAGTTCATTTAAGAAACTTAAGAATAGGAGGTGCTTCAGTGAACATCAGAGCTGCAATGTTGTCAAACCAAAGTACAGTTATGAACAAGCCTTCACTCTTGCTTTCCTGCAACTATGTGCCAGCTAAATCATAAATGTCATATATTGACAACAAAAAGCTAAAACTCTTGGTCCTTTATTTTCTAACCACATTCCTCTATGGCTCTGGAATCTTGTTTTTTTGATGGACTAATCGTAATAGTCTCTCCCTTACCTTTGTGTAACAGGGACACCAGCATGCCTTTCTGAGAGGAAGGTGTTTCTTTACATTTCAAGTCATTGTCAGTGTTAATTTTGATAGATTCCTTTTTACTTTTTTTTCCTATCTGAGTGGCACAAAAGGTAGCATAAAGCATGAAGTCAGCAATATTTGCAGAATTTAATGGCAGGATGCAAGTGGTAAGAGGAACGGGCATTGCTTCTCATGTAGATACTACTCTTCTGAGTGAGACAGAAATGGCAGAAACAAACTTGATACAGTAGTTACCTCCACTAAATTTGAGTGTTGCAGAAGTAATACCCATTTGAGCATTTTACTTAATGCCTTATGCCATGGATACACTGAAGAGATTTGAAATATTAGAGAAGACATGGCTTAATTTCAAATCATCCAAACATGTTGTCTTTTTACTTAGAAGCTTAGTTCAGATGGCAAATCAGATCTGTCTTTAATCTACTTATCCTCACTAGCACTGCGTAGAGGGAGAATTGCATGGGTTTTTTGATGTAGCCAGGTTTTAACTGCTGCGGTTTGTTTCATGTGTGATAAGAATACAGTGTTGGATCATGTTCAACTTGGCATCCACCATAGCCACCGTGTCTCTCTCTGCAGAGCTGCTACTCAGACAGTCAGTTCCTAGTCTCTGTTAACACACTACTTTTTTCACTCCACATTTGAAAACATTTGAAAGTTCTGTGCCATGTAAGACCTGTATTTTACTTATCCTGATTAAACCACCAGCTTCTTCCATTATCAATTCCACTAGCTTTTGCTAAACATCTTTTTCTAACTTCTTTAGAGATTTTGGGGGAAGGTGGAGCTTCTTGGACTTTGGCCAGAAGTTTTCTTGTGGTATGCAACTGGTATAGTCCTGAGCGAAGAGCAAGAATTTGACTCAAAAGCTGTGTGTCAACCTCTGAGTGACACTTCTAAGCCTTACCACTGAAAAGATGAAGTCAAGTAGTCACTGCATATTTCTTCTGCCTGCAGTCATAATAAGTCATAATAAGCTGGCCAAGAAATTAGCCCAGGCAAAATTCAGTGTTGTAACAATACGGATCTAATGAGTACCTTCTCATTCTGAGTGAAGCTGCATTGTTCTTCAGTTACTGACATTAAAGTGCTTCCATCTGCAATGACAACGTTGTGTTAGTCCTGCTGGTGTGCAAGACTTACATAAACTGTAAGGGTTCTTTTGTATAAGAGCAAAAAAAACCCACATGCTTCTCTGTGACATGTTTGTCTCAGTTTATTTTTTTGTTGCCATATTTTCAACCATGGCTAGCTGGAACTTCACCTAAGAAAGCTCATTATTTACTTGTATATTTTAATAACCTAAATTGGGGTTTTGAGTGCTTTCTATAGCCCTCAATATAGTCACATGAAAGATTTCTCTGGTTATGGGTTTGCTTTGAACTGTTAATGGTGGATTTCTGATGAGAGCAGAGATGAATGTGCAAGAATACTTCATCATTTGCACGCCCTGTGCAGCATACCTGTGTTTCTAAGGAGGGAAAGAGGTGAAGAGAAATATTATTCAACTGCTCCTATGCACTGTCTGTATGTTGTCAGTAATGGTATCACTACACGATTTTGACACATCTGTCTTTTAACTATTTGAAGAGGCATTTGAGGGGTAATTTTTAAAGTTCAGGGATATAGTTAAAAGGCTAATAAAAAAATATTAATTAGGTTACACTACTGGTTTTAAAATTTATAATAGCTTGTGGGCATATCTTCTTGATTCAAATTTATGTGGAAAAAATGCAAGATTAATTAACAGGAAACTTTATTCAGGAGAGTTTGTGAAGGAAAGCATATGGCTTATTAATCTTCCATTATCCCTCTTCAGGCAGAGATAGGTAATAAAATATGGCCTTACTCAGTGGCTCAGTGCTGTTTCTGCTGCAGCTCTGCTTGATTCCTGCTATTTGTCTGTTCTGTTTGTACAAATGAATGTGAAGGAAGGGGACAGAACAGAGAGAGAATGAGGAGAGCTGTGGCTCATTCCCAGCTGTTCACAGCCAGAGAAGATGTCTGGGTGCAGAGAACTCAAGTATTTTACTGTCAGAATGAGGAGGGAGAATACCATGGTGCTTCAAGTCTCTGACTTGAAAGGAGATTCAACACATTACAACAGTACCATCTGGCCTCTCCATTTGTCATTGCTTTGTCATACCCTTACCATGTCTGCCCATCTATTCACATGCTGCAATAGAAAGCTACACGTGACTGAAAAGAACTGTCCCTTTCTAAGTTTAGGAACGCTCAGAACCCTCTTCCTGCCTTCGGACTTGCTTTGATTAGTTGGGTGTGTTGCATTACAGACCAAGTTGCATATTAACAGTCCTTAACCTCGTAAAACCCATGTTTAACACCTTTTGCTTCATTTGCATTTCATGTGCTGTGTGATGGCTTGCTGCAAGAATTTATGCTGATGAAAGTAACTCATAATGAAAAGTTCTTCTCTGTAACTGTTGCATCACAGCTGGAGAGCTGTAATCAATACAGGGGGAAATACTATTCAAAAAAACCTAGTGTTACTATGATCATATACTGCTAAATAAATAAACTAACATTTCTCTCATATTTTCAAAGGGCGAACCAGGTTTCATTGGTCCTCAAGGAGAACCTGGCTTGCCAGGGCTACCAGGAACAAAGGTAAGGGTAGTTGGCCAACACTCTGGTGCAGAGCCCCTAGAGCTGATGTCAAATTCAACTTTCTCAGCAAGTAGTAGAGATTGAGACTGTACTAATGGAGGAAAATGCGGAAAGTCATAATTAGTGGAGTAGTGCTTTGAGATAGATCCATATATATGTATACACATATATATATGTATGCATGTATGTATGTATATGTACTGTTTCCCTTCAAAAGTTTGAAGGCAGATGTTGTCTCATAACTTAATTAGTAAATACCCCTTTTTCATGTTAAAATCCAAAACTGACTTGTTCAAGAGCCAGAATATGCATGACTAAAGAAACTATATTTTCATAAATGTGGTGTTTTTTAGAAAAATGGCTTGAAAGCATGTGCAGGGATTAGAATTTTGATACTACCCATCAGACTGAAAATAAAGATAAAGTAAACCTCTGTTTCTTCTGTTGGCTTGGTTTCTTTGGTTGTGCTGATTTGGTGTGCTAAAGACTGCCCAGTATTTTCCATATATGCGTATCTGTTGCAATAGGGTGACAGAGGAGAGGCAGGCCCTGTTGGGAAGGGTGAACGAGGTGAGCCTGGAGTCCCTGGACCCAAGGTGAGTCTGATTTTATAATGGAAATGTTTTGTTAGTTTTACACCATATGAACACATCTTTTCCTGCTGAGAAGTAGAATAAAACTTAGTGAGTGAGCTTCTAAATGGAAATGCTGTGAAATACTTTACTTCAGTCCAGAAGACAATGGCAGTTTTGTGTTCACAGCTGTGGAACTGCAGTCTGAATGGACTCTTATTTGGACTACAAAGTAAAGGCACTACCTACATACACTGTCATGAAATTGGCCTAATTCATTCCAGCTGAAGTCGTGACCTCCAGGTCCCTAACTTTCAGCATCAGTGTTTGAACTCTTTGACCAGTGTAGCTATTGAATACAGAGAAAATCCATTTTGCATGCTGTTTGCTAACTCTCTAAGAAAGAGATCAGTCTAACTACATTTTAGCGTTGTCTTAATATTTCCCTCTGTGTCGATACTGTCAAGTTTTTCTTTGCTAATGCATCTTGAAAATAAGGCCAAATCTGTGCTCCTTGGCCTGTTAGTTTGTATTCACCCGAACTGTTGGGAAAAGAAGTTGTGCTAACACTTTATTTTAATCTCCTTATGTTAGAATATTTAACTGTATCTCTTGGCTATCATTTCTCAGGAGCTATGGAATGACAAAGTCCATTCCTGAAAACCAGTGTTAATGATGCCTACTGTTTACTAATGCCAGTATTACTTTTCCTTTGGAAGGGTGGAATCTGTGGCCTTTGCACTCTGGTGTTAAAGAATATATTCATTTGGGTGCTATTAAATTCAATGCCTTTACAGATTCATTATCTTCATAATATCAAACGAAGTATTTCTGGTGTTCTGTACTGTAGTTAGTCATTACTAATTTCTATTTCTCTGCACTCCCATTTCTCTATGATTTCTCTCCTATCTTCCTTCAAACAGGGGAAAACAGGTGAACCTGGATCTAGAGGCCCAAAAGGGTCAAAGGTTAGTAGTAACGAAACTGTCTTTAGTGGAGTAATTACCATGATGATTTTTAGGATCAATTATTTGTAACATTTCACTTCGCTTATCTCTTTGAAAGAACATGTAACAATCTGCAGTGTTCTTTAGAAGTGAAACCTTCTGACTTTCAACTTCAGCTATTAAAGTCAAAACTTACATGTTTTGAGCACTGTGATTCTAACCCTTTTTCTGTTATAACATCCATTTCACTCTGCTCTGGTTTTCCTCGTGCAACTTGGTTTCTCTCTGTGTAACTGATGTCCTCATGCCAGGACCCAACACCTGACTGTGCTATTATATAATTTTGTGGATCCACACTTTGGTGAGTTAGGAATCAGTGCTATCCCCCATACTGCAGGCCAAGAGTCCTACATATGATGACCAGAAGTCCTACAAAGGCAAGAGTTGTCAATTGCATTGCTGTTTTACTGCGTAAAAAAACCCTACTTTGAGCATGTTTATCTGTCCACCCATCTCTCAATAGATACAGTTGGTTCACATATACGGAGAGATAAAATGTATGTTTTTTCTGTTACTTTATCTGCCGTGCAAATACTGTGCTCACTGGATTCCTTCAAAGTGAAAGCAAAATGGAAATATATTTGTTTGGGCAGTTATTGTGTCTACTGTCAGAATAAAGGTGACAAGACAGTGTAGGCTGGTATGATACTGTTTGCAGTACTTGTAAGGTCCTTAAGTGCTTAAGGATATGATTAAATAAGTGACATTTAACCTCATTCATTCTCATCAGAAAGAAGCATTGGAAAACTAATGGGGGGATTAAAGTATCAGAGTGAGAGTAGAAGAGTAAATCAGCCTCTCGTTTGGCTGTACTACCTGGGCACCTCCCACGTGCACCAAAATTATAAAGATATCCCTTTTAATTTCCTTTTTATAAAAAAATTACATAGAATTTTCATTTTACCTGCATACCTGTCGTGAAAGTCTAGCCCACGGAAGTCAATCTAGTAGCTGAGAACTTCATTTTTTAGTAGTTCCAATGACATGTTCACCAGCTGCTGCCAAGGCAACACTGAAAGGAAAGGCAGATAGCGCAACCTTGATTATGCCCTGCCACCAACCTGCTCTCAATATGTCTTCGTCAACCCTATGAGAGTTTTCTGTTTTCTATGTGTTGTGTGAATTAGTCATTCACTGGTGAATTAGTCATTCTTCCATGGCTTTTACCAAAGTTCTCTAGATTTCAACAGGAGCAAAAGTTGCAGTTCTTACCCATATTAATTTCAAGCAATATAAAAACGTAAGATCTTGCTGTGAAAGTGACTGTGAAATGAATTATGAATGCTGGGTTATGAATGCACACGTTTGAAATTCCCTCCATCATTTCAAACATATTACTAATAGGAAGAAAAAGCAGTGTGTAAGTTGGCAATGATCTTAAGCCTTTCGCAGAAAGGCAGTCAAGGAACTCTAATGCTGACAGTAATGTTGTGCTTGTAGGGGAGGCAGTGACTCAGAAAGTGGAATCATGATCACAGAAAGAAACATTACCTTTGAAGAATTTGTTGACTGTTTTCAGACTGAGTGTTCTCTTCAAGCTTTTGATAATAGTGTCATTAAGAAGAGGGATGTTATACAAATTACTTAATTGTTAATCTGTCTTTTTTTTTGTTCTTTGGTATTTCTTATTCCAAACCAATAAAACACTCTAATAATTCACACAGACCTAAGTTCATCATTGTCAAGTTTATCATTACACAGATTTTGAGGGAGTTTTTCTTTTCATTTAAATCCACATTCTGTTTAGGATGAAAGGCCAGCCCTTTAAACCAGTTTATATGAGAAAATATATTTGAAAGGGAAGAACTACATGATTTATTGTTAAATGGCATATCTGTTTTCAAATATCATTGTTACATAGGGTGATACAGGTGACAGAGGTGACACAGGATCTGCAGGTCCACGGGTAAGTCTACTTTTCATCACAACTCTTTGTATTATACTCTTAGGTTCAGTTCACCTGACCTGAAATTATAGCAGTAACTCCAGTTAAAGCTCCAGATGAAACTGGGCACTAGACTCTGTTGGAACGTGTGTTGCTAACTGGCCTTTAGTCTGACTAACATCCCACCGCAATTGCAGTCTCCTGTTCACAGTTTGCAGGCTGGATGTTACATGCCAGATGTTCTGACATTGTTCGTAGCCAATACAAAACTAGAGTATTGAACTGCTTGAGTATTTCCCCTTGGAAGTTTCATATGTTTGCTTTCCCACTGCAGCACAAGTCACTGTGTACTGACCTGCTTATTTATCTTTTTTTTTTGTATAAAAAATGTTTGTTTCTTTTTTAAAGTAATCTTAATTTTAATGCTAATCTTTATGTTTTGTAGTAGTATGTTTTAAGTACAGTAAGATTCCAACACCACACAATCAAGTTACAGCATGTGTCAGTGATTAGAAGTCTAGAATAGTCTTTGGCAGTTGTCTCAAAATTTTTATGGAACATGTATTACAGGGACCACCTGGACAGAAGGGTGATCAAGGTGCAACAGAGATAATTGATTATAATGGCAATATCCATGAAGCTCTGCAGGTATGGAAACATAAAGCTGGATTGGCTTAGTCTAGTCTGGGAAAAAGCATTTGGACAGCACTGTATTTCTCTTTTGCATAGACCTTGAATACATTTTGTGTGTAAAATTGTTGAGCTTATTAATCAGCAATAACTTTCTATATTTGGAAGCCAAATTTTCTGTTTGGTGTTAGACAAACTGCTTCCTTGATAAAATTTAGCCAAGTGAATTGGTTCCATGTCCCCTGGAGAGTATTGACATCATCTAATGAGGATAAAGCTGATTCATTGCTGGCTCTGGTGATCAGTGCTGAATTCATGTAATAAACCACATACTGTTCAACAGAAGTGTCTGCTTTTCAATTCATGTAGTATAATATTGGCATTTCTTTTTTTCCTTGTTTTTCTCTTCCTCTTCCTATAAAATGCAAAGAGCAGAATATTTGAGATTTGGAAACCGTATAACATGGTTCCATTAGCAAGCTGTGGATTCAATCAGCAACTTGAGTATGTTAAATAGAGCAAGCACTAGTCTTCTCACTTATTCATTTCTGGAAAACCTATTTTGACTGGTGTGCAGAAAAGTGTGGAGGATTAAAGTGGGGTTACAAAAAGAATGAATGAGTGTTTGCATAAAAGCAAAGGACCAAGATGACATATGTCATTGCAGTCAAGGTGATTTACACTGCAGTATACTCAGATGCAAATTCTGTGCAGTATAACTCCACCAGAGTGAATGGCTTGCTTATGTGAAATTGAAGGCTGGATTTGGCTCATTGTGCCTCTGATCATTTTCTCACTGAAGCCGATGAACTTTTTTTTGCATTTACTCGGAGTGGGTAAATGTCTGACCATTCATGTGGTTTTCAAGACTCTTTTGGAAAATAAAAAAAACAAACCCTTATTGCCTTTACTAAAATCTAAAAGCCTGTGTGTTGTTAAGGTGCAGTCCACTCTTTCATTGTGATTAGTATCTATGGGAAGTCTGCAGAGGCATGTTGTGAGGCTCTGCATTATATTTGTCTTATTTGGTTTGCTTGTAAGGGAATTCAGGCACACAGTTTTCTGTCATTTAAATCACTATCTTGAGTTACATGCCTAAAGTAGTCTGAATTTAATGTTGCATATTACCAGACATAGATTTACCCGGGGCTTTAGCCCCTGTATCTCCTGTATTCTGTCTTCGTATCTTAACTCTGGCATCCATGTTACTGTCAAGCTTCCTCAGAAAACCTGCAGCACATAAAGAAGCCTTGAAAAGGGACTAAAGCCTTTTGCAGTGGTTGAAACCTATTAGGAAGCCTTTATCCCATTGCAAATCGTTTCAGATGTCATCACCTTCTGATCCAGGGCAACAAATAATTGATATTAATGGGAATGGCTGTGCAAGGAGGGTGAAAGTAAGATTATATAGGATCAATTGAAAATATGCTTGCCAAATCCAGCTCAGTCCTTTCAGATGGCACACACCCATTCTAAGTCTCTTGGTGCCAAATTCTTTGGGTCTCTGAGATTTGCAGTTTTCTCATGGAAGTATATGAGAACTTCCAGTGCTCAGCACTGACTGAGAACTTGTACGTAATTTGGCCTGCTAATTTAAGAAGTTGACAAGAGATTACAAGTTCTTGGCTTATTTCTTATAATTTAATAATAAATCATCAGGCAGTCTAGTAATTCAGTTACTTTGCCTCTTGCCTCCTATTCAATCTCATGTGTCAGTGGAGAATGTCTTAGTCCATCAGCACTGAAAACTGCAAACTTAAAATTGTCATCACAGTTCCAGCAAGACCCTTGCTTAAAGTATGTGGCTTTCACTTGGAAGACTGGATACAAAATTCATGTCTCTATCAGAATTGCTCTTTAGACCTATTCTGCAGAATTTCCCAGGGCAAAAAACAGTAGCTTCTAAAGTATAACATTTGTAGGAACTACAGCATTAGATATTAAAATACCTGCTGCTGTAAAGGAATCTGTTAGTGGGAATGTGTAAACGGTAATTTGCAATGGTTATTTTAGATTTTCATATCTAGATAAACGGAACTTTTCAGTACCTTCAAAGTTCTTGATATGTTTCCATTAAGATGTTAAAATACAAGGGATATGAGTATATTAAAGCCATGTGTTAGAGAACAATTTTTTTAAGTACTTCGTATTAAGCAGGTTCCAGATTCTTGCCAACAGTATGTATTGTTGCATTGACTTGAAGATTCTTTTAAAGCTTAAAATAGAAGATCTGCAAACCTTTATTTGCACATGGGAAAAAAATGAGAAAAGCAAAATATTTCTTGTTTCATGTAGGCCAGTAAGTTCTTCACAAGCAAAAGGAAAGCATATGGAAGCTGCAATACTTGGAGGTTTTACTCTGTTTAAAAATATATTAAAAAAAAATATATAAAATGACTTATAAGCATATTTTCACTTGCTTTTAAATTCTTTGTCAAAAAAACCAGTGTTAGGTCAAGATATTTTGCCTCCTTCTGTAATTGAGGATCTTTTGTCTTGCCAAATATTTAAAGCAGAATTGTAGTATGTATAGGTGGGTTGTGAACTGGCAGTTTTGGATTTTTAACTGCATTTCTATATGAAAATCAGTCTTATATCTCCACTCTAGGGATCATTTTTTTTAATTAAACATTAGTGCAAAATGTAGACATTACAAAGCATTGGGTTAGTCTTTTAGTCAACTTATGACACCAATTCATCATGTTTTCTTAAGAAGTTTAAAAAACCTTTTCAAATACTTCTGCTATGATTTTGCTATTTAGTTATCATTTATTTGAACTCTTAAGTTGCACAAAACCCTGAAGTCTTCACCTATGCAAAGCCCTAATCCCCATAGAAGCCAAGCAGCTAGTACAGCACCCAGAGTTAAAAATAACAGGATTTTTATTCATGTTTTTTGGAGGCATGGGGTCTCCCAGATGCAGCATAGGTTCTGTGGAGATTATAACTGTAGCAAGCAGAATAATATATATCATCGTTTAACTCTGCTAATGCTGTCTCTTCTTAATGCGTTTTGCCAACAGAGGATTGCCACCCTGACTGTCACGGTAATTCCTATTGCATGCCTTACAGTGTGTTATAAAACTTCTCCTTTGCGTTGCAACATGTTCATAATTCTGCTAGCTCAGGACATGTCTTCACTGGATGTCAACCTGGTTCATCATAGCATGTATTTATTTATTTGTTTGGTGCTCCCATAACAGAAAACCCATTGTTGAAAGCCACCCAACAATAGAACCAATTCTGCTCCTGCTGAATTAATGGCAAAACTTCAGTTTGCTTAACTAAGAAACCAGGAAAACAAAGAACTCAGTCCTTCTTTAGGTACACATCTAGTCAGATAGCTGCTTTGGCATTTTTGGTGTATATTCCCGTCTGCGGGTGTCTACCTGAGAATCAAGTGAAAGTGTGAAGCAGGATTTGAGTACCAAATGACCTTATTTTCAGGTTAGAAATCCAGTTCTTTCAGTTTTCAGACCAGATGAAAATTAAACATTTTCTGAAAAAAGGCCTGTCTCAGTTACTTTACTTACTACGAATAAGTGAAGTAGAAATCTAGCCCAAGTATGAGGAATTCTGTTTTCGCATCTTATCAGATCTCAGAAATAAAGTTGAAATGTCCAGGACCTATCCCCAAAATATGTGGACAACTGAAGACTTCAGTCCTTTTACTCTAGTCAGTCTCTGTAGGAGATTTAGCTGTATCCAGCCAGACACAGTATCTGAGAACACTGACACCAGGCAGGAGATGTGTTCCATACTGCAGGTTCAGCCACTCCTTAAAGCTGCAGACTTGGTATAAACAAATTTTTTTATTCTTCTTTTCTGTTTCAAGTTCTTCTCTGCAAGATTCGTTGTATTTTCCCATCTCTCCATACCCTTTATGTTAACTCAGGGGATTTTCAAATGTTGTTGTGGGGGTTTTTTAAAGCACCCCCAATATCCACCATCCAGACCAGTATTTGATATGTGGCATTGTGTCCACAATCTGAGGTAGAAATGAAAGAAATTGCTCCATGGCACTTTCACAAAGTAGTGGGTATCCCCAAATGCACTTAACATGCTTTAGCAGAATCCTCTTTGTAATCTGTTGGAGATTTCTCCTGATCTTCAGTTGTTTTGAGTCAGGCTGTGAGAGCTGTCGAATGTGGATGTGGTAAGTTCTGGTCTCCCTTCCACTTAAAAGAGTTTTGCCATTTCATCAATAGGAGCAGAGGAGTTTATGATAAAATAAGAGCTGTACTGTTTCTTTTAACACTGTTTTTTGTGGTACCCTTCTGGTTGTTGGAGAGTTGTCATACAATAACAACTAGTCCATAAATGGCCTTGATTCCCATTACGTTCAAAATCTAACTCATTTTGTCACAGTAGCTGTATTAACATTCACCCTGTGCTTACATGGCAAGTTCTTCAGGAATTTATTTAAAAGCTGAGAGGTTTGTGTGTTTCTGTTTAGGGACCACCAGGACCACCAGGACCCCAAGGGCTGCAAGGGCCAAAGGTGATCTTCCTTATTTTACCCATTGTATCTTGAGAGTGGAGTGTTTTGTTTTTCTCAAATGGTGTATGCACGTGGGTAAATGGAGCTTTCTGGTACAGCTGTAATTTTAATTTACTTAACTGTAAATTTACCACATATGGTGTGTTTCCAACTTTGTATCCCAGATTCTTTAACTGTAGCTTTCCAGAATAAGTGCTTTGATTGGTTGCCACACACAGATGCTCAACTAAGAGCCAGAAAAATTAATTAGTACTGAAAGTGTGCAGAAGCATCTAACTCAGGGGTCTGCACTGAGGCTGCTCCTTAGGACACAACAAAGTAGCCACACAACCAGGCAGTGGCTCCTATGCCTCACTTCTGGCTGAGTGGGAATGAGGTAGGCAAAACTGTGTGCAAGACACCACTGGTTACAGCATGAGTGCATATGAATGCAGCTTTTGTCATGGTGGCACCCACCCAAATAAGTACAGTATTTTCTAATGTCAGTAAAAATTAAAACATACACGTGCGCAGGAGCCTGGCTGGAAACCCAGGCCTGCTAATACCACCTGGCTGGTGCTATACGTATACCAGAAGGGTTAGTGAGCAGCCCACACAGAGGCAATGAATACCATATGCTGCACTGTTCTATAAAATTTAAATAATGAATTTGCCTATACTTTAAAAAAAAAAAATGTTGAAGTTAGTGGACTCTCTCTAAATTGCTTTTTAATTAGTTGCGATATTACTCTATTTCTCAAATAATAGATACTGCATCCTCCCTCAGTGTCTCTAAGCTCTTCCAAGAGCAAGTATGTGCATCTTCAACAACAAAACTAGACATTTCAATTTTAGACTTCATCCAGTGTTTCATATGGAAATACATCACAATACACATTTTCGTTGTTTTGAGAAATTGTGAGAAACAAGATTCCTTCTTCTATGTGAAAATTGATAATAGAATACACAGTTAAGTGTGCAGAAATTGCTTTTTGTGTTATCATCTACCCAGCATTTCTGCAGCCAGGAGTATGTTGTAAAACACAGAGGAGCTGGAGTGTGGAGGAGGTTGTGTTCCTTCATATAAGTGAGCATTCTCATTCAAAATCTATGACATGAAGCAGAATTCAGCGCTATGGGAGTTTGTTTCTGATATCACAGACTCTACCCATCAGTGTTATTTGCTCCATTAGAGAATGCTTCTCAGGAACTGGTCATAGGACAGTGTTGTGAATGTGAACCCCTTAATTGGATGATTTATATTAGCCAGGGAAAGAAAACATGAAGTCTCTGTGTACCTTATATAAATTGAGAGCCATGATTCCATATTTGTTGCAGAAATGGGCAAAGTTTCCATTGGACTGTGGTCTTTTCACTCCTGGGATTTTGTCTTCTTTTTTCATTTCTTTTTATGCACTTGTCTGATTCTTTATGCAACCCAAAGTTTGTGTAGTCTTAATCAGCGGGGCTATTTTTTTTATATAGGAATTATACATATGTTAGGTTTTTTTGGAATAATATTCTCTGGGTTTTTTGTTTTCAGTTATGGCAATTTCTCTGCCTCTTTCATCAAATGTCTGGGACAACTGTGATAATGCAATTCCATTTTAATCTTTTGCAGGGTGAACCAGGATCCCCAGGAACACCAGGAGTTGATGGAGAGCAGGTACATTATGTGCAAATCACATAGTGAAGAACACATGAGGTTAACATAGGTTATTTCATAAAATTTCCACAATCCCAAGCTGTAACTTAAATTTCATAATCTAAATAATACTATGATGACAGTAATTAATTGAGATTATTCTTATGTTGCTGCATACTCTGTGATCTAATAATGTCTGCATTTCTGCATTTTAATAGCAAAGGTATTTGCATGCACATGACTTATTCAGCTTACTAGGATCAAAGCTAGAATTCTGTTGGTGTCTCTTTTTTTACGTGACTTGCTGAATAAGTCCATATTTTAGGGTCTTAAGGGCTCAAAAGGAGATACAGGTGACCCTGGAATGCCTGGAGAAAAGGGAGGAATTGGACTGCCTGGCCTGCCAGTGAGTATGAAAACATCATTATTTTAGCTAAAATACTTTTATTTTTTCTCTCTTACGTTGTCAAGAATTTCCAACAGTGCTGATGAATTGGAAATGGGATAGAAAATACTGGGGAGAAAATTCTGAGATTGTTCTGCAGCTAATCTAGAGGAGATGTAAGATTGTCAGAATTTTTCATTACACTTACAGTCACAAACAATATTGCATTGGGAAGAGGGAGATTAGTTGGCATGCTGTCCGGAATTCTACCTCTCTTGTAATGTACAACACAACATGGTCAAATGTAGCTTGTAGAAAAAAGGAGCTATGTTTTGAACACTTGTCAAGAATTTCAGATGACTCAGGTTGAGGAGCAAGAGAAAATGCATCAATATTTATGGAAAGCATTCTTCATATATATATGAAATTTCTCAGTAAAAATAGAAACAGTTCCAAAATTGTATCTGTAGTAGAATATATCATGAGTGGAGTGCCAGCTAAAGGAATTGTCAGGAATAATCGTGCCACTATTCATAGCTATCACTATAAAAGCATCCCTTTACATTTATTAATAATTAATACCAAAATTTTTAAAAAGGATTATCTTTATATGTGTGCTGTCTTATTATTTTTTTAAAATCAGAATTATTTGCAAATAAATATTGTCATTTCTAGATTGATTGCTAATAGGATTAAAGCTGTTTATAAATGCTGTTTCGTAATGATTTTGTAGGGAGCCAATGGTATGAAAGGCGAAAAAGGAGATGTTGGTTTGCCTGGTGCCCAAGGTCCTTCAGTAAGTCTCAGTGTGGTGTTGCAATGAACACAGGAGTCCAGCAATGGTTCTCCAGCTTTTGGTTCTGAACAATACTTCATATTCATCATGACTGGTCTTTCCTGAGAATAAACAGACTTCTGGTCATAGAGCTAAATACAGGTCAAGTTTTAAAGGTATAATTCCTGTTCTGTTCTATTGTCTCACTATGAACAACAGCCCTGCTTGCTTCAGTGAAAGCCTTCTGGCTCTGTTATGAATCAAAGTATAAATGGAGAAAAACAAATCCCCAGACAAACCATAATTTCAATACCTTATATTCTGGGAATCTCAGAAAGTCCAGTCAGAACCAGACTAGAGTGACTTCAGCCATGTGACCAAGGTAGTGACTAGTTTTATGAGACGAGACATTCTCCTGATTTTTTTCAAAGCATTGCAAAGGCATTAAAAAAAACAAACAGAAAAACAAGCAAAGAAACAAAACCAAAAATCAAGCAAACAGTCTCCCACAAAGTACCTTTATGATATGGGTGATTAACCTTATCAGAGCACGGTAAGAGAGGAGACCTCAAAGCAGTTGTTAACTACCGCTACCTTGTCACTGGTGACAGAAGCCATAGCTCTGAGGAGTCAAAGAAGCTCCCCTGTGCTGTCACAGGACATGATAGGCACACTGCATCTCTGAGTCTCTTTCTCTGAAATGAAGATTAGTTTGTTACAAATTAATTAACAGTCATTCATCTTGTTCTGCTTGTTTTCACTTGGAGGGAGGTTTTGAGTTTTCAGGAGATTTCACAGATGGTGGAATCTTTTTTAGGTTTCAAAGGGCATCTTGTTGCCACTGTTGCCATCACCAGCAGCTAGTGTAGCAGAGTGGTTGTGCATAAGCCTGGAGACCCGATTTAGCATCCCTGCTGCCATTCTGCAGGTTATGATCACAGCCCTTTGGGATTAAATCCAGGAAGAGAGGTGATATTAAACTGTATATATCATCATAAAATTCTTTCCATGGGTTAGGAACACAGAAAACCAATACAGAATATCCATGTGCTAAATGCTGAGCAACCTGATTACCTATTTTAATGGCTTTAGAGAATTCTTTGTCCAAGTGGTCTAAACTAAATAAAAGGAGAGAGAATGGGCAATTTTGAAAATATGCCAAAGCCTGGCTTGAATTTAGTATCTTTTCCATTCATCAGTATTGAGGAAGGATAAAACAACACATCATCTTCTGTTTCTCATGATTAAGTAGTACAAGAGAGAACTAAAGAGCACATGACATAAAATATTAAAATTTCAAGCATCCCTGCTCAGTACTGTTTGTTTTACAGAGTTGGTTTGGTTTTGTTTGTGTTTTTGTTTTTTTTTTTTTCTGATAGTGTCTTAAAGTGCATTGTAGACCCCAAGAATAAGAATCAGGAGACAGGCAAGCTGCCATATGGCACAGGCAAATCTACACTTTTGGTACCCTGTCTTTCAAATCAAAATAATTCCCATTCCTAAAGCCCTGTCTAGATACGCTGTCAATGTTCACTGTTACATTGCTATTTTTGTAAGTGCTTGCCAACAGAAGAAGGGTCAGTCTGACTTCTGGTATTTTTGTGGGAGTTCTTTACTCTGCATGATTTAATGCCATTGTTTTTTGTCTGTAGATGATAGGACCACCTGGACCACCAGGACCACATGGTCCTCCAGGGCCTATGGTAAGCTTGGGAAGAAGAGTGGGGCTAGAAAGGGCTCTCTTGCCACTTTAATGCCTGCTTATTAGAAGTGTTATGAGAGTACGTGGCCATTAGAGAGGGACCTAATTTAGAAAATTTTTTGCATGTCTTAAAATTCATAGGAAGTAGAGAAAAAAATTTGCACCTGCCTGTGTTAGTGTTGTGTATGTGCTAGTGATCTGGTTCACCCTAAGAATCAGGTGTTTACAGCTGCTTCATTGACAGCTGCATTTTGTTTGTGATTACAAAAATATAGTTGCAACTTGCACCCCTATAAAGCAACAAACCCTTAAAAAAATTGTGGTGTATCTTCATAATGAAAAATTGTAACTTTATTTTCAGGGACCTCATGGACTTCCTGGCCCAAAGGTAAATTAATACCTGTCTTGAAGAGTCATGCTCTCGCTGTCTGCTTTGCTCTTTAATGCATGCAGCTATGGTTTGTCATGTCTCATTTGATAAATATTTCTGATATTCTTAAACCTTAAAGCAGATTTTAATATTTCTCCTCGGCATGAGCTGAGTCCCTTTTCTATAATATTTGTGATATGGCACTAAATTATTTAGTTTTCTGTTTATAGGCAAGCTACTATTGCTTGGAATTACTTTGGAACAGAGAAGCATGTTACAGGCTCAGGAAATGGAGTCAGATAAACTCTATGCTCTCTTGTATCTTCTTCTAGGGCGCATGGCCTTGCACCTTCTTAGGCACCATGTATTTTGCTGAGCAGTTCCTTCACACGTTATGCTAGTTCACCATCACAAACCGATGGGTGTATTTTCATGTTTTCCAGACTGAAATTCCTGATCAGACAGGTGTGCAATACTATTTGAACAGTTCCCATAGCATATTACACAAAGACCTCCTGTAGGGACTCAGTGAAAACAACTCGGGAGAGTAGAAGTGAATTTTGGCAGAGCTGAATATTTTAATTTGTGCTTTAATTCAGTAATCTCCAGTAAGCTAAAATTCAGCATGCCACTACAGCATAGCATTTGTTAAGGCCAGTGGTCTTGTCAGGATGAACATTTGAATTCCTGTGGCTCCCTAATAACATCTAACTTTCCCAAAAAGTAAGAAAGAGAAGGAGAGGGGCTTTCTTCTTTAATTTTTGGACTTTGTTTTGACTACTTATGAGACTGTTCGTGTTACCTTGGCTCAAGCAACCTGAGTCATAAATCATTTTTTAAAATCAAGTCTGTTCCATTCTAGCACCAGCCCTGCCTTACCTCAGGCTTTTGGCCTGAGACTCAGGCTTTTGTGGGATTTCTCAGGTCTGTTTCCAAAACTTCAGCTTCAGTGCTACTGCTCTGAAAGTCACATCGAGTCAAATAGAAGAATGAAGAAATGGCTACTTAGGCAGGGTGCAAAGCAAGCAGATGATGTCTGGAGTTACTTAAAGGAGGAGATTAGGTTCTACTGAGGGGGTTTTTTTTAATATGAATATGATATAAGGTAACATAATACACGGAAGAGAAAACTAGGAACGAGGCAGTAGGGAGCAAGCCCAAATGGAATACCTATATATATCTGTTTCCCAAAAGGATCAACTATGGTCAGTGTTCTTTTTGACTGAGCGGCCCTCATGCTGCTGTAGTTTTTCATTATGGGGGACTGATTTATTGGCAACTCCAAGCCCACCGTTATCCTCTTAGTGATGTTTAATATAATAGGCTATGCATAATTTAACAATCACAACAAGACAAAATGACATTTCTTATGTTGTTAAAACTTCTCTGTATGAAGACAGAAACTATGGACCTCCCAAATAGCTTGACGTTGTGTAACCTATGCTGCTTCTTTCAAATTTTTTGCTGTTTAATTCTGTATGCTTAAAGGTTTAAAATATCTTTATGTAAGATTTTGCTGCAAATTCCAGTTTGCTGTAAGGAAAGGTATTGCTTCCTCACCAAATGCACTTCTCAGGAGATCCCACTGTAGAAATGGACAGTTTTGAGGCTTATTTTTCTGAGTGTTTTCTTTCAGTTGGAATTATCTGCATGGGGCGGTTTATGGGATTTGAGGAATTTCCAAAACACCCTGAAACTCATTCTTAATTCAAACCATCTAACTATAGTGGCAATTATTAGGAAAAGATTAAAAAAATGTGTTACTCTCAAGTTTCCTGTAGGTTTTTTCACATAGATTTTTCATTTCCAGCAGACACCTCCCAAGTGCCTTTGCCCAGTATTATACCAGTATGTAAATTGCCAGTAAACTGAGAAGGTTGAATTTGTGTCTTCGTTTCAAACTGGAATTTGCAGCTATTTCTGAGTCTGGCTTCTTCTATCCCAGCTTAAGCACCCATTATAGCACCAAAAATTTGGCATTTATACTTTTACGTTTAGGGTGAACCAGGGTTAAATGGTCTTAAAGGATTGAAGGGTGAACCAGGTCAAAAGGGTGACAGAGGGCCCCTTGGTCTTCCAGTAAGTAAAAAAACCCAACTATTCAATCTCAGTGCAAATCACAAACTTTTCTTTCTACTCCTGATGAACAACTCTGATTTACTCAGTAGAATACACAGAATACATCATGCTAGAATAGAGCATAACTCTTGTTTCATGTTGTCCCAAATCTGTGCTATTGTCCAAAGTAACGTCCTGTAACACCAGTGCTGTCAGGTTTAATTTTTTTGTTATGTGTCATTTGAGAGTGTTCAGTGTCACAAGGATGCCATTACCCCCATTACATTAGTCATACTGTTATTTAAGTGTTGCATGGTGTTTGCATTAATAAAAGGAATCTTTCCTTTCCTCCGTCTCCTCAGTTCTTCCTTTGATTGCCCTTCTGTAGTTATAATGGAGAGGTCTAACTGAGGAGAGTTAAAAATTGGTTTAGGGAATTTAGTCTTTTTTTCACTGATTGTTATTTTTTCCTCCTTCTTTAGAAAATTTCCATTCTGAATGTTTGGCATAAATTTTGTCTTAGAAAGAAATTAAGAACCCTAAAAATATGGAAACATTAATATGTTAAAATTTAGGATGATAAGATAGAAATACTTTATATGTTTGAAAGCATGCTGGAAAGATAGCTTTACTTTTTTTCTCACAAAAGGAGTTCATTTTTCCTTTTGTTATGTTGTATGCGGATTATTCCTTGGGATTAACAGTAAAATTGAGAAAAAATACTTAGTTGTCCCAAAGAAACACAAACCCCTCTGATTAATATTTTCAAGAATTATGTGCGAGGCCTCTGGACAAGGTCAGCTTCACTGAGAATTTTAGTTTTGGTTTATTTTGAGGAAAAAAATCATTTTCACATTGACAGTTACGTCTCTGTAGAGAGTGAGTTCTGGAGGCCTGAGCCAACACCCTGAAAATGGCTAAAAGGTAGAAGAAAGTTTTAGATCTTCCAGAAATGTTTATTGTAACCAAAAACAACATGCGCTATTAGTTTTTCAAATCTCCATAGATCTTTTCTTTTACTGACATACTTTGAAATGTCATTTTCAGGAGCAAAGTTGAAGATTTTGATGTCCCATGGCTCATTTTATTGAGCTGGGTGGAGTTTTTTAGTTGGGAGTTCTTTTTGTTTTGGTTTGGATTTTTTTTTGGGGGGGGTGTCCCCCAGATTATTCCCTCTCTCCTGACTAGTGTTGTCCCCCCCTACCCGCACTGCAGCGCTCTCGTTGCTGCTCTGTTATTCCCACAAAATCCACGAGGGGTCACCCCATGCCCAAGGATGCTGAGGCACTTAGCCCAGCGTGCCGGGTGCTGCTACTGCGGCCCTTGACTGTGCCCTGAACTGGGAGCATATTGGGAAAACAGGAAATGTGATTGTCTCCGGGGCTCTTGGAAATGAATGAGGCCATTGTAGTCAGGATCTAGATTTTGTTGGCTACATAATGCAGTATTCTTGTGCTTAAATATTTCCTATCACAGTTAACGCACATTTTTCTTCCTTTGTGTGTAGTATTCAGTATTGTCGTTATTTACAAATTAGAACGCATGCAAGTAAATTGCAAAGTAAATATTTGCGTGTTAAGGCTCGAAATCACAGTAACATCTGGTGTTTGTAGCACTCCTATAGTTTGAAAATATTCTGGTCTAATATACTGTGATGTGAGGGCAGGGGTGGGTCAGCGATGTTACACCAAAGTGAGAACAGAATCAGGCTCCTGATGTTCTGTGTGAATTTTTAACTAACATGCTGTAGTAATGTGACACCCATTCCAGAACCCTGTCACAATTTGTGCTGTACGTTTGAATTATGTTTATTTCATCAGTACCACTTACTAATCTCGTGTTCTTGTCATCGATGTTGTACCCATCATCCATTCTTCCACCTAACCACACAGGGAGCATCTGGCTTAGACGGAAAGCCAGGACCCCGGGTGAGTCCCTTGTCTTTCTGTGTCACTCTTTGTTACTGAGTCCGTGTCCTTCCCAGGGGCTCTGCCAGCCATGCTCACACACTGCACAGAGGAAGGAAGGCCAAACACTGTAGGCATTTTACATACTGTATTAGAGGGGGCTTCAGACAGACTCTTAGGGCAAGACATGTGGGAAGGATAACATAATTCTCTGTAGAAGGAGTTCTTTATATTAAAAAGATGGTTTAGTTTTTATTTTTGGTTGGACATCTGCCTTGGTTGGGTTGCTTATTTTCTTGAGTAAGGTTAGGGATTTAGTAAACTCCGACTAGAAGGATGGTTTACCTCATAACGGGAGAGGTTATAGGTGGAGTTTTGAAAGCCAAATGGTTTTGTTCAGCTAGGTTCCATCACAATTAAGTTTGAATTTCAGCCAGTGAAGACTGATTCCTTGTTAGTTCTTGGCTAGAAGACAGCTCTTAAAACTAAAGAGTTGCAAGAACAAGACTTTGCTCTTACCCTCTGTTTCCTTTTGTAGGGTATAGATGGCTCAATTGGTCCCCATGGCCCTGCAGGTCCTAAAGGAGACAGAGTAAGTATGTGTTCTGTGTGCTTCCCTTTACAAAGTGACTGCCACAATGGAAAAATATCATATGGGTACTTATATTTTAACTTGATTTGTATTTAGATGTTGCTAAACACAGCAGTATCTCGTCTATTTAAGGATCAGCCCAGAACTGTGTATGCATTCTAGTTACACATGCGTTTATCTGTTGAAGGGTTGACATTGTAACTCATTAACTTCAGAGGATCTGGTATTTTGGAATGACTAATCAGTAAGAAATTGACAGGACTTTCAAGTTCACAGTACCACACAGAACGTAATTTTTATTGGTTTCATTATTTTGTGTAAATGGAAAGAACACACTGGGACAAAATATAGTGTGATCTGATTATATAAGAATGGAATAGCCAAAAAAGAAGAGTATTTCTCTCCTGTATGCACTTAAATTTTTTTGTCCAGGAAAAGAGTCCCCAAGCTTCGTAAAATTTAAAATTTTCTTCCATTTTTTTTAAGCTTAGAAGACAGGAGCCCTCCTGTTTAATTTGAAATATTCACAATAAATTTTTTCCAGTGAAAATAGACAGGAATTCTAATCTTTAAGTGTGAACCTGTCACCTTTAACAATACAACCATCAACTTACACAACAAACCAGATGATGATACCTCATACTAACTAAAACCTCCAGGGAGTTGCCAGTCCAGAATTTTGTCTCTTTGACTTTCTCACTGTAACAAAACAACTGTGCTAAAGCGACTTCAGACTTGCTGTATTAAGGACACAGCCGCATGGCAGAGGTCCAGTTGGCTTCAACAGCAGTACGTCTGAGAAAGGTATGATTCATTTTTACAGAGCTGTGTACTGAGAAATAAATTCAAGACATGCAGCATAGTCCAAAGTAGGAACAGTAGACTGTAGTTGCCACTCAGGTTAGTTAACTGTCTGTTTTTCTAGAGGATTACAGGTTCAATTGTCTTTTTTTTCAACTATTTCTTCAATCAGCTCTGTGAAAAGACAGTTGAACATCATCCTCTGATTTTCAGTAAATAATTTAGATGAGATATGCATGTAGAAGTATATAAAAATAGCATTTTATTCTTGGATTATGAGCTTTTGTGTTAGAGGATATGCACACATACTACCAGTTGAAATGTCTTTGAAAAACAATATGCTATAATATAAACTATTCTTCTAGTCTGTGGAAAATAACTACTAATATTTTTTCTTGTGAGAGTGTGCAGTCATAAGAAATCATACATCTGGATCTAGAATCAGCCCTACTGTGGCTGTTGAGAAATAGTAGTTACAAAGGGGATAGGAATGGCTGCGATGTAAATCAGTTCAGTAATTGCATGAGCACAGAGGGAGAGATTTGCAAAAATATAGAGACTAAGGTGTGCAAGAAATTCCTGCACACCCACTGTTTTCTGTGTAGCTAAATGAATAGGAGGAAGTTCACAAGACAGATGGAAGGTTTTTTCCCAAGCAGTCATAAAGCAATCGTTTAATTATTCAATACCATTTGGGAGGAGAAGTTGTTTATAGCATAGTTATGTAACAGGTGCCTGACGCTGATATATGTCTCGTTATCTAAATAACAAATGGTGTGTTTTCAATGCAATTTTACAACTTGCATTTGCAGCTCTTGAACTTGTTTATGTGAAAGCAGGAGGAAAACATTTTTGCCTGCAGATTTCAGACTTTACTTTTCAATTAAAAATAGTGCAGAGTGCCACTGCTCACTAGTGCTGAATAGAACCAGATTTTTTTGTACTGACAAGAAAAACCTTGGGCCAGTATTAATCTAGATGGGCGTTAGGGTTACTCTACGGAATAATTGTGGATTCGTTGTCGGACAGGCTGCATTCAAGGCAGTGCTGAATCACTACTCTGAGGCAGAACAGACTGTTGTGCACATTAGAGTGGGTTGTTTGGTTTTTAATTTAGCTATTTAATTAAAAGGGAAACCATCATATCGTCTTTATACAAAATTTGTTTGGGTGGTGAGAAGGTAGACTAAGAAAGTCATGCATGACACAACAGTGTGTTTTTCTGCATTTCTTGTAGTAGAAACCAAAATGATAATTAATACTATGAATTAACATAATTTATTAGGCCGGTATCTTACAGTCCTTATTAAATTCTTCAACTGTTGGAAATACCATTTTGCTAGGTGCTGAGAGCCATTTTACTGAGACCATCTTTATTAAATGGAGGAGTTGATCATAATAGACCTCTGAATCTGTGTACCTATTAATCTCACTTACATACCATCTTGAGAGAAAATAGAGAACACTAGAAAACAGATAGACACCTTAAACTACTCTAGTGAAAGGGGATGTATAAGCCTGAATGGTAATGACAGGCATGGTGTATACCCAACTTCTTGACCATCTGAAGGATCTGAAAGCTGGAAATGCACATTTCCCTGTTTTCCATTTTTTTTTTAATTTTATTTTTTTCCTTGATGTCAAAGACCTGTTTTTAAGCTTGATTTTGGCTTTCAGATGTGTAGCCTGTGCAACACTTTCATCAATACACACGTTTTGTACTAGTAAGGAAGGTGCGTTCTCTTTAATTTGGTTAAAATGTGTCTCACTACGGCAGTGTTATAAAATCTTCATATCTATCTTAAAGGAGACACTAATTATTCAGCTTTATTCATACAAATGGTAATTCATATTCATACATGAATCAGAAGACTGAAGTGAAATAGGAGGCACAAATGTAGACTATGGTTTCTATTTTTTGGACACTGATGGATTGCCTTAGAAAAAAGTATTAAAAACCTTTTTGAAATTTCCAAATACCTGCTTCCCTGAAGGAAATGCTTTATCTTGATGGTTAAGGGCAGTATACTCATGACAGTCCATCAATCTTATATAATCCATAAACATTCAGGACTTCATCTGATATTCCAGACACATTTCAGCATATGCTTTGTATTGGAGGCAAAAGATTCTGAGTTACACTTCTCCAAATATATTCTTATATAGCAGATGAGATTATTTCCTATACTAATACATTCAGTATCTTTATGTCTACCATATGTTTAGCAACGTTATAAGCCTATCTTGAGAGGACTTTGTGCAGTCATCGTTGCTGGTGAAGATTTTTTTTTTAAAAAAGATACTTAACTAGTCTTGACATGTTTCAAGTATTGATCAAAAGGTTTTGTAGCTGTTATATACACAGGTCAGCACATTACTTTCTTCTTAGCAGAAAGCTTTAAAGCTGCGAGGAATTTGTTGTTTTGAAAATCAGCTATTACTTCCCAATACCTCCTATTGTTCTGCAAGGGCATCCAGCCTAAGTGCTGCTCAGAAATAGCTGGGGAATAACAGAATCCAGAAAGATCATCTAATCACCACTAGACCAAAGTCAGTGTCCACAAAAATAAAATAAAATTTAAAAAAAAATTGATCAAATGTTGGTTACTCTGACCAACTCCTTATTACTGTGATGATTCAGCCACAAGTTCAGATTAATTTTTTTCTTATGCCTGCTTTTCTGTGTAATTCAGTCAATGAAATTTAGATTTGGCAGCTCATTTTCAGAACTGTGCCAAAGACTTAGCTGTGCTAATGATCACCGCTATTAATTAGGCACACATCTACATCTATGTCTTGTGCTCCTAATAATAGAGTCATTAGTGAATTAATAATAAGTAGTAAATAACCCAGAGGATTATTTACAGAGAATTATCTCAAGAGTGTAGCGCAGCAAGTGCTAGAATGAAACATAGCACTGCTGCATGCCAGGAGCCTTGCACAAAACCTTCCATTAGGTAAGATTCAGGAAAGGGGATGAAGAAGGGATCCATCTCACCCTGCTTAACACATCTCAGCTGCTGTGTTGAAGCTTCATGCTGTATATCTTTAGTTTTCATTGCAACGTTAGATTTTTACTGAGAGCAATTTTTCAGGTGTTACAAGCTTAAAATTGACATCGGTGCAAGTTCAGTCTGAAAAATATTTTCAGCTACTAATGTATTTAAAAATTAATGTAATATCATACACCCACAAAGTTATTTTGCCTAGAAAGTAGCACACACCCTCTCTTTGCCCATTAAGCATTTAATAAAAATAAATTAGTTTGGATATTTTTCTCTCAAAAGATTTAGGAACGTATAAACTTTAACCTAAAGCACTTGGTAGAGATAATTTCTAAAATAGACAATGTTTTTGTTTTCTTGTTGTGTAATCTCTTCTTAGGGTGAAAAGGGAACTGTAGGTGACCCTGGACCCAGAGGACCATACGGCTTGCCTGTAAGTTGCATAGAGTTTGTACACACTGCACTTTTCATCACTCCTTGATTAAACTTTCTGTGCTTTATGGCTGCTCTTCACCTAGCAATAGAATTAGTTGGAAAAGGTGAAGATAGATAATAAACCCTGACAATGCAAGGACAGTGGTCTGTATCACGGACTTAGATTCCTACCCATGCACATAACAACAGACCTGACATGAACCAGCAAGAGAGAGGAAATCCAGAATGTGTGTACTACTCCTGTTTCAGCAGCCTGTGGACATCAACTGCCCAGGGACCATGTGAGGGTGCCAGGAGTTCAGGATGAACTGTGGAAATACGTGAATTTCCTAATGTCAGTAAGCTGCTTGGATTTCCATACAGCGAGGGTACTTTGCCATTATATTTCTGTTTTGTTTGACACTTCAGAGACCTGTTTTGTTTTAATTTCTGTGCCAGAAGCAGTATGAGAAATTCACTGTAGCTGGCCCATTTGTAGGTGGAAGTGGTATGCTTTAAATCAACCATTTAAATTATATTATCCATTTCTAAAATATGAGGGAGAACTTCCTTTGGCCTAACAATGATGTCCCCAATAAAATCAGTTGACTTACTGTGTTTACACTGCTGATGACTGGGTCAGGTGTGCACATGTACATGTGTCTTTTCTGTACTTTCACGCAAGAGAAGCCATATAAATATGCTTGTCCAGGAACAACCAGCCTTTCCAAGAGACTTGCAATGTTTCCATACCCTCTCCAGTCTAATCTGCTTGATTAATTTATTTAAGCTGGATACAGACCTGTGGTTTAATTGGATCAGGAGTCAGTGACTAGAGACAGTTTTCAGGCTCTGCAAAGTGTTAAACTAGCTTGCCATGCATTTTTATTTGAGGGTCACTTTTGGGAGTTAAATTGGAAAAAAAAAAAAAAACAAACCCAAACAATTTCTGTTTCCCCTTCCTGCGAACTAAAAATAATTTAAAAAAAAAAATTACAGGCTTTTCTGTATTTTTAGCTTAGTCCTGGAATCTGGATGTTAATGCAGTTTATGTGGTTCTTTGGCAGGGCAAAGATGGCGAGCCTGGCCTTGACGTAAGTAATATCTGTGACCAGTGCGCTCTCGGTAAGCGTCTTCCAAGGAATAGCTTATGGAGCATAACACCTTTGTTTTCATTCAGTGTGCATGCAGTACATACAGAGAGTGTGCTAAGTGCTGCATTTGCTCTTTCTCTATGATAAAAGAGGACAAAGACTGTGTGGTATACAGCCCTTGTCGACAGACACCGCCAGATATCGTGCTTAGTGGCACAAGTAGTTGTTCGTTCGGATGTCAGTACGCTGAAAAACTGTGCTTGCTAAGAAAATACTCAGGCTTGTGACTCATTTGTAGAAGAACAAGGAGTCACTGAGACTCAGTTAAGTAAATTTATTCTAATTAAAGAGAATAATAATTCTATAACCTGTAATGGATACGTTTCAAGGCATAATCCCTTTGTTTGGCATGCTAAAAAAGGCTTTCAGTAAGCCTTTTCCTCTAGTTCTATACTGAAATCCCTAACTTGAAGGAGTCTTTTTCAGAACATACATATGCTAACATGGACTGTTGCCATTTTGAGTGGTATGATTTCTTTCTGTAGCTGGCAAATTGTCTCTACCAAACTCCTGAACTGTCTCTCATGCTCTTGTGTCTATGCATGTGTCCACATATATCCAAAGCATGTAGTGAAATAATCTTTTTATGCTTTCCAAGAGTATTTGAAAACTTAACCTGCATATGAATAAAAATCAACCTATTTTTGTCCGTTTTGTTTTCATAGGGTTTTCCTGGTCCTCGAGGAGAAAAGGGTGATATAGGAGAAAAGGGAGAAAAGGTGACCACAGTGTTATTAACTGTTGCTTGATTCCCCAGCCTAGTCAGTTCTGCTGTCTTTATGCTCTAAATTGTCTCATTAAAACTTATCTTTGTTTTTACTGTGTGCCAAAAGGCCGGTCACGGATACATTCAAAGCAAAATCATGAAAAACCACAAAAATGTATGCACAGAAGTAGTAATATCAACATGTCCCAAAGCACAGCTTTTTATTTTAGGCTTATTTTCTCCAATCCAAACTACTGTTGTTGAAAATCCTGAAGTATTTAATGCAGACATTAGTCACTCTAGTAGCAATTTTATGCTGAAGAGCCCAGCTCTATTCCCTCGTAGCTTATGTGTACCATGCTTGTACATGCTACCTGTCCCACACCAAATGGATGAGACAGGAACCATTTGAATTTTTATTTTTGGCAATGTCTAATTTACAGTTAAGTACACTGTGATACTTGTGGATTGAAATTTTAAATCGTATACTCTACATTCTGGTAAACCAGCTAGACAGTGAAGTGAACAGAAAAAGCCTACCTTCATTTTCAGTGTCCAGACAAAGTGACTTGGAAATACGTTTCGTGAAAAGCAAGGACTTAAAGTGTGCATAGAAAGCTCACAAGCAAATCTCTCCCATTTTCTATCCAACACAGAGCCTAGTTGCTGAAATGCTGAATTAGAACTCACACCAAGCCACTTAATACGAAAGTCCACCCAAAGCAGGTGATTTTTCAAGGTCGATTTTTTCTACAACTGTTTTTGTGTAGCTGACATGTGCAGGGTTATGCGAGATCCACTTCCCATCATGGTGTCCCAAACAAGATGCAGGGTTAAATAATAACTGGATGTAAGAGTTCAGGTCCATTTCTTAATACTGTCAGGCAAAGCACTTCCCAAGAATGGATTGAAAAGGGTACTGTGAAATATATCCTTCCCTTCTGTCCCTTGTTATATTGCTTATCTCGAGCTCAGAGATCACTGGTAAGGTACTGATTTTGCAGAACTGGTTGCTTAAGCAGGTGGTCCATGAGTATTATAAAGGCAGTGTCTGACCTGGCAGAGTAATTGCAATGAATGGTGAGCTCTTGCTGTAATCAGGGATCACAGGTCCATCACAAGTAAACAGCTTTTCTCTCTTGAGAGCAGTTATTGGTAGAAAGGTGTAACTGGTAACTGCCAGCCCTAAGAGGTGACTGGCAGGATGGGCAGCTTGTGCTAAGTGGCAGTCACAGTGGGTGCCAACTCGAATGAGCTTGACAGTGTCTTCTCATACTGTGATACGTTAGAAGGGTTGTGTCCAGAAGACAAAAATAAGTTATTGCACCTCTCTAATCAATCCCAGTGAGCTTGCCTGAACACAGAAGGTGGCCTTCTGAGCCTCCCAGTTCAAGAAAAACTTGAGAAAGTGGAGAGTAAGAAGGCTACCAAGCTGGAAGAACTCTGGGGCAAATAGAACCCATATCAGAGGTTGAAGGAGGTGGACTGGCTTAGTCTGACAATGAGGAGGCCAAACTACTTGAAAGGGGAGATACAAAGATGATGGAGCAAAACTCTTCTGGATGATGGCAAGTGGTGAAACACAGGACCAGAAGCTGCTCTTGAGAGGTTCAGAGTGGCAGCTGGGAAAACCTTGTTCACGTGGAGGGGAGCATGGCACTGGGACAGTGTGCCCAGGCAAGGTGGCTGAACCACTGCCCATGGAGCACTGCAGAATCTGGTCTGCTCTGCTCTGATCTGATCTAAGGTCAGGAATCATCCTACTCAGGATGAGAGGTTGGAGTAGGTGACCTCCAGAACTCCCTTCCAACCAGACCTTCTGAGTCTGTGTTTCCATGTGTGGCTAGAGACAGGCAGACAAAATCCATCCATCAGAGTCCCCAGATCATCCCTGGAAGAAAAAGTGGAAAGCTGGTAAAAAGTTCACTTATACAAATATGATATGATATGACATGATATGAAAATGGAACAGCTGAGATTCTTGCGCTTGGGATGTAAAGGTGTTGTAATGTCCCTGAGTCCAGCGTGCTGGTTTTGGATATTAGTCTGTTATTCCCAGAAACTGATTAAATCAGTCAAATACGGGACTTCCAATTGCAAGAGAGCGAGGGAATTGTGTGTGGGAATTGTGTGCTGCCCCAGGCAGCTAGGTCCTTTTTGGAGTGCAGTTGTGATTTAGGCTGTCTGTGGCAACTTTTTCTCATGAGCTGCAGGGCACATCACCTAGGAAGTCTACTCCTCCGTCCTCCTTAAAATTCAGGTAAGGCAAAACCTGTTTCCTGAGGACAATGCGTGGGATAAAGTTAGTATGACAGATGTTTCAAAAACCACATTATTTTGTGGACTTTCAGATTAACAGGATTGCCAGGAAGTCTGTAGAGTGAAAATGGAGGTGGAATATCTACCTTAAAAATTATCACAATATTCACATAAAATTAGAAGGCAAAGGAAGATCTTTTAAAAGCTCTATTTACTCATATAAAATTATAGTCCAGGAGCATTTATCACAAAAAAGGTTCATACAATTGGTTTTGTATTTTTGTTTTATAGATAGAAAAAAAATCCTTTTGAAAACTAATAACCTTTAACAAAAGTTAGGTTTTGTGTTGTTGGGAGAGAGAGGAAGGGGCCTCTGGTCCCAAATGCAGTTGTGTCTGTTATAAATTTTGACAGAGGAATATGATGTGTCTGAACAGAGGATGAAAAGGCATTATCCTTTCCCCTCTACACTCTGCACTGATGAAAATCTGTGCACATGAGGACTGAAGATTGTTCCAACCATAACGGTGTTGTAGAAGTGCCACAACTTTGTATTTCTCTAAGCACTGAGGAAGAGCAGAAAGGCATTTTTTTAAAATCATCAGATGTAGATTCTCCATATCTCCTTTGGGTCTCTGTAGTTGGGGGCAAGGAGTAAAAATTAAGAAGAAATAATTCAGTCTTGTGGAAAAAGTAGTAAAGTACTCAGGAAATTCAGACTGTTGTCTACACAGATGACTGCTGCATTACATTGGATAAGATCATAGATCTGTCCTGCAGAACTGGAAGTTTAAATAATTATCTGCTGGCTTTAAACGTAACAAGTTAAAGAAATGCAAATCTTAAAGAATAGAAAATTAGTCAGAAACCAAACTGTACCGTCCATTTTCAGAAGCTTTTTTGGAGTATGTCCATGCTTTGTGCTTGCATACATTCACTGCAAATACATTGGTGTTACATTGAGCATAAATAACAGGAGAATTGACCCTGAAACAGTTGGGTTTCTCTGCTATGCTGCTGTCTGTGTAGGTTTAAGATGAAAACCTAGCAAATTTACAGTTCTTGTCTCATGAAGATTTCTTTTACATTGTAATCTTTTCATTTGATAAAGAAGGGTAATGTTTGGGTTGCTGTTTTCGCAAATATTATCCTGTGACTTTTTGGCACACAGAAAAAAAAGACAAGTAACTTTGCTTCTTTTATGACATGAATGCAGTATGTGTTGTTCATGAAACAGTTTTTTCCATTTAAATGTGTCAAATATGTTGTGATATTAAATGACTAATGTGCTTTCCTTCCTTTTTAAAATCTGATTAATGTAATTATTATTTTATGTGTACAAATGGGTTTTATCTCTTGTTAATGGATTAAGTCTTTCTGTACTTCTGTCTGTTTACTATGCTTCACCAAAATCTGTCTGTTTTTCCAAGGGGGCATTCCTTCCTTCTCCTTCTACCCTCATTCCTTACAATTCCTCTGTCTTTTTTACCCTTTTCCTCACAAACGAAATCCTCCCAATAGCCACAACCTCGCTTGCTGGTTCTCCAATGTCATACTAATTTTCCTATGAGTATTTTTCCCATTTCTTTGTGATATTCCTGATTTACTCATCCTTCCTATCCCATTTTTTACAATCCTAGTCCAATTTGTTAATTTTTTTAACTGATCCTTTTTGATTTTTGTGAAATTGAGAGCAAACCTGAAACTCATTTACCATTGTGATCAACTGGTGTGAAATCAATTATAAAATGAACTCTCTAAACATCTTATACTGCTTGAAGGTGAGGTCATCTTTGCAGGTAGCTTTGCTGAGGGGAATCAACTAATTTCCATCAGAATTAAAGAATTGCAAGTTTCCCATTTAAAAAGAAAACTCAGAGTGAAATCAAAGGACTGAATTTTGTTAAAAGAAGTAGATGAAACATTGCCTGCAGTAGAGGGAATATTTGAATGTTGATATTTAAATTAAGTATGTAATTATCACTTCTGATTACTTCCTGATGCCAAGACAATATGAAATCATTGAAAGTGTCATAGCACCTCTCCATCAAGCAGTTTGGGTGTTTTGATTCCTGTAGCAGGGTTTGAAATGGTCATGTTGTATTTGGAGTGACAGGAGTGCACCCTCAGTGATGTCAGTGGGTTTCTCTGTGGACACCACAGAGAACAGGATTTGCTCCAAACACTGTTACCAGAGTGCAAAGGGTCAGTTCAGCAAAGGATGCTCTGGGCCAAGTTCACCCTTGACATGACACCATGGAAGCTGATGGAATTGAGTCAGAGACCAGGCATCCCTGTGAAGCATCTGTGCCACAGGTCTTTTTTCAAAAGACTGTGCTGATGGATTCCACTCTCACAAGGTTCCTTTTGGCTAGTGGCAAATCCTCTAGGGAAGCTGACAAATTCAGGTTAGTGTGCATGTGCACTTCAGTGCTATCACTTAGAACAAATAGGAGGCCTCTCATTTTGGACTGTGGAATGGGGAATTTGCAGATTTGCCTCTGTCTGTAGAAATCAATTTTTTCAAGCCCTGTTCTAGGTTTCAAAACATTCATAACACTGATATGAAACACCAGCACAAACTAATACAGATTGATTGCAGTTCTTGCTTGTGATCATATAATTTATTTTTCCACATAATGCACCATCCAAACCAGAACACAGTGGTAAGTGTCCTTTCAGCTCTCCATCGGTTTAAAAAGAAAAAACCCAAACTTTAAAACAAATTTTTTTTTTTTTTTTTCAAAAGAATGAAACTTGTTTTATCCAAACCATTGTATCCACAGGGGGAAAAGGGAAAGAAAGGCAAAAAGGGGCCTAAAGGGGAGAAAGGAGAACAGGGTGCTCCTGGATTAGATGCACCTTGCCCATTGGTACGTCTCACTTATGTGTTGGAAGATCGATCATCCTGCTGTAAACTGATGGAATAAGAAATGAGGGGAGAGGAACAAGCACCAGCTACTGTTGAACCTGTAGCCCTTTATTAACACAGCTTTTCTCAAGTTCTGGCAAATTCTGGAGCAGACTCCATTTGTCAACCTCCTAAATTGGTTGAAAGCACCAGACTTAAGACCTTCAGCCTAAATTCATGAGGTTTGGTGGTGGTTTTTTTCATTATTTCTGCCAAACTCTTTGAAAAGGAACCAAATTTGGGATGTGCCAGAGTCAGTGCCCCACAGGTTTAAGTCACACTACAACAGCTTGCTCCTCTTGCCTCTCTACTGTTATTTGTTCACTCCATCTAAGTCAATACTGAAAGCATTTTCTTGACAGTAACACTGCAAGTTAATCTTTACAAACAGGGATTCCGTGGAATTAAGGGGGAAAAAGGGGAGCCAGGCCAACCTGGCCTGGATGGGCTGGATGCCCCTTGCCAATTGGTACAGTATTTCTCTTTCCTACCAACCCTGCATGCAGTTCCTTTGTTTGTGGTCAGCCATTCTCAATGTAAAGTAATGTTTTTCTGAGCTGACTTTACATTATTCATGTAACACATGCATGTGCATGAACAAACCAGCTGCTTCAAGTGATCATAACCGCGATGAGAGAACAACACATTTTTGTTGGTACCTTAAACCTAACTCTCAGCAGTTTGCTCCCACATCACATAGTAATTTATAAGTTTGTATCCTTCCTACATTTTCCCTGAGAATTGTTGGTTTGTTATTTTCCTCACAAAATACCTATTGCCTTACTCACCCTGAACACAAGTCGTTGAAGAAATCCGGCACAACGTTCACTTCTAATCAAGTCCGATGCCTTTTGTCTGCGCTGGCTCAGTTCCGCACCCTAGTCTGTCCCAGAGCTACTCTGCACCCTGGACTTCCTTTCAAATCCATGCAGTCTTAGGTGCATGTTTTCACAATTTGACCAAAATGAGACTCATGTACAGAATGATGCAAATACCGTTTCTGAAAACCAAGGTTTTCAGTAAGCCATGCTGGAACTTGGCTTCCAGACAGCACACGAGTAATATTTTTGGTGTCTGGCCTGTTCATCAAAGAGTATTCAAACACATCTGGAAATAAAAAGCTTACCTGAGGTTTGTAAGAAGATAACAGTCTGCAGCCCAAACCCTGTCTTTGTTATTTAATGTCTCCAATTTAATGGTCTTACCCTTGGAACTTACCTTCCTGGAATACACACAACACTCCCCACCCTATGTTAGCATGAATTCAAGTTCCCACCTATACTAAAATGCTACTTCTTGACCCTCTCCCTTGTACCAATCTGGCAACAGTGATTTTTGTTTAATGGTAAAGTAAGTTTGAACTCTTTTTCATTTGAGAAAGAAAACCCCAAATGACTAGTACATACACATTTCATAAAGATACAAGGAAGATTTTCTTTTTAATTGTTCATATTAAATTTGATCTGCATGTTCTGATATTGTTTGGTGGTTAAGCACGGTTCTCTATGATGAATGTTAAATTAAATAGATTTTATTTCAACTGTAGCACTTCTAATTTTAAGTCAGTTGTTTTTAATCGTAAATACATAGTCCATTAAAATTATTCCATAGTCCATATTGTTTGCTTCCAATTAATGGTACCCATATCTCATATTTTGTTGGGAATAATCAAGCATGCTTTTGTACTTTGAAAATGTTTCTCTGTTCTCTGTATTATCATTTGTATCTGGAGATTCACTAACAATTATTGATGGATGAAAAATATTCTGTTCATCGGTAATTGCTAGAATAAGCTGCTTAGCAAGCAGCACTGTCTCTTGTTTAGGCAACAAGCCATTCCCATCAGACTACATGCAAGAAATTAAAAAAATCCTCATCAACCACTATCTTCACATGTAAATTTACATGTTAAGTATTGGTATTCTGTATTCTAAAAGATGTCAAGGCCTGATTTTTTTTCTGCTCATATATAGTCTAGTTATATCATATGTGCTCCTAATTCTGACCATATAACTCTGGATAAAACCTGGATACCCTTGTAAATTGAAATTAGGTCCATGAAAACCAGTGTGGTCAATAGCTGGCCCTGATCTTACTGGACTCATGGAAATATGTGAAGGTAGAGTAGCAACAGAAAGGAAATGGAGTGACTGTCACATGAGAAGAAATTAGATTACCATATTGTCCAAGCGCTGAAATATTCAGTGCTGCTGTACTGCCCTGCTCCCAACGCAGATGTTTTCTTCCACTGTGGCACTTCAGGTAGGTTCAGACCTTAAGATTTTGCTGCTTCATTCAAAAGCTAATATCGAAAGTGAAAAGCTCCTACTCCCATTGGAGTCTTGCTATCTTATCAGGTGGTTACCTTTGTACTAGAGGCCATTAAAACACAATACCCTCCAGATAAAAGTGATAGTATTTTTTTTTCTCATTGATCTTGTATATTCAGATACAGATTGTTGTGAATAAAACATTATATTTAAAATAATATATAGCCTGACCTCTAACAGCGATAAGAAACTGATGATGTTCTAATGACATAGAGAAAAACAAATCTTTATAGCAGAGATGTGCACGTATGTTTTTGCAGCGTAAACCTTCTCTCCTGTGGCTGTTTTAACAGATGTTGATGGATTATCTATCCTCTCTAACTTAACTATGCTCTCTTTTTTTTTTTTTCTTGCCTCCCCTTAAAACAGGGTCCCGATGGATTACCGATGCCTGGCTGTTGGCAAAAGGTAGGATGGGCAGAGCTTTTTCTTTTCAGGGGCAGAATGTCCTTAGCACACAGAAATGCCTGTCACAGCCATACTGAACAGTATCAAGATATACTTCAAAGCCTCCTAGACGGAAGTATCCAGCAATGCAAGAGCAGACCTCCCTACCTACTGCAAGATCAGGCAGTAGTTCATGTGATAATATTGTAATATATGTAGAAGTAATAATTCATTGAGGTAGTATCGTAGAAACAGTTGGTGTTCGTTTTCTGGAAAGTCCAAGACTTCTTTTTTTTCCCATGAAGACTTTAAGACATGAAGACTTCTCTGTGGGTTGTTTGAAAAGGTTGCAGAGGTGCTGCGGGGATCATTTGATGGCAGACACCGCCTGAGAGCAGAAGCTTCTCAACTTTTTCACTTACATCTGCAGTTAGGTAATACTGCAGGGTAAACCTGCAAAGATTGTCTCTCTAATGCGAGAGAGACATCAAAACAATGATCAGTAATAGAAATTCTTTGGTTTCTGCACATGATCACTGCTGCCAATTAATTATAAAAGCTCATGGATTTTTGTCAAGTATTTATATTGATCTCTTATTATGTTATTCTTCTAGAATACTGAGAAAAGCAGTGTAATCTGCCCTTCTCTTTGCCTTACCTTCAATATATCCTCCTGGTTTTTGTGTAAAACATTATATTAACTGGCAAAGTTATTTTAGTAAAGGTTTAACCTAGGCAGTGCTAGATTTAAAAACATAGCATGCAGAATTGTGTAGGTGGAGGGATACTGACATATAATATGTTAGAAAGCATTTAGCATAACTGAGATCCTGGGTACATTTATCTTTGAAGAATAGCTGGTGCTGAGGAAATAACTATCCATGTTTGCAACTCTGCCTTATCTATGTATTTGTGATGGATGTCTGAAATATTTTACTAATTTGATTAATCTGTTATCTCTTTTTGTCTCTGCAGTGATGAATCTAACCTTACAAGCATGAAGTTGTGTATATAGTGCTCCACTTCTTTTATTTATAGTTGAAAACTGAAAATCTGGTTTTACAAGTCTGAGATATGTTTACATGTAGCTGCTTCTACTTGTTTGCAATAGCCCATATGTACTTTTTCACTTACATCTTCAGTTAGGTGATACTGCAGGGCAAACCTGCAAAGATTGTCTCTCTAATGAGAGAGAGATATAAAAACAACGATCAATAATAGAAATTAATATTTCCTAAATTCTTATATTTTGGCTTGTGGATGTGCATGGACAATGAGTGCCATGAACTAGTTTACATGAAATTGTGACCAAATAAGAGCAAAATTCCATGATTATGTACTGTACCAGCTGCCATTGGAGTTTACTGACTTGGCTTCCATGTCCATCTTAAATACTTCACTGATTCATGACACCACGTCTGCTTGTATGAACTAAAAGCATGAGTTTGTGTGCCAAACCTGCTTGTTGTGTGATCACGTCATGCGCTAAGTGGCTGCTCACGGTGACCTTTGATTCCAGCTTCTGAATCATTTCCTTTTGTCATCTCAAGGGAGTCACACCATGGCTCATTGCTAAAAAGAGATAAACCAGAGGAGCATAGAAAGAGGCCTTGAATTTTTGGGGAATAGAGTTCCAGCTGCAGGTGGATGGCTTCCAGTCTTGCAGGATACTTGGCCCCTCTGATCAAAGAGGGTCGCGCCTGTTTATCAGCATCGGTTTGCCTTGCACTGCTCACGGTCGTGAAGACATTCACGATAGGCCCTGTCGAGTCCTTAATCAAGAAGGAAAGAAGTTTGGAGAAGAAACCAGACTTCTCTGTGGGTTGTTTGAAAAGGTTGCAGAGGTGCTGCAGGGATCATTTGATGGCAGACACCACCTGAGACCAGAAGCTTCTCAACCTTACTCAAGGAGGGACAGAGTATGTGCTCTGCATAATGTATTTTGGGACTGCTGGAGGAAAAAACATTCTTGAGGTGGGGATGAATTGGATCATCCTCCAGAGGAGGGTTATAATGGAACTGACCAGAGATGTACGTACCATGGTGTGGTTTTCGGGTTATTCACTATAAATTACACAAAACTAGCTGAACTTTTCTGCAGGATTTTGGAAGCTATGGTTAATTTTGTTTCCTTTTCCTGTAACTGTTGCCATAAAGAATGCATTTCAGTAATCTATTCAACATTTGTGATGATAGCATTGGGGAAAATATTTCAAGCCACATGCTCATCTTGTTTCAGTATTAACAGTTTCTATTTCAGAGTCTTTGAAGCCTTTAAGTCTAGAAGAGAGTTTATTTTTGTGTTTCACAGACTGATTTATTAATCTTGTTCCTTTTATGTCATTACAGTGACTTTAGTGGACATTATTACTCAAAAAACATTGGAGAGAAAAAATTCTGTGTAATTACCACTGCACACTTGTCATCACGCTACACTGTTAAAGGTGTTGATGACTAGCTTTCTAGAGAAACTTCGGTAAATCTTTCCTTCTCCACTTTTTTTATTGCGAGAAATACATAATTTGTGCACATTTGTAGTTTTGCCATGACGTATTTTTTCCAGTTTTGAGTCTTCATATGGTGCACTGAAGTTAGTTTGAGGGACTGGTTTATGAGCAGTGGTGCCGTATTTGGCAGATGGAAATTCTTTTTATATCTCTTCCGTTCCTAATGTATCTAGCAGGATCATCACAAACTTTTTTAGTTACTTTTCTGAGAGCTGTCTTTCATATGTAGACCAAAACTGAAGTCAAGGAAGACAGCCTGTCTCGACTCATGTGTGGGCACCTTATGCCCTTCTTGGAACGCACATTTTTCCTTGTTCCATCGTTTCTAAATCAAGTATAGATGGGGACCTTCTGTGGTCAAGTTTTTTGTATTGCTTAACGGTCTCCAATCAATGGAAATGCCACTGTAATTCACTTTGATAAATCTTTACTGTCATTTTTATATATTGAAGTGAAACATAGCATTTCATTGAGGAAAAACCAGATTTTTAAAACTTAAAAATTAATTTAGCGGCCTACAACCAGTAGTATCTCACTAATAAAAACAACATTCTGACACTATATAGATATATACACTGAATACATATATATATTTGCTGCTCAATTCCATCTCTCCAGTAGTAAGAAATAAACAAGCATTCACAGATATAAGAAAATACCTTTTTTTCCCCTAAATTTTCAGAGATGCAAATATTAACCCCTTTGAATAGTCATGATTACAGTAGTAAAAGCCTTTACACAGCATAGTCTGTTAATAATCAGAGTGCTACAGCAGTAAATGCGAATTAGGGCCTTTCAGAAAGAGGACAGGAGGAGCACCGTGTGAGCCCTCTGACTCGCCCCTTTTAGTCCGCTTGTTTGAGAAGCACTATCTCAAAAAAAGCAACAGGCTGAGGAGCCAGCTGTCCACCTGACAGAGAAGAGTCTCTTGTGCCCGTGTCCTGACTTGGCACATTTAGCCAGGTATATTGTAGATGTGAAGGCTAGAATTTGAATGTTTTCGTAAGATGTCAAATACTGGTCATCATAGAGCAAAATGAAATATTTTTTAAAGGTCCCTCACAGTATTTACATGCAAAATCAAGTAGAATGTTCATTAACTGGCTGAATGTTTTAGCAACTCCATATTGAGAGTGCCCACAAACACAGTTTATTTAAGAAATAGCAACAAGATAAAGAACTATTAAATGCATGCTGCCATTAGCACTTCCTTTTCTTTTTTTTTTTTTAATTTGTATAGCTATATTTTTTAACTGCCCTCATAGCATGCATTTCTATATGCATCAATAAAGCTAGCAGAACCTTGGTTCATGATTTTGTCATTCAGGAAATAATTATAGACACTACTGTTAACTGCTAGTCAATACTCAACTCTCCTTTAACTCCCTGACACCGAGATCCTACTGAAGAAATACTTAAGCATCTTTATTCACTTTCTTTTTTGTCTTGTAAATTAATTTCTTTATTATATTTCCTCTAGGTATTTACTTCTCTTTTTTCCAAATAATCTTACTTAACTTTTTCAGATTTTGTATTGTTCAATATCATGAAAGGTTCATTCTATTTAAATGACCATGAGTGAACAGCAAATAAACAACTTAATTTGAAAGGTTAAACTACAAATACATAGATTTGACATTAATATTTGCATCTCAGATTGAATTGATATGAAACTTAACCATATCTAGGAGAGTTGCATGGTCAGTAAAAGTAAAAAAAAAGAATTGCGTTTAACATTTCATCAGGAAAAGCACCCTGTGAAGACTTGCAACATGTTTATTTTGTTTAAAAAGCAACTATTTCTGGTGCTAGTATATCTTTTTCCTTACGATGGCAAAGCTATAGTTTGAACCACCAGTGTGTCATTGTATCTTTTAGTGGCATTCCTCCAAATAGATATGATTTGTTTAGTTTGTTACAGGAACAGTAGTTCCTCTACCAGTCTTTTCAGTTGTAGAAATGTGTAGTGGTATTAGTCTACATACATCCCTGACTTTTTCAGGTATAATTAATTCTTGTTTCTTTGAAAGTTTTTGGTATTTGTTTCATACAAAGTTTTGTAATCACCTGTTACTCCAGTGCATTATAACGACATTGTGCAGAAGTCCAGCTACAGGGGCCAGACTTCTTTAAGCACTGTATGGAATATGTCTGACATCCATGGTCCTTGTCTTCATATTCATAGATTAGCTATGGGGAAGCTTTCTTTCAGGATGCTTTGGATAACTTTTTTTTTTTAATTTTCTGAGGTAAAACATGAACTGTTAAATCACAGAGCAATGATACAATGTTTTGGTTTTTGTGGGGTTTTTTGATTTATATTTTTATTTATTGCTGATCTTGATGTCATATTCTGATAGCGTAGCAAGCAGAATGATACTCTTCATCCAGCTGTTTATATATTATTTTAGTCTACGGTGTAAGTAATGTGAATGAGTTTCAGAATGATCAAATCCATATACCTGCACAGGTGTAAAGTATAGAGTTTAAAAAGGGATAGTTCTTAAGACTGATGTACAGTGTGGAAAGTTGGCATTGTCTCCACTGAGCATTACCTCATGGAAGGGGTGGGTGCACATGACCACCAGTTACTTGGTTATACCAGCAGAAGAGACAAAGCAACCCCAAATGAGATGAGCAGACCTTTGGTCCTTGTGGGAGGGTGGTGCCGTGTCAAGCTGGGGGCTACGCCAGGAGACATGGTTAGGTCCAGGATCCCGTTGGAGTTTAGAGAGAGTTCTCACTGACTGCCCCAGAACTGGGATTGTAAACCTGGGCTCAGCCATGCAAGGCTGTGCCTCCCTGTCCCCAGCAATGAGCTGGGGAGATGGATGCAACCTCTCCTTGCAAAGCTCTTTGAGACATGAAGAAGAAAGGACACAGGTATTGTGCTGAGTAACAAGGGGAATATTATCAGCTTCAACAGTGGGTCTTGCCTAAATCAGGACCACTTCAGTAAGAAGTCCAGAGATATTTCCAGTCTATTGAATGTGCTGAAGATGCTCAAAGCATGCAGAAGTTGACCTTTCACTTCAAATTTCCTGATCTCTGCTGTTTGACCGTCTTCAATTACATTTTAAAAGCTCTGTATTTTACCTAATAAGATTCCTAAATTTTCACACTAAAGACTCATCTAAAATACTAATATCTGCAAAGATACTGGTCAAAATTAAGTCTAATTTTTAGTCATTGCAAAAAATCTATTTCAATGAGAGGAATTATAGCTAACACCTAATTGTATTTTTTTTTCCTTCCTGCAACTTGCTTTTATGGATGTGAATGTTCTTGTAATGTACAAATGAAGGTTTTCTTACACCCTCTGTTACTGAAGAGCTTTACGTGGTGGTTGGATTCATTAAATGCTGTTAGAAACAAGTGCCTGCCACCATCATAGCTGAGAAAGATACTCTACAGAACAAGTGGAGGTTTTATTTTAAAAAAGGGATTTGGAGTGTTGTTTTTGTTTCGTTTTGTTTTTAAATGCATCTGATTATCAATGCTGCTCGCAAATTGAATTTTCTTTGTAAAGCAGGGGGCCTTAACCTGGGACCGTTAGTGTTTTATTTGTTTCTATTTAAAAAAGAAATTGTATGAAATTCCCAGATCCCATTGGTACTTGCACACTTCTCTGAAGTATTATGGAGAGTTGGGTTGGTGGGAGAATGTTTTACATATTGTTAACATATATGTGGATATTCTTATATTATTGTACATGTTTGGGAAAATATCACACAACTTTAAAAATGTTGCTAAGATGTATGTATCTGACTTTTTCCTTTGGAAAATATTATATATTTTTATTTGTATTTTTTACTTTTTTAAGTTCATCTATATGTGCCGTTATTTTTGTATTGCAAATGGTCTCATAAATGAAGTAGAAGAGATCAAAATACAAAGAAAAGTAATTTGGCAAGGATTTCAATGCTTGGGGGTAAAAAACACATGGGTCAGCATCATATTATCAATACTAGAAATATTTTGAGTGTCTTAGCACTGTAAATATGTCACAAGACCTCTTTTGAGGAGTAGTATAAAGAATTGCAAGGTTTTAATCACCCATTTTAATTTGTTATTAATTACCACTTTCTTGTGGCCTCTGGTCTTGACTTAATTGAACCCAATCAAACAGCATGCTTTTGTTTTTATTATTAAAATTTCTCCTTGTTTTTCAGTTGAATATTGTTTTGTTTTCTTTCAGTTTTGTACTTGAGGTTTTGTTTCTTGCTCGTGAGAAGTTGATCTTCAGAATTATTTTTACACTATTTATGATTTATTTTCATAATGTAAAAAGTGTGTAATTATTAAAATATTAATCCAACCATTGGTGCTGATTTTGCATAGTTATAAAGTTCTTAGTATTGGTAAAAAAAAAATTGCTCTAGTCTGACTGGATTAGAAGTGTGTACTGTGTTGTGCCAACCTGTAGTTTGAAGCCTAGAGCAGGTTGTGTCAGCAGTAACATTCACGCAAAAATCAAGGCCTCTGCAACATGTTCCGTTTTCCTACAATGTGCAGTAAGAAAACTCACCTCCTTCTTCCTATTCTTAATGTGTCTTTTCCCTTCAAAGTCAAGTCTCTTCAGTCATCTTTTCTAAACAGGCAGCACAGGCTGTCAGCATCCACGAGCTGTGTAAGGAAGAAGCTTTGCTGCAAACCTTAGAGCTGGAAAAGCTAGAAGGGTCTATGTATTAATTAGTTGAAACTATTGCTTAGGCAAGTCAGAGGCATCCTAGGATCAAAAGAAATAAAGCTGGAAATCACCAGTCTCCCCTTTCTATAATTCTGAAGGTGAAAAATAAACCTGAACTGCTGAGAAATAAAGATACATGCAGTGTCACAAGTAACAGTGCAAGCTAGAAAATATGAAGGTCTCTTTTCCACAAATCTAGTTTGTTCAGAAATGATGGAACATAATAATTATTGTAAAATGGCATATTTTTAAGCACCCTGATCTAAGAAGGTTTATTTTTACAGGAGTCTCCATGAACAAAATACTTAAAAAAAAACAAAACAGAAAAGGACACACC
>JAWMRA010000130.1:25672452-25705198 GCA_035584735.1 Pseudotriccus pelzelni | reverse complement strand
CATGAGAAGTGGAAAATCAGCCACGCTATCTTTTGCTTCTGCACACGCAAGCTTTCGCTTTACTTTTTGCTTTAAATAAACTGCCTTATCCCAACCTGTGAGTTGGGGTTTTTTTCCACCTTACTCTTTCCCCTGTCCCACTGGGGAGTGATAGAGTGGCTGGGTGGGCACCTGGCATCCAGCCAAGGTCAACCCACCACAACATCCACCACAACATCCATTTTACACACAAGAAACTGAAATCCGAGCAGAAGACTACTGTGTCCTTGAATGAGTCAGCTGTGATCCAAGATGGACATAAAAACCAGAACTGTATTTTCCAGTGCTCCACCATGCAGATCGCAGATCAGAGATCATGATAGCTGAGATGGATACCCATGCTGCTTTTGCTGTGTCTTAGTTCTCCTGTCATGCTGTGTTGCTGCACAGTGAGTGTCCTGTGCTGGTAGGTTGCACTTCAGATACCAAAACCTAAAAGATTCTGTTTTGAATATGTGATCAAAGAACTAGAAGTCTGTGCAGATACCATGATAAAGATGGGAAAACTCTCCAACAAGAAGATAACTTCAGAAGCACTTATTGGTAGTTTATGACTCTCACAAACAGTTCCAAGGGAAAAGGCATACTGATATAGAATATGGTTCCAAAAAATATTTAAATGATTCATGAACTGAGATGCAAACATATCATTCTGTATGCGTGTATGCAAACATATAATTCTAACATAATTTTTAGATTATCCAGTAATAAAATCTGACATTAGTGATCCTTCCTTCACTTCCTGTTCCCTCAAAACTTTTACAAATATTTTGCAACAGGGACAAATAATGGCTTTTCACTTTTAAGCTCTATTCTTCTGAAACCTGCCAACTGAAAAAGCAGTAGTGACTCACTGCTTTTGCACATGGTTCTTTGCTGCATAGTATTTGTTGATAACGGGTGAAACGCCACATATATGAACCAAAAAGAATGTACCTCCTGTTATGGTCTGTAGTTTGAAGTCACAAATCCTAAAACACTGCCAAAAATACAGTAGCTTTCCAAAAGTGAATGAAAAGTGTCTCACCTTTCCATCAGCAGCTAATGTCCCTCAGTAAACAACTACTCGGTCTAAAAGGAAGTGTAGATGATTAGAAAAATAAGCCTCCCTTCCTGTGAAATATCCAATGGCACTTACTTTACAGGGGTTACACAGAAGTCTATCAAAATAGGGAGAGGAAAATAGATCAGTTGTAACATGTCTATAGATTGTCCCACAAAATAATCCTGGTTGATGCTTATGAAGTTTTCAGTATAGTTCAACCTTGAGAAGTATTAACTGCTTCTGACATTGTGGTGGTTTATGTATCATTTTTATTGGCTTAATGAAATATACATTTGTACATTCTTCATTGTTTGCCCTTGACTCTTCCTAGCGAGCTCATCCTTTTGTAGCTGTCATTTGCAATAACAACCACCCTAAAGCAAAAGGAAAAACATCAATAAATTGCTAACTGATGGGAGTTAATCTTGATATTAGATATATTCTAGGTATTATATATGTCCTAGTCTTCATACAGTTGCCCATTCAACCTGTCTGTCCCAATTTTGCTTATGAAAAAATTGTGTGTCATTAATTTAAAAAAATTCTTAGATAAAATTATTTTACCATAATTATGCTGATCTTATTATTACTTATTATTTAATAATATTTATTTTCAAATTACATAACCCCTTGTAAACCCAAGACAACCAGGAAGAAGAGACAGTTTTTAATCAAGAAGAATAGTTTTTTAGATAGTTTTTCATGAAGACTGTGCTTTGGATGTTGGTTGCTATTCCAAGTCAAGTCATGGGATAAATGATCGAGTTCAGTCCAAGTATAAGATAATGCTTTGAATTTAGGGAACAGTTTATAAGCCAAAAGCAGTAATGCAGGATATCTTTCTTGCTGGTTGGTCCCCCCATGAATGATGTTCATTTAGTTCATGGTTTTGATAATAAAGGTACCAAAAGAGGAAACTGCACAGAACAGAATTCTTTTATTTAAATTCTGATGGTATTGCTACTTCAGGATAAACTTATCACTGTATCTTATTCATCTCCTCTACAATAATTTTGGCTTTGCTGAGACACTGTTTTTGCCTCCAGTGTCTGATGAATAAGTGCCATAATTGCCCAGCCTTACTCCATTGCCAGAAGAAGAACTCACCTGAGCACGTCTTTGTACAGAGAACATGCTTTGCTGATGTTAGTAAACTTATGAATTTTATTTCTTAGTTAGTTTTTTTGGCTATTGAGAACTGAGAGAGAAAAAAAGAGGATGGAGAAACATTCCTAGTTTTGGCACTTTTCTTCCCAAGTCACTGTTACTCACAATGGAGCCCTGCCTTCCTGGTGGTGACAGGACCCAAGGAAATGGCCTGAAGGTGTGTCAGGGGAGGTTTAGGTTGGATGTTAGAAAGAGGTTCTTCACCCAGAGGGTGGTTGGGCACTGGAACAGGCTCTCCAGGGAAATGGTCACAGCACCAAGCCTGACAGAGTTCAAGAAGAGTTCGAAAATTATACTCTCAGGCACATGGTGTGACTCTTGGCCATGGTGCTGTGCAGGGCCAGGAATAGGACTCAGTGATCCTTGTGGGTTCCTTCCAACTTATCATATTCTGTGATTCCTGTCCCTGAAAAAATCCTATTGTTCTGTCAGAAATTCATTGTGTTCACCCAACATCAGCTGATCCCAGTGACATCTCTGAATTTCTTGTCCCAGAACCTTCTCCTGACCTGGCCTCTCAATAGGTGTTCAGTCCTTTAAAGTCATAAGACTGCTTCTTTCTTAATGAGGTTAGCCACATGCTCTTTTTTGCAGTTTGCTTAAAGTAGAACTATTTTCTTACATTTCACTTTTGTATGGAGTGCTATTCTCCACGCTTTCATACAATTTAGTTACCATTACCCAGCAACTAAAAGGCATTTATTGTGTGATTCTATGGCAATATTATTAATATAATAAATTAATATACAATGGATCCGTGTGGACCAGACAGACACCAATGTGGTGTATAACGAACTGATTTTATTGAGAGAGAACAAGGGTTAAAATAGTGGTTTCAAATAGTAACACGTCATAATATGTACCTTTATTGACCAATCCGGGAGAGGACCCCCACTGCAAATGCTTCAGAATCCTTGAGACTTCATTTCCCAGAATGCTCTGCTGGCAAACCTGAAACTCATTCCACACATGCTTCAGAACCAAAGATTGTCCTATTCTTCTTGCAAAGTGAACTGATGGTTAAAATTTTTCCAATACCGATGTGTACAGACCAAAAGTCTGTACTTCTGTGTACAGATTTGAAACTATATTTGGGCTTTTAACTGCTCCATCTTTCCCACTAGGATTTCTTTCCTCTCTAAGTGATGACCAGGCAGTATGGCTTTACAATCTCCCAAAACCAGTAGAATAACTGGCTGCCATTAAAAGTCATGATCTCTCCATCAATCCCTGATTTGTCTGCATGTCCTGCTACTGTCTATGGAGTGGTGCTAGCAGCTATGTAGGTAAACGAAAACTAAACCTTTTTTCTTTATTGACCCAGATTGCTGTAGAGATGCAGAAATCCAGCCTGTCACAGCATGGAGAAGAAGGGAGGATATACAGAAAAAACATAGGTTTGGGGAGCAGGAAGACGGGGCAGGCAATGTATCCTTACGTCTTAATCTTTCTGGAGCCCCTGGTGGTCTAATGGTTAGAATGCGGCGCTTTCACCACCGAGGCCCAGGTTCGATTTCCAGCCAGGGACACTCCCCAGGCAGGTGGAGCTCGTTAGCCCTGTAAGGCAATCCACCTACATTCTAAGGACCTCGCTGCCACCGTCCAAGCTTGCTTGGCCCCGGCAGATGAACCTTAGGATTAAAGGGTGGGCTCAGTTCCGCGCACACTGTGTCTCACCTAAAAAATCCAGTGCGCAGGCTGGAAGGTGTAAAGACCTTCCCCGGATCTTAGTTCGCAAAGACTGGCCATTACTTACTTATTACACCAAAACAGAATGTTCAGTAAGTAATTAATATCCTAATTATTTTTGTACGTGCAGGTTACAGCTTGACGGAGTTTTCAAAGTGCCCACACCTATACCAGGCAGTCACAAGGTCTCTCTGACATCACCTTTGGCTGCTTCCTCCTGAAGCTAACAAGTACCTGGTAACTTTTTACCAGCTTTCAGAAGCTCTCTTCTGTTTGGTTTCTTAAGATCATTGTGGGGTAATTGATTCTGGTTGAGATAAATCTGATAAAAACAAACATTAACACACCCTGTGATTAACTGACTCAGGGGCCTGCTGAACTGATCACCACATTAACTCACAGGCAAGGCCATTCCCTTTTCAGCACAAATGCCAAGCAGCTGGATACCCCTGAGGAGACACAAACAGGTACACTTCGTCCGTCTTTAAATTTCTGTAGTGAAACACATATTCAGTGCAGATCATTTTCTACTAACCATCTGCGGTGGGTTTGCTCCTCAGAATGCACCAGCAATACATTTTTCAGAGGTACAGTAACTCCTTCAGAGGTAAATAGGGAGCTAGAGGCACCTTACTTGGATACTTTGGATAGCTCTTAGGAATATCTCCTCCTTTTCATCCTTCATACAGGAGTTCAGGCTGTTAGTTTCTGGTACGCTGCCATGAAAAAGCCCCTAAACAAATGTGGAAAAAAAATGTTCATAAAGCAAACAGAGCAGGATGGAGTAAACAGCATGTTTTGGGTTTGGTGGGGGTTTTTTTTAATAAAACACAAGTATTAAAAAAGAGTATATATATATAATTTTAATAATACTGTATATCCTGGAGAAATATTTGCTAGCATTCATACCACAGTATTATGAGATCAAGTGGAAGGAACTGGAGAGGTCTGAAAAAGCCAAGTGACAAGGTGCTGGAAAGGCCTGTGTCTGGGTCAGGGTCTCTGCTAATCTGAAGGGCAGAGACCTCCTGTGCTCTACACGAGACTTGGCAGGCTCGTTCCTGCTGATAGTATCAAAAGGGCTTGAAAAGAGCCAAGAGGGAGGGATATTTTCTTGACTGTTAAGCCTCTTTCCATGGCTTTGAAGGAACAGGGGAGCAACTCCCTCTTCTAACAAACTACTTCACCTGCGACTTGGAGTTTTCCCGATGAAGTTTAATACTGCTTCAATCCGTTACTCAGCTAGCTGTGAAGAAGTTTGCTTTTGCTAAACCTGGAACAAAAGCCTTGATACAAGCAGGGCTGGCTGCCGATGCATGCTTCTGAAGCAGTAGCAGCACAGAATCTTGCATATCCCTTAAATCTGTTTGTGGTCCAGGGTTTCTGTGTGAGCAAGACAGGGTGGGTCAGCATGAGCAGCTGAGGTTTTCCAGCATTGGCACTGTCAGCAGCCCCGGAGGAGGGATAAGGCTGTGCTCGGCACTGACAGAGTGCAGGCACCAGCACAGTGCAGGGAAACATCTCCGTAAATGTCTTCGGACTCCCAGGCTCGCATGCTGCTGTTCTCTGCCTGGGTCCAGTGCATTGCTGGTACAAAGGTCCAGTATGTAACGTGTGCAACTTGAACTGCATCTACCCTATGCTAAATATCATTCCCCAGCTTCTAGAGATGCGGGCAAAATGGAAAAGCATTGCAGACTGCATTCCTACAGGCTCTAGCCTTGGCTCCATTTGGGTGTTAGCAGATCTAAATGCGTGTTCTCTTCTTGAGACCCATACATGAATCTCATCTCTGCCTGTACAGTACTGCCCTAGCTGACAGTTTTGGCAACTCCCTCACGTCTTTTAAGTCTTTCTGCCAGGACAAGGCACTGAAGACAGGCAGCTGCTGTCTCTTCTGGGATATAGAGATGTAGCTGCTGGTGCCTCCTACCACTTCTGCTGCATGGCTTTCTGTTGGTTGGTGAGGCAAGGTTTCTGATGCAGAATGTGAAAGCTTCAAAATTTAGACTGTCTGAGGAAGCTCGAGAAAATTACTGTATGGAAAGAAATGCTTGACTAGAGAAGCAGAAATATGGCTTGCTGGCAGAGATATTAAAAAAATGTAAAAATCAGGAAGTGTGTTTCTTCCATCTCAAAATTTAGGATGACTTACTGGATACTGATCTAGAAAAAACAGGTATCATCAGCACAGGAAATTGTGAGGGTTTGCATATGCTCACTGAAAACTCTTCCAAACATAGTGCTGCAGGTGGCACAGATGAGCTACAGATGGGGTTGTAGGGACGTGGGTAAGAGTTTTACTGCTCTTTGCCCATGCAGCTCAAGGAGCTGCCTCCAGCAGGGAGAAGGCAAAGCTGAGGTGCTCCACTAAAAGCTTTGCTGTTGCCTCTTAATGTGAATTATTCTTCCCCGTGTTATAGTTTCCTCTTTTTCTTTCAGGCTTTGATGTCCAGTGAGATGATTATCAAGTGTAACCATGCCAGATTTAAGCAACTCTCTTCTATATTACTGCTGTGGTTACAAAGCAATCATAGGACTAGTTATATTTAGATGTTGACTAGACTTAAGGGTGTACAAATGTATCTGAGCACCAGGGCCCTTTTCCACTTACATGTATAAAACTTGGAAAACCATAGCTCTTACTACTTTGCCCCACTTTACAAGAAATACAGAAGTACAGTTACTGGTTTTGATGGACTTATACAAGTACATACCTCAGCTTACTCTTCCGAACAGATTCTGGGAGATAGGAAGCAGAGAAGGTGATTGAATTATGACCCTAATTTTGATTAAACAGTCCGCTTTGTTCCCCCCCACCTCCCCCCCCATCTTTCCTCCCCTTATGTCTGTGCCAGAGGCGCTCTGACCGCCAGAGGACGAATCTCAGGCATGGCAGGATCGCCCGTGGGAGCTGAGCGCCCGCCGGTCTGTCCCGCCGCCCCCATGCACCAAGTGGATTGTTTTGCGAGTTTATGCCGGTTTGCACCCCTAGGAAAAACAAAAAACAAAACAAAACAAAACAACCACCACAAAACTCCGGCCACCCGCGGCTGGCCCTCCTCAACTCAACGGGAAACACGAGTTGCCCGCAAGGAAAACCCAGGGGGATGGAGTGGGGGAGGCCAGGACGTCCCGTTCCGTCCCGACCCGTCCCGTCGGGGAAGGCAGGCGGGAGGGAGGCGGGAGGAGGGGTTTGGCCGGGGCCGGCGCCCGCATAAGAGGCGGGGAACCCTCGGGCGTGCTGGGACGGGCAGTGTCTTTCTGTACCGTGCCGTGCCGTGCCGTGCCTGCCGCCGGGATGGAGGAGCGCTACAGCAAGGCGGAGACCCTGGCCCTGCGGAGGAAGCACATCGGGTAGGGGCGGCAGGAGCAGCGTCCGGGAGCGGGGCAAGGGGGGAGGAGGAGGAAGGTCTCGGGCGACAGCGCCCGTCCGGACCCGCTCGGCGCTGCCCCGGGGGCTCCCGGTGCTGGGCATCCTCTCCGGCCCCGGGGCAAGACCCGGCGGGGAGGGGGACACGGACACACACAGGACCTGTCAGTCCTCCGGCTTACCGGGTCTTGGGGGCCACCTGGCACTCCCTAGGCGGGCTGCAGTAATTAAAACACGGCACAGCAATCGCCACTTCACTTCTCCAGTAGATCAAAGCGAGCAGCCAGAATGTGGTACTCAGGTGTATGTGTCTAAAAGGAGGCTGTGCAGGTGTGGGGTTTTTGTGGTGTGAATAAACTGCATGCACCTGAAAAACAACCGTCTCTGTTAAATGGAGCTGAGGCTATTCCTTAAGCTGAGTTTAGCTGCGGGACATGCAGGAGCGCTGCCAGCGGTTGTGACCTGAGTGATAGTCTTGGCTGTGCACGTATCTCTGTGTTGCAATGTTAGTTCCTCCAGAATGTGCAGCTTTACTTCTTTCTTCAGTAGGTGTTGCCAAGTGAAAAATAAGTCCAGATTGTTAATAACAGTGCTATTTTGCTGATTGCATCTTAACTGTGTGGTATGTATAGAAAGCTAACTAAAAATTCATAAAAATCATGGCCACATAAAGAGAGAACATTGACAGCTCTTTAGGGGCAGCTCACTGTTAAGGGACTCCTGCCTGTGCAAGTATTGTAGGATTGAGCTGTGCTGAGTGAACAAAAAGAAACTTTCAGAGAATGGACTGACAGCAGAAATCTTCAGTCAATAAATGGCCAATGATGATGCTTCTAAAGCATCCCAGAGAAATAGCTGAAGATGTCAGAAAAGATCAATGCAACAGGGCAAGAAACTGCAAAAAATCATTTTCTAGGAGTCACAGGCTTTACAAATTCATAGTCTCAGTATACCAAACAATAACTCCCAGACTTACCTGGAAACAACTGTGTTTATCCAAGGCCTTATAAACATTGCTAAAAGTTCAGAAGACTTTCCTTGTGCTCAGTAATAGCATTCAACATAATTACTTAACTGGCACATTCTCCAGGGGCGGGGTGGAGGGGGGAGGTTGGGGAGGTGTCGGGGAAGTGTTTAAAGGGTACCTTGGATAACTTTATAAGGAGCCTGAGTTTTGCTGGAAGTCAGTGCAATTTGTGTGCTTATAAAAAGCTGCTTTTAAAGATTTTATCCAAAATAAAGGGTAATATAGTGAGATTTTTTGGACCTGCTCAGCACATCTGAAAATAGAGTCTTCAAGGCATTAGTGTTTTGTTCTTGACTGTAACCTCTATATGCTATAGTCATCCATTGCATAATGAATTTTTGGCTATAGTATAAAACAATGCTTAAGGGTTTGTTTTAGTCCCAGTGAGTTATTTGGCCATAGATGTCCATAAGGCATGTAAACAAACAGAGCTACAGCCTAGAAACACAGCAGGACATATAAGGACCTGGAATGACGTGCAGTCACTGTGCTCCTGTGAAACCAATTGCAAGTCAAGCTTTGAAAACTCCCTTATTAAAGACCTATTTCTGTTCCCACTGTGTCTCAGGAAGTGTGTGGGGGCTTTTTGCATTTTCAGCAAGAGCCCTCTGCTTGACCACCACCTGAATGACTCACAAGCTCTTTGCAGAGGGAGTCTGTTGTCTCCAGAGCTGCAAAAGATCAACTACCTCAACATTCAAAGGAGGTGGAACAATAGAAAACTAAAATGGTGTTATTTTATAATTATTCTTTTTTAGGCCTTCCTGCAAAGTTTTCTTTGCCAAGGACCCTCTGAAGATAGTGCGTGCTCAGGGCCAATATATGTTTGATGAGAAAGGAGAAAAATACTTAGACTGCATCAACAACGTTGCACATGGTAAGCAGTTTAACTTGTGAGACTGCTTCCATTCTTTAATGTATAATAGGGGTCAGAACTCACTTCTGCCAAGTGATGGTGCTCACAGTGCTTCTCTGAACATCCTTGTGTGGTCAGTATCTGACTGCTTGCTAGTAATAACTAATTATTTTCTTCTTTAGTTGGCCACAGTCATCCATATGTGACAAAGGCTGCAACAAAACAGATGGAACTGCTCAACACAAACTCTCGCTTCCTGCATGACAACCTTGTTCAGTATGCCCAGCGTCTTACAGCCACCCTGCCTGAGAAACTCTCTGTTTGCTATTTTGTTAACTCTGGGTATGTCTGAATAGTATCTTTTTTTCCATTGTGACTATTTTGCTCCTCTTTGAGATGGACACTCAGGACAGCTTGGTCTAAATCTTACTAAGTAGGACTTAATAATATGCAGCAAAAATATTTACAGTAGTGGTCAAAACTTCCTTCTTATTTGCAACTCTCATATTTAGTGTGATTGCTCAAAGAAAGAAAGCCAAAACATGAAACTGGCCTGCTAAATGCAAGTGGGGGTGGAAAAGAGCAAGAAAAGAAAATTAAGACTGAAAATTGGTGACCACTGTGTACAGGGTGGTGCATATAACCTCGGAAATTAGTAGTATTCTTTAGGCAGTCAGTTAGTCTGTGATCATTTTTGTTACCAGAAGAGACAACCTGCAGGGACCTGTGAGAAGAGGGGCTCTGACAGGTCAGTCTGGAAGCCTGAGTGTTCTTCCAGAATGCAGATTTGCGTTCTCTGCTGCCTGATGGTGCCAGTGCTGGGGAGGGTGGGAACATTGTGGAGTGTGGGAGATGGGGCATTACTTTTCAAGGGTTTGTGGCTGCATTGTGTTCTCAGCAGCAAAGCAGTCTCCTTTGTACCAAGAGGATGTAAATATCTAAAAACAAACTGGGAGAGGGAAATAAAGCATCTCTTTGTTTGCTGTTTGTACAAAGAGCTGTTTTTTCTTTGCCCCCTTACATGGCACTTGTAGTTGCAACCTTAGCATTGTAAGCTGTATAGTAAGAGAGCCTGCTGTGTTGATTTATTACATCTGTTAGTCCCATGCATCGTCTTCTGCGTCAGAATACCCTTTTAATTGGAAGCATTTCTTCACTATTTTGCTGCTGTATCTGTTATTATGCAGGTCTGAAGCAAATGATCTTGCTTTACGACTGGCTCGGCAGTACCGTGGGTACCAAGATGTGATCACCCTTGAAAAGTAAGTACGTAGAGTACCTCATGTAAATTCAGCCAGCAACTCCTGCCATTACTTCAGAAGTGGCTTTGCAGCAACCCCCTGCTGTTTGTACTCCCCTGCCTGCTGAAAGAAAAGCTTTGTTGCTTTTGTGTTAGAACAGGTCAGGAAATCCCTTTTTCACATTTGGATAAACACAAGTTTTGAAGACCTCTGAAAAACAAGCTTGTCAGTCACCTGTTAGAGGGCATTTCCCATAGGCACTCCCAAAGCAATTCAGGAGACCTGAATGCTGGTTTTCAACAGCAATGAGTTGTCTGGCCAGTGGGCTGCTCTGGAAAAAAAGTCTTCTGTTTTTTATGCTTTGCTGGACATATTTGATTTTGCCCAAATAACTATTTAGTGGTCAAGAAGAAAGATGCTGTAACTTTGCAGTGGTGTTGCATTGATGCTCAGCTCTTCTCCAGTGAACACAAGTATGCACACAAACCCAAGTGGCTCCAAATCAGTATGCACTGAGAGGGCCATCAGCCATAGGGAAGGTGGCCAACCACGTTTCTGGTGGGTTTTCCTATCCTAGATGCAACTATAGGTTTGGTTACGCTGCTGTAGTGCTGGGTCTTCTTCTCAGGTTGTGATTAGAAAGTCCAGCCAGAGCAACTGCAAGAGCACATGTCTATCTGAACAGCAAAAAGCTTCTTTGACTCAGCTATCTCTGTTAGCCCTGTTAGCTCAGATCCCTGTTAGCCACACAAACTTATGTGTGTGCTACTATGAGATTATGGTGTCTGATTTGGTTTGAGGTTCCCTTGAAGTTTATGGCTGAACAGAAGTGATGGTTCCCTGAATGAATATGCTACATGCTTTAGGCTCAGAAGGCTCTGGTTCCTCTTTTCTAAATCAAAATAGCCTCTGTAGTAACCAGCTTTAGCATACTCTGCAATATAAAACTTTTATATTCAAACAATATCCTTATCCTTCTGACAAACCATCTATCCTGTAGGCTCTTTAGGGCAGATAGCAATGTGCTGTTGCTGCATAAGATTCTCACTTTCCAGTGCAATGCACACTCTTGAGAGTCTTTGCAATGGTGTTGGGGTGTAGCTTGCAAAGTTTGGGTTGGCCAGAGTGGGACCCACAGGCTGGAAATGAAGGAGCTCGACCCACTGCTGTTAGGTAAGGCTGCTAGGGCAGCCACTTTGGAGGTGGTGTGACCCAGGGGACATCATCTTGGTCTGTCCCCATACTGGCACTTGATTTTATGCAAGCAAAAAACCCTCCTGGTTCCATTCGTGCTAGTGAGTTAAAGTCAACAGCAATTCCATATTGTCTGAGAAAGACTGAGTAAATTAAATCAAGTTTCATTCACAAACCGTGCTACTGTTTGGAGATGCAGTCGCTGATTCTGGGTTATTTATAGGAACAGTTGTAAGTTTAGATTTTCTCTCCATTTGGTAAAAATTGACTTGGATATTTAACACTCATGCAGTGCTTACCATGGCCATGTTACATCTCTGATTGACATCAGCCCTTATAAATTTAATCAGCTGGGAAAGGACTGCAAGAAGGAATATGTGCATGTGGTAAGTGTGGTTTTTTGGGGGGGGGGGGTTGTAATTTTTATGCCTGTTATGCAGCATATTGAATTACCCTCTTCTGGTATAAATACATTTTCATTTTGTTTTGCTGAGGCTAGAGTACATATGCTTGGCTGTTTTTCAATGGAATAAATATGGCAAAATTGTTTGGTTTTGGATTTTGAAGTGGGTATTAAGCTGATCTCCTTCAAGTGCTACAATTTTTCCTGCTCACTGCATTGTATAGTTGCATAGTTTGATAAAATTAGCCAATATGCATTGTGTTGGTTTGGCTAAAGATATGCAAGACTTTGAATCTACTTCCAAAAACTGGAAAGGCAGACTGCATAAGTTTACATGATCTGGGTATAGGGCTTATGGGTGTCCAAGTGAGTGTGATTTTTTTTTCCAATTAAACTTGTATATCATCTAACAAAGACAATAATCTTTCTCAGCCCAGAAATGTACACCAAGCAGGTCTTTCCTATCTAGACCTCCTTGCATTAACCGCACTGCCAAAATAATACCGATCTTTCTATACCACTTCCTTTCTCTTATTTGCTGAACCCTTCCCAAAAGCATTTGTAGAGGCTTGAATGTCATACAGATTTGTACCACGACTAGGATGCTGCGAGGGAAGTGACAGACTGGAAAACCCCGTTCTCCAGTTGCAGAAATGGATCTCCTGTAAGAATTTGAAATAAGATGATGTGTGAGGACTCATTATTGTGTCCTGAGGGAGAGGAAGGACAGTCTTGAAAGGTGAATGAGGTAGATGATGGCTCTTTCAACAGTTGTGTTCAGTAATGTTGAACACATCATAGGGCTCCTATAAGTTTAAATTCCTCTTAGCATTTTTGCAGTTCCAAGTAGAAATTCAGGCTGTACTAACTCTTATTACTTATCTGTGTGAAAATCCAATAAAGCAGAGCAGTAGAAAAAAAAGTAAATGTTTCATAGAAGCATGGCCTTTAAAAAAAAATAAATTGGTCTCTTCAGGCTCCATCTCCAGATATCTACAGAGGGAAATACAGGGAAGACCACCCAGATCCAGCAAGTGCTTATGCTGAAGAGGTGAAAAAGATTATTGAAGAAACACAGAAGAATGGACGCAAGGTATGTGTTTTCTGCTTTAGAAGTGCTGAGGCTTCACCTATTAAACGTGGCATGGGGGCATGTAACAGGCAACTAAGGACTGGTTTCTTCACTCAGTTTCACATGCTTTGCCCTCCCTTTTTTCTATGATGTGTTCTGTGTTCAAAATGGGCCATTTTTCTACCTGATGCTCTTATCATAGTTTTCCTAGGCATCAATGAAAGGATCAGTAATATACTTGAATATATGCAGATGCAATGAAAGCAGTTTAATTTCCTACTGTATGCACTGAATTGGTAGATTGTAAATATCTTAGGAAAAGGTTTGAGGTCAGCTGAGAAACTACATCACAAATTCTAGCAAGGATATATAAAAGTCTCCCGGGCATGGAGAAAATCTTGATACTACATTTCTTAGCCTGGTAGCTTAAGATAACTTTGGAGTCATATAAAAAGGTGAAACTTTCAATCATACACAATATGACCTTGATAAAACCAGACCTTTTCTGAACAGATTTACCTAAAATGTGTGTTAATGTTTTATATGATGGCATTAGTGTGTTGAGACATGTAGGACTTGATCCCAAACCCGCTGAAGTCCCAGAAGATGTCAGCGGAGACGGGAACATGTTCCCTTCTAGTCCGATAGACTTACATCACTCTTCTTTTAGTTTCTTCATCGACTTTTTTTTATTCTCTACTAACGCACAGTTTTGTTTTTTCTTCCCTTGTTTCCTTTCTTTTGCATATTTCTTAGGTTTTGGTGACATAGACCTGTGGCAGGACAAGTTGTGCTAAAGTCTAAGCCTCACATGCTATGGGAAGCTTCGTACTCTTTGGCCGTAGCATGACTCTTCAAATATAGTGTACGGTTCTTTACACGTTACTGCTCGGCCTTGTTTCCAGGAAGACTGCACCAGCACAGAGACCTCTTGATGCTCAGGGAGGGGTTCAGAAGTGGTGTGGGGATGCAAACCCTTAAATAGCAGACTTATGGCTGAGACCTTGGGGTAATATCATATCTCTGCTGTTGACAAGACACGAACTTTGATGTTCCAGTGTATCTGATCTGCTGCTCTTACCGTTCTTGAATTAAAATAACTTTCTTTTTCATTCCTAGCAACTGGAATTATTTCATCTGTAATTCATTCTCCTCTTTTGTCAAGTACCTCATGCTGACATTTTACTTGTGTAGTTATTTGCATTAGGCAGGGGTGCCCAAAGGCTAGCCACAGGTCATCTTACAGTTCAGCTTCTACCCACCCCTGCCTGGTGTTCAGAATGGAACAAAAAAGCTGGTCACCACATATACCTGCAAGTTTTATTAACTTCTTAGGGAAAAGGGCACACACTATTGTGTCTCCTTTAAATTGAAATTTTTAAGTAAATTTACGTAGCTCATGGGAGCCTGATCCAACATTCACTGACACCAGTAAGTGTTGCCCGATTCAGCAGCTGTAGGACAATGGCTTAATGCTGATCCTTGTATTCCCATCAAGCTGCAAAGTTGACCCTGGCTACTGCAAATTTGGGCACTCCTGATTACAGAATGAATAAATTCTTTAGCCGTAGCTGTTCTCAAGAGCCCTCAGTTGTCCAACCCGTTGCGTGATTAAATTAAGGCACATATTTAAACGTTCATTTCTAGACTGTTAGATGTCAGTGCAAAGGCCAAGTAAATGAACACAGCTCTCACATGAGTTTGTTTCTTGTAGATTGCTGCCTTCATAGCTGAATCCATGCAGAGCTGTGGAGGCCAAGTAATTCCACCTGTGGGCTATTTCCAGAAAGTGGCAGAGTACGTACATCACTTCAAAAGGGCATAACTGAAAAATTAACCAAAGAAACAGGCTTTTCACTATAGGCTTATCTAATCAATTCTGCTGTTAACTTCTCTTGTTCTTGGCTGTGGTTTATTTCTATTTATTGAAGAGTATGAGTCCACTTCCAATTTTTATGGAATATCAGATGATTGTTTTTAGCTAGATAATTGCGATTCCTTACCTATCTTTAATTCTTAGCCACGAGTTTGATGGAAGGTGAAGTTAAATCATTATAGTTATAATCCAGCAGTCCCATTACAGTGCCCCTATTTTCCATCAAAATGTCAGATTTTTTTTTTCCTTAACATCACAGAAAATTTTATAGCTGTAAAATAGCTTTAGCTGTGTTCCTTCTTTTTTTTCCTAACCTTTTTTTCCCCAACACTGGAGAATTTCTGTGGTACAGACTCCTTTGTCCTTGATTACCTACCCAAGTTGTGTACTGCAGCACTAGTCTTTCAAGCTATTCTGTTTGGTTTTAGGTATGTGCGTGCAGCGGGTGGAGTGTTCATAGCTGATGAGGTCCAGGTTGGCTTTGGCAGAGTTGGGAAGCACTTCTGGGCATTCCAGCTGCAAGGCGAAGACTTTGTACCTGACATTGTCACCATGGGAAAGCCCATAGGCAATGGACACCCTATGTCTTGTGTGGTCACAACAAGGGAAATTGCAGAAGGTTTTGGTGCTTCCGGATTGGAGTATTTCAATACAGTAAGTTCATAGGTGAAGCTTTGCCTTTTTTTTTTTCCTTTTGGAAGGCATTTAGGAGCTAGAAGTTTCTCAGGTGATTCAACTAACATATGTATCCATCACTGCATCATATTACTAAGACCTCAAGTCAACCACAGCCAAATACCTAAAACCAAGTGGAGAGCCTTTGAAATGTGTTTTGTATCAAGTGGTACATCATCATATGGACAAGCACTAGCTCTCTGGCAAGTAATACATCTCAGGTCACATCCATACAGATAAATTCTTCCTTTTGCCTCTTTTCTTCTAACCCCTCTGAAATGTTGTTCATGTAGAATTTCATTTTCTTGGAGAGGCTTAGTGCTGGTGGAGCTCATGCCCTGGCAGACCTTGCTCTGCAGTTGAAACCTAACAAAACAATGACCCCTTACCAGGAAACATTTCATCTGCGTGCACGCCAGAGAGGTGCAGCTTTCCTCCTATTTACTGAGCCCTCTTTCTGCTCCTGTGACTCAGCCTTCTTCCCAGCTACCACTAGTCCCCCTGCTTTTAATGGAGTTTATACCTTCCAGTTCAAGAAATACCAGATCTATCACCCCCTGCCCTTCCCAGGAACATTTTGCCTGCACGTGCAATCAGCTTAACGTTTCAAGTCTTCAAATTACTGAGACCAGAAGTGGAGGAAAGGGGAGCCCCTCCTTTGCCCAAAGTGTGGGAGATGATGTTCCATAATAGCACAAAATCCCCACCTTTTCAAGCTTTCCTCATGTCGTGCCAAGCAGAAGAGCAAGTGAAAATTACATAGGTAGACCAAGATGAATGTTTTGTTTTGATGGGTTTTGTTTTCAGTGAAGTTGATTTTCAGTGTTTTCCTGTTTGTCTTTGCTATCAGTTTGGAGGCAATCCAGTGTCTTGCGCTATTGGAATGGCTGTGCTGGATGTAATAGAAAAAGAAGATCTCCAAGGAAATGCTACACGTGTAGGAAATTATCTCCTGGAGTTGCTGGCTGAGCAAAAGAAGAAACATCCCTTAGTGGGAGATATCAGGTAGGTGTGTTACAGCAATGTCAGAGAATAACTCTGCTAGGAAATGCAACAAGTTTAGAGTGAGTGGAACACAGAAACATTATGATTTTGCTACAACTCGTTTTTAAAATGGACTATCCAAAATGTAGTTCGGTATAAGCATAACTACTAGAAAAGCTCTGGGAGAGTAGGATAAAGAGCCATCTGCATCAGATAACCTAGTTGTCATCACACTTGTTGTGATGATGCAGACTTTGTTCAAATCTGTGGTCAATTTCCTTGGCAGATGTTACTATGGATTTTCCTCATCTCATGTTACTACCACTGATAATTGCCATTAAGTATTTTTGGAGGGAAGGGGTTGGGTTGTGGGGTTTTTATACTTCTTGGTTTCCCTTATTTGTCTTCCACAGCCCCCTGGCTTGGGATTTGCAGGATAAGAGAGAATGATAGAATAATTTTCTTTCTTAACTGGCCATGTAACTTTAATGAGACAGCTAAATTTATTTATCCAGGAGTATCTGTTATCTCATTTGATTGTGTGAAGCAGCCAAAAGGCAACCAAAGAGAGTCTCCTTTTTCATGCTCCTTCCCCCATTTGCACTTCAGGGAAAGGAACTGTAGTTGTTAGAAACAGGTATTGCATTTTCAGCAGAAGGCTTGTGTTACTGACGCTGGATTTCACTTGTCTGTACCTTTTTTTCTCTACTCCAGGGGTGTTGGATTGTTTGTTGGAGTGGATCTGGTGAAAGATCAACAAAAGCGAACACCAGCCACAGCGGAAGCCCTTCATCTTATTTACAAGTAAGTAGTTATTAAAGACTGTGTTCAGTGTTCAAACCCTCCTAATATTCTCCAGCAGTTAGTCATTAATTTCAGTTTAAATTTGTGTAGTTTTTGATAACATAGTACTAGAAAAAGAAAACTTTCCAAATCTGTCTCAGCCTGAAGGGTGTGACAGGACACAATATAGTTTTATATCCACGTCTAACACAGATGTTTCCTCTTTCCACAGACTCAAAGAGCGTCAAATCCTTCTTAGTGCAGATGGACCCTACAGAAATATTCTGAAATTTAAACCACCAATGTGTTTCACAATGGAAGATGCAAAACACGCAGTGGAGACAATTGATGCACTTCTTACAGGTATGTGTGCTTTAGGGCTCAAAGGAATACTCTTAGTTCATTTCCCCATGACCCCTTAGAAACACCAGGCACCATAACCTAGGCCCTTACATGCAAGGAAAAGCAATAGACTGTGTTTCTTACCACTTGTCCAAACTGCTGTTCATAATGCAATTATTATAAATAAACAGAAAGCCCCATATGTACTTAATCCAAACTTTATGCAAAATCCTGTTCTTAATCCTTTCTCTCACAGACTCAGTGCTTTTACTCATTTCTGGTCACATACGCTGTATGTTAAGGAGTGTATATATTAATTCAGCACAGGCCTGAAACACACTGCAGAAACACTGGTGTAACTTTCCATAATGTGCTCTACCTAATTGTTTTCTTTTTATGTGTGTTTTTTTTAACTGGCGTACTGCAGCATGATTGTCTCATTGAAATTAATCTGAAGGTTTTCAGGTTCTATTTATCTTTTACCTGGGGACCAATCCAGGGGAAAATAATATCTGGTGTACTATTAGCATAAGGACTTTCAAAGCCCATTCTACATTAGATGCTTCCATCTTCTGAGATTTTAACAACTAGAGTTAGACTACCCCATGCCACAGTCAAGTTGCTAATTGTATTCTTTTCTCTAAATACCCCCAAGCTACACAGTCCTGATAGATTCATCGCATTGCCCTGAAAAATGATTTAGAAAGTATTCATCATTCTTCACTTATTCTCCTTGTGATAAATTCCCAGAGGAATAGCTGTTTTTTCACTTCAGCCAGCTATTAAATTGACTGTATGCTTACTTACCCCTGTTTTTTTTTTAATTTAATTACTTAATTACTTTTTTTTTTCAGAAATGGAAGAGGCCACTGGAATGAAGACAGAAAATAATGCATCTACAAATATACAGTGTAAAAGAAAAGTATGTTTTGATTTTTTTTTAAAGTCTTACTCAGGTGTTTGGCAGAGCATAAATTACTTTGGTAGAGGATGACTTCATTTTTGGTAGTGTGAGTCACTCTGTGCCTTGAAAATGAGCTCAGAACATAACTTGCTACTAGAAACCTGAGAGGACTGTCTCAGTAAGGCAAATCTAAAAAGAGCCGAGTAATACAGACCTACAATGAGAAACATGTTACAGACGAGCCCCTTGCCTTATCTGCCTGTGTGCAAATAAGACCAACCAGACTTTGAGCTGCACAAAGACATGAGCACAGCAGTCAGCAATTACTAGTTCTAGGTATTACATGCTACTGACGGATATTTGGCTTTCTAAGCAAGCCTTCGTCCTGGAAGGTGTCCAAGTTTTCGGACAGCTCCAAGGATTTTGTTTCCACTGTAGCTCTTTTAGTATGAATGGCTGACATGCATCCAAATTAGGACTTCTTAGGCTTCAGCCTCAGCTTTGGATAATCACATATAGTTTCTCACACCTTTAAAAACATGTCACCCTCTTTATAGCAAAGCTTGCTAAACTGTCCGTTGGTGGATTTTCCACCAAGGTCATGTGGGGCTGAGAAAGGAATAGCTCAGCTGTCTAGGGGTGTAGTAATTAAGCAGAGACCTGATCAGTTATTGGTTATATATCTAGATTTTATTGGATTTAGAGTGCAAGCCTCCTGTTACAAACATTTTTACACGTTCAGTTCAATTTCTTTTAAAACTGAGATGTTGCGCCGGTAATACAGAGTCAAGGCAGATCTACCTAATGGGAACCAAGCCCAGTGGTTGCCTGGTTGAAAACATGCACATGCCTCCACTGACTTTTCCTTCCTGTTTCAGACAACTGAAGAGACTTCTCCACCAGAAGGTGCAAATGAAAGTACTGGCCACATGAATGGAGCTGCCTGCAGACAAGAAAATGGGATTTATTCAAAAAAACGCTCGCTGTCAAGTAAAAGAATAAGAACATGAAGAGGGAAAGTTTCTTCAGTTTGAATTTGTGTCAGTCTTGCTTTTGAGATGAAGAGTGCAATAGTCCGAGCCTTAGGATCTGTTTGAAGCCTAGTCATGCCTTCCATAAACTATCTGAATTTCTATTAGCTTCAATAGGTTTAAAATACTTTTTCAGATACATGAGAACTGTGCCACGTGGTTTGAAATCTAGATGTGACAGAGCAGAGAAGTCATACAAAAATACCGTGGTGCCAGTGGCAGGCTTGATACAGGTATACAAACTCAGTGAAAACTGCGGATTTACCCATATTATGCAAAATCTGATTTGCTTAAAGCCATAAAGCAGATGCCAATCTTATTAAGTTTAAAAAAATATGCTTAACATGCTATTTTTACATTATTTTAAATTTCAATATGTAATATTGAGATGTTAATTACTTCCCATGTTTTAATGGCTGAATTCACTTAACAATTGCTTGAGAAAGAAATCATTATTATCTTCCAGTGTAACTTAGGTCCTATGGACCATATTCCCAGCTGATGAAAACTAGAGTAGCTTTGCTAATGTCGACAATGCTCTATTAAGAGTCTGCCACTCTGTATGTAGAGACACAATGTCTATGCAAGGCATTCTCACCATAAATTCAAAGAGAATGAAGAATCTAATTTTCTATGAATAAAGCAACTTTTATAGATAACTATTTATATAGAGTAAGATTTTATGGTTTTTTTTCCCCAAAAGTTTATAGATTGAACCCTATCAGTCCATAAAATAAGCAAGTAAAGTATATATAATTTCATACACACTGATTGATTGAATTTAACCTAAAGGTCTCTCAGTTTAGTTGTTTTGACAGTCAGGGGAATTGCTGCCTGATCCTGTCAAAGCAGTGCTGTTACTTCTTGGCAGTGGTGATGAAGGGCCACATACCAGTTGCATGGGATCCTGACACATAAATGGCTATGCTAACATTGAATAGATTACTAAAATGAGAGGACCACTGCATAAACCATGCATGCAGCCATTGCCTATCTGTGCTGCACATACTTTAGACTGACTTGCCTCCCTGTCAGTGTTAAATTTCAATGAAAGCACACTGCTTCTCTGTCTTAATACCTATACAGCTCCATGCTGTAGAGGACATGGGGGGCTTTCCAAATAGTTTATACTTCAGAAAAAACCCACAAAATGTTTTTATTTCTTCTTCAATTTACTGCCCTCAATTCTGCTGTTTCCTAATTGCTGCTAATGATCTTACTGATATGACTGAAAATTGAGCACCTTATCTATTTTCGTGTTTCCCACAATTTGCTACATTATTATTGATGTTTCTGGTGTAATGTCTTCCAGCATCCTCAAGCTGACTTATTTTCTGTTTCATGATGCTTGAATAATTCTTAAAAAAAATAAATTTCTTGTTTGTAACTATGATGCTATTTGCAAAGAGGGATTTTTTTTTGTTTTAATTTTATTCTTCAGTAACACCTATTTGATGAGGGAAGTAACTTCAGTTTTGGCTGGAGGTTGTCTCCATGCCAAAGCAGAACTGATTGGGCTGTGTTTCTCTGAGGCCCTCACCTCTTGGCAGCTCTTATCCTCCAAGCCAGATGTTGCCTCAGCTGCTACAATTCAGCCCCTGCTAACCCTTCACCAGGAAGGACACCGAAATGAAAAAGTCTTTTCCAAAATGAAACTACACAAGGAACTGAGTCAACTAAAATGAAACTACACAAGGAAATAAGACAGCCTAATTTCGCATGTCCAAAGGCATGGCTTAGGTCACTCCCTGCATGGAGTGCCACTATTTACGTTATACCTCATCCACTGTGTGCAGCAGCAGCATGCACTTCCAAGCAAGCAAATATTTGTGTGATTTATCCAAACTCAGAGGCACAGAACTCAGCAGTCTGTACTATGACACTGACCGTTGTGGCAGGTCATTAATATTTTATTTTCAAAACTATGTCAAAGAACTAGATGTAAAAAATCCAATTAGACTAAATCTGGTGTGGGTGTCCGGGGGTGTGTGTATCTGAAGTTTGCAAACTCATAAACACAAGGGGCCTGTGCCTCTTTACTTCTACATGTACCTGTGTCTTGTTTCTGCACATGCTCAAAATATTTGGAAAAACCATTGCTCTGATTCACTAGTGTTTTTACCCCAGCTTCTGCTTCACAAGTCAGGAAGCTCTTGGTTCTGCTCATTTTGCAAGGTGCGAGTTACCTAGAACTAAATCTCCTAGTTTCGTTAAACAAGAGAGGATATCACTCCTATGAGACACACTGAAAAAAGCCACCATCATTTAAATGGAGGAAACAATCCAACAGTTACCAGGAGTTGAGCTAGATCTACTAGACTGATTATTACTATATCAATATTCCCACAGTATCTCAGAGCACAATCAGTACTGTGAAGGGCTTTCTTTTTAGAAGAACTGACTCAGGGATGGGAGAGTGGAAGCAGAAATGATTAAGGCTAAACACAGCTTCTTCTTTGTACTCTCCCATCCTGGCTGTGCAATTCCTGGTTTTAACCATATGTTTCAACATCCATGCTAGCCCTTACAATCATCAGACACCTCCATAGGCCAGTTCAACTCACTGAATTTTGTGTAAACAAAAGTAAGACCGTATGTTTTCTGCAAGGCTCATGAACAGGTTCATGTGGGAGTAAGAGATAGTGGAGTGAAGGAAAGGCAGGACTCCACCTCAAGTGGGTATCACACACTGGAGTTAGTTACATGTATCTTCACTCTAACTCATCCTAATGGAAGCTGAACCAAGGTAATTTAATTGTATTCTCAGTTTACCACTGTTTCCATCACTTTTGTATTGCATGTTTATGTTAATAAGACAAACGTCTGGGTCAAAAGTCTGACTGGGCCTGGGACAGCGCTTTCAGCACCAATGTACACAAAAATAACACCCAGAAAGAGAAGCCAAACATACTCACCAGAAAATTATATCTAAGTGAAGAAAGTTGTTCAAACGCCTCTTGCAAGATGGGACACAAGAACGCATACAAGCATCTCTTGGATAGTAAGCTTCCAGTGCTGCAGATACTCTAAGCTAGGAGCTGAAAACAACAGAACGTGTTAAAGAAACTACAAGTGGCAATACACTAGAGAAGACAAAGTAAGGGATTGGGATGTCAATTAAATAGTATTCATTATACTCTATGGTTATGAATGGGGTACACACAGATAAGCATATTGTATCTGCATGTTCAACCTACCTCTATGTGTTTTTTCTCCATTTAATAAACCAACTTGGAAAAAACCAAATTACTTACACTTGGAAGCAGGGCAAATTAGCTCATAGAGGCAGAAACATTAGTTTAATTTTCCAGGTTTCTCAGTGATGACTTAAGCAGGTGTTCTAATAATGTTACTTTTCAGCCTGGACCTGGCCTGTGCTGCTGCCAGCCAAGCTCTGCCAGAAGGATTATGCAAGGGTAGACAAGGCCAGATGACTGTGATGGGATTTCCCTATCTCTGCTATCCATATGCATTTGTATTTTCCCACCTGGAACATTCGATTTTCTTGGTGCCTGTGGTTCGGCTTCCAGAGATACAGGGTGTCTTACAAAATCCATGAGAAACAACTCTACAGAGGAAGAATCTTCATGTTGATATTTCATAAGGAAAGACATTTGGCCCTAAATGAAAACTCTAAATACAAAGAACCAAAAGTTTAAAGCTTTCACTGAGCCCACAGCTCAAGACCAATCTGCATGAAGCAAAACAGTCTCCAGTCTCTCCCACCTGTGTCTTAGGGTGAGCACTGCTCCAATATCACAATAACATACATCTACAACAATATCGAATTTAAAAAAAATAAATTAAAGGAAGCGGAAGGGGAAGAACACGAAGAAATGGGTTTTGGCACAGCACTGAAGTTTGCTAAAAGTCTTCAATAATCAACAAGGCAGAAAATCCTGGGGTTGCATGAAAACCTGGAAAAGGATTCCTGGCTTCAGCTTAGCTATTGATTCATTACACAGCTCAAAGACTGACAACATCTTTATGTCCCTGTTTACTTCCACATATAAAAGCAGCTGCAATAACCTTTGTTATGGTTTGTAAAGGTCAATCACCTTATCAGGACAATACCAATTATATAGGACTGCAAGTCCCAAAGTACAGTTAGCTCAATTTACTTATTTGGAGTTATCTCGCTTTATTAATTACTTGCCTCTGGTTTTGTCAGGGAATAAACCCCTAGGATGGGCAGTACAAACTCAGAGACTGATTATGTGAAACATCAGAAAGCAATGAAGAGACACAGCCACAGAGCCACGGGGAAGAAAGCAGTCTGGCCAGCATATCCCAGGAAGCTTAAATAGCTGTAAATACATTTTCAGTTGGTACAAGACACTTCTTTAAACAAATAGAAGGCTTTTGGTATCCAATGCTTAGTTTCTTCATTCTAGCCCCAAAATAAGGCATGAAAGGAGTTCATCTGGAAAATACACTGCAAACACGCTCCAGTGGCTTGCTCTTGCGAACAAAGATTTCTGTTCACAGTACTTATCATCAGCTCTCAATTAAGTTAGCTTTATTCTATTCCTTATTAGGCAAGACACAGATCTTATAAATCATAAATAAATTAGACTATAAGGACAGACTATATGTTGACATTCAGCTTTGAAGAACGGCATTTGAGTACAGATGAGACCTACAAGACTCTATGAATAGACAACACCAGATTCCCTTCCAAGCTATGCATCTATGCAAAAATAATCACAACATTTAATGCTGCTTTCTTAACTCACAGTGAAATGAGGACATTGTTATAGGCAGTAAAATGCTAGTGGAAAAAAAATTACTTCCAGTGTAAGCTAGACTTAACGAAAGTTTTTTCTGTCACAGATGTGTAAATACAAAAAGTACCTACAAGTAAGGACTGAAACTTCATTCTTTTTTCTGAAGTGTATTAAACTACTTCCCAGTTCACGAGAGAGTTTGGAGAGCTACCTACGAGCACCATATAAAACTATTTGCCTACAAATGCACATGGCTTCATAGGAAGTTCTTTCTTTCATGTCCCTAATTACTTATTTGCTGCATCCCGGTGAGACTCCTGTTCTCCTTTTACTACATCTAACCTACGCCGTAAATCTTTTCCCAGTTTGTATTTGAGAGCGTGGGGATGGGGACACACTGGAAAGCATGCTAAGAGAGCACTTTGTATTGCAAGCATCCCCTCCTCCAGGTACAGTCAAAGCAGCACAGACATTCAGGTGCTGCTAGGTACCCATCTCCAGGTATATTTGCTATTCATTTTATTTTGTCTTCCAGCATTCATAAAGTTATCAAACATTTTCTTCCTCCTTGACCCTTCAAAGGTTTGCCAGCTACTGACCATACTTCCCTCTGTATAATCTTGTTGTTTTACATTCCAGAAGAAGAGTCTAGAAGAACAAATAGCAGCTGTTTATATTAGCATTTCTTCTATAAATATGTGCATGTACACTATGCATATAGGAGTAGGGGTGTGCATATATACATTTATATATCTATATATTAAACATATACAGAAACATGTAAACAGACATGTTCCAAAGCAATTACTCTGTAAGGCAATCTCTTTATGCTCAATACATGTAATGTGAAACAAAAGGAACCTCCATCTGACATATTTTTGAGAGGAATAAAATAAATTTTATGAAGGAACGGGGCTTAGGTAGAGACTCATAGTCACAGGTGAACCCTTTAACCCTTTAAATTTAACTTTAACCCTTTAACTTCAACATACTGCTGTCATGGGAAAAGACATTTCCACAGGTAGCAAAGAAAAGGAAAAGCCAGTAAAATATCTGCAGGCCACTGCTGGAAAAGAAGGAAACACTATCTAAGTACAAATACTGAAAAACACAGAGATTTAAAAGTGTGGTCAACAAATTAGATGACATTAACAACAAAAAAACCCCTTCATTTATGATTCCATGTCTTGACTGTATGCCATTCTTCAAACTGAGTAAGTCTTTGCACCAAAACATGTTATATAGATTAACCTGATTTACCTATAGGTTTAATACTGTTAGAAATGGGTTTTGTGGAAACCCTTGTAACCACAAAATGCTTTACAGACCCTTGAAACATTAAATGCCTAGAGAATTGCTTGTAAGCAAAAATAGCTAGGCTTCTTCAACTGTACACGCAGGAAAATTGTCAAAAGCTACAACTGCTTTGTTACCTTACGTGCCTTTCTCACGACAGGGCTGGATACCCTGCTAAATCCTGGCAGCATGGTGTCTTAGGCATCAGTCTCTTGAGCTTTCCTGAGGTACGGCTGCTCTGCTCTGGGTCTGAGTGTGGGACCACAAGTTTCTGCACCTGCAATGATGCTCCAGGTTGCACAGAGTTCAGATGCCCGTAATTCCGCTGCTCAGAATGTCTGAGACCACATGGATCACCTAGCTTTCTGAAAACAAAATACTTCTTCAACGTGTAAAACTGTAGCATCTACAGGAATATTGACCAAATGGCATAGCATCTGCAAAATTGCCTAGATAAAAATCATCTTTCTTCACACCTTTCCTCTCCCCACCCTCTCCCCAACCAAAAAAAAAGTGTCTGGAGAAAAAGGGTCACTACTAGATTTCCTAATCTCCTTTCTTTAAGTCCATTCATAGGCTGCCCTCCCTCCTGCTTTGTTTCAAGTCAGGCTTCTAAGCTGATTGCTAGGGACCTGAAAAGCAAAGGTGGCAGCTCTAGCATGTCCACTAACAATCCCCTTGTGCTTGCTGAATGGTAAATTACCTCAAGACAGTCCATTCTTTCTTTCCTGTTTTTCCAGACTGGTTTCTATTCAGTTAAGTGCTTTATACTTACACAATAAACAACCCAAAGGCTTGCACAAATACAGCATTCACTTTCGCAAAATTGTTCATCAGTCACACCTGTATTTTCTATCCCTGTATTTTTTGCCTTTGTGAGACAAATACCACTTCATTTGCAATGTCTCCTTGCAAAGCAAACATGGCTTTTGGCTCCTGTTGAACCCTGCTTGCAGCAGGCTGCTCAAGGGGGAAGGTTCATGGCACAAAGGCACAGAGAGCAGATCACACATAGGAGAAAGTGGTGACACATTCCAGCCCATGGGCACAAGGTTGTCTTAAGCAAGAAGTAAACAGGGAATACAAACAAGGAACAATCATGCAACTTTAAGCACCTTCTAAGTGCACAACAAAAGGACAGATGGGAGAAATGTCTGCCAGTCAACGGAGCATGTAGCAATGCCAGTGTATTTCCATACCATGCAAATGCCTATCTGGAGATTAATACAATTCAGCTCCTAATATGGACTTGCCAAGGGCCTTAGAGCAACAGTGTTGCCTCATCGCAGACTCAGGAGTCTCTCCCAGTGGGTATGCAGTGATGACTTTCTTGAACTGCTTGAAATTTTTTGACAGTACACAAGTTTTTCCTCCATAAAAGCCTCTGCAACTTCTAATGGTGCGTCATGTCTGCCTCACCCCAGCTGTTACTGAACGAAACAACTTGCAGCAATCCTTCAATACCTGGATTTTTCAAAAGATTATCTGCTTCCCATGGGAAGAGATACAGCAGTGACTTGAGAAGACCTAAATCCATGGGTTTGAAAAAAGTTCTTGTCTCTCACAGCAGTAGGAAATTTGATTTTGTATCCTCTATCTTACAAAACTTTTTCAAGTCTCATAATTTGTAAAATACCAGTGGAAAAAAGAGTCTCGTGACTCTGTTATCAGTCCATTTTATGTAACATGTTTGCAGTGAATGATTAAACAAAAAGATTATTGCTTAGTAAGTTTTGAGTAGTTGCCCAGAAATCATGCATGCAGAGCCAAATACTACCGTTGATGTTTAAGCACTTTTAAAAGGATTAACTAAAGCAGACAGTGCCAAAATTCATTTTTTGAACAGGGAGGCGTGCTCGCCATTGAAACGTCAATGACGAACTCAACATTGATTTGAAACTTGACAAAAAATGCACAGAGAACGTCATTACCCTGTTGCTTTAGAGATCAGAGCTAATGTGCACTGAAGGACAAATATGTGGTAATGAAGTTAGTGATGGCCACGGTCTGGGCAAATGGGGATGTGTAACCTTCTGTCTTTGACAGTTCTCTTTGTGTTCCCTTTACAAAAATGGTAAACATTCACATGACCCAGTAGGCTGTTCAGGAATAATTTATGTCTGTAATGCTATGAGTACTGTTAACAGAGATTTCATTATTTAAGTTTCAAGTGGTCCTGAGTTGCCTATTCCTTAACAGTTATCAGATCAGGCATATGGAAAGTTCTGCTATAAATACTTGGGCAAACACTGCCACCGAAGAATTGACAAGGTTCCCTATTGCTTGAAAAATATAGGAGGTTTAGTGCCAGCTCACAAAATGTTTGTGAAAAGCAAAACCTAAATGAACTATGAATGCCACTGCAGATTTTATAACTAATTAGCTTTATTAAATGTTTTTGCAATTTTCTCAGCTCTAATGGAATGACTTGTCTGTACTTGAAAAGTTAATTCTGACCAGGACAGAGTACATGTACGTTGCAATAACTATTGCAGAATAACTCATGTGTGAAAGCCTGTTTTGGAACCAGCCTGCCTCATTCCATGTTAGAATAATTCACTCTGAAAGAAAGAATTTGGGATCTGACACGTATGAAAGTCGAGAGGTCTTTTTTCAGATATACTTGAATTTGATATGGTCTTTCACTGTTCTTCCCTTTTCTGTAGGTTTTTTGGCATACATTTAATTTAGCTCTGCAGTGAGGATTGATTGATTCCCACAGCCTTGATTTCTACAACAAATATCATAACTAATGACCTTAGGGTGTCTGAGGCTTCTGCTTGTACCTTTAGGTTCAGAATTTCAGGACCACAGTGCCTAAGACCCTTACATAATCTGCTTATGTAGTCTGTCTCAATAACTCTGAAAGGAGTAGGGGCAGGATCAGCTTGGAAACAGCTGCCCACTGAATCACCACAGCATCCAACAACATTACTTTTAGAGGTGTTCACAACCTTGCACAAGATTTTGGTTGCCATAGCCTTTCAGAGCCTCCAAACACAGCAATGATGACATGAGCGGTCAGTGGCTCTTTAGACAGCATTTTACTCCTTTTGCTTTTGCCTGCAAGAAAAAATAGAAACGAGCGTGCTTACCCCCAGCACCATATAGCAGGCCAGACGTGCTTACTTTTAACCCTCACAGAATGGAATGATGAGCCTCCTCCAATGGGGCTCCTAAAGTAAAAAACAAAGTACTCCCCCTCTGTGTATTCAGCCACTCTTTCTATTGGGAATGAAACTGCTGAACAAAAAATATACAGAAAAAGTAAGCACAACAAAAATTCAAAGCAGTGGCAGTAGATTACTTCAGATCATTCAAGGCATCCTGTATTTCTTTCCCTTGTCTCTAGTTCTGACTGTTCTAAAAGCTGATGCTCTGAACAAAATGGGTGCTTTTATCCTAGCCCTGGGCTAGCTAGGCAGGAAGCCCAGTTTTCAGTATTGTGCCCTTGACCACAAGGCATACACCTGGGGCCAGGATTTGATGTGACAGTTTTAGGCTGGCTTCTACCAGATCAAAACCACTGTGGCCACAAGCTACACAGCTGATTCAGTACATATACAGCTTATTAAATTTTAGGGACAGAGAGACAGCTTATTAAATTTTGGGGACAGAGAGAGGGGAAGCTTATTTTGACAGATGTTATGCCAGATGAGGCATGTATTGTCCTGCTGCAGATAGCATAGAATCTATAAACTCCGTATGATGTGCTTTGGTGACTTTGACAGAAAATCAGTCATCAAGTACATTCATCTCATCTGTGTCAAATCATGGCTCCAGAACGCTTCAGAGGTGAACAGAGCCAGTATCTGGCACTGAATGATGCGCCCTGAGGCTAGAGAGCCAGATAGCAGTATCACACAGATGCCAACCAGAGGCATTCAGAGCTCTGGCAAAAATGTAACTATAAATCACCACACCACGGTCTACGTGATCTTCAAATTCTGCTGATGAAAAATGCTGGTGCAGATGATACCCAAGGCATGTTCACGGTCTCGAACGCGCCGGTGATGATAATTTTCAGTTTAACACAACAACATTAGAAAAAGAAAAGATGCAGCATCTCTAGCAGAAGTGTCTCTAGGCTTCACCAGTAATACTGGATGCAAAATGGCCAGCAGCAAACAATTTTAGGACACATAAAATCTCAGTGTGCGACAACAGTTACAACACTTACCTAGATATGTTAACACTTGAAATCCTGTGTGGCTAGGGTAGGGAGCTACTGTAATGCATTTCATATAACCTATACATGCTCTCCTTTATTTGCATAAAAGTATCCATCCAGAGCATAGTACAGGCTGAACCCAGGGACGTGGAATAACAGCAGGACGTCTTCCACTGGTCTTCCATTAATTTGTAATATATAGCAGGATCAATCTAAAAGAAACAAGGCATTAAGATTAGGAGAGACTATGTACATTGCTTATGGTTGCTACAGGGAAATGTCTTGATACCTGTCTTGCACTATTCCTTGCCTCCATGGACTGTTCTTTTTTTAAAATGCTTGGGAAGCACATTTCCTCAGGAACCTAAGCATTTCAAAGGTCTGGAGCAATCTTGCAGAGTAAGAGAGACAGAGAGAAGAGTCCATCTTGAAACATGAATGTGAATATTTGAAGCACACAGAGCTTTCCACATGAAAGGATGTATCAAGCTTCTGCTTGCTCATCATATTAAGCTAGTCAGCTCTTAAATTTGTTAGAATGTATCATATTCCCAGATGGTATAAATTACTGTGACACTTCAGGCCTCAGTGAAGTTGTGCCAGCCTTGGATCAGTATCTCCATTCATGGTTCTGCATCCCCAGTCTCATGCATTCAGTGTATGAGACACAAAGGGTTTTACACCCAAAGTGCATAGATAGCCTGAAGTACAAACCTACAGTCCAGCAGTTTGCACCAGCTCACATACTCTCAGATTATGCTAACTTGCACTTATATAATATAAAAATGAAGTATCAACACAAATTAAAAAAGCTGATTGAAAGAATTATCAGGTTGGCTTGTAAACAAGCATCATGATATATCTACTTAGTTCCAAGCAGCAATTTCTGTCAAATAAGCAATTGTAAGTGCCTGAGAAATTGTGTTTACCTTTTGTCTGGAAAAAGGAATCCCCCTTTGCACGCCACATTTCATTGCATTAATACTGTCCTACTCATACATCCGAACTTCTCCTCCCTCGGCTGCAGTGACTGAGGGATATATATAGTAGCTTGTACACTAGATAAATCAAGTGTAACTTCCTTTAAACAGAGACAAAATTGGAGGAAGAAGCTGCACTGCTGCTGCCTTCCCCTTTCTTGATGTCCCCCCATACCTTCTGAGCCCCCACCACTTACATTTCACCTCTGCTTGCCATATGGGTTCTCTCCTCCTACCCATCCTCTATTTCCCACCATGGTTCCAGCACTCTGAAGCCCAGAGGATTATGCTTTGCTGTGATGCTTCAATTTTGTATTGGTGTGCACAAGAGGGAAAGAGGCAGCCCCGACCGATAAGTGCTGCCCAGGACACTTTCTTGACCTGCAGTGAAGCAGCCATACACAAAGCTTTTGGGCAATGAAGCTCCAGGAATTGATCCCCATAGTCCTCCTCCTGCACAAAACAGAATCTCATTTCCTCCACTGTGGCCAGTTACATTCCCAGAGGAAAGAACTCAGGGCAGAATTACCTAAGGCACTGAATGAAATACCTGTTTTATATGTCAATTTTAGAGTGCTTTTAGGAAGAGAAGCGGAGAGAAGAGAGAAGAAGGGAAAGAGGGAAAGGGAAAAAGTGAAAGGGAAAAGGAAAAAGACAAAGGGAATGGGAAAAAGGGAAGGGAAGAGGAGGGGAGGGGAACTGCTTTTTTGAATTACTTAAGTGAATCTGAGTCTCAGAAAAATGTGGATCTCAAAGCAAACTTTGTTAGTTGAGTCCACATCCACTTTTACTATAAAGCAAATTATACAACAGGATAACCTGTTTACTGTGTTGAGTCACCTTCATTACAGGCTTTCATAACAGGTGATATAACATCCTAGTAGGCTTACAGAATTAGTGACTGTGCGTTGACTGTGTAACAGGAACAATGTTGGACTGAAAGACTTTCATTGCTCTTTGTTTTTCACCTCCCTGATTCATAAGTTCTTGAACCATCTTGGGACTGCAGAGGTTCAGTGACACCTGTGCCTTCAGGATCAACAAGCTTTTGACCTTGCTCATGCAAGAATTTAATGGAATCTGTAATCACAAAAGCTGGCTCTTTTCCTGGGTTATGCATGGTTCAGGCTAACCAGAGGGCAGAGTGAGCAGTGGCCAGCAGATACACCTTGTAAAGGGGTGAGAGCATGACTTAAACAGAATCCCCATAAGTTATCATTTAGTTGCTGTGTTGCATTTAGCTATTGCAAGTTTTTTTGCTTGATCTTTAATTTCTCACTGAACCCTGAGTGACCTGGTAGGACAAATTACACCAACCATGAGTAATCATTTGTTTGTAGTTGGTTACTATTAACACTACCAGGTAGCTTAGCCAACAATATTTAAAAGAAAGCAAAACAAATACTCTTCACCTGTATTTAAAGGGTCTCCCTTCTTATGTCTTTGATGACTGAAGAAATCAATAAACAGTGTGGAAAAGGCGGATATTATTGTGAAGCAGAGCTATAAATATATAAATAAATTACTATATATCAATTTCTATCAATTACAGTTTGTGTCAGCTACTTGTCTTGCTGATAAATTGATACTCTTTTGTCAGACTTACTCCAGAACTGCCCTGCTGCAACTTTTGTCTCTGATCTCTCCCTTTTCCTCCTTCCTCTTTTTAAAACAAGTATCTGAACGCAGCATTTGTTATGGTGGGTCCTGAGGTACAGAATTACCTTCTGCTGACATACGGCTTATCTTTCTAAGCCCAGTTGCCAAACAAAACTGACATCATCCATCTATCTGTCTATCTATCTGTCTGTCTGTCTATCTATCTATCTATCTATCTATCTATCTATCTATCTATCTATCTATCTATCTAT
>JAWMRA010000130.1:25659586-25672352 GCA_035584735.1 Pseudotriccus pelzelni | reverse complement strand
GCCTTGCCTTGCCTTGCCTTGCCTTGCCTTGCCTTGCCTTCCCTTCCCTTCCCTTTCTTTCACCTCCCCTCCTTTTCTCTTCTCTTTCCTTCTCTTACCTCTCTCAGGGAAATTTTACATCAATAATATCTTATTCATCTCATCTCATGGTCGGGCCCCAAGTGCACAGTGTATCTCTTATTATGGATCATAAAGCGGAGGTCTTCCAGTATAACTACCACTATTTACTGAAAATTTGACTTATAATCTCTCATAGTAATCCATGGCCACAAACTCTAAGCTAAGAATTGATCTTGCACAAGAGACTGATAAGTTGATGACAGTGCAAAGAGGAGACCAGACGTGAGATGGTTGAGTTAAAAAAACCTTGAGGTACCCCACCATTTCCCATTTGAAGTATTGTAGGTTTTTTCTAAAATAATAATAATAATAATAAATAGTATTTTCCATATGAAAAAGCTGACAAAACTGACTTCTGAAGTTTTGCCACAGAAATTGACTTGTCCATGCCGGATTTTCCCCCTCCTTGCTATTTCAAGGTCTATTTATAGTGCAGGTTTGGCATGTTTAGTGAAGAAGACAGAAGAACTGACATTGTAGAGAAGACATCTCTCTCAGGTCTGAAGTCTGGCTTGCAGGGAGAAACAATCTTCAGAATTACTTAAAATTTCTTCATTTTCCTGCCATTGAAGATTTGTTCAATTAGTTAATGTGAAAATGTCATGATTTTGTCAAATCCATTTTTTTTTAAATAAGTTTTCATTCCTAAGAAGTAGTCAAAGTCTCAAAGGAAGGAAACGAAACAGGTTTGTGGTTTGGTTTTTTGGGGATTTTTTTGTAAATGAGAACTCAAAGGTATGTGTTAAAACCGAGCAGTTAGTGTCTACCATCATATGCCTCTCCTATCTTGTCATTGGTAACAGTATCATAATATACCACAGAGAAATATGTCATCAAAAGATAATTAACCTGCCATTTAATGTCCCTTTTTCCTTGCAGTGAAAGACCAGAAAAGTATGAAGCAGCAGAATGCTGTAAGGCCTATGAGACTCTGGTAAAAACACACCCTCTCAGTAAAGGCAGATTATCAGGGGCCTACAAACATCTTTTCAGTACTTAATAACCTTTAGGAATTTGGCTCAATTCTTTATAAAAACATCCTATCGGATATTTTTATGAAGATATTTTTTGCATAGGCTTTAGAAAATAAAAGGTGTCAGTCTGTACTGACTTTACTAGGACATGAAAAAAACACCTACCTGAAATGATATAGGCTTCCTTTCTTTCCAAGTTCCAGGGGTGTTGCAGTGGGGCTTAGAAAACAGATGAAGATCAGAACCAAAGAAATGCCATTTTTTGTTAAGTTATGTTTAAAGATGTAAAGCCTCTGTGACAGTTTCTGTGATGTCATCTAATACTTCTTTCCTTGGTATACCTTGTTCCAGGATTATTAACTTTAGTTTGCTCATGTAAATGGTATACAAATAAAAATAACATATACCAAGGGCATGGCAATTCATAAAGCTGAATGGTCAATTCAGATGATATGATTGAAGGCAGTAAGGATTTTGGAGCAGGGTTCATTTTGTTGCCTCTGTCATTGCACAAATCTGAACATAATGGCAGCCTAGGTCATGGCAGGCCACAGAAGGTGCATTTACTTTGTAAAAGTATTTATAGGAATAGTAATTACTGTGACAATAATTTTTTTCATGATTTAATGTTTCTGTAAATGATTGCAGCTTGTCTCTTTCGTATGTAAAAATGTTCCAGATTTTATGTCTTGGAATGTATCTCTTCCTAAAAAGATTCAGCAGTTTTAACTATTTAGTGCTTAGAGGATATTGCTGGCAGTCAAATTCCCTAAATCTTTTTTTGGGTGTAAAAGAAGCACTCCAATGACATAGTGCATAAGGATTTATCTGTGTATATATAAACTATCTTACAAGAGGTGATCAGGCCCCTCTTTCTCCCCTTTGTAACTTCTTATTCACAGAGGAAGACAAGGACTTCTGTCAGCAAGCTATATTCATCCTTTAAATCAAGCAGTACATTTGCTGAGTGTTTAATGTTCACATCCTGAATCAATTCCTCACAAGATGACCTGTGTGAGGAGCAGCTTAGTGCATGTTCACACCAACTTTTGCATATAATGCTAGAAAGGTAACCCCCCCATTAGATTAGTAATATTTTCTTAGTATTTTTATAAGAAGTTGGACAGCTGACCGTACAGCTGGATCTACAGATCCAATTCAAATTCATGCATTTGACTTACCTCCTTTTGGAGGCAGAGACCTTCATGGTACAGATGTTTTTCTAGGAGGTTAGTCCAGGTTCGTGGCCATTTCTAAGTGCACATTAGTTTCTGTATGAGACACTGCCGTATTCAGAAATACATAAGGATTTAGGAGGGTGCAAAATACTGTATCAATTAACTATGCCCGTGGTGTTTTTCAGCAGCAAAAAGTCAAAGATGACAACAAAGAAGAAAACATTTCCTTGAATATATTTTAAATATAATAATCTTAAGTGAATACAAAACACACGAAAATTATTCCTCTTTATGTGATGTTAGAATAACTGTTGTAGGTCTGTGTAAAAACAGAACAATAATCATTCTTTAATGTTTGACATTGTCAGGACAATACTATAGATTTCCTATACAAATGACAAAGATAGTAACACTTTAAGCAAACTTGGTTCAAATCATTACTGTTATTCTGTTTGTGCGCATGTATAATACACATTGACTGAAATCAAGGTTACTAGAGGGAAAGCAAAGTGCACTGTTTATTGCTGAAGGTCACTTTGCCAGCCACCTTACCTCGGCCATAGCCTTTTGATCCCCCAAATTCCCACCCTTCCAGTTTAAATGCTTGCTTACTATCCACTTTGGTTTTTCTTCTGTAGTATTTTCTTCACTTTGGTTTTGTAGACAATATTCTATTCCAATTTATTATAATTTAGATCACGCAATATTCTCATTAAACTGAAGCAGTTTGCAAGTGATAAAATACACCTTCTTGAGCAGAAGCCAAACCTTTCTGCACTTTTGCACTTTCAGCTTCATTTTTTCATATATATTTTTTCTTATGTTTTTGTTAAAAGTCCCAATGTATATGCCCATGCTCTCAAAAGGTCTTTAAAATATGTCCATCTGGCAACCTGTCTCTCAGCACATGCTTGATGACACTTAGAGAAACCAGGAACTCTGACAGTGACCTTGCCAAGATCTCTGTAATATATCACAAAGGAGTTCCAAAAAATCGATAACAAAGCAAACAGAACAAGCCAAGCATCAAACTAGAAAACCTGTATGTAAACCACACAGCATGCTGTGGCTCACAATATTACTTGAAAGAAATGATGCAATGCCAGTACAATGCTATCAGTCTCTATTAATTTGTTTGATTTTACATTTCCTGCTGAGTAACCTGCAGACAAGAACTTTAAAGGGCTTTTGGATACATTGAAGAATTCCTTAACTATTTCCTGATATTTTTTAATCGCCTCTTAGGTCTCTCCTCTTAGAGACAGATATTTTTCCTGCTTGTTACCTTGGAGGCACATGAGAATCAGGCATAAGGAATCAGAACAGATCGATTCCCTGAGCTGCAGGTTATGTCTTTGTTTAACATTGTTTTTTCTTGTGTTTATACTTCTGGCACTCTACTCAAAATCAACAGAACATTGACAAGAATTAGAAAGCAGAAGTGGAAAAGAGATAAAAGAGTTTCACTATTCCGTCCTCAAAATTAGGTATTTTCTAATAGACAGGCTTTGGTTCATGTCAAGCTGTAGACAATAATGCTGAAAAAAGTGAAATTTATTTGTTGGTATATTGTCAGTGACATCCATTCCCTTAATTAATGAGCTGCAAGCCAATCAGCCTGCTTTGTAAACTGATACATGCCTCTGTCCTAAATGGCTTGCGCACTGCAGCCAATTGACAAACTTCTCTGCTTGGAGCCCTCTGCTCTGCCTTCAGTGATTTGGACTCCAGGCACTGTGCTATGGAAAGTATCAAATTAAAACCACCAGTAGGAGAAAAACTGGAGAGTTCTTCAGGGTTTAGCGATCGCTTTTGTACCCATACAAAGTCTTGAATTTAAATGAGGTCTGAAATGCAAGAAACGATGTTTGTAGGAATATAATATTCTTTGTTAGTAATTGTTTTCATAGTGCCGAAACAGATTTACAGGATTACTGTAAATCCATTACTTTTAAAGCTCATTTTTAAAGTACAGTATTCATTTAATGCAAAACAACAGAAAATACCAATGTGACCTTCACAATATATTAAACTAGCCAGAATGCAGAGGTGTGATGTAATCTATACTTTAAACTAAATATAGAAAGTACTTTTTTCCTCTGTATGTTTCCTCCTGTTCATTTTTTCCCCTTTAATAACTGCATCGTGCAATGATGTAGCACGTATACTAATAAAAGTTGTTTTGTAGCACTTGACATTTTGGAAATGTTTACAACGGGTCTTACAAGGATTTAAATATTTTAAGATAACAGTAAAAAACAAGTCTGCATTATCAGAGGTAAGCTGTTAGAATCTCTAAGGGTATTGCCACCTTGTAATGTTTCCAGTAATAGATTAGTGTCTAAGAAGCAAGGAACTTAGAGAGGTATTACATGTTTAATTTGCTGCTGTGGGCATGTAACTAATGAATTAAAGTACACAGGGTTGTATCTACTTTGAACATAATCCTGGTTTCCAGTAAAGTCTCTCCTCTGCAAAGTCATTTTGTTAGCTTAGGATAGTAGAGAAATGGACTCATTTCCTCACATAAATAATTGTTTCTTAACCATGAAACTCTGAGAAACTGCATTTCCTTATTCACCAGTTTGCAGTCTAAGTTTGTTTTAGGAAGACTGTAAGTTGCAGAAGTTTGTTTTGAGACATAAAATTTGGTCTTCTTTTCAGTCTAGATGAAGTCCTGTACTAAGAGCAGACCTGAATAATGCAAAAACTGTCTCCCAAATAATGACTGTCTACTACAAGTAGGCTGGAAAACATATTTATGATTATCACATCATTAGTCAACCAAAGAAATTGTTTTGTTTTAGATTATAAATGAAAAAAGTCCTTAATATCAGGGTCACAAATTTTAGTGGGGTGGTTACAGAGCAGACTAATGTAGCCTGAGCCTCTTTCTAGCCTTGGTGTCTAAGGAAAAATAGGAATGAGCCATTTTTCTGTACCCTTTTTTGTTGCAGTAGGTAAGAGTTCCACACCTTGTCTGTCTAAATATGAAACTTAAAATGCAGAGCTCATAATTTATTTGCATTGTTATAAGGACAAACCCATTGGAGTTTACTATTGTGTGATACTTTTAAAAATACTCACTTCTGACCTTTATTCTGGTGACAGACCTTCCCATAGCTTCAGTAGGAGCATATGTGGGCACAAACATCTGCTTTTCAAAGAGTGATGTACAAATAATAAAAAGTATGAAATATGTTTGCCTGTATTATGATTACAGCAGGACATACCTATTTCGATGGTTTGTGTGTATTTTAGACTGGGTGACTGGTTGTCGAATGTAGATGTACTTTTGCTTCTGTCCCCTCTTGAAAGACTGAAATGGATTTAACCAGAGAAAAAGAAAAGCATAATGGGGCATCTCTTTCTGAAGATGTTGCAAAACAAGTCATCAATTATGCTAAATTTTTTTAAGCTTTCAAGAATAACCTATATAAACTTGAAGATCAGGAAACAGGGTTTTGAATCACAATTGCCCAAGTTTTCAAAAATATTATGAGATACTTTTGGGCTTGGGTCAGCAAGGAGTTTTTAAGTCCCTAAGATATTACTTTTCAGTCTCTAAGATATTACTTTTCAGTAGAGTGGGGCTTCAATTTTATCTACCTGTCTGTCTGTCTATCTATCTATCTATCTATCTATCTATCTATCTATCTATCTATCTATCTATCTATCTATCTATCATGTCTGTCCCCTCAAAGTTGTATTGCTGTGACCAATGCTAACTCCAATTCCTTACTCTATTGCATCTCCAGCCTAACTCCCTTTATTTTCCAGCCTTTTCAATTAAATGTTCCGGTTTAGCTAGAAGTTACACGCATGATGTTGGCCTGAATGTATTAATAAATCAAACTAGGTAATCCTAACTGTATTTTCTGATCCTTTGCTCCTACAAATTTCCTTAGGGTTTGTCAGTATAATATCAAGTGGCTACTTGAGTTGCTTTACTTAGTTTCATTGAAAGTTTCTGAGGAACTGTCATTTTGGTGTTTAGTTTTACAGTACCTGGAACATTAAAAGCCTGATCCAGGCTTATGGCTCCCACAAAAATTAACTGTTACTATAATACAAAGAGTAATCATAGGTAAATGTCAGTCTCTGTAATACACTGGCAAAACCCAATTTGTGCTTTTGTTATGGATATCAAATTAAGAAGAGATGATAGTGTTTTTAGAGGCTGGCATGGCAAACACACACAAATACTATGGTTTCCTAAATTATATAACTTGCATAGCATGTCTGAATGTCTCTTGGAAGCCCAATTCAGCACTGTTTGCACTGCATTAGATTGGATGCAGATTACAGAGATAATCAAACTCTAAAGCATGTAAAGGAGAATTACTGTAATTTGGTTCAGGTTATCTAAAACAGCCTAATTTTAAGACAGGGAAGCTACATTCACTCTTTATTCAGAATCATAGCAGGTGTCCTACAAAAACACCCATGAATTTCCCTAGATACATGAGAACGTATTGGCAGCACCAGGACACTACACTATTTCCAGGTACTAGGAATGTGGTTATCAGGAGAGTAAAAGTCTACAGTTTGTCTGAAAAGAATCAAATAAACAATTCTACAGTACAGGGCAGAGGTACACCAACAGCCCTTATGCAGGAATGAACTGGCCAATAACATTTGTGATCAAAATAGTTGCAAAACCATGCAACCACTTACAGGCCCAGAGAGGCATGTGAGGCTGGACGTGGTGAGAAGGAATGACTAAAAAAATCCTATTCTGTGTGTGAATCTTCGAGTGAGAGACTCATCCCTCTTAGCTGCCTTAGTATCGCAGCGAAACTACACTAAGTCTGTCTCATGAAAAGATTTTCCTTCAGAAACCACTTTGTCAAATCGAACACATTTGTTCAAATGATCAGTTTTGACGTTTTTGACTAGATTTTGCAAGTCCAGTGTACATAAAAGAGAAAAACTTAAATACAGAGACTGACCTTTTCACTCTGCAAGCAGAGGTTTCAACAAAGTCATGACTGATTAGAGGTTTCAGAAGATTTCAAAAGTTTTGAAATCCTTGGAGGTATTTGTGAAACAGAGGCTGCTTTTTTATGGCTTGTTACAATGTTGACATGCACTGAGAGACAAAGCAGGATCTGGCACTCCAGCTAATCCAGCAAGCTGACTCAGAAGCATAGCTGGAGACTAATAGCACTGTGGCTTACACAGACTAACAGCTGATAGAGTCTTTTGGCCAATTTCCCTACCTTGTTGTCTTCTATTTTCTTTTCAAAGATAAAGTGATAATTTCTAACTAACTTTATTACCGCTGCATTAGTATCTATGCCTGCATTATTTACCTTCAGTACAACTTGCAATAGCAGTGTAAATGTCCCAGCTGGAGTCTTTCTTCTATGCTTGTATCAGATGACAGTAAATAAGCTGTTGTCTTAGATAGAATTTTGCAGATGATGCAGAAGAGGAGATACGCATGAATCAAAGACAGCACCGAGCTTATTTCACTTGCAGTGAGCTATGTTCAACTTAGAGGTTTCCGAAGACACAAAGAATATAGACTGAAGATAGTCCCTCAAAGACCTGCTTTCTGGCATACAGCAAGTGAAAAGGAAATGCGCAGTAGTTTTACCAAAAGGTTGTTCAAATTAATTGACTGTATCAGAATGAGAGATTTATCATTTTTATACACCGTTTTGCCTGAGTGTAAATTGCTAGAACAATATTGGCTCAACACGAGAGACCATGAAGGACTGCTATCCAAAGCGAAGCATTTCTAAAACGTTCATGAAAGCTCCAGAGTCTCTCCTGCTGCCAAATGATATTAAATTTAATGCATTAACTTTATTTAAAAATATCTCTCTGCTTGGGAGAGAAGTTTGGAGCCAGCTGCCCTCCCTCTCAGCATATGTAAGTGATAATGACAGGTGAATATGTACTATACAGTAGATTCATATTTCTCTTGTTAGAATCCATGTCACTTTCTATTTTTGAGACCTGACTGAGTGTTTACTAAGCTACACTTCATCCCACTCTTTCCTCTGTACGGTAACCTTGTAACCCAAGATGCCAGTAGCAGTATTGGGTTTGCAGTGCTCTGACCTTTTGTTCCTCTACTAGAAATTGACTGGTTTTATCCCGCAGTGAATGCGGGTTGGGTTACACTGATAACCTTTCATGACATGCCTGGTGAACTTCCCAACAGAAACAGGAAAGGGCCATGGCTTACCTCAATTCAAACAGCAGCAAAGTTGGGTTCCCTTTAGGCTAGGATGGCGTAAGATCTTTCTGAAAGTGCCCTGGATACACATGAGGCTGTGAAGGGACTTACCATTTAAGTCTTTGAGCGACTGACTCACAGGTGATGCAGGGACTGAATTCACAGTCTGGGCCCTGTTCTCCAGTCTTTTTTCAGGCAAAATACTTAGTGAATTTCTTGGGTATTTTGCCTAGTAAAGACAGATCAAGCCACTTGTGGAATCATCACATGTATTTAACAAGAAAAAGCAATTTCCTACCCACTATGCCACTGTGGATCACCCCACATACACACAGGACCCTAAAAAAACATCCAGAGAAGGAATGACATGACAAATGGGGAGATGTTTGAATTATTTTGTCATTCCCATCTGGAGGGTTGCCACCTAAACCCCCTAGGAGTTTTACCTGTATGCCAACTGCAAGATCAAACTGGAACCAAAGCACTGACTACCAGTGTTTCCTGGCCTGGTTCACAGAATAAAAAAAATCTTGGTGGAAGCTGGATCATTGCTGCCATTTGTAAGTAAGGCTCTGGCTTTTTTATTTATTTAAAACCTTTCAGTCTATCTAAAAGTGAAACAACAGATTTGCACTCTTTCCCCTGATTTCTGATGTACGTCTGAATTCATGTCTCCACATCCTCTTCATTTCACTTCAAAAATATTTTTTTCTCTTTCAACTTTCTGTGACTATTCCAATCTGAAATATTAAATGTGATCCTTTTTATATGCAATAATAGAAGAAAAATATCACAGAGGTTCCTATCACTTAGACAAAACCCATAATTTTGAATGTCCTCTCTGCATAGTATTGGAGTTAATTTTGGCTTCAGCATACTGTAAAACCATGCCTTACTGAATAGCTAGTTGCTGCTCAAAACAATAGTGCCACCTCCTCTGACCCTTGGCTGTGTCTTCCCGCCCTTCCCCTTGGCCAGCCTGGGCACCCATCTGATGCAGTGGAAAACCAGGTCAGGAAGCTTAGCTGGCAGAAAATGAATCACCCTTTTTATGGTTTACTTTTCTGCTCTTTTGGTTTGAACAAACTCGCCGAGGATTCAGAAAATTGCAGAATTAAACCAAAAAAGCAGCACACTGTTAGACTGGTTTGAATATTTTCTGAAACTTTACTTTTATTACTTGCCAAAAGTAGAGTTTCTTGCTGGTATGACTAGAAATACTTCTATCTTGACACTTTTTCAGTCTGTGGTCTTATACATCACCCCCAGATTTTGACATTTTTTAAAAGGTCAGTGGACAAGTCTCAGATTCCTCTGAGCACATCTCCATACTTCCCTTTCCTTCCACTTCCAAAACACATTCAATTATACTCAAAGCAATGCTTAATTTTGAAAACTTTTTCACATAATTTATTAAAAAGCAAAATCGACTTATTTTGCCTTTCAGATATTTTAATGAGTTGCTAATAATTTTCCCAAGCAAAACTCTTTACTTTTAATTATTATTCTTGTTTTTAATTTATCCCTTCTTTGAGGAATTAAAGTCCTTTTTCATAAAGCCATAGCCTAACAGTGGACACTTGAAATACAACTAACTTCTCTTTTCCCTGCGTTTCATAGTCATACTTTATAGCAGTAGATTTTTTTTTAAGTGGATGCGCAGAGAGTTTATACTTATTCATAGGAAAGACTCATTCGCTTTGATTAAGTATTCATGACAGTAACTGCTGATCGTTCTAATATTTCCAGAGACCAAAAGATGCTCTTCCCCAAATCACTGGAAAATAGATGGCAGCAGGGGAAGCTCACTGACAAGACCTTGCTGATTTGTGCTAGCTTCCCAGCTGAGCTGCCATACCTAGGGTTGCTGTAACGGGTAACAGACCTTTACATTTGGGTTGTCTGCCTGACCTGCCAGTTAACTGGTGGTTAACAGTTAATGCATTTGCCAACAGTGTTCTGTGATAAAGGAGCATGCTCATGGTTTCATAAGGCATATTTCATTGCAATTGCTGTCTCCATCAGCTAAAACTCTCTCTTTCCCTTTTTGCAACAGGGTTATAAAGCTTCATTGATTTTCATGCTTTGGAAAAGGGTAGCTAATAAATTGTACAAATTGCAAGACTTTTACCCACGTATGTGGCTGCTTTAGAGCTCAAAGTATCATCCTTGATAACGATGAGAAATGCTGGTCTGGCTCTTACATGTCTGATAAGTGTGTACAAAACAGCTGAGCGAATTAACAAACCAGGGGCAAAAGGCAAAGATCATGCATGGGATTAAGGTAGACAATGATCCTCCCTAAAACGTGGTATTTGATCATTTCATTTTGAAAAGGCAATACGACTTTGAAGCTCTAACCGTATTTTCCATAGGGCTGAAAAGTAGGGATGACAGATGTCCCACTTGCTCACTCTCTGCTGTCAGGCAGATACAGTTTTCTTGTCACCACCTACAAATCCCAGTATACAGCTGCCTTTCCTCCATCCTTCCCTCCCATTTATCCCTCCCTGTCTAACTCCACATTTCCTCACCAAACCTGCTCTGCCAGAGCTCCCATCAGCTTCCCTCACAATCACTGCTGCCCAGTCCCTGATGAGCAGCAAGAGTTTCCTGAGCTCATCTGCAAAGTCCCTATCCTTCTTTTAATGGCTTATTATTATCATGCTACTAACTGCAAGCAACTGAACATACATCATTTTTTTTAATATAAAATAAAAGAAGGAATAAAAAATTAATTTCTTGGGTAAATCCAGAAACGAATGTTGCAGGGAAAAACTTGCATTTGGTAAGGATTTCACTGACACACACACTGCTGATTTTTATTGTTGTCTATGGGAATCTATATAAGGATCTAACTTGCCTTGCAAAGCTTGAAATAGGGCAAACAGCTAAATGGCACTCATAAAAAAATAGAAGAAAATTACTACAACACTGATAGAGATTGTTCTGCAAACAGTCAGCATATTTCGATATTGAAACTCAGTTTTGCTTCCTACTGCTGTGGCTGGAAGGACTTTTCATACAGGTAAACTACATTTGGCCTGAAAGCATTCTCCAGATCCCAGCGATGATGTTCTTCCTTTCCCCCTATCAGGCTCCTCAAGAGCTTAAGGCACATCTTTCCAAGACTGCCCCATAGTCCATAGATGCTCTTTCCTGAACTGTACTTTTCCTGCTTCCTTACACCTGATTTGTCTAAAAGAAATTCTCAACCTCAACCATGTTACTCACAAATGAAATAAAACACACAGCCCAAGCAAGATCTAGGTCTCACCAAGTGACTTATTTTCCGGACTCGAAGGAGCACAGCACAGTGAACAGTGTACCTAAACTAATACTAAACAAGTTTTCGTATCTCCACGGCACCAAGCTGACGCAGCTGTGCTGCTTCCAGCACTTCAGCTAGCATCTCTGCATGGCCCTATCTTGGGTCAGTGGACAACCTAATTCGTGTCAGCATCCAGTCAGCAGCTCTGCACCATGTGAGACATACCTATCACTGTTGCTCCGTGCATCTGAAACACAAGCGCGGGACTCGATCTTGGCCGCCTAACCTCTCCCGAGAGTCTTTTGTATCTTCCACAGCAACACAAGGTGCACTTCTCTTCAAACATCATCATCTCTAGTTATTGAGTCCCCTTTGCTGCAAAGAACTTTATTTTTAAGGAGCAGAAGGTAAATAAATATCACTGTCTCCTCCTGCCCTTCCCCTGGGGTTTTATCATTCTCCTGTCTTCTCTGTTAGTTACAGCAGATAAGACTGATTCACCCAGTCAGCAAACTTTGTTTTCATGAAGCTATATAGTCCTGTTTCTCTCCTACCCTGGATGTCCTCATTTAGACTCAGGAGAAAAATATGTTCTAGTGTCTGAACTAGCTGACTAAAGATTTCAGTAATTAGGTTAAGTATAGTCTGCCTTCCTGCAGATGTCTGATCATGCTGGGGCTAGATTAACCCTTTATACCTACAATATCAACAGCCACATAGACAAATGGTATATAAAGAAGCTATTCAAAATAACTCACATCCTCTGCTATCCTGATGGTCACCCTTGGGTTTTACTAAGGATTAATTGTAATCATATGAAAGATCTTTGACTAAGATAGTACAGTTCCCGTGGCTTTCCTTTCATCAGAAAAAACGTACTGCATTAATAAGAAAAGTCAAAATCATGCATCCTTGTTGTCATCAAATAATATAATGCAATTATATTTCTCAGACTGTGTAACTGTCCTAGTTAGAACAACTGGGACCAATTCATGGGTGTAACCCAATCTATGTATTCTATAGCCCTCCATGC
>JAWMRA010000130.1:25366568-25655141 GCA_035584735.1 Pseudotriccus pelzelni | reverse complement strand
CACCTAAAAAATCCAATGCGCAGGCTGGAAGGTGTAAAGACCTTCCCCGGATCTTCGTTCGCAAAGACTGGCCATTACTTACTAGCTAATGACGATGCTGGAACTATTAATGATAGAAAGCATTTCTATTGTTTACAGCGTTTTTACATTTACAGATATTATTTACAGTGTTTAAGTAAAAGGCATTTATTCTTCAAATGTAGCTGCACAAGGGCAATACTTTGTACTGACCACGCAAAGCAGGGAAATTAGGCTTGTTCAGTCACTGTCTGTAAACAAGCTTGTAAACAAACTGTGGTTAAACACAGATCCTAGACACATCCAAAATACTATAAGCACTATTTCCCTCTTTGCACAGGTCTCTCTCCATTGATTTCAGTGAAATATAGGCTGGATTTATCCAGATGTTAGATGAGACAAAAAATATTTATAGTTACTATATGTTTCTGCTGCCTTTTAAAACACTAGAGGAAAAACTTCTTGATATATCTAAAATTGTTCTTGCTTAAGATATGAAACTAAACTATGGTTTAAACCTAGTTTTGTTAATAGTTTTGTTAAGAAGCAGTGGGTTTAAGCACTACGTGCCTTGTGTACCTTTAAAAAAGGTCTGATGGAATGTTCCATTTCCCTGGTTTTATGAGCTTTCATATTTATTGCCTTGTCTACTGCATATATGAATCTTGGTATTTGTGACAGATTTTTCTTAGTTTGTTCCATTGTGTACAGACCATATGTTGTTCATGTTCATAAAACACTCGGTAATTGTATGTGCAGAAATTTTTTTTTCAAGTTACTTGCTAAGAAACTTAAGAACTTTCAGGTTTATCCCTGCAGAGGTGTTTTTAAATCCAGCCCCAGGAAACAATTGCCTCTTTTTCTTAGAGTTATGATGAAACTTTGGCAGCATTCTCAGATGTATTTGGCAGTTAACTTCTATTGATTTAAACAAAAATTATGTACCTGAATTCCACGAGGACCTTGGCTTGACTGCTGCTGATGTAGATTTTGGATACAGGCGTGCCTTCATTGGCTCCCTAGTGTAATGCTTGAGAATGCAGTAGGATTTTTATTGTTTTCAGGATGAGTCATGCAGGCAGCAGCACAACAGATGGTGTGGAGTGTAGAACAATAAAGACAAAGATATGAGACAGCTAAGAGAAAACTGGAACAGTCAAAGAAACAACCAGAGGATGAGAGAAGCTCAAAGGAGAAGAGAAGCCAGGAGGTTAAGCTTTGACATGGATAGCAGGAGCTAATGAAGTGTGGAGTCAGTGCAGGGTGAAGTAGCTCAAACAGTGTCCAGCAGGGAAAATTAAAGGACCTGTAGTCAGAGTAGAAGGAACAGAGGTAGGTAGGAACGCCAAGGGGAGCAAGGCTGATGGATAGCCAAGCGGCTGGTGGGGCTAAGTGATGGATTTCAGCGTCATAAAAGAGCAAGTACCAGTAAGGAGAAATAAGGAAGTGGAAGAGCTGAGGAGATTGATAAATAATACCCTTTGAAGGCAGAAATACCACAGCAGTTAGGAAGACAGCAATCAAAACCAGCAGTGGTGTCCTGAAACTCAGAAGTACAGAATGACAGCAAAGAAACAAGAGTTGGCAGCTGCTGAAAGACAATACTGTAAATACCTTGAAAAGAGCTCAGGCCAGCATTAGGCCAGCAAAAGGAGATGAAACATAGTATTCAGAGCTGGTTTAACAACCAACTGCAGCAGAGACAGGCAGACACACTTGAGTAAAACAGGAAAGAAATTAAATTCACAGGTCAGTGAAGCACAGTTCTTGAAAGGAGGAATCTGGAGAAGTCCACGTAATTGAGAAGTGTATCAGTGTCTTACTGCTGCTCCAGCTCAAAGAAGGCAAAAATGGAGTGAAAACTCCATCAGCAAAACACTTTCTAGAAATATCACAGGCTCCCTTCACCCACTCATCGCCCTGTTCTAATATGACAGCTATACTGACCGCTGCCTGATTGTAACCCTTAAGTGAAAGACTAACATGGAAATTAGAAAAGAAAAGGCTTCAAACATCCCTCCACGTGCTTCTATTTTCCTTATCCCCGCAACCAATTCATTTTCTGTTCTGGGAGTAGGCAGTTAATGGAGCTACTTTCTGCTGTCATGTCTAGTTCATATAACTGCTCGATTTTTCAGACTGAAGCAAGGCCAGCAGGATTCTGTCCTACAACTGCACTGCAGGGATATTTTTAAAGGACAGATTTAGTTATTTACAAAGACATTTCCACAACGGTTTTTAAAGAGACAGAGCATCGGTGTTTGGAACGTCAAAAGTTTTGTTCTCAACCATGGAATAATAAAGATACACAGCTGCTGGAAGATACCTCAGGAAGACAACCACTCGTCCTAAAACAAGGCCAAAGGTACCTGTAATTTTTCACAGGCATTTGCCTCGCCTGTTCTTAAAGCTGCACACAGCAGATTTCCATCACTGGCACAGACTATCTAGTCCAGCAGTCAACTATTTTACCCTAACAGACATCTTTCTAGTATTACGCCAACTCTTCCTTGCTACTATTTAAGCTCTGTCTACTACTGATGTAGAAACAAAATTGCATCTTTCCTTTACACACAGTTTTATGCCTCATATACTTGGCAGTTAAAAGTTTTGTAAATATCTCCATGTGATGTAGCATTACTTGCACAAAAGGCAAACACTCCTCTTCAGCTTGTGGTGCAGCAGAACCCAAGGGCTTACTCGAAGGCATTTCATGTTTTGTCAGTTATTTTCCTTGAGTAGCATTGATATTTTGCACTTGTTCCTAGAAAGGAAAAAAAAACCAGTCTCCTTTTTTTAGAGAACTCTCTGACTTGTTAGGATCATTATGCATCCTAACTGCCTTCCCAGCAGTCTCTGAATTTTTTGATTTCTGCTCATTTACTCAGCACTCCCTACTCAATACAGGTCACCGGTATTGAACAAAAGTAGCCACAGGACAGATCTCAAAAGTAAAATATCTTTCCACTTTGACAAAAGGACATCAACTAGTCAGTAAACACTCTGTGAAAATGCTTTTCAAAGTACTTTGGCATTCAGCTTCTAGCTGTTTTGGCTAAGCCAAGTTTCCAAAACATGAAAGACGCTACCAAAAACTACAGCCCAAACATCTGCTTTTCTTCTATCCATGGGGCCCATAACTCTCATGTATAGCTTTTTCTCCATATGACTTGTTCTTTAAAAGTCCAAGTTGGCTACTCATCTTTTTGCCATTTTCTTCCAGGTGCTTAAAATGCTTCCCACACACACCAGAACTTTTTCTTCCAGCTGCAGCTAAGCTTATTTTTTATTATTCCCCATCACTCAACACTGTCCATCTGCATTTAAAGACAGATGAGATACAGTAAACATATTACCTAACATCCAGGATCTGTCAGAAATACCTAAAAGTTCTGAAATTGTTTGAGCCTGTCTACTAAGTAACGTAGAAAAAGTTTAACTTTCACAGTTTACTTTAGAATAACACAACTGGTCTGAGTTCTTTCAAAATGTTTCTTTCCCCGCTTCCAGCTAAAAGCAGAAAACTTCCACCACCAACAAAGGGATGCTAGCCCCCACATCAACACTGATCTCTGTATTGAAAACTGATACCAAAGAAAAGAAGGAAATTACAAATGTCAGTCTTTCACAAGCATAAGGCAGCGGATGATACCATATTGATCTGATTTACTCACAGCTAAATACTGTTTCTTCCAGGCTGTAGGTAGAACACTCTTAAGAGCTTTGACATTTACAGAACCCATATGGGATAGTTACATGATGAAGTGTGACTCCATCTTATACCTGAAGAACATTAGTAACTAAACTGATATCACTAAACAGGAGCTCGGCAAGTTGCCTGATAGATTCAAGATACTAGATATCAGAACACAGGGCCTCACATCTGTATCACCAATTAAAACATGGTGCAAGTCAGACATCCTTGACTCCCATCATAGCGCCACAGCTGTTGCTCTAAAATGAGCTCATGGTCATGAGCTCCAGTTCATAGCTGACAGGTATCCCTGTCAAACAAAGACACAAGCACAATTAGTTCTTACGAAAAAATCCCAAATCACCAGAAACTCTCATATTCCCACTAGCCTCTTCCCATGAAACACCACCCTTTGCAAAGAGTTTGATGCATTAGTTGTATTTTTTGCTGTCACTAAAATCCAGATTTTTCCAGAGTTCTCCAATCATTAATATAGCTGAAAGACCTCAATGTGACCGCAGAGCATTACAAAATGTTCTCCTTCTGAGTTTTTACAAATGTTACAATTTTTCTTCTAATGGTTTCCACCTTCTTTAACCATGTTCTAGAAGAAAAATATTCTAAGCAAACTGCAATTAGAAATTCTGAGAATAGGCCAGAGTTATTGCTGCAACCCAGTTTGTGAGGAAAACTGTAGTGTTGTAGGAAAAATACAATAATGGCATTCACAAACGTGCAGTACCAATTGGATTGTCACAGATATTGCTGTGCTGTAGGAAAACAGTTCCCATTGCATGTAGGATTTCCATGTGCGTCAGGAAAATAAATGAGAATTACTATCTTTCCCATAGCGACACTGGCTCCCAGTATTGGAAGCAGAAGGAATTATGGATTGTCTCAGTTTATAGGACTGTAACTCTCAAGAAGTCTAACATCTAGTGCCTCCTAATTAATATATTAAGAACACATATTTAGTTTATTTCTTCAACATGGTGGAACTGTCCTCCTTCCTCTGTAAATTGTATCAGTGACACACATCTTCCAAAGATATATCAGTTCTTGGAGAAGTAAGGATGGGGGTCAGTGGAACTGTTACCTTGGAATTCCAGAGGGCAGACTTTGGCCTGTTAATGGGCAGAATTAACGGAGTCCCTTGGGAGGCAAAGGAGAAGGCTTGATTCTTCAAGAAGCAAATCTTAAAGGCGCAGATCCCAATGTGCCAAAAGACAAGATGAGCTGGACTAAGACTGAAGAGAGAGCTTTGGCTGAAACTCAGGACAAAAAGAAAACTTTATGACCTCTGGAAGAAGTGGCAGGCAACACAGGAGAAGTACAAGGATGTCAAGGGGTTATGCAGGGAGAAAATTAGAAGGGCCAAAGCCCACAAAGAACTTAATCTAGACACTGCTGTAAAAGACAATTAAAAGTGTTTCTATAAATACATCAGGAACAAAGGAGGGGATAAGAAGAATCTCCATCCTTTAGTGGATATGGTGGGAAACACAGTGACAAAGGATGAGGAAAAGACAGGTACTTCATGCCTCCTCCTTTGCCTCATTCTAACACGACCAGTTTTTCTATGGGTACCCAGCCCTCTGAGCTGGAAAATAGGGATGGGGAGCAGAATGTTTTGATCTGCTGGAGGGTAGGGAGGCTCTGCAGGGGGATCTGGACAGGCTGGATCCATGAGCTGAGACCAACTGCGTCAAGTTGGTCAAGCGCTTGATCTTGTCTTTGGGTCACAACCACCCCAGGCAGCACTACAGGCCGGGGGCAGTGGCTGCAAAACTGCTTGGCAGGAAAGGACCTGGGGGTGCTGCTCAACAGCAGCTGAACGAGAGCCAGCAGTGTGCCCAGGTGGACAACAGGGCCTGTGAGAAGCAGCTGAGGAGCTGGGGTTGTTTAGCCTGGAGAACAAGGAGGCTCAGGGGTGACCTTACTGCTCTCTACAACTACCTGAAAAGATTTTGCAGCCAGGTGGAGGTAAAGTGACAGGATGAGAGAAAACAGCATCAAGTTGCACCACAGGAGGTTTAGATTGGGTATTAGGAAAAATGTCTTCACTGAAAGAGTGGTCAAGCACTGGAACAGGCTGCCCAGGGAAGCAGTGGGGTCACCATCCACTGTCCCTGGAGATATTTAAAAGACATGTACATGTGGCACTTAGGGACACGGTTTAGTGGTCAGCTTGGCAATGTTGCGTTGACAGTTGGATTCGATGGTTATAGGTCTTTTCCAGCCAAAATGATTCTTTGATTCTGTTACTGTTCCACAATTTGCAGGAGTCTGGAAAATGCACTGGGGGAGGGGGGAAAGAAACCAGAATGTTTGTTCTTTTCTATCTAAAGATATTTTTCATCTTAACTCATTCAGGTATAAGATCACTTAAGGGTTCATACATGTATATACTGACTTTCAAAAGCTACACAAGTTATTTATCTCCTCTTGACTATATTGACTAAGCATCATCACTCAGATATTATACTGAAGCCTACAGAGAAGCCATGGATTCAGTGTTTTCTCCATCAGGAGAGCCAGAAAAAAAAAAAAAATCTAACCTCTCCACTTCAACCTGACTCTTTTTATTGCACTTGGAAGCAGGCCAAATTTCTGGGTTTAATCATGAAAAGATGTGTTCCCGTAAGCTCTGCTTTACCTTTACCATAGTGTTTCAATTTTGTTTTTAATCTCCCACTCCACAATTTAGTTCAGTTGAACCTTGAAGATACGAACACAAAACACAGACAGACATTGTCACTAGTTACTGAAGTTTTCTTCAGTCACCGAAATATTCCTATTACTATTCCAAGTCCCTACACTAGAGGCCACCTGCTGTTACCGATAGAGAACAGCAGACAGCTGCAGAAAGTACCAGGCTTTCTTTAACTGAAAATGGGATTCCTATAAAGCACAGCAATACCTCTTCTTCGCAGGTTGACAGTGCTCAGTAGACATTTTTCCTTGGGTGACTGAGAAGCCTCCAACCCACATCCAAAATGAACCAATCTCCAGCTGCGCATTCTGCAATCTTCCTACCCAGCATGCGTCTTATTTCTGGGTGGTCTGTCTTCTGCTCTGCATTTGTTTTCCTGATTCTCTCTGTGCCTCACACTTTGGCAGATAATCATATCAGACCTAGCTTGCAGCCTGTGACTAAAGAAACGTAAGTGATCTTCGTTCAGCCTTCTTTGTTGCAGACAGAGTCAGTCTTAGTTCTGGGAGAGTAAAACTACCTTCTACCTTCCAATTATGTCTGCTTTATCTGTTGTTTCAAGTTATGTCATCTGGCATGCAATTATAACGAAATGCACTCCACAGACCACAAGTGCTGAACTATGCCTTTAAACCCCTGTTTAAGGGCATGCTCAATTTAGAACCAGCTGCAAATTTGGGAGGCTGAAGCTGAACTGCAGTGGAACGAGTACTGAGCCAGAGAATCTTGATTATATTCAGATGCATTAAAAAGTTGATCTATGTATCCAGTTATTTACTTACATAATATCAATACTCCCCCCTGAAAGTAAGCATGTGTCTCAGTGACCAAAAGACAACTGCTTCTAAAAGACTGGAAACACTGCAGTTACGAGCCTCATAAAACAGCTTAAACAACCTTAAATCATAATGATAAACATGTAAGATGAACAGATGCAAAACTGTCACACTGTACGTAAGAATGAGAGAGCAGGAGTGACATCCCAAGGGCAGAGGACTAAAATCTAGCTCAGAAATTTGACAAAGTATGTGTACAGGAACGCTTACTTCACAATGACAGCAATAAATTACTTTTCTTACAGAAAATTATTATACTGATTGAAATAGTGCTTCAAACACATATGGCTTGCAAAAAAAAAAAAAAAAAAAAGACATTTATGGAGATTCAGAAGCATCTTTCATTCCTCCAAAATGCAATATGTTACTTGAAACATATCAGCAACATTCAATCTTTTAAAATTAAGACAAATTACGTTGGAACCTTGCCCCTCACACAAAAAGCAACGGCTTTAAAAGTAAGTTTTCTTGGCTACTGATAACAGTATGTTGTTTGCATACAGTACATGTTCAAGGAAAATGAGGTTTCTTGTCCCTGGTATTAAAAAAAGAAAATAAAAAATATCATTATCCAACAGCGAAAACGAGCTGAAATTATATAGTTATGGTATGGCATCTCAAGTCTGGATGTAGAACAGTCCATGCACACAAGAAAAAGCTTCACAAATGGCATAGAATTAAAATAATTTTGTAGAAAATAAGTTTTATTTGGCTCCTTTTGTACACTTTTTCTTAATAAAAAAAATGCACATTCATACAGTTTGCCTTTCCCAGTGCACGTCTGGATTTGCTCATACAGAGCCATTAATATCAAGGCAAAAGGTGCCTTTGAAATCATTTCAGACACATGGTATTTCGGCTGTAAAACATCCAAAGTTACTAATTTTCTGATTATAACTTGGAAATATTGTTTCAGGCATTTCTTCCCTGATTCACACATGTAATTGTGCCCCACAGGGAAGAGGAGACGGACCTGCAACAAAGAACTGTCAAGTCAATGGCAAATACTCATTTTAGGTAGAGCTATAGGTAGCTTCATACTGAGTCGGGATATAAAACAAATACTCAGCTAGGTAACTTCTCTTTTTCAAGAGCTCTACATCAGAAGTGATAAAACATTGCTGGAGTACTACAGATTAGCCATTGGTAGTCAGAGTTTGTTTGCAGAGGAAGCACTCTTTCCCTAGTTGTTTCTCATGGCCAGGTCTCTTTGCTGTTGTTGATGGTGACTATGGAACTTGTTTCTTCCTGTTTCTTCTTAAACATTTCATGAAGAGAATTCTGCTTGAGCTTTCATACACCACAAGAGGTACTAACCCATCAAGTAGCCCCTACAGAAAACAAAAATAAGTCAGAAAAAGAGCAAACACAAGCAGCACTCCTCAAAAATCAAGAGTTATACAATCTCAAAACAAAACTCTATACTGCCAAAACAACTGCTGATCAAGGCTCTTTGGCCATCTTAACTACACACTCTTCCCTCAGTTGATTTCCTTCAATGAACACTGAAAATGGACTAGCCTATTCTAAATCCAACTTGGATAATTGTTTGGAATTTCTGCAGCCCACACTACACCCTATGAAAGGTTCTTTATTTGTACCCTTTATACAAACTACCACTGTTAAGGTATCCAGTATAACCTGATCTTTTCTGGCATCCAGCACAAATCTGTTCTCTTTTTTAGTTCCATTTCTCTGAAGTCCTGTTTCCTTAATGAGTTTCAGAAAGGGACCTCTTAAGACACATGTCTACTCAATGAAACAAAAAAATACATAGCATCAATGAAGCAAGACAATACAGAGCAGGTTCCTATCCAGCTCTCTGCTGCCATGGAACTTCTGTGTTATGAAAGAAAACTTTTAACTATGCTGCAGAGGCACAAAGAGGAAGAATGACTGTCACTATTAAGTCAATGCTTCATGAACCTACTCCAAAAATTAGGTACCAGTACCCCCAGATATCAGGTTTCAGCTATTTTAAATTAAACAGATGGACTAAAAAACTAAAGAGGTGGGGAAGCAACTGGAAAAACTGCATTTGGATATTTGGATTTTGCACAGTCTGAAAGCTCCAGATCTTTCCTACTTTTCGATCTGTGAATACAGATGCATTAAAACACCACATACACTGCATGCTCCAATGTCATATTCAGTTTTCCAGCAACAATAACGAAAACCCGGACATCATCTTTACTTTAAGACTGCTTTGGATGTTTCTGAACACTTATTACTGCTACCATCAATTATTCTAGTTATGATCTCTCAGGTACACTGTCCCTATAAAGAACTCATTTACCTTTCTTTGACATTTTCTTCTTCCTCAAAGCACTAATTATAACTACTTTTACCTGGCCAGTACATACAATGAATTCTCAGATACACTGACCAAGTCAGACTCATTAATTGTATTTTTTTACATACCAGGAACTGTCACCCTTTTTTAACCACAGCAGAATCTTACAGTAGCTGGCTCCCAAAGCATCCCACCTCACTCAAGGTGTTCCCAAAAAAATTGTTGAAAATAGCAACTTATAGTCAAGCCAAAGATCATTCTCTTTGCCATTACTCTTAAATTTAACATGGCATACATGAGCCCACAAGGAGAAGAAAAGCTGAAAGATAATTTAATCACTTACGGTAATTTCATCCTCATGAAAACTCTGGCCATGAAGAAGCTCAAAAGCACACTGACAAATCCAATAAAGAGCAAAAGAAACCTATTCAACTTGGGGATATTTGGTGCATTGGATCGATCCAGAATTATGAATCCTAGGCCACCCATTGTGAAGAGGAAGCTGGATGCGAGGCCTTCCATGATATACTGTCCATTTACTCTAAAGGAAAAAAAAAGGGTGAAGGGAAGAAGAGAAGTCCAAAAAAGATTAAAGAAATTATTTACATTTCAAACCCCATCTACTCAACCTGCTTTTGCTGTATAAATACACAGGATGATTAATTTTGATGGCTGACTTTTAGTTGAAAAGTAAGCAGGAAACTGACATTATACAATTACATCAAGACTTTAGTACGTAACTTATCTCCAGGTCTGACAGTCTGCAAGGTGACCAGTCAAACACACCAGCAGATTTACACAGAGTAGTGTACACTAATGGCTACTGCACAGGCTCATTAGTTTTCAGAAATATCTATTCCAAGCAAGTCCCTGGTTAAACAGATGGCTCAGGGCATGGAACCACGACCTTCCTATTTCCATCCTGATGTTGAGGCAGAGTGCCAGAGTCCTTATCCCTGGACAAATCCCACTCAGAGCAGTGTGTCAGTGCATGAAGCACACGCTGGTTCCAGTACACAGCAATTCCTGCCTGCAGGATGTTTCGCTCCCTGCTCACTGAGCCTACACATACCCATTGCAGGCACCCATCCCAACGTCAGTCCAGACAGCCAGAATTCCTTCTGACAAAGCTCAGGTGGAGAGAGGGAACAACAAGGTGCAGAAAGAATATTGCACCTGCATCACAAATCTCCTGCTTCCCACAATCACCAAACCATTTTCCTATCCTTGTAATTAGCAATACTAGTAACCTCATAAAACTGGCATTGATGAAACTACTGTGCGTGTTAATACGGAAACAAAGATTATCGTTAATGCCTCATATCCTGAAAACAAACAAGTTGGTCTCCCCTCATGTTGTTTACACTGACTTGCGCTAAAGTACAAGCAACTCCCTGCAGTAGTTGGATTCATCTGAGCTGGAACAATCCAAGACAGTCTGAAATATGAACTGTGTCTTGTCCAAGCCAAGATCTGTACATCAAGCATGCCACAGACCTCATCAATTCAAACAACATTTTGGTATTTAACAAAAATCCCTATTTGTTTCCATATACATAGAACACCCCCAGCTGCAAACGTAGATTTAGCCATCTTCAGACCAATCTAAGAGTCTTGACCTTGTTTTCAGTAAAAGGCTCCAAGAAGACACTGTTGCTGCACACTTGTAATGATGTTCCCCACCCTCAGACACAAGAGTCTGAGTTTAAAAGGCCAGAAATTTCACAAACATCATGTGTGCTGCTATGAAAAACGATCAAATGTATCTGCATCCACTATAAAACACAACTCTAACAACAGCAAACAGAAGTATTGCCAGCTCCAGACATTTTTTTTTTTTACCAGAGTTTTCATTTTTTAAAGTTTTAGGATTACGTTTTTCAATTTCAATTGTTTTCGATGCTGGTTTGATTTTTTTTGTTTTGTTTTGTATTGTTTTACTTTGGTTTGTTTGTTTTTTACTATTTGCAAACCATGAACTGATATGGAACAGTTCGGAGCCTTGCACAGAGAGCTCAAAAGAAAAAAGTAGATGCTCAGCTCCGTAAGGCGGGGTTTATTCCCCCTGTGCTGGGGCATCTGCTCCTACCTGTATGCCAGGAAGGCCACCGGCCTCTGATGTCCGTGTTCGTCTGTCATCGACCCCACGCTGGGAGGCTCCACAATCACGTCGTAGATAATTCCTGCGGGAAGGAAAGCAAGCACCGTCTTTGACTCGCAGCAGCGAGAACGGCCCTGACCTCGCAGGGACGCCCGGGGCTGGCCGAGGAAGAGCTGCTCCGTGAGAGGGGCCTCCCGCCCGCCCCGCCGGCCGCGGCCTCACCTCCGGTGATGAGGAAGTAGGACACGACCACCAGCGCGTACACGGTCATGGCCGAGGGCATGTGCACCCAGCTCGGCCGCTTCAGCTTGATGTTGGGGCACTCGAGCACGGCGAAGGGCAGGCGGTACAGCGTCTCCATGGCGGCGGTGCGGTCCCAGGGGCAGCCGCGGCGCCGCTGCTCCCTCCCTTCTTCCCTTTTTTCCTTCTTTCTTTCCCTGCCTGCCTGCCTGCCTGCCTGCCCGCCCGGCTGGTCCCGCCGCCGCCGCCGGACGCTCCGCGGCGGACACGAAGGCGGAAGCGGAAATGGGCCGCCGCGTCCTGACAGGGGAAAATTGACAAGTTTTAAAAACGACAAACTGAACAAAGCACTCGAAATCTACGCCTCGACGAAAATTACAGGCATAGAAAAAAAAAAGACTATTTTTCTCCTGCGTAAAAACATTGGAAAAGCCGCTCGCCCGCCGCCGGAGGTTCTATGTGTCTTACTCATCTGCCGGGACCCGGCAGGCCTGACGTGTCTGTGCCGGGTAACAGCTCGGGGCTGTGGGCGTGGCCGAGGGCGTGGCCAGTGTGCAGGCCCCGCCCCCGGGCCGGGCAGCCACGTGTCGGGCCGGCGGGTCCCGGCGGCGGCGCTGGGCACACGCGTGTGCCCGGCGGGAATGTCGGCGCTCGGCACCGCGGAGCAGGGCAAGATCCATAGCAGCCTCACCCCAGTCCCTGTGTCTGCAGGAGAGTGGGGCTGGGGTGCCCCTCGGCCGCACCTTGGGATGTGGTGGATGTGGTGGCCATCCTGACCCGCAGCCAGAGGAGATCCCGACAGCTGCACAGCGAGCGAGATCAGGGGAGAAAAGGCACAATCCAGCAGTAGCTGCTGAGAGCACCCGGCTTACCCGTGCGTTACAGACCAGCTCACAAACTCCTCCTGCAAGCATGCAAACACCTCATCAGCCGAGGCCAGCCGCACCAGGAAGCACATAGGGGAGGAACTCCCTATTTTCCGTGGAAGCTTGTCTAGTTCCTCTTGCTTCATGGAAGGCGCGGGGGAGAGCCTTTCACTCCAGATTAAAGGAGCGCATTTAAAAGCACGTGCTCCAGCTGAACTCGCGCCACCATCCAGCCTACTTCCCACCGCACAGCCCTGCCCCAAATGACTGCCCCCACACCCACACGGCACTGTCTGCTCAAACTGTTAAATAAGAAATTAAGAGCCTTCTTACCATATCGCTGACATTTTGCATAACGACTGCTTTTATTTCTGCCGACAGTGGCAATACCACTTCTAACTGCTGTATCTCAGTGCAATCACGTAATATATAATCAGCTATTTTCAGCGTTTGGCCTTTCTGTTTGAGAAAATCTCCCTCCCTCTGTGCCTCTCAACAGACATTTATGACACCCTCATTATTCCAAAAGTATTCTCCCTCCATCTTGCCTCCTTTCCAAAAGCCTGAAGGAAAACTCTAATCTCACAGCTTTTAAAGCAAAACAAGAGCACTTTCGGGACAGGTTAGACATGCCTGCCCTACTTGCTGCTTCTGCTTTAAAACCACTTTTCCAGCATGCTTAAGTACTGAAGTTTGTACTAGCACAGGAAAACAACTAATAAAATTTTAACCTCATAAGCTAACTATAGTAACAGCACCTAAAAATGTCAGGGTACCAATCTTAGTCTTAAATAAGCCTCTTTTAATTAGCAACAGCCTTTGCAACAAGTTTTAGCATAACCTGAGCTGAGGAAAAACCCTTCATAACTTAAAGCTACAACATTTATTTTGAGAACATGTCTGACAGAATTTTAACAACTTGGGACATTGTGAAGAAATTATTGCGGAGGTACAGCTCCTTTCACCAGGCAATGATGTTAAGCCAGATTTCCTGGATCTTAGCCACCTCCTGTTGTCAACACCCAGGAGATGAGTTGGCAGGCACCTTACCCAAAGCACCAGCTTGCTGCCACCCAAAGGGCAGGGCTTTTCACCAACTCAGTCTTCTGCCCTCTGTTTCTTGGCCGACTGTGCAGCCTGACAGGCTGCAGAGTTGGGCACAGTGTGATGAGATAGCATGCAGCCAGGAGGGACCTGCACACATCTCTGAGCTGCAGCCTGAGCACTCCACAGGTGACCTTAGAAACCTCTTGGGAGGGCACCCTCACTGCTCCCAGTAAGTCTCCACACTCAGTAATTATTTCTCCTCCTTCCTTATTCTCATAGTGGAGCTCACCACCTTCTGAAAAAAGTTATTGGTAAAAATAGATAAAAAGATTCTAGTCAGATACTAAAAGCAGTTAAAAATTCAGAGCTGGGGGTGAGGAATACCACTGCACCCAAAGGTAACACAAGAATTATCCTGAGTATCTTAAAGCACTCCTGGATAGCATTAGAGGCACATTTAGACCTCTCTATAAAACAGGATGAAGCAAAGCCATTTTCACTCTCTGCATTACCATTACCTCCTTGGTGATAAACCATCAGAATTTTGGTTCAAGTTTCAATATCAGAAGCCTAAATTGCTCCTCTAAAACCTGATCTGCAAGCCACTAAAGGTTTGCCTTAGCTGCACCCTGGAGCTCTGCTGGTATCATACCTCCAAGTGCTGACCCAGGAAGCACCCAAAGAACAGGATACAGCAACTGCAGCTTTCTTCCAGGAGATCCAGATACAGCAGTGTGCAGCTGTCCAGTGGGTACAGCAATAGTTCTGAGAAGTCAGACTATTCCCCTCCCTTCAGATTCAACTAGCGGTAAATGTATCACATACAATTGAAAGGAAAAAAATCTACCTTAGGCCTACATTAGCTCTGCTCTTCTCCACCTGACAATTTTTCTTCTTTTGACGGTTTGCTTTTCCTTTTCAGAGTCCGAACTTTCTTCCGAGCCAAGTTCTCTGATGACTTCATATACAGCTGTTGCCATAAAGAAACAAACCCTGCACTGCTCAAAGTTACTCCAGTCCCTCCACAGGACTGTGAGGCGGAGCTGGGAGTCCTGTTTAACCAGACCTCCTTCCACCTGCTTGATTTCCCTGTAGCACACAGAACAGAGCATCCTGACTTATGGGTTTTGTTGCACCAAACCCCAGTTCTGCATTTTACAAGCTGTGAGAAGTAGCTCCTACCAGCTTTGAACAGAACATGGACACAAGAGAAGGAAGTGGAGCTTTCATTTATTGGGATGAAATTACAAATAGATTCACTTTGACTTCTGGCTCTGTGCTTGTGCCTTCAGTACTTTCACAACAATCTTCTGCTCCTCAATAAGAAAAGCTCGTTTGATCCTGGAAAAGAAAAACAACTTAAGGACATGTATCTACCTACTTCAGTAAAAGCACAAAAATAACACAAGTTACAATTAATTTTGCAGTCTTCCAACATCCATTTCACATGTGGTGCTGGTTCCACAATTACACAAAAAGGGAAACTGTCCACGTTCTTGCCAGCAGCAAGAGACAGGGACAATGACACTGGATGAATGTAGTGGTTTGGGGAAGAAGGCCTACTGTGCCTACAAATTCAGGGTGAGTGGCTTGTAGGCAAGCAAGGTAATACCTAATGGCTGAACACTGGGAAAGTTACTGCCTTCAACTCTGAAAGCAAAAAGCAGAACTGGCAAATTAATTTAGCTGCATTTAAAGTCATCATTGGTGTCACCAGTCATGGTCAGCCCTCTTCCACAGAACTATGGGAAACTCTAGGTGCATCCAGTTATCAAAAACAGGAACAGTTCTTCTGGCAGAACTAAAGCTCCTTTGCACATCAACAGGCAAAAGCCTAACAGGTCAAGTCATGCCCAAATACAACTATTTCTCGAAGTTATGCAGATGGACAGACCTACACAACAGTACTCACCTATCAATGGCCGATTATCTGATGGTTTTAGGTTAAAACACAAACACACCATTCACACTTTTCTACCTTTGAACACTGAAGTACCTTCCATATGCATTTGGTATATATGGTTACTTTTGCAGCACACAAAACCTACCACAGATGCCTAAGGGGGAGGAGGAGAAAACCCAACCATTACAGGGGAAGAGCTGTGGTTTTTTGTTTAGGCAGACTAAGAATAAGACATACTCAACCATTAAAAAGTACCTATCAAGCTCATTAAGTGTTTGTGAAAACACTCCAGGGAAAAAATTGGTTTTCAACACAGTGAATATACGCTATGGATCTGCAGATGTAACAACTCATCTTCAGTGGCATCTAATGCAATTTAAGAACTCCCACGTGCCAAAAAAACCAACCAATCAACCAACCAAATAAAAAAGCCCACCACCCAAAAAAACTAACAAAAAAACCCCATCAAAAACACAAAACAAAAAAACCCCCACTGTCATTAAACTGCTGATACCAGTGATCTCCTTTGATTGCCATTCACAAAGATGACATAATTCGACGTAGTTTTTTGTCATACATTTTTCCTCAAATTTTGCCAAGGAAGTATAGGATGTACAGCTGTTACACAATAAAACTGAATTTAGTGAGGCCCAGCAAAGGCCATGTTAGTTTAATCACATAAAGATGCTTAATACGCAACCAAATAATATCTCTGAATCCCAAAGCACTACAAAGAAGAGAGAAATTCAACTAAACTTGCGCTAGTAACTTTGTGTAAGACAACAGAATAGAACAGCGTATGAGAAAAGTCTGTGGGGGCTCAACACAAAACAAAAATCCAGCATGAGCAGACTTCAGCACCCAAGCAACTGTGCAGTATAAGATCACGAAGAACATGAGGTCTCTACAAAGGAGCTCCGTATACAGTAGGTAGCTCAATCCAAGAGACAAGGACAGACACTGCTGCTCATACGCTCCAAGCTGACCCTCTCCATTTCACTACACCAGTGTCAGACAAGAGCCTTCAAAGTCTCAGTCCACATTACAAAACCACAGAGAGATGTAAAAATCTCACACAAAGTAACCTCAAGAGTGAAGTTCCCTTTCTGTAAGCTTACCTGTCACGGACACACTTAGCACACATGGAACCACCATAGGCCCTGCTAACGTGCTTCTTTGTTTTGGACAGCCTCATGAGAACTTTGGGGCGCACAGCACGGACCTACGGAGAGCAAAAACGGGAAGTGTGTCGTAAGACAGTGATTTTGGGTAACAGCCACACAGAAAACAACATCACTTCCACAGTTTTTAAAGAAAGCAGCAACACCTGAAATTGACTTGATATTCAAGATGCTAAGAGGTGACTGAAGTCACAGTTCATTGTATGTGCCACCTTCAGCACTCCCAAGCTGATCTTTTCATTCTACCATAGGGTTTCACCAACAGGTTTGTAAAAGAATTGTTTACAGTAAGAGATTGTTTTCCCACGGGTTCCCAAGGAACTGCTTGAAGATTGACATTACTGAAGCATTCAGTAACTGTTAAAAGCAATGATGTTACATCAAGAAATCATCTGGAAGAAAAATATCAGACTAAAAACATTCACTCCTCTTAAGTTTTCTAAAGCTTGGCTTACCCTTTTTTTTCTGCAAGTCTAACAGGTCCAATTTAGATTTTTAAATCTGCTACAGAATCACCTTGTGTAGCTTAAAAAATTTCAGTTACATGTTATAAAACAGGTGGGTTTAAATGTAACAGTAACACAAACCTCAAGCATTAAAAAAACCAGTTACTGTTTGAGCTTCCAAAGCTCATTTTACCAGTTACACCTTACAACATTTGGATAAGAATGTTTAAAGAAGTTATTACAACAAGAACTCACCAATAAACAGGCATATCATACTACTTGAAAAGGCCTTTTGTACTGAAAAAACATTGCTATGGAGAAACACCCTTACGCCAGCCAGGCTCATACTTACACCACGAAGCCTTCCTGGGCATATCCCACAGGCTGACTTGGGTGCCTTCCCCACTTTCTTGGTGTAAAGGTAAACAATCCTGTTCCCAGGTGTTCGGGACCTGAGCGCAGCAAAAAAAACCACTCAGTTAATGTAACAATCAAAACTGTCGCCTTCTCGCAATGTCAGTTTTCTTAGAAACTGTCTTACTTACAGTCTGGTCTTGTTGGAAGCTGTGTTGTAGGACAACCTACGGCGGTAGGTCAGGCGCTGAACCATTTTGTACACCTAAGGAAGCCAAAAACAAAGCAGTACTAGGTTTAAGGGTTGGATGTCTGCATGGAAGTTCATGTATCACAGCACCACCTGTGCTGAACCACTGCTCCAGGTGTAAATCAGCAGCTGCCTGTTCTGTATTAATACAATTCGAGCATTTCCTCATCGGTGACAGTCCACACAATTAAAAAAACAAGTGACAGCAGGTACAGCATGGTTTGCAATAAGGATCCATTTGAACTAACTTGAACACTGCTCAGTATCCTGGTCTTGCCCGTGTGATGTCATGTTCCCCTAAGGAACTGCTTAAAGCCTGAGCAACTACGTATTTTATAATCAACATAAGCCTCGAATTTTATAATCCTGTTGTTCCAACCTGAACTTGCCAATAAAAAGTCGTACTGTATTACCTGAAAAGGCTCTTTGTACTGAAAAAACACTGCTGTAGATGAAAGCCCTTACCAGTCAGGCTCATACTTACACCACGCCCGTAATTTTGTAATATGCTACGTATTTTATACCCAACACAAGCTGCACTGCCAAGGCCGCAAACTGAGATGCAGCAAGCCGTATGGTTTCCCATCTCATCCGAGAGCGAGCTGTGTTAGCCACAGCCCAGGCACAGACCGGCGCCGCTCACTGCGGCCCGAGAGACGGGGGCCCTGCTCGGGAGGCCCGGCCTCTCCATCGCGCAGCTCTGCCGCACCGCCAGCCCAAGCGCGGGCGGCGGCGGCGCGGCCGCTCCCTCCGCACAGCCCCCCGGGGTCTCTGCCCGCCCTGTCCGCCCGCCGTGCCGCGGATGGGGGCGGATGGGCGAGCGCAGCCCCCGGCCCCCGCCTCCATACCTGGCGCCGCCGGACCCGGAAGAGGAAGCGGAAAGGCGCGGAGCAACACGGAAATAGCTGCGTGCTGCAACCCGGAGGTAGTAGCGGCGCATGCTCACCGCCGTTCGTGTTCCCCCACCGCACCGCAGCGGCCAGTGGGCGCCGCCATGTTGTACGGAGAGGAGGTGCTAGGGTGGAGCCATGTTGTACGGATGAAGTGGGGCGGGGCGGGGAGGTGTGGAGACCGTGCGGGTGATGGTGGAGCAGGGAAGAACCGTCTTTCCCAGGGTTTCTCTGCACAGGCTTCCCCTGCCGCCCGCTCCCCGCCTCCCTCCCACCCCACCCCGAAAAGAGTTTTGTGCTCCGCTATGGTATTTACGTAGCTGCGGGCCCGGAAGCCGTTTCTCAGGCTGCTGTTCTAAGCTCTGAATGGCAGGTGGCTTTTTCATGCCAAACCAGCAGGGAACGCGCCTGGAAGCCCTGTGTCCTACACGAGACTTCCACGGGGAAAAGCTGATCTCCCTGAAGGCTGCGCCCCTTCTCTTGCCCGAATCCCCTGGATGCCATGCCTGGAGCACCACAGGGCCGTCCTTGCCCTGCTCCGCTCCCCTTAAGATACCCTCCCGGGCGCTGCGCCAGCCTCACAGGCTGATCCTGAAACTGGATCCTGTGGAGAGCAGCACGGTACCCACATTTGCCCTCGCTGTGCCGGCACGGCACTGGGAGTCTTGGATGGAAAATCCTTGTGCCCGTTCACCAAGACGTGCACCCACTGCCTCGTGTGCTCCGGGGCAGGTGCTCAAGCAGCAGCAAAAAGACATAAAACTTTCTCTGTTGGTCAGGTCAAAAGTCCACCTGACTCAAAATACCATTTCCAAGCCAAAGGTGCCTAATAAAAAGCATGGGGGAAACAGGACACAGCTAGCTGATCTTTCCCTTAATACGCCCTCCCTGTATTCAGCATCGCACAAATGTCCTGATCGAGGTTGAATTTTCTGACTTTTGAGATTAGCTCAGTTGGTTAGAGCATGGTGCTAATAACACCAAGGTTGTGGGTTTGGTCCCTGGAGGGGCCATCCACTTAAGAGTTGGACTCAGCAGTCCTCGTGGGTCCCTTCCAACTCAGAATATTCTGTGAAATCAATTTGATAGCCTCTGGTAGATCCCTGAGAAAATAAAAGATCTTCATATGGCATCAGTGGAGGACGAGGTTGGGTCCACCATCTGTGAGCCCTGAAATGCTCTGTTGCTCCACTGACCTGAGCAATGTTCAATAAGGATAACCAGGGACCCACCCATTAAATATGCAGGGTGCTGCTGCTGCTGCTGCCATCGTTAGTGGCTTCAGCTTTGCTTTTGGAGAATAGCGGGTGCTCAGAAAGCTTTGATGTGTCCTCCTGGCCTTATTTATGGGTTTGAAACTCACAGTTCATTGTACCGTTGCCTCCCTGTTTTCAATCTATAATTATTATTTTGGTTCATTATTGACTCTTTTTAAGTGCAAATTATGGACACCAGGATTTTTTTTTTCTTTTTCATGAAAGAAGAGAAAATATGTATGAACTAGATTTTAGGGTATATTTAAAATAGGAGCACATTTCAGACGACAAGTAAATTTCAGAGCAATTAGAGTATTTAATATGAACTTTCTAGGCCTAGAACCCTGAGGGGAATAGGAAAGCCAATTAAATTAGATTAAATAATCATGCCTAAATATGAAAGTGTAACAGAATCCAATTGTTAAAGAACAACACTATTGAATTATGATAGAATAGTTGTTTAGATGTTGTCAGTGCAACAGGTAACTTCTATTATTGGAGAACAGTATCGATATTTTTTTGAACTTCCCCTACTTTGGCCTTTAAACTCAACTGGTGTAAATTTTAGAAACTGTCGATTAAATCCCAGGAGTTCTCTTCTGCTGATGCACTGGCCTAGCTTTCCAACCACTTTCAATTTGTTTTGTAGAAGGAACAGGACTATCAGGCAAATGACTCTCCACAGCATCTAGAAATGTTAGCTTGTTGACAACTGGTTTAATGCTACCTAATGTGGGCATAAGATTTGAAGCAAAAGCTCACTAAGCCCATTTTGTACAGATTAGTCCTAGTCAAGTGGTTCTCTCATATTCTTTTCTACTCCTACCTCTTCACATGACCAAATCGTGTCTTTTGGGAGCAGTTATTTTCCACGTCTAGCATGTCTCATTAATTCTTTATGCATTTCTTCTTTCCTTGAACACAACAAAGTGGATGGGTTAGCAAATGCACAATCCAACAATGTGGAAAAGTAACAGTGGCGGCCTATAAAATCTATTTTTCCCCTTCTAGGATGTCAGTGGAAGCTAAGGGCCTGAGGATGTGGGCCATTTTTCTTAAGAAAACTGGAAGTTGGTTTCCGGGGTCTACTTGCTTATTAGCAATGCAAAACTGAAAACCTCCTTTCCACCAGATATGATTAGGAAGACAATCACCTCTGATGGCAGTTTGGTAATATACTGCATTTTGCACCAGCTAGCACATTGTCACCGTATTCTGGTTTTTGCACCAGAAGAATGCTTTGTTCACAGTTTAAGACCAATTCGTGCTACTTTGACCATCTTTGCTTTCTTTTCCACATGGTTCTCTCCTTTTCCCTCTTTTCTTTGGAAGCCCCTATCTATGTGCACGACCATTTGCTTGGTTGCACGGAAAGTTCCAACACAGTAAGAGTGAAAGTTCTAAAACGCATAAGGCTTGATAAGCCCAGCCCGATCCCCTTTACTTTCCTCAGCCTTCTGTGCAACTTCCAGATTCCTGGTAGATTCCAGGAATCTACTAGACCTCAGAAGGACTCCACTGCTCCATTAACTTCTCTTCATGGATCCTTTATGGCTTTTCTCCACCATAAGCTTCCCATTTAAAAAATGAGAGATGTTTTCATTCATATTTACCTGCCGTTGTATCAGCCTAGACTGGCAAACTGTAAGAGGCATGGGAAGGAAAGCGAGCCTCTGTGCAAGCACATCCTGGGTACTGCAGAGAGGGAAAAAAGTGATAGCTGGAGGATATGCTGTTGCTGTTAAGCTACAGCCACTATACCACTTCTGTGAACAGCATGTATTTTAGAAATGTCTCACTGAAATCAAAATTCAACCCCTGGTGCTGCTTGGGTACAACCAGCAGGATTAGGTCTGCAAATACGGAAAGAAAGCAAGAAACCTTGGAAAAGCACTAGAAACTGCTGGAAAGGAGAGAAAAAAGTGGTCCTATGGTCCACTGTCTCTCCAGAGCTAATTTTTTTCTTAAAATTCCCATTCCCTTTCCTTGTTAACTGTGTGGCATGTGTCGTAATCTGATTATATTAATTTCTATCAACATAACCTTCCACAACACAGACCTGTGCAAATTACGTTATGAGAAACTGTGGTTCATTTCCATTTCAGTGGAGCTTGTTAAACAAGCAAAATTATTTTGTAGCAAAGGGAAAAACAATTTAGTGGAATGCACTCCTAGCATAGGAAGTACATAATATCGTATTTGGGTTGAAACTTTTTCTGTCAGAAATGTCATAACCCTGTAAGAAAGAGAATTAAAATCCCGTTATTTTAATTTACATCTAGCCATGAGATAAGTAAAGTTATCATTGAAATTCTAATTAAATAGGATGATTGACTAAGGTAGGACATCAAAGAAGAGAAGTGAATATGATAAGTCAAAGTCTTATTAATTAGTCCGCGTGGAAGAAATTCCAGGGACGTCAAGCTGAGGCTGCTGCAAGGAGAAAAAAAGCAGACAAGAAAATGTGTGTTTCTTTGAAGTTAGGAACTGAGATAGTGATGGAGGTAATTGTGTCTGACTGGATCCAGTAATGAAGAGCCGTAAATCAGACCCAGGAATCGGAGGAAAGATTCTAGTAACGAATGTGGCTGCCCCCCTGCTGCGAAGAAACAGAATGCAGAGCTGACTAATTGACCCAGTCTATCTCCCAGTAGCTCTCTGTTATTATTTATTAATTTTTAATTTCTGAATTATTTACGTTCTGGGAAATTATTTTTGACAGCCTGTTAGGCGTGCCAAAGTTAATGGAGGATGAAAGGACCGGTACTAGAATTAGCAGGGATGTAGTCACAGGCTACTGAATTTAATGATTTTGGAAGGGAAAATTGATTTCACACAGCGTGTCACTTTATACTACTTTAGGGATACACCAGCTATTTGATTAATTGAGGAATAACCAACTCAAAGTATATTTGAAGTGTAAATGAATCACAGCGCTCAGCTGTTTATTTTTCCCCTTTTCTGATGAGAACACTGAGTTTGCTTAAAGTTGCTGATTAAAACCAATACAGGTAGGCCCCATACTCACACCTGCTTATTTTCTCCTGCCTAAAAAAAAAAAAAAAAAATTAAAAATTCACCATCTGGACGAGACATGCAGTCCTCCATCTCACTTGGGATGGAGTTCATCCTTCCCACACAACGCCTAATTAAACAGGCTTTGTGTGCACTCCCCCTTCCCCTGTGGAAAATGTTTGAGACAGAGCAGGGTACGAAGCCCGTGGGCAGCACCTGCAGCTGAGACGTGAATTCTGCATGGTGACAGCTCATGTTTGCTTTTCATCGGTCCCTGTAAGTGGGACATCAGCTGCAGTAAGGGTCCCTGGCCTACAACATCTCCTGTGTTGGTCCTCCTGGTGCAGTGGTGATAAATCAGTCCACCCACCTACCATGCAGAGCAATGAAAAAATAAAGGGTCTATGCACAGCTTTTCCAGGCTGTGAAAACTGTATTTTCTCCTCAGTGCCAAATGAAGCTAAATCCTGCCTGCTGCTCATGTCTAAACCTTCTGACTATCCAGGGCATGGAGGCAATCCTTTTCCAGCAGTGTGTGTAATGCTGTAGGCATCTCACATCTCCAGGAAGACTCACACTAGAAACATCTCTGGAGCTGCTTGGTATCAACACCTCACTGCTCCTTCCCCCAGCAGCAGCCACCCAAGGCAAGGAGTATGGCTGCATTTCTTCTGGCTTACAGGGAGCATGTGCCCTGTACCCAGGATCAAAGGGGCAAAGCACTGCCACTGGCGTGGCTTCCTACGGCAGACTTGGGTAAATCACTTAATTAAGGGCAGCATAATCAGTAGCGTGAGCACTTATGGTGGTTACCATGGGTTTGTGTTCTTTAGTGTAATGTCTTCAGGTGACTCAGTGTTACCTTCCAAATGCCTTAACAATCTAGTTACATAAGTACTACTCCTAACTGGTTTAAGTCCCACTTTCCCAGTTTTAAAATAAGAATAATTGATGATACTATTTAATAAAATCTCAGGGACTCTGAAGAGAGAGTTAGTGTACAATTCTTTATCTCCAGTAGTTTGGGGAGAGTAGTGAACACCAAATACTAGGAGCAGATGCTTCTTTCCACAGGTAATGATTCAAAACCATATGCTATAAATTGACACAGATCCCACGAACAGGTGAAAAAAGTATAGGCTAGACTCTGTTTTGATTGCAATAAACAATAAAACTCCTTTGAATTGACTGAGACCAAACTACTGAGTGAGAGGTTAAGTGTCAAAGGGATCTGGCATTTTGGACATTTTCCTGTTTCTTTGTTCTTTAAAAAAGGAAGGGCTACATACCATAGCAAATGTTGACAATACCGGGGTGAGGGGAGAGATAAAGAATGAAGAAAGGTCAATCATGCATTAGTGTACCTTTAAAAAAATTATATTTGTGTTCATTATTTAAAGATACATTAACAGTACAGGAAGGTTTTGCTGCTTAAGTTCTCTAAGGGGTTTATAATTCATATAAACATCTCCCTGGGTTTTTTTTCTGAGCACTTCAGGAGCACTAGGAACATTTCTTTGTGATGTTTTACTGAAGCAAAAATGCAAGAGTAGCCTTTTTTTTCAGTTACATTTTGGATTATACCAGTGGCAATTAGCTATGCAAGGAGGATCAGCTACACCAGAGTGTTTAAGAAGGTGTGTGACCTGTGGCCTGTGGCCTCTCTTCTGCTCCAGGGATTGGTACTTCATCGATTTTTTAGCAACTGCTGGACCGGATCCTAAATCAAAAGCCTGAAGCAAAGACTCTTTTTTCTGGGTCTCCCAAATCTGTAAGAGATCTGTTGGGGTTTTTTTTGTGATTGTTAGTAAAACTTTCTGAGGAAGAAACACTGTACAAAATGTTGATGAAACTACTCAAAAAACAATTTTCAAAATCACGATTTTTGTTTGTACTAAAATTGTATCACTGAAATTATACTCACTGCCATGAAATTCGGAAGAGTTCAATTCCCCAGCAACAGAAACGAGTATCCCAAACTGCACAGAAAATGTTTTAGATATTTAGATGATGGCTTAAGGAACAGCAAATCATATATTCAAATGTTACAGAACAATTGGGCAATTTATGCTACTTGAAGATCTGCTTTACAGTTTTAAAATGGTCAAAGAAAAAACCAAATACCTTCTATAGTGCACATAGAAATTAATCCTAAAATATTTACATTCAACAAATGCAACCTAGTGTTTGGATGATGATGATTTAGCGTGCTCTGGTGTTCTACAGTGGAATGAATCCATCACAAAACTGACTTCTCCCTATTTCAATATTAAAACAAAAGAGATATGCTTGCAGTGCAGCACCCTGGGAATTCAGCTCAGAAGTCCAATTAACAACAACTAATTCCCCATACTGCCTATTTACCCCTAAGAGTTGGCTAGACGTAATAAGTCATGCATTTTGCATTTAAGCTTTTAATGCCCAGAGGATAACAAAAATCTATCGTGATCACTTTTTATTTTCATCATGTGAAGAGAGAAGAAAGCATCACTCCTTCCCCTGTCAGTTAAGTATATCCATATCTCAGTGCTAAGTCTATGAACGAGCTGCCTCCCGTCTTTTCCCCGTGTCTACTTACCCTACTTCTCCATAAAAGCCTTCATTTTTCAAGAAGACATGAAGGTAACAATCCCTTTGTATGTGTTTTCTGCATAAATAACAACATGTAAAATTATTCACTTTCAAACAATCATCTACTGCTCGTTCACTGGACCAAGTCTGCCGCCCTTTAGACTGTCACACTGTATTGTAGGCAGTGTACACTCCCCTTACACTGGTTTTCACTATACAAGCCATGAAGGTGCTGCCCAGCTGTGAACATATTTTAAAAGCTAAAACTGTAACATAGTGTAAATGGTAATGACCATGCTGTAACATAGTGAGGATTCGGCAAATACTTCCAATAATTAGAATTATCTTCTGCAGCTTAATTTTGTGTACAGTGTAAGTCAGATTGAACCAAATTCTCCAAAAGTAAAAGTCCAGCACATTACTACACATTTTCAATGCAAAAGGGAGAGAAGCAGAAAGAGAGAGAATGCATACGTGCACGAGGCTTTGGATATTCCTTGCTAGATACAACCTGAACTATATATTAATAATTAGGTTCACATTAAAATATCTATCTGTCCAGATACACTTTTAGTGGTGTTCAACAGAAAACAATTCAGGCCTAGAGGTACCTATATACAGTGAAGCGTATGAAAACATAAAGCATATCACACTGCTTGGTAGCAACACAAAATGTGATACTGCTGAAAGAAATACCTGGATCAATGTTAGGCAGCCATTCCTGCTGAGCAGCAGGTTACTGTACAGAAAGCTGCCTACAAAATATTTCAGCAACACTGTACAGGCTCTGTGCATGGCAAAAACCCCAGAAGGTGTTATTTTTTCATGAAGCTGTGATGAACTTGGCTTATGCTTGGGATCAGACTAGCTGCTCCTTACAGGGGATTCCAAGTTGCATATTTGCAGATTCAAGGCCAAATTTTCAGAGGGGCTCGTAGCCAGGTTTTCAAGTGCTCGGCTGCCAAGCTGCAAGCCTGGCTTCTCACAGATCCAGGAATTGGGATGACTGAATGGGAACCAAGTTCCCAGACTAACCGGCTGATTCCTCTCTCAGCAGATATGCCTGACACAGAAGCTGAAACTGCTGAATGCAGTATTTCTGACATAGTCAGATGTGAACTCTAGTACCTGTCCACGCAGAGATGGCAGGTGCAAAAAGGAGCCTTCTCCAAACTTCTGAAGGAAAGAGGTGGCTGTGTATCATTCTTGAGCAGATTTTCTGATTGTTCTGCACCCTCTTCCCTGTGAGCAGAAAAAGGAGCAATAGTCTGAAAGGCTGATCCCGAAAGAGGGCTCTGTGGAGAGCAACAGCAAATACCCCCATTTGTGTAACACCCCATGGTCAAACTTCCTGCTCACTAGGAAACAGAGGAGGACAGCAGCACTAATGATTCTCTCCCTTCTAAAGCCTCTCGATTTCAAGTGCTTTGAGGAGATTGAAGACAAGCATTAAATTTTGATTAAAGGGACACTGCCAGCTTGCATTAAGCTTAGAATTTAGGGTTTGTAACAGGCAGGCATAGGTGGATGGGAGCTTACATTTTGGGTTTAAATATTTCTTTTCAACAGAGTGAAGACCTTATCTACTGACAACAGAATTAACTGTTGTTGATGTCAAAAATTAACTTGAATAGAGAAGTAACAAGGTCCACTCTAGTTTTGCCACTGAGGGAGGAAGAATGCAGATGGGGGATACCATGTTGCTTCCCAAATGTATTACAGCTCACCAGTTAAATTTGGTGTGTGAAAAGCTTGTTTGTTTTTTTATTGTTTAGTGTGATTTTCACAGAAACAAAAAGCCACACTAAAGTCCTATTTGAAAGAATTGATGAGGGAGTAGAGTGAAAGGAGAGGTTACAGGAGGCAAGCTGGCACAGGGACTAAATGCCTTTCACCTGCTTTTACTGTATACTGAATACTTATAGATGATGAAACTATCTTGTGTTAAATGTATGGTCAACTCCAGCTGATGAGGGAGTAGCTAATTCCTTTCAACAATCAGACAGATTTCCTGCAAATCATGATGGGAGCCAAATCTGAACCAGGTTTTCCAAGGGAAGAACCTAAAATATGGCAACTCACTGTAGCTTTAACGTACACTAGCCCAATAGAAAGAATATTACCAGAAATGCTCATATCAGAGAAATGATGGGAATGTGAATCCAGATCTTCATCTGATAAAAACCAGCTCCCTGAACAGAGTTATGTTGATTTATAGCAGTCAAAGTTCTGACCCCATATCCCAACAAGAATTAGCTGCGTCTACAGAAATCTTCTGCAGTAAAGACGTACCTCAGTTTGGTCTTTTCTCACCCAAAATCTGAGTTTCTGCTGCAGATTTCTCTGCGGTCTTTGCAATATTCATTTGAACAAGCCTTTCAAAGGAACAGGCCAAATAAATCGAAGTGAAAGGCCCTGATTTATTTTTTTTTCTTCCTAGAGTACAACAAAACCAAAGCAGACCTCAGATACCCAGCCTTGTGGCTTCAGATACATTTTGAGTGCAAGGATAGTGCTCCCTCCCCAGGTCAGTGCAGCAGGTGAGAGGTGTTTCCCAAAGCCATAGCATTAAGTATATAGGATACGTAAGAGGAAGGATGAAATAAGGCCACGCTACTGCACTGGAGATGGTACAGTGTGGAAGAGTGCTGGAACACAAATTGAAAACTACTTGTTAAACAAGGTTAATTTGTTCTCCTTCCAGAGTATAAAATGGCTTCAAACACTTCTAAACTAGGTCATTTGACTGCTCAGGAAATACATGGTGCTAGGCAGCTGTCTTTAGCAACAAGTTTATTGGAGAGTTTGATTGCATCCCAAAAGCATGCTAGATATTTCTGACCATATCAAAGAAAACTCAACTATATTATCAAGGCACACTAATGAGGTGGTTTGTTTAATTGAAATACTTTAAGTTTCCATGTAGTACAGCATGAAAAAATCATTATTTTCATTAGATGAGCTACTCGTTAGCTGAAAATCTAAGTTACAAAATATCACAGTGTGAGATAATAAATACATTGTAAAATGCATTAAATCCAGGTTATTAAAAGGAATTTCTATTTAAAATATAGAGCCATGTAACTTGGGCATGCTTCCTTGTATTAGGAATCAGGTTTGGTTCACTGAAAAATGTAGCCCAACCCAAAAGACCTCACCATGCTCTCACTGAAATCACATCAGTCAAAGCTCTGACCCATTACAGCCTGGATAAATTACTATATTATTCTGTAGTAATGGGGTTTGTGTGTAGCAGGTAGAAGTTCTGAGACTCATCTAGAGACTCAAATTTTGACCTTGAATTCATCACTGCTCCATTTGATGCAATCATTAACAGCAAGTCAGGAAGCACTTTATAGCTTGCACTTTTAGGGGCAAATGTCTACGTAAAAGTGTAAGACATGGAGAATTTGTGAACTTTGTGTAAAAGTATGCATCTTCATGGGATTTATCACATGTGTTTGTTGAGCAGGAATTTAAGAACTGTACTGATCTCCTCAAGAAGGTGCAATTTCAGTCCATGATAAGATTGGGCGAGAAAAGAAAAATGGCTGGAAGGGATCTCTGGAGCTCATCTAGTCCAACCTCTCTGCTCAAAGCAGGCTCAGCTGGAGTAGTTTGCACAGAACTGTGTTGAGTTTGGTTTGGAATACCTGTAGGGATGATGACTCCACAACCTCTCTGAGCAACCTGTCCTGGTGATTGACCACCTTCATACTAAATGCATTTTATCTGAAGTATAAATTGAATTTCCTGTATTTCAGTACAATTTCCGGTTCTGTGTTCTTTACTTTCCCTTGCTCAGTATTTATACACATTGGTAAAATTCCCCTTGAGCCTTCTCTTCTTGAGGCTAAACAAGCTCAGGGTCCTAACCTGCACACTGAGAGTTTTTCCTGATCACTAGCATTTAAACATTGATCTGAGACGAGGAGGGAATTGTATTTTGGTTATCAATTCACAGATGGGCTTGGTCCACATGAAAAAAAGACTAAAGTAAGACTCTGCTTCAACTGTTGCTTTTATGTAGTCTTATAAGGGGGACAAGTTTTATCCTTTGTCCCTGCACACCCCATGTCACCCCGTACCTTTTCTATGTCTTAGACTAATGAGGGTATTTTGTCCTCAGTTCTCATAGCAATGGTTCCTTTCTAGCTTATTTCTGCACATACACCAAGGGATCTTCTCTTATCTCACTTGTGCTATTTCTGTCTCTCCTCCCCTGCTGAGGGATTAGTCCACCATCACTGTAAAAGTGTCCTTACAGCATTACTCTGTCACTAATCTAGCCGGCACAGGTCACCGTGGTTGTGTAGAGAGAGCCGCAAGGTCTAGAAGCCACATCTTAATTCCCCAGGAGTCCTGGGCACGAATTCAGGTCTCTGCCACACGTTGGCAGACAGGGATGTTGACACATCTTCACAGCTATTGCTCTCCCTGTCAGCTAGAGTCAAGTCAGTGACACAGAACGGTGCCACCAAGAGCATGTGGACATGGAGGAGGTACAGCAGGAGTGCTGGAAAATTCCCTTAGCCAACAAGCCAGCCAGTAATTCAGGAGAGCATAAGGATTACAGATGGTACAATAATCTTGCAACTGGCCAAATTTGGAGGCTAAGCAATACTTATATGGAGATGAGAAGACATTAAAGGCTGCCAGTGTGACAGCAGAGAGGGCCAGTATTTCGGCTTGCCACCTGCTGAGATCATTCATGCCAAAAATGCAAGTAATCCTGGTAAGGCAGGTGCCTGAGGGGATCATGTCCTTAGTCAAAACCAAAAAAAAAAAAAAAGGGAAAAACCCAAGCACAGGCCACCTTCATACACCTGGCCAAGAGCCCTCTGCAGTCACCCTGCAGACTGTAAACTCTGGAGGCTGGAGCATAAGGGATGAGAGCTGTACCCCCTACTCCTGCCTCTTCACTCAGTCATGTAAACGGACTTTTCTTCTTTTACAGAGACCAAGCTGCACATCTTTGAGTTATCTCTTGCTCCTCTCATTTTCTGTGGGTTTTGTTAAACATTTTTAGAAGCCTTTCCCTTTTTTTTTTTTTTCCTACTGGGGCCAACAGGGATGTGGTTTGAAGATTAGTACAACTGTTAGCTCTCTTTAATAGGGTTTTTCTTATCCCATTTAAGTAGAATAAAGAAGCTTCATTTGTTAGCTCAAAAAAATAAAGACTTTAATTCTTGATCATTGCTCCCAAGAGAACCCAGTTGGAATTCTCTCATCATCACTGATCAAGTCTGAACTTTTTTTGTTTGCTATTCAATTTCATTTGCTTTCATCATTTCAAAGCACTAACAGGCTTTCAGCCCTGCTGCATCATAGGATGGGGCTTTAACTACATTGCATGAAGTCCCTGTAGCAACAGCAAACTGCTACATAGCATTTAGCTATGTACTCTCCCTTCCATAAAACCTGCATTTACATTGTATTAAAATTAACCTGCTGAATAGTTTAGTCATAATAATATGTAGTCCATTTGGCTCATCATATTATTTATTTGCTGGAGAGAGACTGTCAGTCAATTTCTCTGATTTCAGGCCAGAGTGGTATTTTATCTCAGACCAGCGTAAAAATCTTTCTGATTACCAAGCTGTAGTAGATCACCATTGGGATCAACTGCTAAAACAATATCCATGGAATGTTTCTTATGCTATGGATAAACTTGTTCTGATGTTTTATAAATAGTTGGTTTTTTTCTTAAGAGATCCCAAGATGAGTTTGCAAGGAAGATCAGCGTAGAGAACAAGTCTGCAAAGCAGTTTTCCAGTTAACATACAGTCCACCCAGGTCCCTTCTCTGGTTGCTTGGGCCTACCCTTTCCTAACTGAGGACATATCAGAGTGTTTTTTGAGTAAAATCTTTCATAGATCTGTTCTGTGAGTGCTCCTTGAGGGTGTGTTGCTAAAGCCATTAGCCTTTGTATATGGAGAAAGCTGTTGTGATAAATTGATTGAGTGTAAGACACTGTTGGACCACTCCCAATAACAGCAACGCAAAGCCTACCTACCAGTTATCATTTTTGTTCCTCAGGGTCCTTGTAATTTTCTGTATGGGCAAATGCCCAGTGTACAGAAAGGGCCTGGGTAGGGCAGAAAGGCCTTGAACTACTCTGTCTGCTCAACTTCTGCTGCTTTTCAGCTTAGTTTTTGTGCTCAGGTTGCTCATCTGTGTTTCTAGGTTTCTCCCACATGTTTCATGGCTTACACGCCTGAAGGAAGTCATCGGCATCAGTTTTGGGGGCATTAGAGGTGTTTACCTGGCAGAAACAATACAAAATACATGTTCTTTCAACCACAGCTGGCAGAGAGAAGGAAATTCTGCTGAAGACTCGAAGGCAGGAGTGTACCCAGCAAATAGCCCTTCACCAAAGAGAAAACCAGCACACTGCTCCTTCTAGGGAGGAGGGGCACGTGGCACATCGATCCAGCTGGTACCACCCAAATGCCCCAGATTTTCAGTGCTCAAGATCTGCAGCCAGTTTGTGGTTTCTCCTTGGAGGCCCTGGACTGTGGGAAGAGAGCTCTCTGCACCTTGCCAGTGCATGGGAACAGATGCAATTGGAAACATATAAATACTTTTTTACCCCAAGCAGTTTCCAATTAATGTGCAGATGGAAACCACATAGATGGTCTGTGGGAGAGAATCCTTGCTTGGCAAAAGATGGATTAGTGCTTTTATGAAATGCCGTAAGAGCTATAGGAGTGAAGTGCTTTGTTTTTTAAGATCCCAGCTCTCCGTTCAGATAGTTCACATTTATACTGAAGGACTAATGTTGCTGGAATGTAAGCCTGTCATTTCATGGATCTGGGATGCAGAAGATAGTCAAGAAAATACAACTAAAAAATTACACTAGAGGGAGGTGAAAAGTAAATTGAGCTGGGGGGAAGCCTGTCATGGTTTAGTTATCGTTTGCAGAAGAGAACTTAGAAGCATCAGTGGGCATCTAGCAAAATAGTAGGGAAATGAGAAAAGCCGAGAGAAATGCACCTTCTCCCACTCTTATTTGGAATCAGCATCCAGTAAAGATGGCACTTTCTTGCAAATTTTCAAATCCAGATCACATAATTTTTCAGCCTTGAACTCCACAATGAAGAAGATGTTACCGTGGGACACTTTCACTTCAAAAAATGTCAGGTCCTGCTGTTTACCAGTGTGAATTCCCTGTCATCCCTCATGTAGCTGAAAGTGCTACACATCTCTGAATATCAAAATTTTTGGTTTGAAAGGACAAAAGGAGACTGGAGGATCCTAGTTTTAGGCACACGAACACTTTAGATTTGATTTTTTTTTCTCAAATTTCCCTGTATGTAAAACAAAGCCAAATTTAATCCTTACTTGTCCATCATGATTTTTGAGATAATTACCTGCACATAATTATTTTGAAAATTATAAAGTCTTTAGAGCCCTTCAGATGATAAAGTGGTTTAAAAATACATTATAACCTTTTCTATCTTATTTCTATTATTATCACCATAACTAATTTTGTTCCTCTACATTTTTCCATAAATATTGCCAAAGAAGGAGCGGTATTGCCAAGAAATCACGTTGCCAGAGAGTGTTTTTAAAGTCAAAAGCCAGATTTTCTCCTGAGTTCTTTTTCTGTTAGGTAAATACATTGTCATTCTAATTTCCAAGCATGACTAGTATGGCTAATTGCTCTTTCATCCACTTACATTTTTTAGCTGATTAGGTCAGGGGGAAATTAAAGGGCCTTTGCCATAATGCATGTGGAACACATTGTATGTGGAATGTTCAAGGCAGCTTCCACCTGGCATCATCGTGTCCCAGATGGATTATTTTGGGTTATGGCAACAGGTTGGTTAATTATTGGGTTATTAATGTGGCAGGTTCCCCATAAGCATATGCCAGGGATTGAATGATTAGTCCATGGGGATTGAATGGTTAATTCGTGACTATTTTGCCTTCATGTATGGAATCTGCAAATAATACATCAACAAACATGTCAAAAAGCACACTGATAAGCTTTGTTTGGAACTGAACATATGGGCTTTAAAAAGTTATGATTTTTTTTCCGTGGGGATAAAACTGCATGCTGAATTTTATTGTGAAAAACTGTCGTTTAAATTTTTTTCTGCAGATGGATCCATCCTCAATAGAGGGCAGTAGAGGATGAAAATGTAACTGTTAGTCTATTTGTTGTGTTCAGATCAATTCCCTAATATTCTTTTAACTGGCTTTAAAATGGACCCTTTTATCTTGAAAAAGAAGGAAGCAAGAGTGTTGGCCATCTGGGAGACACTCTGCCAACACCCAGATGTTCCCATCCTTCTGTACAATTTACTTGATCCGTGCAACATCAAGTTGTGCTGGGTGGGTGGGAGAGTGAAAGCATGGGAAGAAGGGAATAGGGTTTTCCTTGAAGGGGAAAGTCACTAGTCCTGTGCCTTCACAAGGGAAAAATCCTGTCACTGCTTCATGTCTGCAGTCCATTAGCTCACAATAACCGTGGGAAAGAAGACTAAATTCTCTCAGTGAAAACATGTGAATAGGTAGAAAAATTCCAAAGCATGTGTCAGTATAATTTTTCTGCCAGAAACAGTAGCAGACTTAGCTATGTAGAAGTTTTCCTTGCAGCTGGTAAACTCTGCTGGCTTCAGCCCCAGCTGTGTAAACCAAGTACCCCAGCTGTGTGCCGGGAGGAGGTGGCACTGCCCCTGGCAAGCGGGTGGGAACTTTGGCAGTAGGAGTGACTGCTGTGCTCAGGGCAGGGAGAGAAAGGTGTTGAGATGGGGGTAGGAAAGGAAACCAAAGCCTAAGTGAAGAGCTAGGACATGTAGGAGCTGGGGCACAGCCAAGGTGGGAAAGGCCAAGATAGAGCAAAGGCAGGGCAAAGCTCTGAGCAGCCCTCTGAATGTACTGAAGCCTAGACTAAATATCATCATGGAGACTCTGCCTTCTGCTTGAATCTACAAGCACCTCTGTGGGTGTCCTTGCAGAAGTTAGGCTCTCTTGAGTACAAGGCTAGGCCTGTACATATGCTTGATTGATTTATGATGCATATCACAATAGCATCATTCAGTTCCAAGGGTTAAAAATAGCACAATTCTTTTCACAGTGTTCACTGTGCAAATGAATGGGGGAATGTAAACACGCTTGTAACATATAACATGAGTCTACCTTTTCCCATCTGCTAGTCATAGATATGCTTGTGATCACATTGCCCTCTTCTCCATCTCCCAGCTTGTTCCCCCATCTTCATTCCTTGCCTTGCCAGGGCCATTCCCATCACTGCTGTCTCAGATCCGCTGCTTCTCTTACTTCTGACCCGTGCAGACCCAGTGCTGACAGCCACATTACCCTCTCTTTATTATACCTGATCTATCATCCCTGACCATCCACCTTCTGCTAGATCCCCATCATTCACATTTAGCCATCATGAAAGACCCAGGTCTTTTTAATCAGGTACACTAATTAAAGCTTGTTAGACATCAGGTAAGTTCTTACATACTGTAGCTTTCTGCCACTTCCGATGCAGAACAGCAGACAGCCCCTGAGTTGGCCCACAGTGCTACCTCAGAAAAGGCTGTGTATTCAGGTTTATCCTTCTCAGTATTTACTGAGAAATGCAGCATGTCTACTCCAGCTGACAAGAAAATGCAAGATAAGGACAGGAAGGAAGAGTCTGTCATGCATTTGGATGGGGGAGTTCAAAGAACTTGAGGTTTCAAGGGCAAGTTCTTTCTGGTCCAGAGCATGTTACAAAGAAGTCCCAAATATTGGATCAGAACTCAGTTTAGAGGCACATTGTGAAAGGCCCCTGGAAGATAAATAAGGCTTCAAAAGGATGAGGAAGAAGATGCCCATACAGAAGATTTTCCAGTGAGATCTGACAGCAGCATGAAGTGAGGTAGAGAGCGAGTCTTAATCCTTCAAATCTCTCACAGCAGTAACCACAGCTGGGCACCTTTCCATAAAAGGCAAACAAACAAATAAGCAGAAAGGCAGAACCACCACTCGGTGGATAATTTTTGGACGGGTATCTGTCTGCATCAGCCAGAATTCTACTCGTGCTCCTTTTCCATAATATCCTATGTACCAAGCTTAAATGGGCTACACTTAAGAAAAAAAAAGGAAAAAAAAAATCACAATCGTTCCCCAAATAGCTCACTTTTCTGTAAATGCCAATATGAAGATGGCTAGAAGGTTCACTAGGGAGAGAAGCAAGACACTGCTGTCTTCACACTCCCCGGTGGCCGAGCTCCTCTGCCTTATAGCTACCCTGTTGCAGCAGCTCTGTTCAAAGCTGAAAAACTCCCACTGGTGGTGCTGGTACTCTTGAGTCCCAGTGGTGAGAGCTGCCTTCTGCAGATGCATCAGTGCAGCCAGCTCAATAGCACATTTTCCCGGGAGGAGGTATGACTGGTTGGGATAGTAAATAATTAGCTTTTCTGCCTTTGGCTATAGAAATGATTATGAATTTTTAAGCAATGAGAGTGATTGAAGCAATTTCTGTTTGCTTTCTTTTAGTTGTGTTGCAAAGTTTAGCTTCAAGAAGGAAAATACCCCCAGAGGAGGTTGACAGACAGGTGGGAAAATACAAAGATGCTAAGAGATCAGAAGAAAGTCGGTGAGCATTAAAAGCTGGGGGAGAAGGTCCTGATAAAGGGGGGCGGCTTTCATAACAATGGAATTATCTTTCTTGTTCAGTCCTTCCTTTATCTGATAACAGTCTATTCCCTGAGAAAGTTGGCTCCTGGGAAGCTAGTTTCAAGCAGAAGTTGAACATGAAAGTTCATTTTTTGGCAGAAGTTACTTTCTCTTTAATTTATTTATTTTTGTAAATTTATCCTAGCCTTTTTTTTTTTTTTTTTTTAATTAACAGGATGCTGAAAGATACTGTGGAGAGAAGTTGTCTCTATTAAGACACATAGGATTTAATCTCAGAAGTATACTACCTCCCCTGTGGCCTGCTCAAGGCTGCCTGGTTATGCCTCCTCTGCTGATGGCAGTTCTGCCTCCAGGACTCTTGTCCTCTCTGGCAGACTGGCAGTAAGGAGTCCCCTGATGCCATATTTTCCAGTGTTGGCTCTTGATCAACCTACTTGGCACAGCAATGAACCTGGAGGTACTTCACATTTTGCACACAATGCCTCATACTTGTTAACTTTATGTCTTGCCTTGTCAACTGAAATCAATATTGGTAATAATAAATCCACTAGCAATTAATTATAAATAAATTATCATTCCCTGAGAAGTACTTTGAAGGTAAAAAGCACAGTAGGATGTTTTCCAAAGGTTCCCTCTTTAGCTCCTCTATTGCATAAATGTAGTAGCCTTCCAAATAGTGGTTTTAAAACCGTTACTAAAACATTCATTTTTTTTCAGCTATTTTCCACTTTGCCCTTGACCCACCAACTGACTGGGTCAGAAGGCACCTTTCCCCAGCTGATTTTAATCTCACTGTTATACAGACACAGCAAACACCACACTCCTTTCTCCTGCTGTTGCAAACAGGGCTGAAAATCTGACCACGCAATGGTGTTTGGCATCCACTGATGAGCTCAATACCATCAGATCAGATGAATGTGCATTGAAAACTTCCTCAGGGTGGCAGTGATGGCCCAGAACAATATGCCTAAAGCGTGGGCAAATGTATTATCCCACCATGGCACCATGAGCCATCTTTCCTGCTGCAAAGACTGGATTAATTGTGATTACAGATTGGGGATTTCCTTCAAACCAGGAGGAGAAGCTGAATGAGGTTCCTCCAGGTTCTTCAAGAGGGAGACCAAAGCATATTTTCTGTCTCTTAACTTTTCTGGAGAAAAGTTAAGAGACTGAACAAAGAGGAGAGAATGGGAGCTTCTGCTAAACAGAATAGCTGTACGGCTTTAAAAAGCTCTTCCAAAATTATCACATCAGTGTAAAGCTGACAGCAAGATGACTTAATTTCTTACTGTTGAAGTGGCATCAGGTGACTGGAGTGACCAGTTAGAAAAAGCAACTACATGTTTACCCAGCCCAAATATTTTCCCTTCAAAGTCCTTCTTTATAAAGACATAAGTCTTGGAAAGAATCTCCTGCAATCACCTTGTCCCACACCTTCCTGTGAAACAAGATCAGGTTTAGCCACCTCTGTAAGGTGTTCGTCTAACCTGCTCTCAAATCTGCCAATTAAAGGCTCAATATCCAGAGAAAACTTAGTTCCCAAAGTGTAGATTAACTTTTTTTCCCTGCAAATGACACTGATTTACTTTTATCCTCCTCACAGTGGCCATGAAGAACAAATGATGGCTGTCCTCTTTAAAGCAATTGTTTATGTATTAGAAAACTTATGCGTTTTCCCCCATAGTCTTTTTCCTCCAGACTAAACAAACTCAGTTTCTTTAACATTTCCTCATCCCTCATGTTTTATAAAGCTTTTATCATTCCCATTGCTTTCTTCTGGACAGTCTCCAATTCATCTACATCCTCAATTCTGCTGGGCCCTGCTTGGCTGTGGCTGACAACCTGTCACTAAGAAAAATGCCACACTTCTGACTAAGAGGTTAGAGATCCGTTTCCAGATTCAGCATTCTTCCATTGTACTTGTAAGCATTTTAGTTTCTGTTAGTACTGAGATATAGATACATATATATAGAGAGAGATATAGAGATATACACAACAAAGAAGACAACACAAAATCTCACATTCCTGAAGGTGATTTGCCAGTTTTGCACTTCAGTGACTACTGTCTTTATAAAACACAGTTGTTCCATCACACTTTCTCCACCTAGCAGCATGGCTACTGAGGCAGTCAGGGGCCTTGCAGTTAGCAACCCTTGTAGAAGAGCCTCTTCCAAGGCGAGTTAATCAAAGTCAGCATTCAAACAGAGACAGAATCAAAGAGCCTGGCATGGAAAGAAACCTAGCAACCCTGAAGGCATGAGCAACCAACCCAAAGAGATTACATGCCAACTGAAGGAAATGGGAGAGGAACTTACGGCATCAACAGTGGAATAACAAACAAATTTAGATGACTTCAAAAAGTGAACAACTGGGCTACCAAACTATGTTTTGTAAGTATTTGGGATAAGGAGGAGGATGGGTGTTTTGTTTTCCTTCTTACTATCAGTCACGGCTATCAGAAAGCACTTGTGTAGTTTTGAACGGTCCCACACTCACAGTAAAATCAGAAACACACTATTCTTTTCACTAAGCTTGGAAAAGGGATTGTGTACTCAAAAGCTCATCTTTTTTGTAGATCCGTATCAGCTACAAACCTCACTCCATCAATATCCTTAAGATGTTGTACCTGCTATAATGAAGCTTGCAGCTTTTGCTGGTAGGTTGTTTACTCAAGAGGCGCAATCAGCTCAAGAGCAGTCTCATTTACAGAGATTTCTTTTTCTTTTTTGTGTACCTGAGGTTGCACAACATTCTCAGCAAAATACAGAATAGGCTCTTTCAGCTCTTTATTGAGGACACCTCCTTGACTTCATCTTCCAGACAAATTCATGGATCCCACCACGTAAATTCAGGGATCTGTTCACTAAGCTAAGCAGAAGCTTTATCTCACATACTTGGCTCCTTCTGTGTTTCAAATAACATTAAGAAAGCACAAACTCCACATTGTCTACATCATGGAGCTCTTTTAAATGGTGGAACTGGGACCAACTCATTCTAAGAATGAAACCAGCAAAAAAGAATTTGGTACAGTTAATTTAGCAAGCTTTCAGCCTGATGCTTATTTAACCACTGTGGATGAAAGGAAAATTTCTCCACAACCCCTTCTAAACACCTCAACTAAGAAAATAAGCATGAGTGTGGTAAAGAGCATGTTGATACCCCAAGGGACCAGAGAAAGTGCAACAACAGAGCACCTTATACAGAAGGGGGAGTGTTAAGCATATTTAAACCAAATATTTCTTTCCCTTTCCTTTGGGATAAAACTACTTCCCATAGAAACTAAGGCTGTGCCCCTACATGTGTAGCCCGGGGAGAGATGCTTTGATGTGAAAGAGAATCCTGGTAAAGTACCGGATGCAGAAGCCAATGTGGAAATAGGAGGGACTTCCAGAAGCAGGAAAAAGCATTGTCCCAGAGGGGCTTCCATCACCCCCCCCAGGTCGTCACTCAGACTGTCTGGCTAGTTTCCTCCTGACAGTCACTTTGCCATAAGGAAAGTTTTGTCTCAGACATGGGGCAAAAGTTTATAACTTTTACCTTACTTTAGACAGCTAAATGAATGTGAGATTTTATGGCATAATCTACATAAAAAAACTAAAGTGAAAATTTCACAAGTTACAAACCAAACTCTGCTTTTAAGTGTACCGCAGAAAACTTGGAGTAACCATGAGACCTTCAGAAGAGCAAAAGTGCCACAAATTTGATTTAATGTAGAGAAAAGAGAGAGTGATTCAGTTACGTAAGTTTTTAGGAGCAATACAAAGGAATGAATATAAGGGTTAGCATGAAATTCTTACAAGTGTGTACACTCATATGCTGTTGAAGCTATACGATATATACGAAGGGAACCTGCACATAATATGCAGATAATTTGCTTTTGGTTATTGGTAGAATAGTCTCAAGGCAGGTGGTGTGGGGGATATGCGTGTAAACACTTGCCTGGTACTGCAGGACTGACAGCCCAAACTCCAACAGTGTGCTTACACAGAGGGCACTGCTAGTGCTACTGAGTGACATAAAAAGAGCAGAAGCCCTCCTGTGTGCTCATGAGCAGATTATGGTCACATGTGGAGTCTGTCTACAGTAGTAGAAGATAGTATGAACCATAATAACATGTTATAGTACAATAAGGCCTTCCCCACCTTCCAAGTTTTCACCATTATCAAGGTTCTTGTGGGTGCTGGTTTTGAAATATCATTTCATCAGAAGACCTTACGTAGGCAAATGGCCCATATCTAAGCAAGTGGCCCTAACACAGTAATGGATGAGTTTGTCCTGTAAGTATTTCAGCACAAGGCTCACAAATAATAAACTACGACACTGTTTCTTTTTCTGCTCTGGTTTACAATGACTTTGTCAATACTCCCACTTGAAAGCTGTGAAGGTTTAACATTTACATCCCAGAGTAAAATCTGACACCTCGTTTTGCACCCAGAAAAATGTTTTTGTTTTAATTACTTGACTGAATTTGTTGAATTATTTCTTCAGTGACTACAGAGGATTTCATATTGGTGATCTTTAAGGTTAACAAGTTAGGTGTATTTATTACTAAGTTAGCACTTGGTGCCTACCTCACATAAATTAAGTACACTCCCTATCTTCAACATCATCTTTCGTTGACTGTCTGCTAAATAGATTACTGCTTTACCTCATGTTCTTGAAGATAAATAGAATATTGGCATGTGAATCTCTAAGCACCAACATCTCTGCCTGAAGGTATTGGGAGCTGAAGGAGGCCAGTGCTTTTGAAAACTGAGCCACAGGAACAATGTCATAACTAAATCTTTAAGGTCATAGCTAAATCTGATCAGCATTTCCCTGGATGTCCAGCTGGCCACTCAAAAGTCCTTTGAACTAGGACCCGGAGCTGCAAGAAACTCCAAGCCCTCCTGTGCAAGGACTGGTTTCCTCTCTCTCTTTAATGGGAGTAAGAGTATTTTGCTGTTGCATAGAGAGCCCTGAGGTGTATTTAATTAATGCTTATTATGAACTCTGAGAGGAACTTAAGACATAAACATTATTATAGCTTCAAAGCCGATGGGGATCACTCAGGTTTTACTCAGGTCTCTTATGCTGGCAGAGTTCTTACTGACCTCTGAAAAATCCAAGTAGATGGAACAAAGTATTCAGAATTTGGCACATAATGTACCTGTCTCTTACTCCTGAGCTGGACTTTGCTCTAATCTGTCCTACATTCTCTGAGTCTCGTCCATTCATTGACTCAAGCAGCGATTCAGAAGTGTTGCTCCACCAGTAATGGCTCTCTTTCAAACACTTGCTCACTATCAGTCTGGCTCTATTAATAATAACTTTAAAGGGAACAGAGAAAGAGGAGTCAAGAAGTAGATTCAGTTTAATAAGATTTTTCTTTCACCCAAGTTTTATGTTCCTTTCTTTTATCTTTTTATCAAGGCAACTGTATTCTGAAAAGCCTGAGGGTACAATAAACAACAGAAGGTGATGCAATGGCTGCTCGTTATTGCTTGATGGGTGAATCATCCTACTAGCTGTTATCTGCATTATTGGAACAGATCACTTGAGGGCTGCGTTGAACACGGGCCACAAAATGTAGCACTCTACTAATGTCATGATGTGACATGTCAGTCTCTTTATTTCTAGATGAGTTTCCTTTCAATTGCACATAGATAAAATCATGAGAAAGGGCGGCCATGGAATATATTAAAAATTATACCTAAGCCTTATTTTTAACAAAGCACTGTTGGTACTGACTCTCCAAATCTTGCAACTCATGCTTACACCAGTTTGTGCAAAAAATACCACTGACTGATCAGGGCATCTCAAGCGACTGCTCCCTTTTCAGAATTAGTACTGAGGTTTTTCCTACCCCATCCTGCTGTTTTACACAAAATTTCATATCCTACTTCGTTTTTATGGTATACTAGGGTACTCTTTCTTTTTTTTTTTTTTTCAAACTGAGAATGCAATTAAGATTAAGAGAATGCAATTAAGATCCTTAAACCTGACCTGCCTGGCAGAGGAGGCTGTTCTGTGGGTTTGTATCTGAAGTCTTCTAACTAAACCACACTTTTAATGTACAAATACTAACTTTCGGTGTTAACTATACAATTTAGCAGATGTGATATGCTTTTGCTTTAGAAATTTCATTGTACTGACCTTTTCTCTTACATCTGGACTCCATGAAAATACTTCAGGTCCTTCAGGAAACAGGCAGCAAAGAAAATTTGTGACTTTAGGAAGTGCCTCTGCCCAACTGTCTGTAGTCAGCCTCTGCAAACCAGATCTTGTTTACTCCACGGTATTTTGTGGTATTTTTTCCCTTTGTTTCTTGCAAGTCTTTGTGTGCCTTTTCCAAAACCAAAGCTTTCAGGGTTTGAACTAACAACTATAGTACCGTCAGATGTCCCCTGGGAGTGGGATGTGGTACTGCGTGGCTATAATCAGACCACATAGTGCCTAGAGCAGAAAGAGAGGCTTACACTTCATGCTGAGCTATCTGTGCAGAATAAGAAATCAGGACAGCATGGACTGTAATGAAGTTTACCATAGCTTGTAGACAAAACCCACTGCACTGTTGAGTATTCACATAAGGACATCTTCTCTCTTTGCACCAGGGAACAGATATGTAACAGCAAAGGTGTCTAAAAGGCTTCATTACTCATGTCACCAACAAAAGAAATTAAGATGGTGAATATGCAGTTGCCTGGCCAAAACCAGCCACCTGCTGAGGGCCACAGTGCTGAGGCTGTAGCAACCTAGGGCAGTATAGTAGCCCATGGGTAAAAAGTATGGCTGTCCCAGCATGGGCAGATCTCCCCATGCATCTGTCCAAACTAAGCTTGCAGCTGCAGAAAAGCCGAGGATGGGGTTAGGACTGGTTCCTTGAAGCTCTGCTGACCACCCTTTCCCTACCTGTAAATAACACATTCCTAAAGAAGCAGGACAAAGTCACAGAATCATAGAACCATTTAGGTTAGAAGAGACCTTTAAGATAATCAAGTTTATCTCTTAACCCAGCAGTGCCAAGTCCACCACTAAACCATGACCCCAATTGCCACATCTTCTAAATCCCTCCAGGAGTAGTGACTCCACCACTTCCCTGGGCAGCTTGTTGCAATGCTTCCTTACTCTGGCTACAAGAAATATGCAAGTTATCATCAATGTTAGTGATTCCCATTTCTGTTACTAAACACAGGAATGTATTTCCATAGTTGCTTAGATTTTGCCGTGTAAGGCATTGTCCACCAGCTCCTCAGCCTCCTTATTGCACCCCTTATTGCCCCAGTAAGAGCTCAGAACCACGGCCAACAGGGCCGAATCTGGTTGTGCGTGTACACCTGCTGCCTGAGCTCCTTTCAGCTGCATGTTTTGAAGACTGATTTGCCTCTTCAATTTTTATTTGATGTCCAGTGGAGAAAGAAACTTCTCAGAGATAAGCCCTTTCTCCCTTTTACCATTAATATTCCTTATTCTCGTCTACTTTAAAAGATTTACAAGGATGGAAATTAATGCTCACCCATAGAAGCAAGTGATGACACTTAATTTTTACAAAAGAGACCAGAAAGAGACATCATTATGATTTCTATTTAGCTACGCTTTCTTTATGAAGGAGTGTTTCCAAGATGAAAGAAGTAACTGTTATTTTAAGATATTCTCCATTTTGAATCCAGAAAATACAGGAAGCCGAGCGGTCTCTTTGTTCATCCAGCTACTGCTGCTGATGGAGACAAAGCAAGTTATGCATTTACACGGTCTTATGTTGATTTTGCTTTTCTTAGACAAAAGCTTTTCTAATGGGTGGGGTCAGTCAACAAGGACAGAGGAAGAGGGATTTGCAGTTACAGCTGAACTGCCTTCTCTGTGCCCTTGGTCAGCTTTCATCTATTTCATTGCTGTATACATAAGCTGTGGCAAAATCAGTCCAGAGAGAGGGGGAAGGAAATCTCAGAGTAATGCTGACATCCTGGGAGAAACCCTGCCCACGGAGATAGGGAGCAGCAAAGACCCCATGACCTGATACACCATCCAGCCTCTCCAACAGCAGGGTGTTGGGTTTTAGGTAAACACAAAAGACATATTGAAAAAATTGCAAAGCTGTTGACCAGCACCATGACTGGGGAACAGACTTCTGAAAACGCAGCCAGAGGTTTTTACCTTGTTAATTCTTAAGAGTTCAAAGGTTAATCAAAATTTCAACCTATGATAACTTTCAATCAATTCTGTTGATTTGAACAGTTTCAAAATCTTCTGGAAGAAAATTTGAGAAAGATGATTTGGTGGCCATTTGAGAAAATGATTCAGAACCTACCGAGTTCTTTTTTCAACATATGCTACTGAGGTTTTTTCCTACATATCAGCCTTTTTTACATTTACTTGAAAAATATGGTAGAATAAATTGTACAAATTGCATTGTGTTTACATTAAATATATGTTGTGCCATAGGCAAAAATAATAATATTAAAAAAGCTAAAGTAAGAATGAGACAAGCTGTTTGCATGACAAGAAAAGACAGGAAAGTCCCATGAAAACAGAAGCAATGCAATGCTGTCCCTGCACTCACTGACCTGAGTCCGGAGACATGTGTTAACAGCACACACCGCAGCCTGAGGCAGAAAAATGTGATGTGGTTGACAAAACTGTGGCATGACTAAAGACAGAGCATGTGAATTGTATTTATGTACTACTCTCTGAAGTGGAGAGCATATTGTCAAGCAGCCCGAGGGAGCTGTATCATGTGTAGCTCCGTGTGCAGCATGGTATAGCTGTATCCCATTAAGATGCTGGTAACGGAATATATTAAATATCCTCTTGAAGGCTAAGGGCCCAATCCTCCTACACTGAAATCAATACAATTTTTGCAATTTATTTTTAATGGGAAAAGAATCAAACCCTTTCAGCTGCTACTCTTCTGAAGGATTCACATGCATACACAACAACCAGTAGAGACTAGCAGAGACCTATGTGGCTTGGACTCCCAAAAAAGCTTGTCTATAGTCGTATCACAATGACTAAGGGGTAGGCTTATCTGGGGACAGACCTACGACTTCTCTGCCTGTACCCTGACCAAAAACCAAGCAATAAATTCATTGAGCAAAAGCTGTCGAATGCTGTCTTTCAGAGCAAGTAGACCAGTCTAAAGCAGAGAAATTTGTTTTCTGATTGTAATATACACCTTGGTGTATCCTAAAAGATAGTTGCATTTTATAGTTTGCTGTTACAAGACTTACAAAAGCCATCACCTGCTGTCTTCATTCCTTCCCTCCACAAATTTTATTTTTTTTTAATCATCTTCATAGCTTACCTCCAGCTAAGTAATTTGTGTGTATGGTTCTGTTTTCAGATCTCTCAGGAAATATACAGAGCCAGAGAAATAATCAGAGTTTAGTACACTGGCTTCCTGTTCTGTTTCTTGAGGAGAAAAGGCTGGGTCCTGTTCTGCCTTCCCCTGGGCAAACAGAGAGGACTGCTGATGGTGGTGGAGCTAAATGAAGGTAAAACATTAAAAACCAAGAAAGAATCATCCACAGAGGGGATCCTGGGCTAAAAATAGCCAGCTCTTGGCTTACATAGATGTTTTCTTTAAGTACAATACACATTTAAGTTTTCAATTTGAAATTAGCTTGAAAATATAAGCGCATCCTGAAAGCTCAGAAGTCCTGCTGACACATTAAAAAAATGCCATTAAAATAAAAAAAACCCACAATGTGTGTGTGCATGGTGGCTCATGACCAAGTGCCAGAGGTGGACAATGGTGGTCCTCTCCATAGATGGTGGTATCCTTCATCATAGCTGTGCTTCAAAGGAGAGGTGAGGGAAAGAGCCAGCTCCAGGTCCTGCGGGACTTAGGCTTTGGTGTGCCCCTCAGGAGACTGCTGCAGCACAGCACACTGCTTCTGGCCACAGCACAGCAGGCAGGGATGTGCTGTTTAATAAATTATCGGACTGCGTTGCTACATGAACATCACCAGCTCCATACAGGTAAAGCAGGATTAATTTCACCTGCAGGCCACAGTAACAGATTTTAGGTGAGTGCTTGTTAGTCTTTTTCCCTTAACCATCTCTATATCCCAATAGTAGCCTGTAAAGGTGAGGCCACTTCAAGCTTTCCATCGCACAGGCAGACATCTTCATCTCCTTGGAAAGACGCAATCAAAACATGAAGTGCTGCACAGCAATAGTGGTTTCAGTTTCTTACCAAGAAATCAGCTACTTCACAGAGGCTCTGGTATCTCTGACTGCAACCATTTATCTGAAGCAGAGACATAAACCAACTCAGGCTGGTTTTTCTCTTGCCTGTGTTGTAAAAACCTTACGGCAGTTTTCTTAACAACTGAATATGCTACACTCTGAAGAGCTTTATGAACAGGGGCAGAAAAATACAGAGAGTTTGTACAGTCTCTCCAAATGGAGGAAGCTTATTTTTGTTCCTGGTGAGTCAAGGGACAATTTGTACTACCCCACTGACGAACCCACCCTTTTTAATTTGCCAATAGCATTTACCAAGCACAGACCCAGTATGCAACAGGGGCATGTCTGATCGAAGAAAAACTGTCCAGTATGTGAGCCAAATAATCATATATATATATAAAGTAGTGATGATTTCTCTGCTTTGCCAGGCACTGGGTCTTTGTCTCAGTTAGGCTTGGAGCAAGGTAAAAGATTGCACACAGCACTTTCTCCTTGTGGAAGTGGGGAAGATGGAATTTATGTGATAGGGACACATGGAAAGTGCATCTATCTGCAACTGCCTGCCATAATAGCCCTCATGCATGTATAGGACTAGGATGTATAAGCTCATCTGAAGGTTTGATGCACTTATTCCATCACCATTCACACCTCTGCTGCTGGGAAGACCAGTGAGGACTGGTAGAGCTTAGAACCTGGCTCAGGAGAGCTGACTCAGAGCACACCCTGCCTGAGTGCAAATATAATGCAGTGCAAGTATAATGCAGTTTCTCAGAGCTCACCTCCAGACCTGCCCAGACCTGTTTGCTGTTGTAGGATAGAGGCATTTCCTGACAATTTTTGGTCTGGCTCCTCAGTCTTTGTAAAGAACAACAGACTGCTCCATTTTTGCTATCTAGTGACAGTGAACACACCTTGTTATTCCACAACCAGCTCCGTAGCCTTGGAGCTCCACTGCAAGGTCTCAGATAGGGTCATACCTCTGTGATGTGGGTGTCTTGGTCTTCTTGACAATCCATACTTTCGGGATATTTTCTGAGAGGTAGGTATATATTCAAGCAAATACAAAACCTGTAGCATGATATGGAGATCACAAGAAGAAATGCAAGATAGAGGGGGCTCAAGATTTTAAGCTTTCATCTGTGAAGCATCAAAGGGCAAACCCTAGAACTTGAAATCAGAAATGGCATAGATTTAGCAAGACAATAAATCACTGAGGTAAAGAGAATGGCACATGTAAGTGAAATAACTTCCAAGTGTTCTTATCTTTTCTGTGTTATTAACAATAATTTTAAATACATTCACAATAGCTTGATTCCAAAGAGACAAAATCATTCCTGAGTTATCCCTAATGGAAATGTTTATTCTAGAAACAAACTCTTTTCACCTGTAGTTCTTAAATTTCTGGATTCCAAATTATACAGATTGCTGTGAACTTTCTTGGTTTGGTTGGTTTGGGTTTTTTAACCATATCTCATATCTTTTTTTGAGGGGAAGGGGGAGAGAGGGTTTATTTGAATAATCATTTTTACTTGAAGGTATTTTCTTTAAAAACCAGAAGAATCTTCTTTTCCAAATGTGAAGTTCTGACTTCTGTTCATCTCAGAAAATGTAGAGGGGCATCATCTGTCCTCTCTCAGCACTACCAACAGGGCTGGAAATACCCATGGGAAGCTTGAATTTGTCGTGCCACACTAAAACAAACAGTATTGTCTGGGCCACCAGAGGCAGCTGCGCCTCCAGTCAGCTGGGGTTTCAAGATGTCTTTGAATAGTGACGAAGAGGTCACCATCTGAAGAATGTTTCTTGTGGCTTCCTATATATCTTACCTTTCCTCAGTGTAGTAAGAGAGCAGGCAACTCTACCAGGCCACAACTATTTAATAAACAGCATTTTTGTCCATCAGAGTTGTGGCCTTAAAAAAAAATAGGCATGCATTGCTCATATTTTGCCCCATAACACTGATTGTGATCTTGATGCTTGACTGTGGAAAGCCATTTCAACTAGGACTAAGTGCAGAGAGCAGGTTTCAATTTGTTAGGCTCACACAAAAAGAAAACTGCTCCTACCACATCAGATCTCTGACACCACAGACTTTATCATACATCTAAGTGAGGAAACAGAGGGTGAGTCGGACTTTGCTTCTACAAATGGAGCTCTGCAGATGGCACAGTGCTTACAAAGAGGCAGGAACATTGTCTTTTGATCTCAGTAGGAGGGTGGGGACAGAGGAGGGGGAAATGTGATATTACCCACAAGCTGGGGAAAGTTTCAAATCTCTCGCTCAAACAGGCAAAGTATTTGCTGCTGGGTTTCTGCTTTTATCCTTCTCATCAGCAATATTAGCTCCTGATGCCCCTTTTTTTTTTTTTTCTCAATGAACTTGTAATTATTTATAAAGCAAGGCTTAAGATACATGGGAAGATGAGTAAACTCAATTCTTAAATTAAAAACTCTATTAGAAAAAGAAAGACTTTTAAAAGCATTAGCTAGTAAAACATATTTTACCAAAGTGTTACTTTTCATGAATAACGATTTAGAAGTCCTAGATCAGAGCAAATTTTCTGATGGGATAAATGGGAGATTTGTTTGGACTTGGCCAAAAATTTATGAATCAGTGAAGCTGATTTATCATAGTAAAAGCAATAGATTTATTATATGAATTTGACAAAACATCCTTTTTAAGAAGGACATGCCATCTCCACTCAGTTTAACCATACTAGCAAATACCTATGCTGAATCAGTAATATTGCACAGAAAATTATGCCAAGAATGACAGGGATCATTCTATGCAGTTTTGTAATTTGTTCAAAGGAACATCCTAAAACAAAGTCAGATTGATAGGTAAAGAAAATAAACAAACAAGGACTCTCTCAATGGGGACAGATCCTTTTTTAAATAAAAATACTACTTTATGTTTTTTTAATTTTTATTGAAAACCTGAAAACAATTTTGAGCAAAATACCATTACTCCTAGTAGTTTTAAAAACCTTGACATTTTCTGTAGAAACCTTGAGAATTTTTATTTTCATTTCTTCATGTCAAATACTGTCGTGAAAATATCTTCTGATCTCAAAATAAATCCTTGTCGTTTAAAAGACCGGTTTGCTTACATGTGTGTGTGTATCTCAGAGAAAGAAGGAAGAACCTCCTGAGTGCAATGCTGATTACTCAGCAGATGAGTAATTCCCACGCCCCACTAACACAAGAGCAAACTGAGAAGACTTGTGCTTGGCCCCAGAGCAAGGTAGACAGGTGTTACACCTTTTCATTACATATTTTCAGTCCTACCAGCTGTATCTACATTGTCGTGGAAGATAATACAATATTTTTTTTCCCCTAACTTGCACTGCAAAAGGTATATGACAACTTAAAAGCAACCTTGCTTGATTTATAGGGTCTCAAAGCTTTTGGCCACATTTGTCACTTTAAAAAAAAAGTCATTTAGCTTCTGTGTAAAGTTACATGTTAAAAAGAGAGAGGGAAAGCAGACTTTAATATGGCACAAAGCCCTTTACATTTAAAGCATGAGAAAACCTCATCAATATTCAAAGTTTTTTTCTGTGTGTACTGTAAACAGGCTGATATTTATATGCCAAATCAGCAGAAGAGATGGAAAAAGCTAAAGAACAGTGTGTGAAACCGTTACCAGAAATCCCATTCATACAGATAAAATAGCATGGATGATCTGACTTTGTGGGGCTTTTGCATTAATTGGCTGTGACTCTAGATATAAGGCTCAGTTGCACAGACCAGTGTTGGCACTCCTAAAAGTTTAAATATTTAATCCAAATTCTCAAAAGAGAAAGCTTTATACACGACCTGAACTTAGAACACGTGAAAAATCTTGCATGCAAGTTTCTCTGGTTCCTGAATATTTCTGTAAAGATTTTTTCAGTAAGTAAGAAACTAAGTAAGTGAAAGATGCGTGAAAGCATTAGCAAACTGCAAAACCTGCAACGTGCATTTATGGTGCAGGATGTCTAATTCTTCATGGAAAATAATAAGCCAATTTTGATCTCATGGACTGGTACTCCTATCTGGAGAGGATTCTCTCTTTCTCTTCACTGACTACAGAGGGAGCCAAGTTTCCTCAGTTAGACAGTTCAGGTAGGTGCCTGAACTTTTGTAGCTTAAATACCTCTAAAATTCTTAATGTGAAGAGCATAAGCAAACTCAAAATCTGATTCCCTTCAATTTTACAATAATTTTGGTGACACAACTTTTCTGTGTGGAAATAAGATATGCAGTTAGTCTGTTTCTCCTCTTAATGTGTTTCAATGTTTTCAGCTCAGAAGTTTGTGTACTTATTCAAAGCCAAATAAAGAGCAACAGAAAAGACAACATCCTAATGTAATTAGCAGTAGGAGGAGAAATAAAAAGTCATTACACCGAGTGAATATAGTAAATTAAAAGCAATTTAAGTATGAGTTAAAGTTGACTCCATTAAAAATCTATGAAAATGGTAATTCTGTGTGCATATGGGGAGTTAGTTACTAAATTTTCTGTGCTTGCTTTTCTCCAGCCTTACAGCTTCCTGAAGAATATGGATGATACCCTGCATGCAGGAAGCCATCCCTGAAGGCCATCAAAGTTGTGGTGGCAAACACCTCAGGCTGTGGCATTCCACATTTTCATGGAAACCTCTGCTAGAGAAGACCCGCACTGCATAGTAATTGCCAAGACCTGTACGAATGGCCAGTCAGTCACATCCTGGCGAGGAAGAACAAATGGGTCAGCCCCGTTCACAAACAACCAAAGGCTCCCAACCCCCAAGACCACATAGGCTGCGATTGTTACAAGACCAAATGCTGCAGATCTCTTGGGATATGGGGAAAGATGAATACCTCATGTGCCTCTCCTTATTAGCACTTTGAACTCATACACTGGGGTGAGATCATGTTTGAAGAAACTGCAAAAGGTGGCACAGTGTGCTTTGCTCCCAAGGAAGACATTTGGTGGACTATTAACTATTTAGTTGACTTTGCTGCAAATGGGAAGAATCAGAGACTGATCCTATTTATGTGGCTTCTTCCTGGATTTCTTGAGAGTAACAACTTTGTCACTATGTTCCTTTAAATGTTACAATATTTTTTGGTGATAAAAGATTTTTGATAGAAATAAGGCTTCTTAAGAGCAAAGAATCTTCTTAGATGAGAAAAACCTTTTCAACAAAATGCACAATCAAAAATTAGCACACTTCCACAGATATTTCAGTCCTTCTGGCTCTAACATAACAATTTTCACTAATTTCTGAGCTGCTTTACAAATAGTAAAAGTGTCCACTTCTGAGTACAGACCAATGTCACGCACAAAAAAAGAGACAAAAATCTGATTTATACCAATGTTGATTGCATCAGAAATGTAACACGTGTCACAGACAACAAAAACTGTAGGAGACTGACAACATGCATGTGCCTGGTATGGTCTCTGAAGAAAGGTTGCTAGACACATTCCTATCAAACCTTACCCCATCTGTTTGTTAAGAATGAAAAACTATACTTAACCTGTTGCGTGGAAGTTAACCAGAAGAAAAATATATATTAAAAAAAAAAAAAAAAGTCAAAATCTATGCTTATGAAAGAGTTGAGTGTCCACCTGCTCTAATTAGGTACCACTCCTCTGCTCATACTCTCTTGCCTGGAATTTGAAACTGTGTATTTGGGAAAAGAGGTTAATTTAACTTTCACATAATTAAAAACTTTGGGAATAGTGACATCAGCTGAGTGCCTGCTTTTCTGTGCCTTCAGTACCACAGAGTTCACCTCACTGTAGCTGCAGACTCTTAACAATTTTGCTTTCTTGTAGACTTTCTCATAAAAGTAAAGCAAGGTCGCCCACAGCCAAAAGCCAACAATTCCAGGTTATGTTACATATGGCTGCGTCAGACCTATTTTCATTTGACTAGTGCTTCTGGCATTGCAAAAAGTAACACAGGAAATCCCTGCTTTAAGGTAATGAAAAATTAGAGATAAGTGACCCTGTAAAAAACCTGAGGCTGGTGGAGTGAATTGGGATTAAGACCACAACCAAAATGGTTTTGATCCTGTTTTTTTCTGCACAGATGAAGACATGCAAGCATCATAATTATGCTTGACATCTGTTTACGATTTTGGTCTTTGTACCTGTACGTGCATCTCAACAGTCACTGGCAATTATACCACTCACTACAGAGATGAACCAACGTGGGTGTACATAAAGGGTAACAGATAGTATCTTTTCTGATAGCTGAAGAGTTCAGAGGATATAAAAACAATAAAAAGAAACAAGGTAGCAATTGTTCACTAAACACCTCTGTGCTCAGGGAGTTGTAACTTTCCTATGGACAGAGGACAGCCCACCTAACACAAAAGAGCTGCTGCAATTGCAAGCCCACAACAGCACTGGGCTCTGCTGGTGGCTGGTCTGAGCACTTATTTCTGCTGTTGACATGCTACTGAAGAATTTCAAAGGCATTCGAGCCCACAGACCTTGGCAAGAAGAAAGAGGAACATAAAATCACTCTTCTACTAATGTTTCTTTCATCAGTTTGGGCCTGTGATGCATTGGACATGGATGCAATGCCCAGTGAAGGGAATCTTATCTTAAATCACTCTTTCAATCAATTGTTTACATTTCTTTGGATTAGGAGACCACAGTTCTGAATAATGAGGTCATACAGAAATTGTGCAGGCCCAAAGCACAGGAGAGAGGGGACATCTCAGTCACTGCACATTTATCAGGGATTCTGAATGGACTACTTCTAATTCTCTTGAAGGGTGGCAGATGGGTTGGGGGCAATAAAACACTTAGCAAAGTAAATGAAAGAAAAGATTTCCATTGATTTCTGAAGTTTCCACCTGGTCTTTGGTGGAAAGGCTCATTGCCTTGAATTCCAGTCGGAGCAAGCAGAGAAGACACCCTCACAAAGGCATTAGAGTAGAAGAGGACCTGAAACGGGGAAGTGCTTTGAGAACTAAGTGGGAGAAGCTGGCAGGAAGGGGAGCTGCAGGGACAGGGGCTGTTCAAAGAGGAAGGCTTGCACACCTTTCATAATTTGGAATAAAATCTTCTGATTCAGATAGACATGTTTAAATTATTCTGACTCATCTGGAGGCAAATACACCTCCATGGAAACTCCCTAAGCCTAGATAAACACCCAAAGAATATGTTTTGATATGCTGTTAAACTTAGAAGCATCCAGCTCAGTTCTTAACATACTGGAGCCCACTTAAACAAGGAAGGAGCTCTTGAAATAAGCAAATTGTCCAAAGAATTGATTTCTTTTTGCTCCAAAATAGACACAGAAAATGCAATGAAACTGTGGAAAAAATAAAATCCCATTTGAATAAACAAACCAAATAATAGAAATGGAAGACTGAAGCGATTCTGCTAGCAAGATCTGATCAAGCAGGAGTTTTCAGAAAAATAATGAGGGACAGTTGTTCACTGCTTTTTGTGAATCTACCACAAACAACCTCTGGAGAAAAATATAATTATGTAACAGCAAGACAGCATGTTTCTCAGCCCTCATCCAGAGAAGCTCAGCAAAACTTCTGTGCTCTGGGAAGTCCCACGAAGAGCAGCACCATCTGCTGACCCCTGGAGCTCAACAGGCTGGGGTGATCTTGAAGTGGGAGAGAAGGAGGCCTCCATAAAAATCTTTCTACCATCAGCCTCTTTTAAACACTTCCAAAATGAAGTATATCCTGCCCAAGTCTACTGCTGATCGACCCTGTGGCCATGCAACACACTGCCACTCTTAGCATTCCCACTGGTGCTTTCATCTCACACCCCCTGCTTTTTTTTTTTTTTGTTATGCCTTTTCCCTGTTTGGTGCCTTGTCTATTCAGGCTTCACAGGTGATGGTTCCCTCCGTGCTCCCTGCTGGGGCAAAGTCTCCCCCAGGCCCCATTCCCACCGATGGCAGGCAGACGCACAGCGTGGTTAAGGTGCATTAACGTCTGCCTGCTGGGTGAGCTCCTGCTGCAGCTGCCACAAAAAAATGACGCCAACAAATGGGCAAAATGGGTCAGAGGGATGCCTCCATATCACTGTGCTGCACTGATCAAAACAATACTGTACTCTAACAGCCCAGAAAAAAAATCATCCTGTAAAACCAAGGCAGCTCCACCAAGAATCAGTGGTTTGGTTTGGGTTTGTAGTGCTATAATTCAAAGCTGTTCAAGTTTGTGTAGGTATTCAAACTATCTTCACCCTCTAAACACTTGCTCTCTGTATCTCACTGCACATCACGTATAGACAAAGTCTTTCCCAAACAGGCATGAAAAAAGCAAAGAAGCTTCTATCTCTCATACTTTTTCCTGCAAAGCTAAATTAATGAGAATGAATTATGAATGCCTTTCAGTTCAGCTTCAAAAATATGAAGACCAAATTCTCTTCAATAGTGTCAATTAATATGGAACACGCATGTGTTCATTAGAAAACATAGTTCATCAAGATAGGGAGATAATATTGTGATTTATGCATTTAAGTAATAAAGTATCTTTTCCTTTGAAAGCAGGATCGGCCTCTACCAGGACAGCTAACATGGGAGAGAATATGAAATACTGTGAAAAAGAGAGACATAGATATTGCACAACCCTTCCACTTGTTTTCAGGGCACAGTGATGGGTTGATGTTATTCTTTTTCTTCTTTTTTTTTTTTTTTTGTGGATTACACAACTCTATGGAGTTTTTACATTGTCTGGAACATTCTAAACATAGCAGCACCATTTTTAATGCCAGCACCTTTGCCTGTAAAGCGAATAAAACAGGATCAGGGACCTTTTATGACCTAACCATACCACGTAGCACTTGCCAGAGTCTTTCATAGGCTTCACAGATGCCTCATAGTCTAATGTATAATTACTATTTTTCATCTGTTTATTTCAGTTCAAAGTGTGTGTTTAATGTGTTGCAGCTTACCAGATTTCATAGCAAAGGTGCTGAGGTTATACCTTGCATGCCCTGGTGTAGGTAGGCATGAGTGGGCCTCCTGAGGGCGCAAAGCCTGGGAGGACGGTGTTGTGGATGGAGCTGAGCAAACCACAGAAGCCGGAAGGAGCCAGACAGTGTAGTGTTCAACATACCACACAGCTGGGAATAGTCCTTGTGTACACTTTTCCTTGGCTTGTGTCAGGAGCGTGCTAATAATTAGGCAGCAAAGGCAATCTGCAGTCCAGCTTGCTCCCTGGACCTGTTTTATTTAGCTGCCTAGATGTACGTATGATTTCATTGATACTGCACTCCCAGAGACAAGAATCAGACCCTGCCTGGGAAGATCCTGCTGATAAAGGCTGGAGACACATTCCCTCCTGGACTGAGATTAAAGAGACCCTTAGGGAGCTGGTTATAAATTCCTAACTCTCAGGTTGCAGCTATTTCCTGAACTGAGCTAGAGGAGCACTATACTAGCTGGCTGTGGGTACTGGGATATTTGGCATTACACATGGATTGGTGAAACTGGTGTTGAGCCTACCTTTTCACCACTCCCGTGCATCCCTTGATCCCCTTATTCTGGTGCTGGGTGAAATGGATTGGGAATTATTGTACTGGCCAATGAGGTCCGCCTTCCCCCAGAATGCAAATATCAACTAAGCACATGTTGCTCCATCAGTTGTACTATGAAGAGGCATGGAACTGGGGCAAGGAAATATGATGTTTCTCTAGATATGCCCGTTTTGATTGTTAATGCGGTTTTCAGAACGGTCCTAATCATGCAGTGTTCTGTGATTTTAGTGCTTTTGGGTATTAACATTTCTGAGGTCTCAGTATGAGTCTCAATTATTGAAATGGCCAAGATTCTGGCAAGAAACCACAGGGAGGGAATCAGTTCTGTGTGGAAGATGCCAGGAGGCAAATATTATTTACATAGAGTGCAGAACTACAGAAATATAACAGTATGCAAATTTCTTGACAGATGCCCTGTTTGGCAGCTGCTCAGATGCAAATTTCACTCTCAGCCAGATCTACAAAAACACAGATCAGTAATCCAGGGTAGATGTGATTTGGTAGAAATTCTAGATGACAGCTTATAACTTCCCAAACTACATTACAAAGATATAACAGATTGGGGAACTGATAGTGTTTGTGAGCCTGAATCAGGTGAGGTCTCAAAACATGAGAAATCTCACTGAAGTCAAGAGAGACTGCTGCATCTGTAACCTATCAAAAGATTATTTGCTTGACTCTCTAGTCTAACACAAGGCTATTGCTGAAGAACGTATCGCTTGCTAAGGTGCCCTGTTAAACCAGAGCACAAATCTGAGGACTACCTGAGACCTAATCCTGTTGCAAAACTAAGATCAAAAATGTTAATTTCTCGGTTTGGTGCCCTATAAAAGATGAGTTTGATAGGTGTGCATCTCACACGGCATCTGATGCTACCAGGCACAGTAGCTGTCAACACAGCAGACACAGTGTGGACCATGCCTCAGATCACAGGTGAGAGCTAAGGCATGTCTGTGGGGAAGTCTGACTTGTTCACAACTGTATCTGTTCAGCCATTGTTTCTAATAAGACATACTGAAAACTGAAATTTTATGATACTTGAAAGAAAATTCTGAATTGTTCCTTTCTTTAGGAGTTGCAGAATAGAAAGGTGGTGGAATTGCAGTGTAAGATGGTGGGGTTTTACAAGTTTTTAATCATATCCTGAGGGATTTTGAGTATATTTAACCCAGGATCCAGCTATGACCTGTATATTAGAAGGCATTTTCATGTTATTAACAGGCTGACATGGCTCACTGGGAAGGTCTCTTTGAGCTATGACTAAACATTCAGCACACCAGTTGATTAGCAAGGACTGCCTGCATTCAGAGGAAAGACATTCCTATTTTTGCTTGCCAGAAGGTCTCTGAGCTCTGCCTCATGCAAATACACAGTGAGTATGATTTTTCTTTGAAACCAGCAGCTTCCTGCAGTGGAATATCAGCATGATAGTTGTATGCACTCCTATCATGGGATGCTGGGAACACAGCCTGTGTCATACATCCCCACGGAGGGTACAGGACAGTCTTGCCCCCTGCCCAGATTAAGAAAAGTTAAAACAATGCCAGTGCAAATCTGTCAGATTTTATTCTACAACGTATTTCAGGCAATACTACCCTTCAGTTAATGTAAGGGAAAATACTGCTTCAGTTTTCAGTTTCTGCTTTGAAGCAACTCAACTTCCAGAGTCATAGCCCTGGGCGTACTCCTGGCACCTATTCCCTATCCTGTCACAAACCAGGTGAGCTGCTCCCTCTTTAAGCAACCTATTTTTCTCAGCTACGGAAGCATCCTGCCCCAATCTATTTCCCTCATCTTCCCTTCCCACCGGCCAAATGTTACTTTTTAACTGTAAATAAACACACCCTGCTCTGGCCAGAGCACATGCAGCACAGCTGCCCTGGGACACAGGCCCAGCCTTTGCCTTGGTGTGCGGTGAGCAAGATGGTAAAGCCGCACCAAAAAAGCTGGGAGCAAATCAGGCGATAAGTAGCAAAACTGTATCAGCAGATCTGAGTTCGGGATTTCTTTGTCATTTGCCTTTATTTAGGGATTATTTATGCCTCCTATTAACCTTACTCAGCCATGACATGTGTTACGCACATGGAAAATCTAAAACAAAAATAAGCCCAGCAGTTTTCCCAGCTCGTGCAGAACAGCAGTAAAGGAAGCAGCGGCGAGTCCCGCGGGGTGTCCGAGGGACTCCAAGGACAAAGCGAGCAGGTACCAACCCAGGCTGAGAGAATTACGGTCACGGCGCGGAACACCGCCGTGCTCCTCGGTGAGACCACCGGTGCGTTCCCCCGAACCTCAAGCCCCCCTCCGACACCCGCGGGCTGTGCACACACTAGGTGGTGCTGGAGGGACGGGAAGACCCCGGGCGCGGTGACGGGAGGGACGCAGCATCCCCCGCTCCCCTCCCTGGCTGCGGCTCTGAAAGTGTTTCCTCCGGAATGCCTGCCTGATGATAACAGGATCCCTTTCATATATGTTAGGCAAACACGGGCCCAAGGTGGGTAAACACCACGAGCCGACTCGTCTTTTCGGCTCGATGCCGCGACGGCAAAAACCCCCAGTTGCGCGAAATAACAAGCTGCTGAGCTTTTTTTTTTTTTTTCCTGGCCTTCACAACAAAGCAGCTTTTCAAACACATGGATTACACGTTTAAAAAAGAAATAATTACGAACCAGTCATCTGAATTGCCCTTCTGCAACAAATGTAAGACTTGGTATCACCCATAAAATCAATGTCCTGCGTATGCTAACCTGAATATTTATAGATGCAGCAAAACATGTCACTTATGTAAGGCTAAGAAATCATGCACACAAACGAATAGTCCCTTGTAAAAATAAATAGTAAAAAAGGCTGTGTCAAGATATTAAATCAATTTTCCTTTTCAATTAAGATACTTATATTTAGTTCTGTAAAAGTCCTCTTGGCAGCCTCAAATGTATACTGTTTAAACAGGAGCTTGTACTCAATCACACTTTTTTTTGTTGTTTTTCTATTTTTTTAATACTATTCCCACTTAAGCTCTGGACAAAAAAAACATTGAGAAAGCAGAAAACAGGGATAAAGTCATCTTTGTTTCAACTTTTCCTGTCCCTTTTTACTAGAAAGGAAAAAAATGTATCTGATGAATGAACAATCCTTAGGTGTCAGGGGAGAAGAGCAAAGGACTTGGCTGCTTTATCATTCTTCCAAAGGCTGGGCGATAAAATAATATAGAGTTACTGAAATAACATTTTGGAAAAGGAAAATTTTTAATGTTCTCAGTAAAGATCATTATTTTCTTAAACCAATAATTTATGAAGAGCTGCTAAGCTCAAGCCCATTGGAAAAATGTTTCTTTCCAAAGGCCCCAACCAGTTTATCGTTCAAGGGATGCTCTTCTTACCACTCCAGTCAGGAATAAAACCCAGACTCTGAGAAGCAAGCACTGTGCTCTTTTTCCCATAGTGGAAGTCACAGTGTTAGGACCTCAGTGTTAGATTGCTAGTGCAGGAGGCATTAGGGAGAGGAGAGAATACACAGAACAATTACGATGAAAAAGGAGCAAGCTGGAGGAGGTAGCTGGACATGCAGTGGAGGTTATATGGCATCTCTCTGCATGGAAGTCTTGGTACAGAATTTATTTAAGAGGGCAAGAAGAGTGTACACGTCTGCATAGCACATGGCAGAGAAGGGGGGGGTGAGAAGAGTGTAGAAGGGAGCACGCTGAGCTGTGTCTGGACTCGAAGCATTTCATCCAAACTGCTATATTGTTAAGACTCTTGAGCAAAAAAGCAAATTTTCATTCCAATTAGAGATTCAATGGTTTTAGAACAATTACCAGAAGAAAGAGAAAAAAAAAGGCAAATCCTCAGAGGACTTGGTAATGAATAACAAAAACAGTTCTTGTGCATTGTCCAAAATGAATGGTATTCAGTATAACTGCAGAGAGAGGATTTAATGCTACAATCCACTGGGGTGTTCTCTGTGAGTAGATGTGTGACAGCCCACGATTGACAGCAATACTTAGCCCAGGTTGATGTCTTCTGACCAGTGTGTAACAGACCTTTCTTAGTATGCCTTATTGTGGTTGCTGGGGTGGCAAACATTGGAAAGGGCAGAGCCAATGGCTCAAAGCTCTTAGAGTGTGTTCACTCACACAACATGAATCATACTGGTCAGCTGCAGGATGCTTCTCAGTGGACATTTGTAGCAATGCATCAGCCAAGTCTGCAGAGTCAGTGCAACTATGCAAGGGATATAAACCCTGGGGAGCAAAAGAGGATCGGGTTGGAAGCTCAAAGATGAAGAAGAGAAGAAGATATGTACACTTTGTAAATTCATTGTAGTCATAGATGGGGTAAATCTGCCCACCATTCACATGTAATCTAAGTACAGGATGGAAAAAGTGGTTCAAAACAGCGTGGCAAAACTTACAGTGTTTACTAACTGCATATTAAACGCTTCTCAGGGCAGAGCTACAAAACACAAAGACTGTAATTAAACCCACCCCCAGCTCCTTTCTGGCCCACAGTCCTACATTTCATTTCTGTGGGTATCCCCTTACCTTTTGCTGTGATATGAGGCAAGAACACAGCCGGGGCACTAACCATGTTCTGGGTCTCTGGTTGAGAAGATGCCATTCAACCGGGCAGCGGAAGGGAAACCCTGAGAAAACTCTAAAGGCTGAACAGAACAGCTCTGCACTTTCCACCACTTTACTACCAGGAGCAAAGAGGCCCCAGTGCTAGCTCCTGACGCCTCACAGCTGGGAGCTGCCTCTGGCCAGCCCATGGCAGCAACGGGCTACTGCCTTCCCATGCCAGTCCTGCTGAAAGTGCTCTCACACTCATAGAGTTCAAGAGCTCAGATTAGTTATCTTTCCTCTAGTAGAAAGAGATCTGGATTAGGACTCTGGAGGCTTACATTCATTTGTCAGTTTAAGTACAGACTTTGTGTGCAACCTTGAGCAAGGTCTTTAATCTGCCTGAGTGTTGATATCTTTTGGAAAGGGGCAGTAATTCTTCCCTAATTCCTGAGGGTTTGGAGAATAAAATTGGTAAATAATAGAGCAGCGCTCCACTACTGACAGGAAGGCTGGCACAGCTCTCCTGGCTGTGCTGAGTTCCCTTGCTAACTACCCAGCATATGCGTTGCAGATCTGGGGCACTCGCAGTTAGTATTTTCATGAAACAGAATATAAAATCAGAAGGAAGCAGCAGCTACAGGGAAATTGTATGTCCCCTGACTAACACACCTTTAAGCACCCTTCAATGTTTTGAAGCGTTCACTGGGGAACCACGCTGCCAAATTCTATCTTAATGCCTAAACTCAGTTAGATAGCTTAGGTGCTGCCAGCACTTGGGTACAATCATTCTCTCCACAGGCACACGTGGAAACTATGATAAGGATGTAGAAAATACCAATACCAGAGAAAGGCTGCTTTAGTGGCACTTCCCAGAAACAAAGTAAAAACTGAGGAAGACAGTGGGTCTCTCTTGCACTGCGTTTAGGATGCCTGTTCCTTCCCTTTAACCTTTGCCTGCCCCCGTTTTAATATTTCACTTTCACGCATTTTCTGCATGCAGGTCTGCAGTTTTCCTTCCTGCTGAGTTAGAAACCCACTGCTTCTTTATTCCTCCACTTGGTATTTCCCTGCCTCAGCTTGGAGCACGTAGGCTTCATCCCTTTGATGATCAGCTGAGGAGCAGATGGCGGATCAGAGGAGCAGAATGGCTGCTTTACGAGGTACACCCACAGCAGCACTCATGGAAACAACCATGGAGTGACCAAAAGCCAGGATTTCAAATGCTGCAGTATTCAAATCTGGAATACAAAGGAAGGTAAAAGTCATAGGTCCCAGGGACCATGTAATTTTGGATTACTCTCAGCTTTCATTTTAAGTGAAGTTTCTAGTGTTCATATTCTCAGACAAAAGCTTGGAAATGGGGATGACCAAGGCCTTGAACATCAAAAGGCAAATAAAAGAATCCAGAACTGATTTTTTTTGCTAAATCTCATGATTTTGCCATCAACCTCGCATTACGTTGGAGAGTAGCTCGGGATTTTTGAGCATGAGAGTTTGGCAGGACTACAGATGCCTCAAAATCATAATGAATTGAGGCCACAGTCAGCTTTTGAGAAGGCAGCTAAGACAATACCAGGGTTTTGCAGAACGGTTTGGTCCTCCCCTTGCAGCTCCTTACTGGTGAGCATCACCGGCCATCACAGGCGTGGATATTTTCTTTTTTTCAATCCCAATTAAAGAGGAAAGGTATATTTTGAGTGTAAAGTGGCTCCTGCACCGCTGCTGAAGGTGGTGAAGACTGCAGGCTCATGCAGATGGCCAGAGAAGGTCTCCCAGGCTTGCCTTCAGAGCCAGCACAGCTTCTTAAAGGGACAGGAGTGCCGCATAGTTGCAGCCATATGTTGAATATAGTGAAGGCATATGGAGCTAATTATGTAAATAAACAACTTGGTCCATGATGATTCTAAATAATTCAAAACATAAAGAGGCAAAACGCTAATGTTCTAACTAATGAAAATAGAATCTTAGGGTGATTAATTTACAATAAAGAGAAGCTGCATATGTCAAAAATGGTGCGTCATCGTATGATTTAATATAATCAGGCGCAGCTGCATTGCTCTTGATGTTTGTGAACAATGATCTTGTTCACCTCCTGCATCTGTACCACACCATTAAAAGAGAAGAAAACTGCACGGCAGAGCCAGCAAACACTTGCGAGAAAAATATTTTTAAAGCATCTCGATAAATATTTACCAACCTTTGGGATGTTTGAATGCTTGAGGTTGTGTCAGGAAAGAAGCATATGCTGATATCCTCAAAAACAACACAAGTGGTCAACAGTCTCTGTACAAAAGGGACTAGCTCAATACAATAGCCCACTGTTGCTGTGACTCTCAGTATTGTTTACCTCTCACAGGGTTTCCAAGTAGAAACCACTTCAAACAAACTACACTAAGACTTTAAACTGAGTCCACCCAACAGGTTAATAAAACAAATATTGATTGGGTTTGAGAGTCATTACAGTAAACAAACCCTTTTGAATTAAAAAAGTTCCTTTGTTCAAGCAATATTGTCCAGAGCCTTCAAGAAACATATTACAATCTCAGTTTAAATCCTCAGGTAATATTTCACAGTGTTTGTCCTCAAATCTGCTTTTAGTTGTAGCATATGTATAAATACAGATACATGAAAAGATATGGGTAAGAATGTGATGCACATAAAGGAAAGAAATCATGCCAAACTCAAAAATAAGCTAAAACTTCTAACAGTTAAGAGCAAAAGTAAATTTTTTTTCAAGTGCATATAAGGATTTAGACATCTAAACCTCATTCCAAAAACTGCAACTTGTAGACACTTCTTCCAGCGCTCCTCTAGAAACCCAACCTCTGCAATGCAGATGAAAATCACGTGAGCATGCCAATGCCCTTTCACAAGGTCTCCCACAAATGATCCGATGAAGTAGGAAAGCAACTTGACATGGTCCAAGCACAGAAACTCAACCCAGATGCTTGAGAGCAAGGGCAGAAACATCAAGGATGCAGTAACAGAGGAAAGATTTGCAGAGAACTATTGCCTCAGGTGCAGGCTGATCCGGACTGCTCAGACTTTGTTGTCTGATTACTTGACAAGGACTAAACACATCTAAATGACTTTATATCCTCACCCCACTTTCCAAAGCAACTTAGGTTCCAAGAAACTTCTGTCAAGAAATTATCTAGAATGAAAGGAGTGACCAGGAGCTCCAGCTCTGCCACCTTATGCAAATGATTCAAGATGGGGATTGAGAATGTCAAGCCTGTTGCATAGATTTATACAAGTATCTTCTAAAAGTAATAGATTCTCCACGTGGTTTTGAAACTTGCATCCACAGTCAAACCAGATTTATTCCCACAAAAATTTGTAGCACAGGCTACAAATTGAAACATATCTATCCATGTACATTTTATTTTTCTCCATTCTCTAAACACAAAACACACATTAGAAAAATAAGCACATAAAGAGTGGCCACTAGGTCACTGACACATTTTAGTAATAGTATTCTCGCCTAGTAATGCCAAATTAGGGAATGGTTCATACTTGTCACAGAAGTGTGAAAATCCAGCGAACAGTAAAGAAGTTAGCAAAGTTATTCAATATTCTTACACAAATGGATTAAGCTCAGTAGTACTGACAGCTCCTGCAAACCCAATTCAGTCAGTGGACTAGGCTCACAGTTCCTTTGGGTTAACACAGTACTGCAGAGAGAAACGGTGAAAAGGCGGGTAAATATCAGGAAAGGATGATTCTCCAGACACTTGAGCAAACCATGGCACAGTAGCTTTCAGTAGCATTCACTGCTTCTCGTTAACTCCATACACACATCACTTAAATAATCATTTATTCTCTATTCCTGGCTGTGTACAGCAAGTTGTACTAAGTACATCAGCCCAGAGCAGTCACCTGGCCACTGCATGACTTCAGTGGGAGTACAAACCTTTTTGCAATCTGAATTTCTTCTACGACATTCAAACAGGCCCTGTCTGTCTTTTTCTTGCCAATTCACATCATTAAGGTAACTCTTGATAGAGAATTCTCAACAGAGCCCAGTCAGAGGTGGAAACTGGTGTGGTACTACAGTGAGTCCCTCTAAGATGAGGCACGGTTTCTAAGTGACAGCGCAAGGTACTAAGAAATTACACCACCACTGAATGAAAGTGAACGTATACCCAGTGCTCAGCATCTGCCTTAGCTCACGGGCACGGCATTCTGCAAATCTTGTAAAATCAGGTGGTTGATCTGATAAGATACTCCGCATCACTGGGGCTCTCCCTATCTGAAGACAGGATCAAACCCCATGAGCTCTGCTCAGAGTATCTCACTCGCAGCTAGACTTCTTTGCTGGAAGAGTTATGCAATCTTAGCTTACATCTTATCACCAGCAGTGCAACAGGCAGACTTCAGGGTTTGTTGTCTCGCAGGCACCCACTTTATTCTCATTGCTATGGAGCAGCATTAGACACACAGCCTCGCAGTGAAAGAACAACAGGGAGGGAATGAGTGATAAGGAGCAGAAAGAGCTTGTAGAGTTAGCACCTGCAAAGCAGACTTGGGCTGAAGCTCTCTTCACTGATGTGGGGCATTTCTTGCATCTGGAGTCTCATGATTAAGATAATAAAATACATGTTCTACCACACTGAGTGCCAGAAGTAACTGTCATGTTCACTCACACTGCACTACTGAGGGATAATATAGGCTATTAATTAGGCTTGCGTAGAACAAAATATATTTTAAGAAATCAAAGGACCAATGAAATACAGAGAGCAAATTTCTAAACCAGAGAATAATATTATGTATCCTTAATAAGTGAGAGGTTCAACTAAGTGCTCCATCTTTTTACACTCAGTAGAGGAGCTTTTTCTACAATTGTCTATGTCCAAACACTAATTCATACACTAAGGCCTTTGCAGACTTTTGCACTCATACTCCCTTCAGCTGAGAGTTTTCTGTTAACCTTCTCTGTCCTTCATTATGGTGCTGAATAAACTACGTTGAGCTTCTAAGTCATTCACTGCATTCCTTGATGACCAGTAATAGCTGAAACACCCTCAGGTGAGGAGAGGGACCATCCCTGCCTTGCCCTTCACAGCTCCCATGTACCCTTCCGAAATACATGATCTGCTGAAGGTGAATCCTCAGAAATGCAGTGACCTCCTCTGCTCTTGCTCTACCACGAGTCCTTCATGCTGTCTCTGTCTGTAGCTGAAACTGGGTGCAGCTGTATCATAATTCATGTCCAAACTTTCAGAAAAAATTACAGCATTTTGAAAACGGAAGTACATTTGCATAACCAGAAAGTACTAAGGAATCAGTTCTGTCTGCTGCTGTGCATATGTTTGTCCTTCCAGTTTCCAGGCACTGGTTCCAGTGGGAACTGCTAAGGGTCGATCTAAGTAGATACTCTCCAACAGAATTGAGCTTTATGGTCCCAATTTTTCCCAAACGATGTCAAACCAGCAAAAAACCATGCTGAACAAACACAAGTCTAGACCCATGTGTAGCCATGAGAAACTGATAGCCAGAGAAACCGAAAAGCTTCAGAATAAAATATGAGGTTGCATGTCAATAACAGAAAACAATGTATTGCAGATAAATTTAGGATTTTTGTTTTCCTTAGACAAAGGAAAAACCCTAAATCTTTATTTTGATCAGATATGGAAATAAAGGGATTAAAAGAATCAGACGAGTGATTTGTAATTGGTCTCTGGACTCTACCCTCTTCCTTTGTGTAAAGTGCATGCAAGTGAATAAAACTGCATGGATGGACTTTATTAGCTACAGCTTTCCTTCCTCACTCTGGGATTAGAGGAATACTTTAACCTTGACACATTCATCTTATACTCAGAAAGCTTCACTTTTAACAGTCCCTTCTTCTTTCCTCTTCAGTTGTCTGGTTCTGGCACATAATTTTCTAAATTAGTAGAGGCTACTGTTCTGTCTTAAAAAGCAAAGGAACATTCACCTATCTTTGTTAGCAAGAGCATGGACAAATTCAAGGCGGTTAACACATCTAGAGGTCTATTGCAGATGGCAGAAATATGGCAAAAGCGGAGCTTTGTATGAATAAGGCTTTTGAAAAGACGCATTAGGCTGTCCTTTAAATACATTAAAGGAAAGAATAGAAGAAGCATGATTTTATTTATCAGATAGTAATGTAAACCCAAGTATACAAATACACATTACTTATAGATTAATAAGGAGGATTAATGCTAGAGGAGTTTCAAAAGCACTCAGCACTGCTCCAGCTCTGTGCCACGCAGCATCTGCAAATACTGCTCCTGCTGCCATTCGCAAAGGCAAAACTGGGCCATCACGGGGTATCCTCAAGAAGGCCACAGCGAGAGAGAAGACTGCCATGCACAGCCACTGGCACACCTATCACCCACAGACAGGAGAAAAAGTGTCCGTGGAAATGAATACTTATTCAGAGGGCTGGGGAATATGGGAATGCAAGGAAGTTTTTTTACATGTGTGTGGAAGAGGGTGTTATTAAGCAAAACACTTGAAAGTTAATTGCAGAATAAAAGAATATACCTCAAGGGTACAAGCTTTCTCAGTACACTGATTTATTATAATTACAGAGTTTACCATTACCTTTTTTCTTTATCCAGCCACATAGTTGAGTTGCTTTAGATTAAAGTATACGTCTTATTAATTATGGCATTTAGTTCTCAAATCGTAATTGGTGTCTGGTGCTAAGCTCCTATAACTCTTCTTGTCACTGTTTCAAGGGGGCCTGTTTAATTTGCCTGAGGTAAACTAAAATGGAAAGTACCGTCTTATTTGAGTAACATGAGACATTTCTTGTGGCTTTAATGACCAAATATTGTACTGTTTACGGAGGAGCACAATTAGGTAGGGGTGTCTGTGTGACAATGGGCAGTACTACTTGCCAAAAGCTAATCAAGGTGGATGCTCCCTTAATAATTTTAAGGAGTTTTATTACATCCTTTAAGCAGATGAAAGTAATCCAGCTTAAAATAAACAAACACCAGTAGACACTGGATAAAAATCATTACAGTGAACTACTGGGAACTTCTCTGACACGTCTCCCTTTAAAAAAATCTCACGGGAGTGTGGGAGACTGAAACTCTTACTCTGCCTAATCACAATTTTCTCCTACCACTTGGGAAACGCATCAGGGACAAAAGCTGAAGAAAGGACTTTGTGGATATTTGGGAGGAGAGCACCTGACGACTTTTAGGTGCAAACCAGAAATGGCTGTCGCATCCTGCTGTAAATCCACACTACCTAAAACTAACGCACACCAGCTTCCCCAAGGCTTTTCTTCAGGCACTTTAGGTATTGTCTGGTAACTCTTCGTTCAGGTCAAGATAAATGGGTATCTTCAAATTAGACTCCAGAGCTGTATTTCAGCATCAGCCAGACCTGCAAAGCACTTAAGTCAAGAAATTTCTAAATTTGTTCCCCCAGTGGCAATTTACCTCAATAAGCATTCTCTCCCACAATTTCCCATTAAATTAAACAATTAGCCTGTTTTGTAGCTTTGAGGGCCTACTCTTTCTGCATAAATAAAGTGTGTGCATTTTTTGCTTCTATTTCCTCTGTCAGCATCATCCCCCACACTTTTTCTATGCACCATCTTATCAGTATGGAAAGACGGTTAGACAGTCTAGATAGTCAGTAAGTAAAGTCACTCATGTGTTTTTTCTAAGGAACACAACCCAGAAGTGGTTGTTCCACATCACCTGTATTTTCACAGTAGCATTTTCTTCTGTTTAATGGATTTCCTCTCACTATTTGAAGATAACTAGATTGGTAGCCATATGTTTGCTGGAATGATCCTTTATACTAGACAGGAACCAAACCCCTCCACCTCACATTTACATACAGAGGTTTTCCTGATTTTGCTCCATCCCAGTTTTGTGGCTGAAAGAAGACAAGAGAAGTCCAAGGTAGATTCCTCTTTCATTCATAGAAATGCTGATCCTGGCAGTTTCCTCCTCTCTTTTGGGCTTCTCTCTGGAAGGTGAGAGGTTAAAATCTTTCTCTCTCTCGGCTCTGGCTCTTGATGGTAAATATCAATGTGAAAAATTATCTCTAAATGTTTCTAGTCAGAAATAGGTTTCCAACAGGCATTTCAAGCAGGCTCACACTTGAATTGCTCTAGTTTCAAAGAAGCAATAATCAATTCCTTGGTGCACAGTCTTTCCACATTCCCTTCAGGTAAGATATGCATAAGAGCACCTCGATTTTATGTAGCATTAATTCCTTTCTATCTGAGGTGCTCTTTTTCTGATTTATACCAGAGGAAAAAAAATCATATTGTATTCTTTTCCTTCTGCTCTTTCTTCATCCAGCAACAGCCAGGGGAATGCAGGACAGCCATTCATTCACTGCTGTAACTCATAGCGCTGTCAATGAAAAAGTTATGTCTGCTTGCTGCTTCAAGTGTCTGCGCTCTTTTCCATAAATAAGCTATCAAATTTCTGATCATCAGGACTCGATCCTGCTAAGGGATAGGAATAAACAGCAAGACTTCTGGAACCACTGAGAGGTGAAAGGAGTCTTCAACCAGTAAGCACTGCAATAAAAGCTCTGCCACTGCAGGGTACAAATGATTGTGCCCTCCTACAATTTGGAGGACAGACTGAGGAATTCAAGATGTATCATGAGATTCTTATGCATGACTTTTACATCATCTTGAAGCCAACAAGATAGACAGACCAAATCAGAAACAGACTATTCCCTTTGTAGTTCTATGGGACTAAGACATTTGTCATCATAATATTTCTCATAGTTCTTGCTTTGCCTCACAGGGTGAAAAACAGCAAAACTGTAGTCTTGCTGAAGGCACAATTGTTGCCTATTAGTCACTGGCCACAATTTCAATTTCACAAGCAAAATCAGAAAGCTGACTAGGCCGTTGTTACCTGTGTAGCCTATTGTACTACATCATATATTTGAACAATGAAACTTCAGCAGCTTGGTGAGAAATTGTCTCTTCTGGACATGGCAAGATGAAATGGAGGGAGATTTTTGAATCTCCTTCCTTAGTGCAATCTAGTCTAGTGGAAGCTGTCCCTACCGAAAGATGGGGGGTTTAGAACTAGGGTCCCTTCCAACCTAAACCATTCTGTGATTCTATGATTTATTTGACAGTCACCCGGGAAAAGGCCTTTTGCACCAACTGAATGCAAATATGTATAAAGGAGATTTATATTTTCGAAACCCCTACAAGCACATTTTGTCATCACAGTTGTCCTTGAGAAACTCACTGGAACTTTAGGGAAGTAAGCCACATCAGTATTACCAGCCAAGAGCAAAAACCCAAGTCTCTGCTGAGGCTGGGGACAACATCTGTGGTAGTCTTTATTTAGCAAGACACTCATTCCAAGACAGTGAGAATCGTTTCTGGAAAGAAAAAAGAACCATGGGAAGCACAGAAGCCTGATGATCCAAGGGTAACAACTGTTCTTATTTTCTTCAGCAAGAAAATGAGGATTCATGACCATAGCAGTGACAGGTATTGGTTAAAAAAGCTGCAAAAAGGAAGTCAGATCCAGCTGAGAGGTGACAACTGCCAATGGAGATATCTTAAATCCTTCATTTTTGCATCAGCCTGTATAGTAGGGTCAATACCACCCTGTCCTACCTCTGAGACTACAGGGGTCACAATAGTGATACCTCTGGAAGTTACAAGGTTTAAGTTTTCACTATGGGTCTGTTCAAAGAGCAATTCCTGTATCAAGAACCTCCTCGCATTCAAGAGCCCTTAGAAAAAACTTTATTTCACTCAAGTACTTTCTGGAAGTAGGGACTAGCACTGTTCTGCTACAGTATCATGCCTGTGCTGGTCTGTACAGAATATCTTTTTCCCAAAGCCTGACAAAGAGCTTGAGCATCTCATTGGAAAAGAAGCCCCAAAGAAAACCCAACAAAGAAACGTGCTACAACAGTTGTACCAAGTTATAAGGTAATTGGTGTCATGGAGCATGTGGTAGTCGTAAGTGCACTAACACCAATCTTAACATATATATCAGCATCTGCTGTAAATTTGCCATAGAGTGTTACCGCTGAGGGAAAGCCTGTCATGAAATTAGACCCACTCAAGCATACAAATAGCTGATCATTGGCGAGGATACCACGGGACATCAAGTGATGCTATTTAGTGAGACTCCTTTCTGCGGTCCCTTTACCTTTTATCTATTGAGGAACCGCAGTGGTATTATAGAGGGTATATATATCCTTGCTTGTTCCCTTTAATATCCATTTGTAGACATCTTATCTGTGAGTCTGTCTAATCACTTTTTGAACCTGCTGACACTACCTCCCAAACATCCTGGGTAAGAAAGTCCAAAAGTTCATTACCTACCTTATCAAGGATTACTTTATGTCTTTTAAATGATCTCCTATTAGTTTCACAAAGTACTCTCTAGTTTTAGCATTACAGGACATGCTGAGTAAAAGTTCATCATTTAGTTTATACATCACCTTCATGGCATACAGACCTCAACCATACTCCCCTTTAGCCTTTTTGTTTCCAGCCTGAGGAGTCTCTGCACTGTAAGATAATTGCTCTATCGCCTTAATCATTTTAGCTACCTTCCTCTGGTATTTTGTATCTCCTCTGTATGATTCTCCAGATACAGAGAATAAAGCTGTGTCCAGCACTTAAGATGTGGACATGCCAGTTTTACACAGAAGCAAAATGGCAGTCTCATTCACAATATCACTCCTGCTGATGCCCATGACTTTGCTGTCTTTTTATCTGCTTCAGCACATTAAGCCAAGAATTTCAGGGAATCACTGGTAATGACTTCAAGATTTCTTTTATGAAAGTGATAACATACAGTTCAGAGTCCAGTACAGCACAGCCTGGTTAAGATCACTTTTTCCTAAATTAATTAGCTCCCATTTACCTAAAGTGAAGTGCATCCACCACCTTTTCATTTGTTCAGTTTTATGAGGTTCTCTGAATGTTCACCATCATTGTAGCATTTCATTTCCTCAAACTGCTCATCCAAATATTATAGATTTCACTCTTCACTCCCTATTCTGTCACCGATGATGTTTCAGAATTAAAATGGTCCCAGCAGCAATCCCAAAAGGATGCTACTGCTGACTTTCCTCCATCATGAAAAAGTGGCCACAAAGTAACCCGTAGCTTCCTCACCCTTAATAACCTTTCAGTTTGAAAATGAACTTTACCTCTAACCCCACAGAAATTTTATGTCTTTGAAATGTTTGGGTGTGGAACATCAAGGGTCATCTGAAAATCCTAGCGTAACATGTCTGCTGGATGCTGGATCCCTTTTATCCACAGACTTATTGACACTCTTCAGAATGCCATCAGACTTCCTCTTACAGTGACCACACTGATTCTATTTCAGTGGATCAAATTTGTCCATGTACTCTTATCAACGTGACCATATTTCTTAAGACTGACTCTACAAGCTTGGTGAGGAGTTGGGCACCTCCAGTCTGGAATTTCTGCTGCATCAATAATTCTGCAATGAATTCTGAAAATTCTGCTTTCTAGATATTCTTCAGCGATGTTTCTGCCTGGCGTTGTACATGCAAGTGTTTGTCAATCACATGTTTCTGAAAAACTCTGGAGATTGTTAAGAAACTGAGTATCTAAGCTATAAAGAGAAAATGCAAAATTGCTGGGTCTAGTGCCATCCTTCTCAGACTGCTGGAGCATTGCAGCTGACATCAGTCTCACAGATACTGATAGGAACAATCCATTAAGCCTCTGTGCCAAAACACAGACAGGCATTCCTTGGATAGCTCAGCTTCCAGCATAGCTTTCTACCACAGAAAACGGAATGAACTGCTGAACTTCATGACCTTTTCTCCAGAGGATTTTCATGGCAATAGACTTGCCAGGACATAGAGGCATCAAAAATTATTGGACAAATCACATTCAACTCTGTAGTAATTCACAGAAACAGATATCGCTTCTGGTTATTTGTGACAAACTGTATTACTGCCTTAATGTACTTCTGTCAAGGAATGAAGCCCCTAATGCTTCATTCAAGGGATTTAATAGCAATAGATAAAAGTCTATGTGACTTACAGAGAAGCATTTCCTACTATTGCAGGAATCAAAATTTTAATATACACAATTGTCCATGTGAGGCTTATGTAAACCACAGGTCACTCCTCTGATTCTCTTAAAACACTCTTAGTTAAATCCATATGACCCCAGAAGTTAAACACTTTGCTGAACCTTATCATTTCTGCAAGCCAAACACAAGTGTTCCAATCAACCTGCTGCTGCTGATGTGGTCCCAGGCCATGCTGCTTCACCGTCAGTGCATGCTTTGCTGCTGGAATATTTCCTTGGATTGCCTGTTCATGCTGACCATGTAGCAAGACTGACTGTCAAAGAATCAGTGGTGCCCTGTGTTTCCCACTGACATTAGAGAATAGCCAGCCAAGAAATTGTCCAAGACGTTCAATCCATTTTTAACATGACAAAAAAAGCTGCCTGCTCATAATGCGGGGGGACACGATCCCATTATTCTCAAGCAAACTAGCTGACACTTTTGCTATCTTAATATACCATGTCTAAGAAAACATGTCCATGAAAGTGCTGGCCTGATGTTCTATCTGATCTCCCAGAAGTGAGACCAGCTGAAAAAGTCCTGAAGTAGTTAATCACCTGTCAAGATCCTGGGCATAAACAAAATCTTCAATACTGTTTCTTTCAAAAATGCTAAAGAAATCCTGATCCAAATCCCATACTGACTACACTAATCAGTTTCTTGGAAATCACTTTTCAGCTTTATCTGGAGAAGGCCTGAGGTGATTTTACTCTCCTCACAAACAGCTAGTGCAACTGTCTCTGCTCTTTATCAACTATGAAACTTAACAGACTCTTGGATACTGTCACATCTGACCCTAGGATCTCCTTTTAACTCTGGTGATTTTAAGAACTTCACCAAAAGCACACTAATTTGACCTGTCACTATCATGCTGTGCTGTCTCTAGGCACATGGTCTGGTTGAATGTAAGGTGCAACCAGCCAAAGATTTAATCCTTTCAAGCTGTTATTCAGGGAGACTGGCTGATGAGGCTTGCAGGGTTCCTCATTGTTCTGCATGTCACTCCTCATCTGACTATTGCACACAGCCCCCTGAAGCTGTCCCATTGGACAAGTTATCAAACCATGCCTCACTCGTCACAACCCCAGTCTATCTGAAGGATTGCAATACAAGCAGGAACAGGTTTTGGTTTCATCTCTGACATCATCTACCTGGCATCTGTTTGCAGTGCATACGAGAGCGTATTTGCTCAAAGCTACGGAGCCGTGCCAAAGGCAGCCCCTTCTGTTATCAAGGCCACTGGACTTGACTCATTTGAAAGTGCAGATTGCCAAAGGAGAAGTTGGACCTGCTGTGTCAACTGCTTGAAAAGACACCTGTCTTTCAGCTCTTCAGGGGCCTCTCTCCAGAGCCTGAGACCATTGTTGCATTCACAACTTGATAGTTCAAGCTCAGCAAAACCTTTACTCAAGCACGTAATACTTCTTTCTTGCTGAGGGTTCATAATGAGTCACAGACCTCATCACTCCTAGGATAAAGCGTGCAAGTGACAGAGAAGCTAAATTTGTTTCCTTCAGATGGTTATATTACCTAAAAGATTTCGTACAGCCTGAAACACCTACTAGAGGTTGTTGTGTTATGTGTGGGGGATGCTGTTCCTTGTTTGTGTAAGCACAACTCCTGCCATGACCTGTTTCTCTACTTCTCCATTCAAGCAGAACCCAGAAAGATGGGGTTGGGGGAAGAGGGGGCAGGGAGGACAGGGAGAATTGTTTGTGGTGGTGTTTTGCTTCTATTGCTGAGAAGTTAAATTCGCACACCCCAGACTGCTCCTAGTCTGTGTCCTGCTCCACAAGCACAACAGGGTACAAGCAGGAATCCACTGGCTCTAATATATGCAGAAAGCTGTTTTAGGGACAGCTTCTCTTTGCTTTACCCATGAATGACTTCTTAGTGGGATTATTCCACATGAATAAGGAAGGGTTATCTGGTCAGTAAGACCTGCTTTCTTTTGAGTCTTGCAAGGGAAACAGTGGAAACTCTATTGTTGAGTCACATAAAACTGGAACAGACAAGTTGCTACGGACAAGGCTGTGTCATTTAGTCCTAACCCTCTGGTGAGAGTCATGTAGAAGGCCCTCTTGTTATGGGCATTTTCCCTTCCAAGGCCTCCCAGTTACTAATCCTGGTGAAAGACTGTCTCTGTTGCCCTGTGCAGCTGGCCAAACTGGGAGAAGCCTGCTAGTGGCTTCTCATTCCCTTTGGAATCCTCACTGTGAGGAGCAGGCAGGGAATAGCCCCCCCGTCAAAAAAAAACAAGCAGGGAAGAAGTTTTTGTTCCCTAGCTCTTCCAGATAGCCATGTCTAGGAGAGGGAGACATGAACTCCAAGAAGAGCATGGAAAAAAGCCCTAGGCTCCTGCAGAAGGGACAGAGGCGAGGTGACGTACAGGGCCATTGTTTTCCCAACTCTAATTGAAACAACATCGGCTTTAGTCGGCTGTCTGGCACTCTAGTGCTTCAGTTCTGCCTCCTTGCTCCTATCACAGGCCTCTGTGGTGGCAAAGAACAGCTTATCAGGCAGTACCTATTTTCCTTCTGAATGTGTCACTTCTGCTAACCACCTCAGTTGCAAGGATCAGTCACCATATATAAAGCAGACTCCACCTTTCTGAAGACTAACTGCAGGCAGCATGTCCCCTGAATGCTGACACCAGTATCATTTGTGGGACAGGCACATGCAGAATTGTGCACTGTACTTGTCCATCCACTGATGTTTTTCCCTGGGCTTATGGTAATTTTACTATGATAGTTGCAACACCAAGGAACAGGCCAGTTGTTGTCCTTAGCAGCTTGATGGACCTGACAGCCAGCCTGCTGGGAACTGTTCAAAGCAGCAGCTACAGCAAGGAGTTAAAAATCATTAAGCTCATTTTAAAAGCCTAGCTGAAGGGCTGGTGCACTGTTTGGGTTTGAATTAGTCACTTGACCTCTGTTTGTTTTATTTGTCCCAGCTGGAGCACTGGGCCTAAAAACAGACCCCTTGCCACAAATCTGTAGCAGATTAAAGGGCGGGGGGAAACAGAGCACATTAAGAGTAAGGACAAAATGCAGTTAACAGTATTTTCAGCAGTATAGTTGCTGTGGGCTTCAGAGTGTAAAAAGTGTCTCTCTGACTTAGGATGCAGTTTCTCAAGAAACAGTGGTTACTGCAGATACCTAACCAGCATACACAAACCAATGACATGCAGAGGTACTAAATATTTCACCCTAGCCTCCTGCCTTATGCTGCATTCAAACCTAAATCCCAGCCACATTAATGAAGGTCCAGATGCACCATGGTCCACAAATCTAGGACAAAATGTATAGCTCTGCTGGATACACCCACATTTTGTTTTAATCCTGAAACCTTGTCAAGGTAGAATTTGAGAACTTTGAGACAGGTATTGTTGCCACATACTAGCTGTTTCTAGACCAGAACATGCCTACTGTGAATAAGCTGGACTCAGAGCTTTCTTAGCAAATTCAGCTAAATCTGATTTACTCTGTGCACACATGTCCACATACTTTGGTGGTGATGTATATGAGCCATAGGCAGACACTCTTCTCTCGTGAGATCTCAAGGATCAATAGCTCAGGCTCAGTAGTCATAACTATGATAAAATATGACCTACAGAGCCAAAATTGGTCTCAGTCTACTGTGCATGGTCCTGCTGGCAGTTAGCTCACATCAAGTCAGCTGGAGTATCCCTGTACCCAAGACACACGTATATCCCTAAGAACTTTTGCACTTGCAAAAGTTACTTCAAAGTTGTAGAAATTTCTCTTCTCTGCCTGCTGACCCAATCCTTTCTAGACAGTCAGCTTCCTCTGAAGCAAGGTTTTAAGAGACTCATTTTGTATTCTAGAAAGCCTTGTGAGTTGATGAACATGAACAACATAAGAACATAAATAATACACAAATGTACTGAACAGCAGCTTGAAAAACTCCATTTAGAAGCAAGAACCAATGATATAATGGAGGATTAATTGTGCAATATAGTTTATACTCACTTTTCACCTTTTCAGGGAGGTGAGTTTACCCTTGGTTGTTTTACTTTGATTTACTGCCACCTTCCCATTTGCCAGCACATGCTCCCACTTGCCTCTCTGCATACAGTATTGATGTAGTACCTGGGCAGAGTTTAAAACTCCAGAAGCCTTTTTTTCAGGGACATGCACAGCCTCTTTTGGGGGTTTAATTTTGTTCAAACTGTTGGAATTAATTCAAACAAATAAATAAATAAACAAAATTTATTAAATAAATATTCTCTGCAACTGTTATTAGGACATGCCATTACACTTAATTCTAAATAAACTTAGTTCTGACCGATCTCAGGATCTCTTTGAAGTTGGTAACACATGACCACTGCTTACAACTGAACACTTGCTGATGCTCAAGAAGTAAAATCTGTCTGTGTGCAGTGGATCGGTTCATGGACCAAATGTCATTCAGAGTCCTACTGAAGCCTGCCCAGAAAGCTGATGCGGAATTCGGCCAAAGTTGACCCCCTGTACAGGGTACAGTGCATCACCAACAGCTACCCGTAACAAAGACAGATAAAACCAAACTGGCAGGCAGACATCAGGTAAGGCTGAGAGTGCATTTTTCTATCTGTTTCTTTTGCACCAACGTACAAAGCTCTGGTCCTGGCAAGCATCACATGATGCTATGGCACTATAATACATCAAACATCAAATTCCTTTGTTTAAGAAAAAACAAGTATGGAAATCTTACACACAATAAAATTTTGAAGTTATAGCATAATAAAATTATAGCAAGTTCTAACTGTTGAAAACCACCTTTTATATTTAATACAAAATAATTTTCTTATTACGTATGATGAAATTCAGGTAATCTGAGAAACCCAGAAAGGGATTCTTGAATTTCTCTCCCTCAGGCTACTCATAAACAAAATGATGTACAACTTTGGAAACTTTATTTCAAAATCATTATATACCTTCATTTTTAAGAGCTGTTTAGAGGCAAATTCCAGTTGAAGACTTAAAAGCCTTTTTGTTGGTTTTTTTTGGCGAACTTTGTTTTAGAACCTCTTGTCCTTCTAGCACAGTTTTACCCATCCAGATATATAACAACCTGCCAGGCATTGCGTTTCCCTGGTTTATTCACTGCTTTTGACAATTTAATCTACCAGAGGATGCAAATACAGCAGGACTATTTTGGGTAGTTACAAAGGACACATCTTTCAAGGAGCTTGCATTTTCAGCAGACAGGTGGTGATGATCACAGAGCAGGACACCAGTGCATGCGATTTGGGTGACTCCGCATGCAAGTATGTACACTCTGTTAGTCGATTTGGACATGCAGAAGGAAGACATTTTCATAGATTTATCCACTAAGGCCATACCATAAATTTTATCCTCAAAATGGCTAAGGAGGAAAACAAAAAAATCAACTTTTTTTTCAACTTTTGATTTTTAAAGCTTTATGTTCTAAATAATAGATGATAATAAGATGATACAAGTTACAATGGCATCATTAGCCAGAGGCTCCTTATCCAGAGCTTTGCATTTGGAGATTCCATATTCAGCAAAAAAAAGACTCCAACATGTATGCAAGTCTAGTTTTGAATCTCTCTGTTGAGTCAACCATGAAGGACCAATAAACACTTATTGGGAAGCAGACTCCAAGATCAGTATGGCTGAGTTACAACTCAAAACAATAGTTCTTTCTTCTCTTCACTCCTTTATTACTCATGTCTCACTGACAAGGTAGCCTGGAATGCCCATCCAGGTTATCACTCTCAGCTGCTGACCCCATTCTGTACACACAAGGAAGTCAGTAGTTCAGGAACCAGTTTCCAAAATTCTACAGTTTTCATCACAAGGGAATAAATAGGATCTGAACATGGTGGTCACTGGGAACCCCCGATCAGAGATCTTAATTTTGACAGTTCTTGCGCCGATTCGGGAGCAGCATAAGACTCAGAAGGACAGATATCTGGAATCAGCAGCAACACAGTTCCACAATCTGAATTGTCTCCATCAGCCTGTCACTCCCTTGGAACTTGTAAGCCATTCATCTTTCCCTCAAACCTTCATAGGTTTGCGCGATCCTGCTCTCAAATCAACTAAACTTTAAACAACATCCACTGAGATCACATAAAAACAACACCTGGTGACTAAGGGAACAAAGCATATTGAATTGGTGTTGCTGTAAATGACAGGAACCTCTTCCCCTTCTTCTTCCATGGCAGTTTTACCAAAGTGCAACTCCTTAAAGCCAAGGCACAGAGTCTTAACACATCTATTTACAAAGCTTTGGCATTTTAACCACAATGATTTTCCAAAAATTCAATCAATCATTAAAAAGTACAAGCAAATACAAACAAGATATATATGGTCCTGGATTGCCTCCAGAGGCCTGTGGTACACTGCAGGCAGAGCATAATGTAATTAAATATGGGCAGCCTGCCGACTACTCACTGTCAGTTTTGGACGGATGTGAGCTGAAGAAGTTTGCTCTATTGCAAGCATTTGTTTTACAGTGCTACAACTTAATTGAGCTTGGAAAGCTTCTCCAGGCATTAACAATGGCTGACCTCACTAATGAGCAGGGATAATACATCCATTTTGACTCGGTGGGCAAAATGCACCCTCATATCCATTTTGTACCTTTACAAGTGAAGTAGGCACTTAATGGATATGTGTGCTTAGGGAAAAAAAGAGTTGATAAAATGGGCTTAAAATGGTTCCATGTGTTGAAAATATACTGCTGTGAAGAAGACCTCAGTTCCATATGAAGTTGCTTCCTCACCAATGTCAGAGGACATTTAGCCCAGGGAATCACAAAAGGGCTGCTGAAGTTCCTGTTCCAATAGGGCAGTTTGCACTCAGTGATGGAAGACACCTCTCATTTCCTGCCATCTCTCTGGTTGCCATATTGACTTAAGCAAGCCAAGCACTCTGTCATCAACATATTCCATTGACTTCAGAAAGCAGAGGGGACCAGTTTATTTGCTGGGTGGTGCTGTTTCTTTCTTCGATTGGGTTATAAAGCAGCATTTTAATTTGAATGGAAAAAAAAATTAGTACACCGTACAAACCTCTCCTTCTCCCTTTGAAGACAGACACACTACCCAGAAGCTTTATTTCAGACTAAATCTGGAAGCCTCTTGAGGAAGCCCCTTGTTAAAAACATTGGCAGTTACTGAAAAAATGGAATTATGGTACTTTTTCTGCATTTCATAAGATCTAGTTTAAAATGTCCTGCCTAGAATGGCTGCAAAATACAGGGCAGATACAAGCGATCTGTCTGCTGCTGTAAGCCAAATGAGACTGAATAGTTGCTTATCTGCTCTACAAAATGGGATCAAAAGGTCTTCCTTTAAAAGTCCTGTGAAGGATGGCAATTCCGGTGAGTGGCCCAAGCTCCCTGAAGTATGACATTTCGCAAGACTATGGCTGTATCTTGGGAAAAAAGACCCTGCATGTTTGTCTTTCAGAAGGTCTTTTAACAATGCTCAGTCTTATACTTGAACACTCACAATGAAGGCAGGCACAGGAAGGAGACTTGGCTTGAGCTCAGGATTCCCCGGTGGTTGGGACTTCAGGGTTATTTTGATTCTGTCTGACTTGTATGCTATAATTGCACTGGGGCTGCAGATGACAAATTAACTTCTATTTGCAGCTATTTACAGGTATTTGTTTGGACTCAGGGGGTGATTTTTTTGCACACAGGGATGTGTCAAGCATGTGTGAACTTTGCATTTCAGAAGATTAGCATTAAGCAATGCACCTGGGAGATGATGTAGCCTGCAGCCCATTGCCTGTAAGAAGAGGCTTCTGGAGAGCCATGTCTGTGTTAGGTATAGAATATGGCATAAGGTTCACACATAAAATGCATCCTTAACAATACTGCCAAGACATATTTAGAATGAAGAATCATGTTTTACCCCAAACAGGCAGACAGTTCAAAGCTATTTGCTCTCCAGCATCTCCTTCTGTTTATATTTGTACATAAGAGATACCAAGAACAGATAGTGTCTGCACCTGGTTTGCTTCTGACTCTCCCAAGTGACTTCCCACATGATTTATTTGGGTGGAGGATGGCAAGAAAATCATCATTAAATTCCCTCTAAGTGGGTAGAAAACAAACAACAGCCTTTTTACTATTATGCATGAAAGGTGACCCATGCACAACTTTTACCTCAAATAACTGAAACGCAAAGAAATCTGACTTTCTTTAGCCTCTCACAGGCAAAGAAGCTTTGCTCCCAGCTCAGTCCAGACCTAGGGCTCTCTTGAGACCTCTTTGAAGCAGTAGCATCACAGGCAAGTAGAGTACCAAAGCAAACCTCTACATTGAAAACCATAGCTGGCAGGAAGCTCAAGTTCAGAAGCCAGTCACCATTCCTATTCTGTACTGAGTTTTAGAAAGAGACTTTAGTGAGTTATCCTACCTGCTTCTGCTATTCACACATATGTGGATATATATATACACACACATAAGAACAGCCATATCACATCTGACTAGTGGCCTGACTTTAACAGTAGCCAACATAATGAGACATTTAAAAAATACTACAGCTACCCAGCATGGGCACCTGACACTTTTCTGGAGTATGTATCTAACCTCCCACATCTAGGATACACCCACACTGCTGGCTAAACACTGACTTCAGGAGGCTATCATACATTTAATTTGTCACATTTCCCAGTCACTCTTCCAGCCTATGACATGTGACACTGTTGCCTAAAACAGAAAAAACTTTCTGGGCAATATTAGTATAGATAAGATAGAAAACAGCTCCTTTAATAAAGCGCTTTATGGTGCAGCAAATACATAAGGTGCACACGAGTGTCCAGGGGTTCTACAGTTTTATAGTGCTAATCCACCCAATCTGCAAAAATCCATATTTGCCATAAATCTTAAGAATCCTAAGGCCTCAACACTTAGGGGTGACCTAATTGCGGACTTCCAGCACCTGAAGGGAGCCTACAAGAAAGATGAAGAGGGACTTTTTACAAGAGCGCGTACTGACAGGACAAGGGGGATCGGCTTGAAACTGAAAGAGGGTAGGTTTAGATTAGATATTAGGAAAAAGTTATTCACTGTGAAGGTAGTGAGGCACTGGAACAGGTTGCCCAGAGAAGTTGTGAATACCTCCTCCTTTGAAGTGTTAAAGGCCAGGTTGGATGGGGCTCTGAGTGACCTGGCCTGGTGAAAGGTCCACGGCAGGAGGGTTGGAACTACACGATCTTTAAGGTCCCTTCCAACCCAGACTGTTCTATGATTTTATGACTTCTCATGGCCCAAAATCTGTAATTTCTGTACCCTAGTCTAAGGCATCAAGAGTGACAAGAAAATAAAGTTTTGTGCTGTGGCAGATGCATGGAAGAAAAATAAGCCACTTCAGTATAGGCTAGCAGTATGCTTTGTCAACATAGATGAGTATAAATCCAGATAGCAGCAGGGATCTTAACTCATCAAACTATTATGAAATAGCAATCTCATTTCCTCTCACCATCTTGTCCAATATTTCATTATTTGCTCACTTCACATGGCTTTCCAGGTTAGTAGACTAGGAGGGAAAAAAAGCTTCCCACATAATATTGTTGTTGTTGATAAATGAAGAAAGAAAAAAAACTAAGCACAAAGTTATGAGTCACCTGAATGCACTTAAGCCAGATGTAGAATTAAGGAACAGGCACTGACATGCACTCATGAGAAAATACAAAGTTGCTTTAGTCTCTCTCAAAAAGGAATGCTGCAGGGCAGTAGGACTGAGGGGAGTTTAAAAAATAAAAAGATAATGGGGGAGGGGGGAGACTTCTTAACATATAAATCACAGTGTCAAAATCCTTTTATCTTTTGGCGCCCAAATCTCTCATCTGCCTCAGTGAATGCTAAGCAAGTCACTAGCAATTCTTTGTGAATTTTTAATTGGTGTTTTCACAACCTTATTCTTGATATTTCTAAGAGAAATTAGCAGATGTTCATGAGAAGAGTTTTACAGAGAAAAAAATCTCTCATGTAGGCTAGGGGTGAATCTGAGAAAGAGCTGGATGTCCTCTGCCTTAGCACCATCTGCAACAAAAACTCCTACGTGTCTTCATCTTCAGAATATACTCTCCAGGACTGTAAAAGGTAGACTGAAATTGCCTACATTTGTTTGAGTGTTAGGTTTTATACACAGAGTCTGCAGCATCTGGTCTCTAGTTTGCACACAGCAAGGTCACAGCAAGACAGAAGTTTATCTCTTCTCCCTGGTGCCAACGCAAAACTGGTTTATACTGCTAAAATATGAAGAAAGAAGTGAAGACTTTAGGATACGTAGTAAATAGTCTGCAACACGGTTCCAAAACCAGTGTTTTCTGATCTCATCTACTGATTTGTCAGAAAGCACCTTGAAAAGGGAAGTGTTTAGGTCTGGTACTGGAAATTGTTTATCAGATGGCTTATGAATAGACAGGCAACATTGCTCTTGGAAAGTTCTTCAAAAGTTCAGTTTTGTTCAAAAGCCAGAGGACAAAACTTGACAAGTTTCACACTTCAAAGCTGCTGAAATTGGGTTTTTTTTCAAAATTTTTTAATACAAAATTTTCAATTGTCATTGTGCAATGCCATTTTCATTTAAAGATTGCTCTATAAGAGTAAAAGGGGGAAAGAAAGCTAAGTAGTCCAAAACTGGAATAAATCCTTTTGTTTGAAGCTCAGTGGAATTGCCACATTGATCCTAAGACAAATTTTCTCATTTTGCTTTTTCACCAAAAGAAAGAAAATAAATAATTTTATTGGCCTAATCCATTTTTAAGTTAGCCACTGAAACAAAATATCCATTATTGACGCAATTTGGCTTAATGACTAAACCTCTTGTTGCTAAAACATGTTGGGTGCAAGAGAAAGTTTTAAGGAAAAGGAAGGGTATGCCGTCAGTACATTTTTGAGGTTGAGGTTTTGAGTACGTTTTTTGAGGTTCCAAAGACTGTATGGCCAAGGAGAAGTGTGAAAGGGGCTATTAAGCTGTTCACTGTGCTGGAGCCAGGGCTGGATTACAGCAGCTAGAAACTCATCATCTTACTGTTTCTTCTTCCCTGTTTCCCACTCCTACATCATAGACTCAAACAGCAAGTTTCTCAGGATGGCAAGCAACACTTTGTGTCTGTGCATTATCCACCTGGTCCATAGCAAAAGCTCTTCAGCACAAATCCATCTCGCAACAGGATTTTTCTCAAATGCAACACTTGCTTTTCTTGTTCTCCTAAAGTAAGTACCACAAATTGGTTGCAACAATCATATTCCCCTTCCCCCAGTGAAAAGATTACTTTAAGCAAAAGCAAAATCCTCATTTTCTACAAGCTGCAGCTTCTAGCTCTTTAAAACGGAAGGAGCAGCCCAGGTTTGCACTACTGAATGGAGACACTACTGACCTGTGTCTAGACTTTTGCTTCTAGCTCTTAATGTGAAATCTTGTCTTAGGAGAGGTGGAACTGCTGGTCATCAGAAAAATAAACTGCAGGGTTGAACAGGTATAAATCAGCTATATAACTGGACTTATCTCCTTTAGATTTCTTAGTTCTAGCTGGAATCTCTGAAACTATGGATATTTGCAGAAAAGCTTTGGGCATGGTCAATGAAAATCTAACTGCTTACTGTGATTTTCAACAGGTACCCATTACAGCTACCTCATCAAACCTAACTGAGAAAAATCTGAATCTGAGCAGTATGTATTCCCTAAGTCAATCAGCTTTCCCTCTCCTCATCCCTTGCTTTTATCCACACCGTACCTTAAATGAGCTCAAGAAAACAAAAAATAAGTTTGTCAAGTTTTTCCTGTTTTTCTTCACACCAGATTGACAGAAAAGAAAAAAGGCATCCTGAAATATGAAAGAGCCTTTCTTTTTCTCATGCATCTGTAACTTATTAAGGAGACTATCAGAACTGAAGACACACTAACCAAGCAACTCCACGTTTCCTCTTGCAGGGCATGAGTAGACTGTGGTGTTAGAGGCTGACAGGATACCAGGAATCACCAGAAAACTTGAAGCAGGGGTAGTAGATAGTATAGTGTGAAGTGTGTCCTTTGGTGAAAACACTACTGGAAGACTAAGAAATTGCCTAAGAAGCCTAAGTCATTTGAAGAGATTGTGGCATGTTAGAACCCACAGAAAATTGTTTCTTCAATACATTATTTATTGTTTTTCTGTACTTATATAATACCCAGCTTCCTGAGAGTAATTTGTTTTGGATTGTGTAACACTGGGCAGAACATCAAACATATGTTAATCAGTGGTAATAAAACACTCAGTTTTATGGTCACTAAGGTATTAAATATTGCTAATAAATTATAGGGCTAGCATTTTAAATGAGCTATAGTTTGGAGAAGAGCAGCAACACCATGTCTGAGAGCATTAATTGCCATTGCCTGACTTCCTAATTATCAAGAGTTTCAAATACATTTTTAAACCAATATATCACTCTCTGTTATACATGCAATGAAATACAGCTGCATTTGAAAAGCTTCAAGAGTGCTAAGTATTTTACCCCTTCAAAGCACTCTACGGACATGAAAACACAGAACCTCTGTGAAACAGTTAATTATTACTATCCCCATTTCATTCATAGGGGAAGCAGAAGTGCAGAGAGGTTAAAAGTCTCCACTGAGACCACCCAGCTTGTTAGAGTCAGGGTTTGCATGAAGGGGACACACATACTCTCCAGTCTTACAGCACAAGGAACAGGCAGTGCTCCCTTTCCCCAGATGCAGCCTGACTGTGTGGCAACAGCAATCCGGTCATAGCAATGGCATCCCATCCCCACATTGTGTTTCTTCTTCTTGTGGACTGGCAGGGACTGGAAGAATCAAGAGGCACTAATCTTCTCCTGGAATAACTCACAGGGAGGGAAGCTGTTCTGTATATGACACGCTGTCCTGCTTTCTGTACACTAGGACACGTTTTAAAAGCACCATTTTTGTGACCTACTGTCCGAGCCATTTGCCACAGGATTCCATTGTCCCACAGGTCATGCCTGTCAGTGGAGGCAACATCACTGGTGCAGCACAAAGTGCACGTGGTGCGCATGAACACCACAGCACTTTCTGATGTGCTGGGGTAAGCATAAAGTCCAAGGATCTGGCAAGTGTTCTGCTGCAGGCTTTTCTTAATGCAGGAGTGAGTACATGCCCTGAGTCGTGATGGCAGGTGTGCTCACAGAGAAGCAATACAGGTGTTCTGGAATGGGATTTTTGCCAGGATCATAAGGCATTACCCTTACATCTGGTAACAGCCTCACTGATGGGATGGTCCTTACTGAGAACTGCGCAAGGGTCAGGTTTCAAAGCAAGGGACTTTAGGAAAGCAAGCTGGTGAAGCCTGCCACATCCTTTCAGAGAACAGGACTTACTCTCATCAGAGGACTGCTAGCCAAAAGGGCCACAGGCAGGCCACACACAGTAGCTTTGAGGAGCCTGGCAGCACTCAAGGATGAATGCTGTTTATCCTCTGCCTTCCACTCACCTTGTTTTAGCCCAGTTCCCACACTGTATGAAAAAAAGGAGCTATCATGCTTCTATCACTGTCCATTAAATTCTCGCCAAGTACGGTCCCAAAAAACTAGCCTTGTGCTGAAGTGCCCTCATCTGCACCCCTGCCTCAAAGCTGCAAGACACTGTCACAGAATGACAGAATCCTTTAGGTTGGAAAAGACCTCCAAGATCTTTGAGTCTAACCTTTGACTGATCACCGCCATGTCAACTCGACCACAGCACCACAAGCTACATCCAGTCATTTCTCTGAACACCTACAGGGATGGTGACTTCCATCACCTCCCTGGGCAGTCCATTCCAATGTTTAACAACCCTTTCTATGAAAAAAATTCCTCCTGATGTCCAACTTGAACCTCCCCTAGAGCAGCTTGAGACCATTTCCTCTTGTCCCGTAACTACTTGCCTGGGAGAAGAGGCCAATATCCCCCCTGGCTACAACCTCCTTTCAGGTAGTTGTAAGCAATAAGATCTCCCTTGAGCCTCCTTTTCTCCAGGCTAAACAAACACCAGCTCCCTCCTCACAGGACACACTCTCTCGACCCTTCACCAGTTCTGTTGCCCTTTTTTGGATTCACTCCAGCACCTCAATGTCTTCCATGTAGTGAGGGGGCTCAGAACTGGACACAGCACTTGAGGTCCGACCTCGCCAGTGCAGAGCACAGGGCAACAGTCACTTTCATGCTCCTGCTGGCCACACTATTTCTGATCCAAGCCAGGATGTCATTGGCTTTCTTGTCCATCTGGGCATAGTGCTGGCTCCTGTCCAGCTGCTGTCAACCAGCACCCCCAGGTCCTTTTCCACCAAGCAGCTTTCCAGTCACTCTGCCCCCAGCCTGTAGTGCTGCCTGGGGTTGTTGTGAATGAAGCACAGGACCCCACACTTGGTCTTGTTGAAGCTCATACCATCGGCCTTGGCCCATCGATCCAGCCTGTCCAGATTCCCTGCAGAGCCTTCCAACCCTCCAGCAGATCAACATTCCCACACAACTTAGTATCACTGAGCTTCCAGACAGCTCTGGGCACCTTGCTGCTGCTCACCAGAGCTTGTGTTTTGGGGCAAGAGAGAACAAGAACAGCTAGCCCTGACTCACCTGTCAGTCACAGAGGCTACAGCCAAACACACAACATCACAGCAAGCCTGCAGGTGAAGAGTGACTCGTGTAACCCAGGAGGGGCTGTGTCTTTTCCAGCATGACCACACCGAGGTGAGGGTGGGAGGACAGCTCGCGCTTATCAGCGTGGCACCACGGCAGCCACGGGACAAGTTTGTTCCGCTGACTGCTCGCTGCCTCCCTTCTGGCTGCTCCTGCAGCTCCGCTGCCTCCCTCCAGAACATGGAGGGTCCCAGGGCCCTGCTGCACATCCAGGTACCACCGTGGGAGAGCAAACCCTCAGCTCACCTAGGGCTGGGCTCTGGCTCCCTCCCGGTGTGGCGCAGGAGGCTGCTGGCCCCGGGAGCAAACCTCCTGCTGATGCGGCAAGGCAACGAAGAAGCTGAATACCGAGCCTGCGGTGCATCATTCCTGATGAGGCATGCGGAGCACAAGGACACGCTATTTGGCAACGGGAGCCTGCCTCTCTGCTTTGTGGGCTCTTTGCTGGCTGCCTTGCGCCTCCTGACGTAGGCAACTCTGCGTGTGGTGCGGACCGGGCTGCCTCGGGGCTCTGAGGGGGCCATCTGGCCCTGGCATCCCCTCCCTGGCACTGCCACGAATAGCAGCGCTCCCACTGCTCCCAGGAGGACTCTGGTGCCATCACGGAGTGACCTGTCAGGGAGCCTGGCCTGGGGGACGCAGCAAAGGGACACAAAAAAGCCATCTTTACTTCAACAAGGCAGTCACTTTTCTGCCAAAAAAAGAAAATTATTTAATTTCTCAGGACAAAAGGGAGCTGAAACTTGGGATGAGAAGAAAGACATAAAAGAAATAATGCGAAATGAAAGCACATTCAGACATTTCACAATTGTATACTGAGCAAGCATAAAGAGCCTTCACAAACAAGCCGTCACAGCCATCAGACATGTCCCAGGCTCAAAATCAGAGGTGACACAAAAATTGCATATAAGTAAGAAACTTTTATCAAATGAGAAGCTAGCTTCTGTGAGGTAAGTTCCCTTAACTTTCTTCAGAAAATCTGTGCAAACTCCTAAGATATTTCCAATTTTTTTACTAGCCCTCTTATCTCCCATTCCTTGCACAGACTTATTAAAGAAAATACAGCCTGGTACATTGGTTTGTAGTACTCTGAGCACTCCTGACACTCATGGTCAATGGTGCTGTATGTTGAAAACTACATTTTTGCTTTTAAACCCATTTAAAATATGAAAAATTTGAAGTCCACCCTGCCCCTTATCTCCCTGATCTTTTAATTGCTGACGACCATTGTATATTCTGGCAACCACTTGGAAAAGCCATGCAGGTGTTTCTTGCATAGTCTTGCTTGAATTCTTTGTGCAGTGAACAGGATACAGCCTCAGGTCATAGTAACCGGGCTTGGATTTATAATAATGACGAATTTGAGTGCTTTCCCAGAAGGCTGCAGACTCAGTTGCACTATGCAGTCAAAGAGTACTAGAAGCACATCTGGTCATACACAACTTAAAACTGCACATGAGCAATGCTTTGCTATTCGTATATCCTGCCAACATGAGCAAGACCTAAAACCTTTGGGTAGCTTCTTCTGCCTGGTGGTCTGACGTTTGCACACTTGTGGCCGGATCTGCCACTACTGAATTCAAAGAGACTTCAGAGGAACAGGATCTCACAGTGTGGTACAGTAACAAGATAAAGCCCACGAACACTGTGCCTGAATTTCTGTCTAGGCATAGAATCTGCCCTAGCAACCCAAGTGCATTTGAAGAGTCCTCACAGGCATCTCTCTCCTTGAATATTAAAATCTTGAAGATATTTTTCTCCATGGGCTAACCTAAAATATGTATTTATTAAAGCTTATTTTGGAAACTACAGAACATGAGTCCCACTACAGACCAGAATCACTTCCACATCAAAGCAACCTGATTCTTTCACCAAATTCGTAAAGTCTCAGTTTTTATCCCTCCTGAAAACCAAAACACCACAAATATTTACTTCTCTGTCCAACACGCACCTCGTTTCCTGCTTGACTATTGCAAGCAACACCACTTCGGTCATGCAGCAAACAGACATGACTTCCATTTTGGTCCCTCCCTCATGCTCTGCCTCTGGTCCCTCAGGCTCCAGATTCAAGCCCATCCAGCAACTCCACTTGCTCTCCTGCTGAAAATAGACTGCATGTAAAATTCCTGTTTTGTTCAAGTCCAGCCTATTTCTCCTGAGTGGAATAGAAAGAGCCAGTAAACCACTGAGGTCAGGACCTTAGCAGCACTACCTTTAGTCACTGTTGGTCACCTTGCTTCTGATATTTACTGTCTTGAGCAAAAGAGAAGACACATAAGTAGTAAAATAATTTTGTTATGCTACTATGCAAGTCCACTACTAAAAACTGACACTGTTGTTTTATACCAATTGTCAATAATCTACATCCCTCCTCAGCAGTTAGGAAACTGATATTGGGATAAAAATTTGAACTGTACCTCAAAATGTCCAAGTCCAGCTCCCCGTTCTTCTGCTATCAAAAGAAGGGGGGTGGGCTAGAGTTTCTCTTCTCATAGCATTTTCTCTTGGTTTTCACAGAATCACAGAATATGCTGAGTTGGAAGGGACCCACAAGAATCATGGAGCCCAGCTCCTGGCCCTGCACAGGACCATTCCCAAGAGTCACACCGTGTGCCTGAGAGTATAGTCCAAACACTTCTTGAACTCTGTCAGGCTTGGGGCTGTGACCATTTTCCTGGAGAGCCTGTTCCAGCGCCCAACCACCCTCTGGGTGAAGAACATTTTTCTAATATCTGACTTAAACCTCCCCTAAGACAACTGCAGGCCATTCCCTCGGGTCCTGTCTTTGGTCACCACAGAGCAAAGATCAGTGCCTGCCCCTCCTCTTCCCCCCATGAGGAACTTTTTGACTGCAACAAGGTTTCCCCTCAGCCTCTTCTTCAGGCTGAACAGACTAATTGAACGCAGCCACTCCTTATACGGCTTCCCCTCAAGGCCCTTCACCATCTTCGTTGCCCTCCTTTGGATGCTCTCTAATTGCTTAATATCTTTCTTATATTTCTTATATTGTCGTCTGCTGGTTCAAACCCTCCTGAAGAACCACACATGGAACTGGTTGAACATTTCAGGGTATAATCCAAGGAGACATATACGCTCGTATATTCCCCTATAGGCTTGTATTTCTTGCAGCCTAAGGAGGTTTGCAAATAGCAAGGATTTAACCAAAAATGTGTTAAAAATTGTACGTGCATACTCCCAAATGGTGGCTATTAGTGATTTAATTTGAAGCAATTTGGGCAGGGGAATCCCACATTTTGATCATATATCACAAGCTGGGAGTTGTACTTGATGATCCTTATGGGTCCTTCCAACTCAAGATATTCTATAAAGTCATAAGAAAAAAAGACTGTCAAATACAAGAAGAGAAAGTTCTGGGAGTTTTCCAATTATTTTTGTTGCCAAGAAACCTTCTTGGTATCCACATGCTCAGCTTCTCTGTCCCATCTTATCCACAATTCTCAGACAGTGCTTCTCCATGCCATGCCCTAAAGGAGAAAAGTGTCAAAACCCAGCAATGTAAAGCATGTAAAATGCCTGAATAAAAATACTATGAGGATGAGAAAGCTATATTGGATTAATTTTAGTCTAATTTGCAATGTAGAGAGGTACAAGGAGGAAAGAGAAACAGCTTTATCCAAAGTACTTATATGATCCCCATTACTGGAGCATCTTAATTCTTTACAATCTCTAATGTATTTATGCTAACAGCACACTTGCGAGGGAGGGAAGTATTATCTTCTGCACTTTACAGATGAGGAACAGGGATTCAGAATCTTTAAAAGTATTTATGAGTAAAACTCTCTCACTGATTTCAGTGCCTGAAGTTGGGTCCCTAAGTTCCCCTGAGAAATCAGCCCAAAGCAGCTACAGCGTGCACAAGTAACCCTGGGGTTGGAGATGTGACACTCTCTGAACTCAGTTGCCCAGAGGCCATGCAGAACATGAAGTCCCTTGGTGCGCTGCTACCTATCCAGTTCTGCTCTCCCTCTTCCTCCTGGTGCTGAGGTTGTCTTCCTCCTTGTCCCTGCTGAAAAGCATCCTGCTTCCACCAGACTGTGCTGTCAGTTCGCCAAGATCACTTGGACTCCAAAACTCATCTCTGAAGCACTTACTCTTCCTCCTTGGCTTGCTGTCATTGCAGTAAGGACTTTCTGTACTCCATCACCTAACTGCCTACCATTAGTAATGAAAGCCATCAAGCAGAACAAGACTCATCTCAGATCTCTGCTATGCTTTATATATTTCCCATTTGTTCACAACATCATCTAAGATGAGGCAATGAAAATTATGCCCCCGAGAATGTCAAACACCTTGCTATAAGTAAAGTCAGGTCAAATAGTTGTTCCTCTTATGAGCTGTATTATCTGGACATAAGAGGAAATCAAATCAATTTGACACGATTTTGAGAGAGAACATGAGTAAACCACTTATAGACCAGAATAAGATAATTCAGGACGTCTACAACAATAAGAATGGGAGTCAATAGCTGGTGACCTTAGATATTTTCTGTCCTCCCCTAGAAATAAAAAGAAGTTTCTGAAGAATATTCATGTTGCTGCTTTTTCCCGTAATTTGTTGAGCAGTGGCTAAATATACATAATTTCTCTTTTAATTCAGCCACAGAAAAATAATTTCTTTTTCCCAACACCGCTAATACCTTCCTTGCAGGACTGAAAAGGAAAACTTTCCTCCATTCACTCTTTACACTGACTTCGTAAAAGACATTCTGTGAAACTACTTTTATTTTAATAATTGTAATCAATTTAAATTGTTATTTGGGAGCAAAATAACTTGAGTATAGGTGCACCAATGTCACTAATTGGTAACTGCCTATGAAGTCACTGTCTTCCTTCAGTATGCGCCATTCCATTCCATCTTTGTCACTGCCAAAAGCACATCATGCAGATATGCTTGTGGAAATGAAATCTTTCCCTTTTCAGTTCATTAGATCTCAGAAAAGTCTTTTCACCTTTGGTCTTAGATTTTTGCTTTCCTTCACTGTTTCTGATCGCTCTCACACAGACTGCAGTGGCAAAACTGTCAGCAGTTCATAAGAGGGCCAAATCCTCTCAGATGTTGTGTACAAGTTTCAGAGCTGTTTTCAGATTTACTTCCTTTCTTGTTTCCTTGCAGATATCCCTTTGATCCACTGAGTAGATCTGGACATCAGATATATGATTAGCACGTGAGACAATTTTCCTACAAACTGGCCGCATTCACAGCCATGACTAGTCTGTTGGATCTCCAGAGATCAAAATGAAATGTATCCAAAGTCTGTATTGTTTTTCTACACCCTAGACTGTTACAGCAAACTAGTCTCGGAGCCAAACTTCCTTAAAGTTGACAGGACACCAGACTTAAGTCATCTGGGCACCAGACTGAATCCAACTCCAGTAGCTGGAGATAAAGACAAATCTTTTTAATTTATCATAGGGGAGATTAAAAGGTGCTGATCAAAGTGTAAGCACTACCATAATTGTCTGGACTCCCATGAATATTTCGGTTAAGCTGCCAATCACTGGCACCTCAATATAACTTCTTTTTTTTATTCTCTTCAAATATGCCTGCTCTATGCAACACAAATAAACAGAACTTGTACTAGGCCACTGGGTCTTTTGGTTTATTTTGCGTTTCAATTTTTTTGTAAGAATACTGATCTAGAGAGTGGAAAGTTACAGTCTATTTCTTTCAGTCAGTACACAGGGACTTACTCTTTGCTCCAGGACACTTTTTAGTGCATGCCCTTGCTTGGCAGGTGGCTTTCCTTTCAGGGCAGTGAGGAGGCTTGGCTCCCTCACAGAGAAACTGCTATGGGATACATCCTATGGTAGACCCTCACTGCCCTCCTGGCTGGAGGCAGCAGTGGCAGAGAGAAAGCCTATAGGCAGGAAAGGGAAGGGAAACCCTTTAATCACCTAAGCAAGCAGCAGCAAGGGCAACAGGAATGACATATCATACCTTTTCTGACTATAATTCATTAGTGATGTAAACATATGTATGACAAACACCACAAAGTGTAGAGAATGTTCAAATAAAGTATATAGGATGTTCAGGAACCTTTTTTATTACACAGGCATAAAATGGAGAAGCAGATACAGCTGAGGTTTAATATGAAAGCTTGAGCTTTTCATGATCTCCTGTACTCTTAAGAGTTATTTCAAGCACTTCAAGTTATTGCATATCAAAAAGAAAAGCAGGTGCAATGATACAACAGCCAGAGCCACAACTAGAATGAAATCTCAAATAGGGAAGAGCTGGATGGACCAGCATCTTCATGAGGAGTGACTCTGAAAGGGGAAATATTTAATCCACCTTTTAAACTAATTTCTCTTGATTTCTTTGAAACTTTTTACTAGTTTGAGAGATTTTTTTTCAATTCCTGGGTTAAGAGGTTAGCAAGATTTCCTCCAGCTTTCTTTTCCTGTATAATACAGGCGTGTGACATGAGAAACTGAGCACAAATCTTCTATAATTAAGACAGGGGACCTCCTGAAACCAGTCAGGTTTCAAAAGCAAATGTATGCTTAAGCACAATCATAGTATTTCAGGAAAATTTTAAAAGCTTTAATCATAAGCAAAGGGTAAAGGCACTTTTATTTCAGGCGTAGTTCAAGCATCATCCATCTTCCTTTCCTTCCATAAAGGCAAACATTCTCAAGTTACAAGTTTTGAAAGATTTTTCCAAGTCTCCATTTTCCTTGGAGCTTAATGCTGTCTTTAATCAAAAGTTCCTTCTGGAGCTCTAATGCTTATTCTACAGTCCTTGTAATTAGCATTGTTTCTAGCTATTCACTTTTTCAGCCTCAGTACTAGAACGCGAGGATTATTTTCAAATTTATGATTGCATCAAAAATGTAATATAATTTAGAGTTATTTATTTCTTCACGCCAACTCAGCCAAACATTACAAATACTGTAATCTCCATTCTAGGAGGAATGCCCTTCCAGTCCCTTTGCCGTAAAGACTTACATATAGTATTTTTTTCAGAAGTAAAAAAATAATTAATTCCTGATCAAGTTCCAGGTTTAAACTTAACAACAGCTCTCTGGAAAACAGCAGTCAAAAAACCTTAAGGTTCCGAATAAATCTGACAACATATGTAAATCCTCCACACGTTGTTTAAGGGTACATATATAAAATGTGAGTGGTATAAACCCCAGAAAAATTAACAAGAAATAGATACTTTAAATGCCTGGTAGAAGTATTTGAGATATATAAAATTCATCCTAAGTTAATAAATCAGAAGATTTATTAATCTTTATAATTAGAAAGAGAAGACTCTTTCTACAGTAAAGAGTCAGAGAAGTTTAATCATGACAAAGAGAGCAGAATAAAAATAAAATATAAGCAATGCTGAATACAAAAAGTGAATGCCAAGAGTGTTTGAAGCGAGCTATGGTGAGGATGAGAGGTGGGGTCCCACGCTGCAGCCCGCTGCCTGCCCTGAGCAGGCTGTCCTGTTGCAGAACTGCATCTCAGAGGAACTGGAGTGAAACATTCTCCTACCTTGTACCTGTTGCCCCATCCTGCCTGGGCTGCTGCAACAGTTCTTGGAGGTAGACAAACCTTCATTAACCCTTTCCAGGCTGCTGCTTGCTTTTGAATAAATCTATTATGAGCAGAGAAAATTGTATTTGTTTCCTGGACTCACTGCTAAGCACTGTTAGCAAACTTGGTAATGTATCAAGGATATTAAACCAAGGACTAATTGGAGACATGATAGACAGTGATTCCCTACTGTGCCTTCCGTCTTCAGGAATCATCAGCTGCTGGCAGTATTAATTCACTTGCTAATGCGGAAAAGACAAAGTAAAGCCTTTTAAACATATTTTTGAGCAAAACTGTGCAAAGCACATGTCGTGGTTTAACCCCAGCCAGCATCCAAGCCCCACACAGCTGCTCACTCGCTCCTCCACCAGTGGGACTGGGGAGAGAATCAAAAGGTAAAAGCCAGAAAACCTATGAGTTGAGAAAAAGACAGTTTAATAGGAAAACCAAAAGCCATGCACACAAGAAAAGCAAAGCAAAGAATTAATTCACTGCTTCCCATGGGCAGGCAGGTGTTCAGCCATCTCCAGGAGAGAAGGACTCCATCACACATGATGGTGGCTTGGGAAGACAAATGGCATCACTCCAAACATCCTCCTTTCCTCCTTCTTCCTCCCACTTTATATACTGAGCATGATATTATATGGTGTGGCATATCCCTTTCGTTTATGTGGGTCAGTCATCTGTCCCAGCTGTGTCTCCTCCCAACCTCCCAAGCACCCCCAACTTCCTTGCAAATGTGGCAGTATGAAAAGGCCTTGGCTTTCTGCAAGCCCTGCTCAGCAACAACAAAAATATCTCTATATTACCAGCACAAATCCAAAACCTAGCCCCATACTAGCCACTGTGAAAAAAGTTAACTCTAGCTCAGCCAAAAGCAGCACAGCACAGAAGGTATTTACAGGAATTAGAGTTTGGGATGAATTTAGAGGAAAATCAATGTGCGATCTCCACCAATAGCAGCTGTATGTGGTCAGGCTGATAGACCGTGTTTCCTAGAAAGAGAGTAAAGTATAGCATTTCCCTCCTGTTCAGACAGCAAGAAAAGCTGAAAAGCTGAGAAGAGTTCAGCTCTCTTGTGTGGATGTATCCATGCACTTGTTACTTTTTTACAACAAGAATATATTGCTCAAAATAATTGACAAAATACACCAAAATAATTGACAGATAACAAAGGGCATGGAAGAATAAAACATTCAAAGACATTTAGAAGAACAATGTATGTTTTCTATCCCAAATGTTGCTTGTACCAAAGCACAAGGAGATTTCAAAAAAAGGATCTGAAGGAGAGATGAGTGATAGGACAGTTCAAGGAAAGTGTTTTCTGAATTTAAGTGAAGGCCAGGAATGTATAGGGAAGAAGAAGCAAAAAAATAGGGAAGACAACAAGCTCAATGTGGCGATAGCTGTTGTCATGAAGCTGGGCTGAGTGGGTTTACAGTGCAGCTTTTCTGACGAGGCAGTGAAGAAAGAGCTGAGGATCAAGGAAAGACTGAAGTGGAGGGAAGCAATAGCTGAGGTCACTTAAGAGAACAGACAGCAGGGAGAGGATGCCGAGAGTGACAAAAACAGTGATCGACTTTAATGGATTGGAGGTCTCAAGAGGGCAGGGTGAGGCAAGGGGCAGAGGGTAAATATGCTTTGTTGAAAGAAATGGAGAGGTGAGAGAGAAAGCAGTACTCAAAAGGACCAGAGGAGGACCGGTGTTTTGGGGGAATGGGAGCAAAGCTCTTTCAGTGAGGGGGAGTTCAGCTCCGGGCTTGTAAGTCAAGTGACAGGGTGAGGGAGAGAAGACAAGGGGCTAGGAGGTTGTGCAGGATGTCAGCAAAGAAGGTGGTCAGCTTCAGATGAGACTGTGATGGAAAGCGGGCATTATCATAACCATTAGAGGGGGAGTGGGAGGGCAGCCGTGAGCCAGGGAGGATGCCTGCTCACCAGTTCCTCCCCGACATGGAAAGGGTTGGCCAGGGCTGTTAGACACACACAGTAGAAATAGTGCAGGGCCTTTACAAAGTCTGGCAGGTCTTTTAGATTCCAGTCTCTTCCCACCCACACCCCACCAAAATGAATAGCTCCATTCATTTGGGTCAGGGTATTGGTTTCAGAGTCTTCTCTAACATGGAAATTCATTGAGGCCTCTTTGCCTTTGCTAAGCCATTTCCCGAGTGTTTCTCTAAGATCAGAGCGTGCCTCGTCCTGACCCCAGGAAGAGGGAGAGCCCAGCCCAGAGTGCTGGCAAGGCTGGTAAAAAAGTCAGTAATCAGCAGATTAGCCCCCAACCACAAAAGTCAGCACTGCAGAGTCCTCCCTCCTCTTTCTTGTCAGCAGAGCCAAGGCATGAAGCAGCCACTATCATTCCCTCTGTCCCAATGAGTTTGCAACTGGTTTACACAGACCAAGCGTTGTTAGGGTACAAAAAATTCACGTTGAAAACTCCTGGAGAAAACTGCAGCACTTTGACACCAGTTTTTGATCTTTGTGGAAGGAGCCGATGCAACTGCCTCGAGATCATTATCACGGCGCTGTAAGCAAAGCGGTAACGGTTTGACAGCTACCGTACTAAGACCTCTGCCTGTCAGCTTTACCGCTTGTTTGCTCTCACAACGATTCTTTTTTTCTCAGCCTATATTTTTTCTCTCTTTACATACAGTACAAGTGCCTTTTGGACACAGACTATGTTTTTGCTCTTATTTAGGGCACATCTAGTATGATACAGTCTGTCTGGCATGGAGGACAACAATACCATAACATAAATGACAGCCATTCTGCTAAGATGCTAACTAATCTTTACAGCCTGCATGCAAAAGAAGCCACTTTGAATGTGCAATGTTTTTAACTTAAGACACCACAGAATGAAACACACTAAAATAGACACTTCGTACTACAGACAGCTGTGCCCCTTGAATAGAATTGCTAAAAAAATTGGCCTCCTGAAAACAAAAGAGGGTTATTAGCATCATTTCAGGGGGCAGACAGAAAATTAGTTTGCATTCTGTCATACTTTTACCTCCTCTTAGTTGCTAGAGTAATTGCACACAGTTTCCAGTGGTTCTCAAACCCCCTAAATCTTACACAACCTCGAACAGGTTGGTGGTTCACTGGATGTAATTTCTATGGGGTGGTTTGAGTCTAAGTGTTTGGCAGCTCAATTCAATAACAACATCAGCTTTAGAACTGAAAGCAAAGGGTCAAGTGATCCTGGGCAAAGCAATCACCTTAATGAATTAATGTTTGTACAAAGCTTCTGAAGAAACAACATATTACAGAAGCATCAAGAGCATTATATGTAGATTTTCTTCCTTGTAGGTCTTCTGCTTTCAAGAAATACAGGCGATACATGAATAATTTTGATCTTCTGAAGAAAATAGGTGTGACTTCTTTCTTGAAGGAGCAGGTAGCAGCTTTGCCCTCCAAAGTGCAAGAAACAAGTTCACATACAGAACTGACTCTCAGCATTCCTTGTACTCTCTCCATTATTCATACACTTCCTTTTCACTGTACCTAAAAATGCTACTACTTTTTCTGCCACACATAAAACTACTTTTCATCAGTTTTAAGCAAAGTAAAACGCCAAATGACAGACAGATGAGGAATAAAAAACAGCCCAGGTGCCTAAGCATGAAGGCAGAAAGATTAATAAAAATTCCTGCTGGTATTTTCAGGGAGGGGTGGGGGGGGTTGGGGAGAGGGGAATTGATCAGACTTTCAACTAATCTCAAAGAAGTTTTAAGTCTTGTCTTAATGAGGCTCACAGGAGGTCTCTTGGTAATTTTCAGTGTATGCATTACCAGCATCACAGAGTTACAAGTGGCAAAAGAAGAAGAAAGAGAGACTGCAGAAAGGTAGGTAGTAAGAGCTCAAGGATCTTCCATTCAAGCAATCAGTAAGAAAGTTATTGTAGACAGCAGTCATATTTGTACAGGGTGCTAATCCCATCCAGGTTTGAATGTGTCCAGAGAGAGTGACAACTGGGAGAATTAGACTTTCACCCATCTTAAACTGAGCTACAGCGAGAACACAAACATGTGAGTCACAGCATCTTTGGGGGATTGCACAGAGCTGACCTGATTAGCACTGGGGATAAAAGAGCAACCCACAAAAACATGCTCCACACGACAGATACTGCAGAAAACCAACGGCGTAATACACGTGCATTATCTGACCACGACTGGCACGTTTCCTCTTTTAAGAGGCAAACTTGCCGTGGTACCAAACATACTGAATGAGGGCTGCCTCACTGGGCTACAGCAGGGACCTCCATGCATATCACCCAGCCCCGCTACCTTCCATTACTCACTACCCAGCTCAGGAGTGAGGTAGAAACGGCCTTGCAAGGGCTTTATGCCCTTTTCTTCTCATGATGGACAGAAGGCCTGAAACCTGCTCCTCTTGTGTCTTGTTTAAATCAGCAGTGAGTACATTCACACTGTATGAGCGTAACTCCTGAAACTCTGTTCTCTGTCATTCAACAGAAACATGATGTGTGCTCCTTAGATTTCTAGCTAGCTCACATTTCTGATAATTGTTACCAGGTAGAAAGGTATTTTATAATTGAAGGCAGGGTTAATTTTTACAGATATTTGAACATAAGAATTTAATAGATAATTATATTCTCTATTTCAGATCACAGTTTAATTCTACAAATATAGACTTCTATTTAAAAAACAAACAACCAAAAAAAAAACACTTCAAAGGAGTCTTTTCCCAACAGTAGAGGACTTTCAGTAAGTCTTTCCTGGAATAACAATACTATTGGACAATAGGACCTCTAGATGGTACTGTATCATCCAGATATGACAATAAAGACCAAATGTTCAGAAGACCAGACCAGACACATCATTAGTTCATACTAATTCACAGACTTTCTTTCAAAGTATGTTATGAAATTAAAATTACTGAAATAAGTAGAAGGGAGGTGAGGGAAGACGTAAGCAGGGGCAGCAATTACCAAACATAAAATAAAGTGAAATAAACATTATTTATAAAAACTTCCACATGAATAGGATCCCTAAAGGAACAGGATTTCCTGTCTTCCAGCTTGACCCTCCAAGAGACCAAGAGTCAAACATCACTTTCAGAAGAGATCAGAGAGTTTTGTGGCTGACAACTATCACAACAGCAGGAATAAAAAATGAAATATCATTATTACAATAAACACGTAATTGGAGGTAGTACAAATCTGCCAACTCTTAGGGCATAAGACAACTCCTAAATTGTGAGGTTAGAAAAAAAAAAATCTCTGCTGCCCATTTATTCTAAATGTCTCTGTAAAGGTGTTTGCCAAAGCTTTCTGGAGGCGATTCAGTACAGTTGAGCGGAACTGGCTGTTAAAATCACAAGTGGTTCACAAAGTAGTTTTTAAAACTACTGTTATTCAGAGCAGCACCCCTCTAGTTGTGTCCATTCTCCTCCTCCTTTCCCCATTTTTTCAGGTTCAGACCCAGAAGACCTTGGCTCTCCCTTCATCCCACACTTCTTACTGCAATTCTGGCACTAGCTGACAGTGTAGATGAAACACCCTTAGAATTTAAAATATATTTTGAGTTTTGCATCCCAAGAGGACATGGGAAAGAAGATGGCTGAGCACCACAGCTCTTGTGCTCCAGTGTGACTGCAGTGTGAAAGCTACCAGATTAGGGCATACCAAAGCCATCTCATTTACTCCTCCCACCTTCCAATCCAAAGTGTCACACTTCACCTAAGAGCACACAACCTAAATGATTAAAAAACAAAAAAGCAACCAACCAAAACAACCCCCCAAACAAAACCAAAACCTAACAACCCAGCAACTGAAAAACCCATAAATCTCTTTACCACATAAAAGCTAGGAATAGAGAGAAAGTTAGGCAGAGTGCCAACTTCGTGCCACTTTGCAGATGAAGCATGTCACACCTTTAGTTTGGACATTCATAAATAGATTCAAACTGTTGATACTTCAGGAGCCAGTGAGCAGAAACAAGGAAATTTCTTTTTAAAATCTAATGACTGTATTTAACAGCAAGACCGCCATGGGCAGCAGGAAAATAGTATACTTTGGGGGACCACTTCTGGCCTTCCACCCAGCATTAGTGTCTGCTGTAAGCAGCAGCACACAGTGCAAGAGTCATCTCCTGACATCCTGCATGGATATTGAGGCAAGCTATTAACGTAATTCTTTCTTTAATGAGCTAACAAGTTAGTTACACCCTTATTTTAAAATTTCTATGAAAATGTCCCCTATTACCTAAGCATGAGGGACATTGGCATTCAAGTTTGGGGACACTGAGGGATAGTGGAAAATATTTAACAGTCTTTTACAGTAACTCTATGTTGAACAAAACCAAGTTCAGCCTTTTCTGAGGACGGATTAGGAAAAACACATTTATCAAAAGATTCTTCCCAAGGTTACTGGCCTCATATTCATGTTTCTTCTTTCTCAGTTTGTATTCCCTGTGACACAGGAGAATCAGAGATGGGAAGAAAAGTGAGCCGGACATTTTTCAAATGACCCCCAAAGGACGGTATATGAGAATGGAAGGTTTGTCTAAACCATCACCACAACCCCTAGTTAGTTCGAATATTCCTTCTGTCTGCCACCTCCGGTGTTGGTAAGCACATCATTTTGCACAGACACATCCAGCTGGCTTGGCACACAAGTGGTCTGCATCACCGTGCATTGGCAGCCTGGTCTTACACAGCCCAAGCTCTGCAAAAGCCAGAACAGCTGCTGCCCGAAGGAGACAGTAAGGTCTGGTACATGAGATACAGGTTCAGTTCCCTCTCCCTAACAAGTGACTTCATTATCCTATCCTGCCATTCTCCATCGGAGAAATAATCCTCTTCCACTACACAGAAGTGTTGTAAGAATAAAGAGAGTCTGGTAGGAACTCAGAAGAGCAGGAGGCCTGTAAATCTCTCAGATGCATTTGGAGGAGCAGAAGCAAATCTGTAATGACTCTGTGAACTGCTCTTGGGTCCTACAGCTTAAGCTTAACTGCAGCAATTGCCCTTTGTGTATCTTCCAGAACATGGCTTTCTGTACTCACTCAAGACTTCAGGGAAGAATTTGGGTTTAATTCAAAGCCTGCTTAAACCTTGCTTCTGGGTGGAGCAATCAGAGGTGGGTTCAGTTATTTTATTTCTCCCATAACATAAATTACGTGAGGCTAATGTGTCAGTCTTAGAAGTTCTTCCATCTGGAGATGGGACTTGTGCCAATTATGTCATAATTTTTCTTGCCTCAAGTGCCTTATATTCATTGTATAAGAATCAAAATCCTAAGCAGTTCAGGTGGTGAGCAGATTTTCTTGTGACAATGAAGCACATTTTATTTTAGAATTTTAGGCCAGCTTCCTGCCACTACATAACAAAAATATGATTAATGATACGTAAAATCCATATTTTGGAATAGAAATAAATTGGGCCATTGTAGCATTTCTTTCTATCTGGGGAAATTTTACTCTGTCATTGCTTGACAACATAATTTTACAGAATGAAACACTTTGTACTCACGGAATTTCACTTCTGTGTTAAAATACACTTTTACTGCAAAATGGTGTAGGAAAGCCTTGAATTTAGGAAAAGATTAATAGGCTAGATAAGCTCTTTCTAAAAGGATATGCCAAGACACTTTTTACAGATGGAACTGTAGTAGGTATAATCTTATTTTATGAAAAATAAATAAATGGATGAATAGAGTTTATCTTTATGCAGAACTATGAAGACCAGGGTTGGGTTTGGGGTTTTTTTTTGTGAATAGGAAAATACAGAGTTTTATCAATTACAATGAATTCACAGAAATCTGCAGTGAAGGAAATCATTAGAATGTTGTACTGGCCAAATACATTTGGCAAGTGTACACTTACATAATAGAAAATATTTAAGATTTGATGCAGAGGTTTTTACCCAGACATCTAGAAGAGCTTTCTGAAGGTGGGAAATATTATTTTTCAGGGGAGCAAAGCAGACAAAACACTGAAGTGGCCTTTCAAGTCACAAAGCAGAGAATAGGAAAGAGTTGTCCTCACAGTCTGGTCTCATACATCAGACTTACACAGCTTACAGTGAATACACAGTATTCAGTGTGTGGAATTTTTTTGGCCATAAAACACTGACAGATTGCAATATAGTGACTCTTACCCTAGCCTCCAAGTGATACTGACTTTTCTGGGATTCGAAGCTGCTTCATTTTGCTGAAGGAAGACTGCATATTCACAGAGAAAAAAATACACATTCATGTTAAGACCAGGTGATTTTTGCACTTAGCTTTGAAACTGATTTTGAACGTACTGCCTCTCTTGTCATTGACTATTAGGTAGGTCATCCTCATCCACAGGTACTTTTTAGGTGCCCTCTTGAAATATGACAAAGATTTTCAGTGCAGTACAAACAAAGCAGTAAACCTGGAAATGCCACTGGAAAATGCAAGAAAGGAACCTGGACTGTCACATTTACTTGACTATCACATTTAAACCTTGCGCATAATATGCCTTTAACTGCCAATATTGCAAAACATTTCTACCCATATGTGCACTAAAAGAATGCAAATAACTCTATAGAAAACATAACAAACAAAAAATCTTTGGCTACTTCACATTGAGAATGTCCTTAAATCTTTTACTGGACTGAGAATCTACCAGGACGTTGTTAGAGGCACCTGCAGTCCTGCCATCTTTTGGCTCTGCTCATATCTTGCTATACAGGGTCCTGGCCACTCTGCAACACTTCTACAGTGAGGACTGAGCTTTCTAAACCTTATTCCTGCATTTTGATTTTCATACAATACTCTAGTAAAACAATTACAAGAAATCAAGAGTGTTCTAATACAGCAAATGCAAGCTGATTCCTCATGAAGATACAATAAGCCTAGTGAACAGCCTGGACAAAATAGCAGGAGTAAAACACAGCCTCAGGTGTCATTATACATTTCAGTGTCAGCACTAATGAAAGGTACTACTGATACTATTTCATATCCAAATTCGACTTTCCGGTGGGAACCACGATGAAATTCTGTTGCCTGAGTTATGTTTTAATCAGTTTTGGGTAAATTTGGAAATTTCATGTAAACTGAAACCAAGCTGAACACTGGGGTGGTTTGCTGCCAACACAAACTTCTCACATAGCTCCAAATGGATTGGTATCACAAGTGTAAATCACAGTTTAATTGTAAATGGGACAAACCCAAAATGTAATAGGACTTTATGTAATAGTCTTTTTGAATAAGCACACATGGATAATGGACACGTAAAAGTGAAAGGCAGCCATGCTAAGACTTCAATTTAAAAATATGCCATTAGTTTTTACTGAGTCCAGTCGGTTAACCAGGTTGTGGCATGAAATGTATGTCTGTTGTGCCCCTGGTCCTTGGCATTTCTGGGTTGCCAAATAAAACCAAGAAAAAGCATTTGGAAGAGAGCAAAAGTTACTCAGTAATATTTCTGCAGGGATTTCCATCTGTCAGTGGAACAGGTGAACCAAAGCTTATGTGGAGAGTTCAAGTTTGGAAACAGCTCCAAAACCACAAAGCGATTATTTACTTTGTTTGTCTGAAAAAAGCAAGATGAAATCGGACGGCTTAGCTACACTTACAAATTCTTTTCCAGGTGCCAAAACAGTTACGTGAGCAGTTGGTGTTGGACTTGTACCTTTCACATTAGCAGGCCATCTTTTATCATCTTCTGACGGTATTGAAGAACCCAGCTCTAGCTGATGGGCATAAGAACAATTTTGCTTGCATTGTACCTACACTCAAGTCCTAACTTGGCCTTGAATCTTAGAGTAGGCTGATATATATCCCAACACTGTAATTATCACCTGCCATGCTCTATATGACTTTCTTTTTTCCGAGTAGGGAAGGCAGACAAGAAATCAGGAGAAGGCTTGTTTATAAAGTAACAGGAAAAAAATAATTTTTATGGCCTAGGACGTATATGGAACCCAGCAACTTTAATAAATTATATTCTTTATATGCCATGCTTAATGAGCAAATGAGAAGGCAGAATGGCTTTTTTGTGTTTATCTATTTCCTCTTACTTTTGGATTGTGAGATAAAGCTCTATGTCAGGCCAAAGCTATTGCACCCACCACAACATGTCAGCAACTGTGACTCAGAACACATTATATGCAGGAAGAAAAAGATGCAAAGATAAGATATTAGGACTGAAATCAATACAGGATTCTCTTTTACATATCCCAACAGTCTCATTAACTTCAAAGTAGCTGATATGAATGTAATTAAAGCACAGAACAAACAGCAAAAGGGGAAGAGAAACCACAGGGCCCTGTTTCAAGATCCTCACTAAAATGGCATAGCACAGGACTGTACCATAAGTCACAGCATATACTCTGTCAAACCTAGCAGAAATTTTTATAAACAAATGATAGTGACATCTTAAACAACGCAAATTGTATAAACGTGGGCATTGGCAGTTTAAACACAAATAAGCATCACCACCAGGGAATAACTAAACAACAACAAACAAGTTCTTGGTGCTCTAATGTGCTAAACCCAAATCACAGCTGGCTGCTAGACTCAAACCTATATGCTACTCACACATGATAATCCTGTAAAAAAGGAGAACCAGGTGCAGCATGACAGAACTGGATACTGCAGACTTTGCAAGTCATCTCTGCATGGTCACAACCAGAAAACATACCACAGTGCAGTGCTGAAATGCACACCATTGTTAATAATTAACACTATTAACCTGCTGGGCTGCTGTCAGGTTCACGGGCTACTGTGTAGAGTGAAATGAGAATGCTTCCGTGTCCCGGGGGTTGTCCAAGTCATACTTAGAGAAAACAGATGTCTGTGGGACAGAATTCTAACTTCAAGGGCACTAAATGGCAGCAACAGCAAAGAGGGGGCCAGGCAGGTTGTAGGTGCTTTCCACTTGCAGAGGGTAACCAGCTCTGCTGGGCATCCTGAGAGAGCCTACACTGCTACACCCCACAACATCCCAGCCTACGTAGAAACACAACTCAGTCCCCACGCATCTGGAAGGTGACAGTGACACCTTGATAACAGGCAAAGCACAGCTACAGGAAAAAGGTACAGAAGACTTCAGAGGAAAAATCTCTACCAGAGCTTTTCATGAGCTCTAAATTCCTAAATCCTCCCCCTCCTGTTCACCCCACAAATGTGAATCAAGGGATCAACAGATCAATAGGATAATTGTATGGAATGTCTTTAATGGAGCATCAGCCCCTATTTCTTACATACATTATTGAATGCTCCTACCAAGTGCTAAATTAAAATTTACTGTAGTGCTAATTGAAGTCACATTTGCGTGTGTGTGCTGCGTGCTGTTAGGCAGGAGGAGATTTCTTTTGCTGAAGATTAAAACTTCAGTAATGTCTTTCTGTGCTTATAACAGTTTAATGCAAAAGCAAAACATAATTATAGGAGGCTGTTAATGGATTAGATGGCCAGTGTTACTGCCTAGCTGCGTTCCAGTTTTTCCTCTGCTGGCTTTGTGCTGTCTGTTGTCATCTCCTAATTATCTGTTCCTTTTTCAGTTGGCAGCTTTAACATGTTGGGGGTATTATTCAAACTCAAATTAATTTGTGTTTTTCAGGAATTGCTTAAAGAGTAGGAGTTTTATTTGGAGCTTGATATGGCAATAAAATTTTTATCAGATGCAAAAGAGAAATGTTTTTTTTTTTGGCTGACTTTCACTGCCATGAAACTATTCACACTGATCAGCAAGAGCAGAGAAAACTGGTGTTGCAAAATAAAATAAGCACTTCTGAAGTGCCTGGCAGCTGATTTGTTTCTGCATGGCCTATCATCACCAGCTACCACCTACTGTAGTTTCTGAGGGCAGAAAGCTATAGCACTTGCAAACAATTTGAAAAGTGTGTTTGCTCAGGTCTTAACTGACACTTGAACTATTGCTGATTGCAAGTCACGTTCAGAGATATAAGGAAAGAAATCTGTCATTAAAATCCCAGGATTTTCATTCATGCAGCCAATGAATTAATAAATAAGAATACTGTGTAGCACTTTTATAGAGTCAGATCCTGCCAGGCACTGCAAACTTGATAGTCCCTGTAGAGCACTGGAGCATTAAATGCCTTGCTGCCATTCTTCCTAATTTGTGCACTGTTTTGCCACCACCCACAAAAATATACCATGAAAAATACTTACTCATAGAAATGTATTGCAAGTATTCTAAGCAGAGAATAAGCAATGAATGCATTTCCTACTAGATACTGAGAAAACATTCTGGCATTTCCAGAGTCCCATGTTCCTGATGCACTACCTTCCACTAGGCTCTGTGTTTACAAGGAAGCAGGCTGCACTGATGAGTTTATTTCAACAGTCCACTATTACCTTTTAAACATGAAAACTCCCTGTCTTCTCTCTTGAAAAACATCTCTTGAGGAAAAGGAGGAAAGAGAGGGAGCTGAAGACAAAATAAACACAAAAAGAGTTAATTTGAAACTAATCAAACCCTGTTTTCTTTCCCTGCATCAGATATCTTTTTTATTTCAAAGGCGTGCCGATCCTTTTGAGGGGAATTCCGCTTCTTACAGCTGTGCAACCTGCCCTGCAGTGTAGGTCTTGCTCGCCCACCTGCTCACTGCAAAACACCCTGAACTTCCCAATGCTGAGGCTGAGCCAGAAGAGCTGTGCTTCAGATATGTCACTGACCTCCAGCAAAGAGTATGCCTAGCCCATTATATCTGAAAGTGGTAAAGTTCAAATCTGTGCAGGAACAAGCTAGAAGAACTCTTGTTACTTTTCAGAGTGTTATATTGTATTATGTATGGTCATCTGTTAATAATGCATGGTTTTATACAGCAGTTAAAAAGCAATTTCACTAAACAGTTTCATTTTAAGAATAACTTGTTAAAAATGCAGCTTCTGAAAAAAGGCAAAGTTGTTGTTCCATATTCAAAATCTAACCCACATTCTGAGAATAAAGGAACAGTCATATTTTAAACACATATTACAACTCTTGCTTTGAAATATCATGTAAGTCTAGCCTTAAGTACCTCCCATTTGATAATTCATTTTCGCCTGCTTTTGTTTTCTTCTTTATTCATGTTGATTCAACAGTATATAATAAAATTTTAATTTTATCTCTTGCTGTGCATTTGGATGCCAACAAGGAGTTAAACTCTATCTGTTTAAAAGCTCATTTACTGGGGCAAAATTATGTCCCTCTCTTCTCCTAAGGCCTAACGTGGTTTTATTATCATGGAAGATTAAGAGACATGACTTTTGGCACTGAAAAATACTTTGGTAACTCCTACAACTCCTATCTTGAATACTGTGAAGTATGGCCCCTTGGTAGCAAGCAGAGCACTAAAATATGTACTGTATCTGGCAGAGATACTTATTTTCAGCTTTCATCTTACACATGCATTAACTACTGAATTGACTATATTGTTGGAAGAACAATGGGTCAAGCCCAGACGTGGTGGATCCTATCTGATGGGCAGGTGTATCAATGGGAAAGCATGCCTTCATTTTAACAAAAACTACGGAGCTGAAGTCAGAGGCACGTTATCCCCTCTCCCTTCTTAGTGGAACTAAGCTATTCCCTCCTTCATGACACATTCTAATGCACAACCAGCTCCAGGAGCACAAGCGTTGTCACTGAGGAGGAAAACACACACAGCAACCTGCCAAAATGAGAGGAGCAAGAATACTTGTATACAGTGCAATTACACACATATACAGACAAAAAATGCCAAGTGGAAAGAAACAAGAGTTCTACCTCAGCCTGAAAAAGGCTACACTGCATTTTTGTTCCTTTCTTTTTTCTTTTTTTTAAACAAAAATCAGTCGTTCCCAATTTCAGCCATTCTCTACTGTGAAAGCAAACAGCATGGTTAACTTCATCACTTTGTTAGGAATGTTGCGGTATTTGATGTCTCCAATCCTCCTTCTTGAGCCCCTTAATTACAAGACATGCTCTTCTTCGCTTCAGAACAACTGCAACAACTTTCTAACCCTTGTGGTCACAGGACCGACCTCAGAAACAGCTCCCAGAGTGACAGCAGTCACCTGACAGTAATCTGGTTTCGACTGTTGATGCTCACACTGCAGCCCTCCAGACCAGAGTCTCCAAACAAGTATCCTGTTTACAATGCTGGAAACTAATGCAGCCTGATAAAATGAAAGATGAAAGCAGCGTGTCAATAGCAACAGTTCACCAAGCAATGCATACTGATAAGTGCCAGCTGCACAGAGGGGCACGGCCACATCTAGTATCAACCACTATGACCGGGGAGTTTTGGGTAGTCCATGCCAAGGATCATAGAATGTGGAGTCATCCCAATGATTCTACTGCAAATGTGTGGGAAAGTAAGGCTAAATTTTTTACATGACTGTTGGTTTTACTTAGAAGAACTTTTAATTACTTTATGAGAATGTGTTTTTTTTTTAAATCTGCCTTTTCACCTCTTCCTCCCCCAGTTGGACAAAAGAGCAACGAGAGATTAAGGCAGCACTGAAAGAGAAAAAACTCTTTGAATTTCTGATCCAGGCTGAATTGTCAAGGCCAGCATACCAGGGAAAGCACTTGTTTGCGTATCAGTTCTGAAGGTGCAATAGACTGGAGCACAGAAAACATGGTTCTGCCTTATGTTCACAATTTCCAACACATTTTTATAGTCACCTAAAAGACAATTTACAATCTCTGAGCCTATATGCAGACTGCTGAAGTAGTCAGCATGACTGAGCATTAGAAAATGTGATGGTTTAAAGCACACATTTCAATTCATTTTACAAGCAGTTAAAGAGAGAGACTTCTGAGAGGTTTCTTCATAAAATGAGATTTTAGTTTTCTATCAGCTGATTCTAAATTCTGGTTTTGCATTTCTATCATGTAAATCATGCTAACTACACTCAAATAAAAAAAAAATCTTTGAAATTTTGATTCCCACATGTCTAGATTAACATTTCTCGACCTCCCAAAGCAAAATTATTAATGCGCACTTGCTAAACATCTCCCGTAAATACAGCTACTTTGGGATACAAAGTGCCTCCAGAATAACGTAGGGTAGGATTTTTCAGTTCATTATTTCCTCTCTTCTAAGTGTCAGAATCTCATAATGGCCTACTAACAAAAGAAACCAGCAAGAATATTTCCTCTGGCTGAAGATGCAGTGGGCAATATTGGCCACAAAGAGATATATACAGGACATACATAAACCAAACTCCGTGGCAGCATTCTCATCAAAACCCTATCATAGTTCAATGCTTCATGGTGGTAAGGCACAAAATACAGATACCTAACAACAAGAATGCATTAAATAGTTACAGCAATTTTTAAGGCAGTAGAAAATTTAGAGAAAATCCTCTAATTTTGGTCAAACTAAAGTAGGTCAGCTGAATAAGCACTCTTGTAAAATTGGAATGGATCCCCTTTCACAGGCAACAATACTCCCCTCAGTTTTGCTTCCAAGGGAAGGGTGCCAATTTAATATTTTTTAAAAGAAATTGCATATTCTGTAGCTGTTCCTCAATTAAGAATACATGTTCCAATACATAATTACCCTGTTAGAAATACACACATTTTCACTTGTTAAAATGTGATTTTCATCATGTTCCAGCACTTAGATCCTTTACTAAACAGAAGAGTCTATTTCCAAACTTTGTACTACATTAGGTCTTGGCAGACTCTGACCATGATAATTCACATTATTTGTCTTTTGGTTAACTAGAAAGCGAGTTTCAGAATTCCTACACACCCTACAGGACTTTTTCCTCCTTGAGAAATCACATCTTTTCCCCGATTTGTCTCCAACTTTTCATCACTTTTTTTGAATTGCTGATGGCAGATTGTGACACTGCAGAGAATTCCCAGTTATATTTGCTGTGACATTCTGTTTATATTTTAAGTTTCTTTGCCCATATCTCCAACAATGGCTAGCATTTTAGAAGAATGCCACTAAGTCAAACAGGCCATGTTACACCACTCTCTGACCAGAAAATTTCCATCACATTCTAAACTCATCTATTCTCAGGCACAGTCCCATTATGCTATCAGAGCATTAATATTTGTACCCTCATGTTCCATCCTATCCTGATGGCATAAACATTCAAATAGTTACGTATCCTTTACTTTATCAATCAATGAAGAAAGTCTATATCACCACCCCCCTCATAATCCTTGTTTTTTTCCAGTCCCATGTCACTTGAAATGGTAATCAGTGAGGATGTCCTGTGCTCCTTTGGGTCACCACTAAATATCTAATCTAGAGTAGAGCAGAAAGGAAATAGACACAGGCAGCAGCTAAATTTTAACATACAAAAAAAAAAATTAAAAATGTCACAGAACATGTCATATAAATACAAGTACACACACATTCTGAATATTTATTATTGCATGTTGGTAGAATAGCAGCACTGATATAATAAATGTGAAAATGAGTGTTCGGAGTTATAATTTAGGAGCTTTTATTAATAAGTCATAATTTTCTTTCCTGGTCCTCTTTGCACAGGAAGACATTTTACATACACACTAAATTAATTAGAAATGTAAAAGACATTTCAGGCTGGCCAACTCAACTGCTTTGAGAAGTATTCCACCAGATTTCCAGACAATTAACAGCTGTAACATCTGGAAATCTCAGACAAATGGCCACCAACCATGCAAAAATTGACTCCATATCACACAAGCCTCTGTTGCATCCCAGGAGTTCAGAGGCACAAACATCACAGGAGGCACTCAAGTCTCCTGGCATGCATGCACAGGGCACAGTGGAGGAGCTGCACGAGTATGGATCATGTATATGCACATGTCCATGTGCTCGTATCTCTGTGATGTTGGATTTGCTGTTCTAAGGAGGACTGGAAGTTTTGATATGGTGACCACTTCATTGCTGAGATTTATGGCGTCATTCAGACTGTATCCTCCTACCCTCTAGGATAGGAAGCAACACACTAGCAACACTCACTGCAGTAGCAGGAGGAGCACTGATCTTTTGGTGGTGTCAAAGATCAAGTCTAAGGGACTCAAAACCAAAAACTCAATCCGTTTCTGTCCTTTCTTCTTGGCATAGAGGTCTTGCATCCTCTAAGACATCAAGTAAAGCAAGTAAATATAATTTGTATCCAGCTGCCTTAACCATTGAAAGGGAAAGTCTGAGTCATGACACAAAATTCCAGTATTTTCTCAGGTGTCTTCAGTATCCTGGCTGATGTTTTCAAACCCTGATGGCCCAGAACTGGGGTCCTAAAATTCCTGTGCACACTGCCCCATTCAAGTGCTGAATACCCAAAATGCTGTTGCATAATGATGCCTTTCCCAGTCAATAATTAAGTGCATAAGTGTCTCCACAGTACAGAGCTTACAGAGCTGGCTACTGGCTTTTGTGCTATAGCATTCCCTGACTCCTGTGCCTTTGCCTTCAGGTTGTTCTTGTGTAGTATCAGGAACAATGCCCAAGTCCTCAGCAACTTGCTGTCTGAGAAGGAACAGCAATCCTACAACTGATCAGTCTGCCAAAAAAAAAAAAAAAAAAAAGCCAAAAGTCACATCTCTGACTAAAAGGGCTTTCCGCTTCAAGGCTTATTCCACAATTCAGTTCAGCTGACAAACACGGAGAGAAGGATTTCTCAACTGTGCATTTTCCAGTAAGAGATGACCCTCCCATATTGTTAGGAGAACTGGGAAAAGAGAAACAACCCGCCGAAAAGGATCCAACTTAGTGGGAGGGTACCACCGGCTCTGGGAAAAAGCTATCACCTGCCTATCAAGAAGAGAGAGCATCACACAGGATCAGTTCCCAGCATTTCCAGAGTCAGTGTGCAGGGGCTGAGCATGCCTGGTGACACAGAAAAGGTATAGCCCCTTTGCACTTACAGCCCCATGGGAACATTTCCTTGTACCACACCTGAAATGGCAGATAATTAAATGGGGACAAAAGAGAGTCTTTGATGCCAAAGTTGCAGTGCATTTACACCACAGAACGCAATGCAGTTGAGTGGTGCCAGAGAAGACACAAAGACTGTATGAGATGCTATAAATGTAAAGAGAAAAACATACAGGCATGTGCAGAGTTCTGTCCATATCCAGACCCACACATTCACCACCCTGTTTATCCAATTACCATTTCATTTAGCTGAGCAGTGCTTAACTGAAATTATTCAAGGTTACAGCCCCAGGAAGAGCCACTTCTCCCTGTCAATTCTTTGATTGACTTTACCTCCATCTGCCCAAATACCCTGGATGCCCCCAAACCATTTGGGATAAGTAAACTTGTGCTGAATTTTCTTTCTCATTCATTCACTACTTAAGCAGGGAAAAAAACCCCAACCTTTGCTTGTTCAGCTAGCTTAATATTGAGGGTAGGCAGTGATGTCCTTCTTCCATGAATATGCTGAAAATTAATCCAATTTGCATGGGAACATATAAGCAGCAAATATTTATTCATGATTGGGAGGGAGATGATCCAAATATGTATACTAAAGGTAGACACTAAAAAAACCAGCATAAACATTGATCACCATAACTTTCCTACAATTAGCTACCAGGTATAATTAATTTGTGCTTGCAGTCATATTAAATCACTAACAAGCATAACATGTTTGAAATAAAGAAATAATTCAAATAAAATGCAATTAGGGAGATCCAGTTATTTCAGTCTGGGCAAAGTGACCCTCACTCTAATAGCCCAATAGTTAATGAAGCTGACTTTAAAAGAATTCCTTTTTCTGCCCATGAATGTTATCTTTGCCTTTTCCTAAACTTCATACCAAAGCTTCAAAATTTAATTAAATATGCTACACAGTCTGGAGGAGTAAAAAGCAAGAGATATGTCAGCAATAGAAATGGCGGCCTTCTTGCAAGTAGTCTGCCAAATAAGGGAGTCATATGTGGGGTTGTTGTTAAACTGAAGCAGAAGGAGATAAACACACAGGCATGTATTTTTACATACTTTCAGCAGAGTATTGTGACAGGTTGTGTTCCTTAGCTGAAACCATTCCTACTCTGACTAAGGATAAGACTTCAAGGGAGAGGTAAAATTGCCAAAATGTATTTTTTTTACTAGAAAACTGGTCTCTAGTACAGAGGATCTTCACTTCTAAGAAAGATCCTTGGGCTTCTTTGAAAAAAGACTCCTGGCTGTGGGCTTAAGACTGTGTTTGATCAAAAACAGCTCAGGAGGATCAGTCAAAGTCAGCATCTCACTGTCCTGATGCTTTTCGGCACAAGGCTGCTAAGAAGAGGATTGCTATGAATAGGGAGCATATGAACATTGCTATGAAAGCCTGTGCCACTTCCACAGCAACTTTGAGCATGTGTGCATAAATGAATCATAAGCATTTTAGAAGCAACTGAGGACCTGGACAAACTCATGCATCATTAATTAGTCCTTCTTTAGTTTGTTGGTATTCCTCTGCTGGAGATTTTTTGCCTCCCCATCAAAGCCATGAGAGCAGACTGTACGACTGTTCCTCAACTACTTCTCAAGCAAAGCTGGTTCTTTGACAGACAGCAAAGTTGGTCTGAGCTAACCTCCGAAACTTGTCACCAAGGTACATGAGAAACATTAATCTGATCTGATAGGACCTCTTTCCACTGACCACCAAATTAGGTTTAGGCAGCCTACAGGCATGCAAATTTTGGTGCGCAAGTAGGACCAAAGATAAAAAAATGAAAGCTTAAGGAAAAAAGAAACAAAGAAAATCTCACTAGCTTTTATTCTCATCTGGTGCCCTGTTACCAAAATATTTAAGCACCTAATTAGTTTCTGCATCTGTCATCTTGTGGAAAAAATACACAGTGCTATTCATTCAGTCTGTGCAGAGGTAAAAGAGGAGAGGATTTCATCATGGCCTAAATCAGCAACTGACTTAGATATTGGTAGTTTGGTTCTAAGAATAATATAATAATAATAAAAGAGAGCTCCTGCAGTTCAAAGATACAGCAATAGTTTTCTTATTACTTCTGCCCTGTTTTAGCAGAGGAGAACCTGGTAAGTATTTTGTCGGTAAGTGAGACTCGTAATAGAGTGGGGATGACTTTTGCAATCTCAGAAAAAACCAGCTTCAGAACCAACCAAGGCAGAGATGACTGCATAAATACACGTGGGAAGCAGGCAAAACTAGACTCTACTCAAGTAGCTCTGCTCCCTGCTGTCCCCCAATCTTGAAATGCGCAGTTGAGCTCCATTTTTCAAACCCACCAATGTGTTTCTGAACAGAAACTGGGGAAACAAGTCCCAAAAGAAAAACTCCTTCAGCCTATAGGAGCAAAAGCAAGAGTAGCCAAAGCATAGGATATTCAGAAGATTTTCTAAAGCTGTGGCAAGTTGACTTTCTCTATTAGCTGCTGACCAGGGCCTTTCTAGACCTTACATGAGCTTCACTCTTTCCATTAGTCTATACCAGCCCCATTTCTATCTGCTTCACTACTAGGCTTTTGCTCCTCCTTTTAACGGTTCTTCCCATGCATATGACCTCTTCCTAGCCAAATACACCAACAAAAATACTTCTATTAAATTACATTAATTCAATAGAGATCTAAGAAATGGTACCTGTCAAAAACCAATTTAATTGTTCAAAAACAGGCATTCATTTGCTCCACTAGGATGCAGTGGGTTATGGTCTATCCTATTCTCCATGCTGGGCCTAGCTTTTTTCCACTTGGGTTGCAAATACTGTGAACTGCCTTTCCTAAACATCAATTAAGCAATAAGGAACGGTTTAAAAAAAAACCGATCAACCAACCAAAAACCAACAAAATCACTCAAAACCCCTCAATCAAATAGCACATTTGGATTTTCCATAGTTCCTAGCAAAGAACACCACTGTGCCATTATCTATACCATATACAAATCCATGGTTGTCTCACACTTCGTGTACCCTGTGTTGTGCTATCCCCACAGTGCAGAACAAGAGGTTTCACAGCTCGGGCAAGGGTAACAAAGATGAGCCCACATGAGGAACCAGGGTGACGTTTACCTTGGGGTCACTGGGAAAGAAACTGGATCTCCAGGGCCTCTGTAATGTTTTTCTGCGTTTGCTTGCCTTTGACAAAGAGCATGAACACGCAGGTAGGTACTCGTATCTAGTCAAGCATCACAAGTTTACTGTGTCTTGTAGAGAAGCCTTCAGTGGGCGTTTCCCCACCTGTCCCCAAAACCACAGAGATGTACACAATGCACTCACCCTGAGCACACAGGCAGCCTGCAGGAGAAAGTTAGAAGGTCCTGACACCCCACCTGACCTGTGATTTCACTTGTGAGTCGAGTGGTGAGAAGTTATTGAGCAGCAGTGAGATTCAGCCTTCCTTTTCTTAACAATATTGAACAAACTAGCCTGTCTACATTGGAAGACATGTTCAATAAATGCATTAGAGAGGTTTGGGGTATTTTCCTGGTGATGCAGTTGTCCTCAGTTGGAATTTTTTCCAGCATTTCAATCTTCACAGAAATGGGCATGTAGCCAGTCAGGAAAGAGAGGGAGCCCACAGGAGGAAGTTACAAGGCCCTTTACAAGTAATGGCCTCTTTTTTTTCTGTTTTCCAATGAATAACAATTATATAGTCTTATCTTGTTAATATTAGCTTTAGAATAAATACCTAATACTATTCTTTTTTTGTATAGTACTGTTCACAAACCTTCATTGTATTTTAGATAGATAGATAGACTCACATGCACATACAGAGACACAATTTTGATGTAAAATCATCTTCCAGGATTCCCACTAGTGAAAAAACATTACAGCCACCACTGTATGCAACTGAAAGGACAGCTAAGCAGGCTGAGACTTGTCAGCCTGGAGGAGAGACAGCCTAGACAGGTAACACATGACAGAGGTCAGCATATTAAAAAGCGTCTTTGAAAAGATGGATAAAAATTGACTGTACACTGTATCTTCCAGCACAAAAGCTAAGGGACACAACATGAAACGTGCAAGAGCAAGGCTCTGGAAAAATAAGAGGACAGTTCTGTTTGCTACAGAACTCTTTGCAAAAGGATACTGTGGATGAAAAAAGCTTGCATGGTCTGACGGGGAACCGGTACCAGAAGCTTGAAGAAATCGATACTTAGGATAATTAAACAGTAAAAACCCACACATCAGGTTTATGAAACATTAGGAGCTGGGTGTGTACTTGGAGAAAGTATATATATTTCCCCGCTTTTATTCTTCCCTGTGCATCTGCTTGTAACCACCTGGATAGAGGGCCTAATAAAACCTTAAACAGAACAAGGACAGCTGTTCTTAAACTCATGAATTTTCTGTCTTCCCTAAGATGACCCATATTGGGTCTCTGTGCATGGACTGCCCTTAAAACTGGTCACAGAGCAGTCAGTAGATGAGCACAAATTTTAACTCAGACCTCCAGAGCCTAGAACTAATGTTTTAACCACACCAGAGCTTTCCTCTGTGATACAGAGCACACTGCTGTACCAAGTCTTTTTCTGGAGGACAAAGTATCCTGAGATGTGGTTCACAGATCCAACAGTTCACAGATTTACAGTACATTAACTATGGTCATGGGAAAATGTTGGGTTTTTCTTCTATAAAGAGGGTCTTGTGTAATATGTAAATGCCACAAGGGATTAGCACAAGAAATTATTTTTGCAGCGTGTGAAAGTGTGTTGTGCCAATTCTCAGAAGGTCCAGCTCCAGCCAAGCCTCATGACAGACCCAGAGGCAAGTGCACAGCCCTCAATACCCCTGCCCATTAGAGATGGGCAGAACTAGCTGAGAAGTCAGAAACACAGGCAAAAATAGTAATTTACAATAGTTTCATTGCCCGATCTATTTGAACTAGCTCTGACACAAAACAGTTCAAGCAGATAATCCCTCCTTTTTCTGTAATGTAATATTTTACAGATATTCTGTCCGTATAGAAAATTGAAATGAGAAGAAAGCTCATGCACTTCAAAAAAACTGGACTCAATATTTTCCTGATCATGTTACATAAGATTCTACATGAAGACAACAACATTTTTCAGGCTGACATAATGAAAGTTAGAGGAAGTAAACTTTCAAAAGTGCAACACTAACACAGATATGTGAAATTGTAGAGGCTTTCTGAGACTGGGTGTAATGAGATAATTTTACCATGTTTGTCAAAATACAAACTAATACCTTTTTCTACAAGTATAGGCTTACCTGATGCATCCATTGTGCAAATAACTTTCTCTTAATATCTTTTAACAAGTTAGTTCTCATTATTCTGGGAAGAACCATCTAATACATCACATTAAAACCATGAGGTCTTTACAAACACAATTTTGAGCTTGGTATGTGTTCTGCACTTTATATGGGGAAATAATGTAAAGGGACTAAAAGATGCATCCAGGTTGGGAATGAGCTTACTATTATCTATGCACAGATATGCCAGGGTAAACACAGAACATTTGCAAAGTTTGGGTTCTTTTTTGTCAAAATATGGAAAGCAATGGCCTAGAGTAAACTGAGAAATTATGTGAAGGAGGATCATCCTTTTTTATTTGCTAGAACAAAGCATTTTAAATACTGGCTTAAAGGAGTCCCAGGTTGCCTATTAATTTTCAAAACAATGATTTAGCAGTTCTCCCAATTTAATCACCTGCTATCTGTTCATATTTATAAATTGGGTATTCCAGCTATAAAATGGTGTCCTATGGATCAGACATCTCCATCTCCCAAATGAAAAAATCCCAACCAGAAGAATGAGCTCTTTTGCACATCTGAAGTTACCAATTCATGCTAAAGGCTCCAAATAATTATGAAAGAGACTGGAAAGTCCAGCAGACCACAAATGGCATAAAAGAATCTTGCAGGATTAGACACGGTTTAAATAATATTGTTGAAAACATACAGTAGAGTTTAAATAAAAAGCAAACTGTAATGCGCATAAAAACTTGAACAGGAAGCAGATTGAAAAACAACTACAAGCGAGGAGGGAAATGAACAAGTCTATTTGATCTTTCCAGCTGACTTAAATGCGAACACTAAAAAAAAAAAAAAGTGACAACTAATTTGTAATGTAAAATTATTCCTGGTTTAATTAAATTAAAATAAATGAATGCAATTAATTATCTAGGTTGGGAAATGTGTTTACCCAGACAGAATTCTCTCAGACCCATTGAGGGGAGGCAGGTAGATCACAATGACCTAAATTTCATTCAGTGTTGGAAACTACGGGTTAGATTTTCAAAGCTGTCCAAAAGGTTTCAGCTACGTCCCACATTCCTGGCTTCTTGGCTACACCCTCTGGAGTATTGCAGTGCCTTTTCTTCTACCCGTATTACTTTTTCCTGCTGCAATACAGCAGGCAAAGTCCATAGGATGCAACTTTAATTGGGTTGTCTACTTTTCTTGTAAACATAAAATACTTTTTACATTGCAAGGTGTGAGTCAGAAGTCACTCATGTTACTGCCCACCATACTGTTCTGATTCTGTCCTAGGCATCCTTCTGAAAGTTCACGAAATGAGAGCAGGGCAGCTTTCATTTCTCCTGGGTATATTCTCCATCCTGTATTAAAAATTCTGATACAGAGCTGCTGCTCTACTTATGGAAGAATAGCATTTCTGCTATATTAAACAAAGACAGCAGACTTTCCAAGATTTTTTTTTTACATAATCTCCTGGCCTGCCAAGTGGCCCAGCACATGGTGTATACAGATGCACCAGAAGAGAGACAACTTTCATACCATAAATTCCTTTGCTACTCTTCTGCTGTGAATGACAACAAAATTTTCCACTCATTTCAGTGGCAATGATTCAAGCCTTATCAAAGATTGCCAGTCTAGTTATTCAGGCTCAACAGCAGTTTGTATTTTAGAATAATTTTTTTTGACCCTCTTTTCCATTTTACTTCTTCACTTCCCCAACTGCCTTTTTTCCCCCCCTTTTTTTTTAAGAAGCAATTTGCTTTCTACCATTTGCTTTCTCAGCAGGGCTGTTATCAGCACTAGTCACTAACAGAGAACAGCTGGTATGGGAGAGGAAAAAGTCAGATCCTTAAGAACATAACCATGGATTTAAACATGTGAGCCTGCACTGTAAATTGTTTTGTTATGCAATTTGTATCAACTCACTCCATAAGTCAGGGACATATCCTGCAGCATGTAAAGTTCATAGAAACAGTCAAGTAAGACCAAGAAGCACACACTTGCACAGATAAAGCAAACGAAGAGACCATTTGTTGCAGAGCAGCCTTTGTAATTCTGAGAACTGGTCCTGCATTCTGAAGTGGATAAAGTTGTTCGCAAAAAAAAAAAAATGAGACTCACAGCTAGAGGAAACACAGGTGTCAAAGTCTGTTGTTACTGCTTTTGTTGTGGCTCCAAACAGACAACCACACTCGATATGGAGGAATGACAAAAAAAAGAGAGAATTGAACAAGTTCAGCCCAGGACTAAATGAGTGCAGCAGCCAAGTGGGTCATATTTTCCTCTAGCTTATCTTTTCCATAATTAGGTCTTTCCTGGTGAAGATAACCAGATAGAGCAATGCAAGGGAAAGACCTGGACCATTGTTTTCACACTGTCTTCAGCAGCAGCTTCAGAACTGGCTTAAGCAGAAATTGCACTTATGCTGGAACTGAATTTGGCTCACTGCAAGAAAACATTTTTAAACCCTTCTGCTGGTTAAGCTTCTGGGTATTACCTTGTTGGCTTTCTCTAACATATTCAGCAGCAAAATTTCAAACTGAAGACAGTAATCTAAAAGGGATCTGGAGCTTGCTGAAATCACTACCTAAAAATCAGGTTGTCCTCCTTACAAACCATTTGATACAATTACTGATTTTTCCCTTTAGTCCAAACCTGAAGTGACTAGCAGACTTTGGCAGCTGCCTCTGTTCCTTCCTATTAAAAAGCTCAGACATGACATTGATTTTAGAGGAGAAAGTGGCAGGGAATCAGATTCTGCACTGGCATTCCAATGGTTTAATTGAAGATGAACACTTTGTTCAACTCTTGCCCCTTTCCCCGGGGGTGGCCAGCGTTGCTTCAAATGCCTGCTGACTTAAACGGAGACAGCTGCAGGACACAGACTCATGTATCACAAGCTGCGTGCAACAGGAGATAGCTGAAGGGCAGAACTTCAAAGCCACTCGCTGTAACCACCCAGACTGCACAGAGCTGCTGCCACTGCCAGCTGGTAGCTCCAAGCTCAAACGTGGGGACGTGGCCTTGCAAGCAACTGGACATTTGCCATATCTTGGAGGTGCTGTATATCCAGCCCAGAGAGGCCGGAAGACAACAGTGGGGAGAGTGCTGATTGCATCAATATTTTTGGGGGGCTAGTTAGGCTTCTCCAAAAACCGATAGCAGTACATCAATGTGTGGGTTTTCCTCCTCCTTCAAGGAAAAAACTGCAATTAAGGTGAGGAATAATTGAGATTATTTTATCTTGCTTCCTGCAGCACACCAGTTTCAAACATTTTAAAACTTGTGTGGAAAATAAACAACCAATATAAAAATTATTTCTTGGTACTTGAAGAGTATCTCGCAATTCTTCCAGTTCTTCACAGGAAATTATCCACATCCTGATCAGCTTCAAAAGCCTCAGGCAGTATTAGCTGGGAAAGACATAGTGGCCTGTAACACTAATTTGGATGCATAATTTATTTTCAGACTCACTCAAGAGAATCTAGTGTAGAAGACAATTCAATGAATTCAGTTGAGACGGTCTTTCAACCTACAGAGGTGTAAGCATAGAGGACTTATGCCTTATTTCTGCTGCCATTACCTGACACAGTGTTGGCTGAACCACGCAGAGTGACTACGATCTGGGCTCAAAGGGTCAATTTTAGACATACCAAAACTTTGACCCATGCACTAATAACTTCAGAAAGCAATAGAGCCAGTGGCACTGGTTCACCATTTCAACCAAACGCAGGAATGGAAGAAAAGATTAAGTAAACCTGGTGCTTTTTTCCCCACCTCTTTCACGTTAGAACAAACTCACAAATTTAAATTAGTTCTAAGAGGGACTCCAGCAACAAGAAAGAAAGGCACTGTAGCTTACTGGTTCTATGGTGGCAGTGCTGAGAAAGCACAGTATGACCACGCTCAGAAGATGCCTTCACAGGGCTTGCCAGGTCACTTTCCATGTTTTAGTTGTTGCGCATGAGATTTAGATCCCCTAGCCCACATGCATTTTATGTTTCTGCAAGCTGACACCAAGCCTCTCTCTTGCTCCATGACTTCTCATGCTAGCTTAACCTGGCTAAAAGAGCCTTGGGAAAGGACGCAGTGGTGCTCTGCCGGTAGAAATAGTTGGGTCCTACCTTAAAGGAGCTGGGTTGGAAGGGGAACATTCTTTGACTACAGCCTCATGTCCAAGTTCTCCCACACCAAAACCAAGCCCGTGGAGACAAATGTTAAGCAGCCTTCATGCTCACTGCTTCACCCTCACAAAGGGACTACACATCAGGATGGAGAACTGACATCACAAAAGCATTTTAACTGAAGAGCCACAATTTCTTATTTCCTTCCCAACTTCTATTTCTCGGTTTATGTCATTAACAATCATCCAGTGTTCCAAATTAAAAGCAAATGAAAGGTATAGCCACTAGAGCTGATGGCCCAGTGTTGCTGGATGTTCTGCTTAGTTTACTAACACTCTTACTTCCCCTGCTGAAAGAAAAAGGCTAGTTCTCTCAATCACATTGGGCCTGTAGTGTTGTGATTCAGATGAAAGAGGTTCTCAGGAGTCTTCCTCAAATCCTTTACCTGGCAAACTATTTAGGCCCAATTTCTTTAGGAAACTTCTTCAGAAAATCTTCATACGTATTTGTGTCAGAGATACTACATAACAGTGTGTGCACTGATGCCATGTTTTTCTGTGATATAAATAGGGGTGCTCTGGATATGCACCCATATGTCATAATTTCTGACACACCAAACTTCAACCACTTTTCATCCATGGAACACCCTGAGCGACCTTCTTTCCTTATGATATTTAAATGCAGTAAAATACTCCTCAGCAAGTGTAGCTGTCATAAATCATTAGTGGGTGGCTTACAGCAGATCTGCCAATAAGAAACAAAATCCTTCCACTATTTCTGTTTGGTTAGGAAGACTTCTTTATTCAGATAGTAAAGGACTGTGATTGAAGCACAGACACCAAGAGTCCCCATTACAAAATCAGAACAAGCGATTTGGTTGAATGACACATTACCAGTGGAGGTTGAAGAACATGGATCTGCTGCACAGTAAAAGGCACACTGGACTTAGATTATCTGTTGCAGGGTGAAATTTTGCCTCCAGTTACATCCAAACAATGCTATTGATTTAGATAACATCTGTCCCATGGGCCTCATGTTAACTGTTCAGGAGACTAGCATGTGAAAAACTTATTTAATTGTTGAGCGCACCTCACACCTTGAGCCAGAGAAGGGCACTACACAACACTAAGAGAGACAAAGCCAGGCAAAGATTTCCCAAGACAAAGCAAGTTATTGGATAAGAAAACATCCTTGTGCTGCTTCTTTTGTCTTTTCAAAGAAGTTTCCAACTGTTAGCTGTCTGTCAAATTTCACAAGGATTAAAACAAACTCGTAACTGTACCACTACCACAACACTTGAGGGGAGACCCAACTTAAAACCTTACTACAATGAAGAATATCCATCTACCAGTATTGCTCACCAACCAGTACATCAGTAGGTTCTGATTCACAGTGTGAACAGCAGAAATTTGAGAGCATACCAGAAATTTTGATGAGTGCTTACTTATTTCCAGTTCACTAACCATGCAATGATGGATAATAAAACAACAACTTTTATACCTGCAAATATTTTTCTGTCTTTTAAATTTCACTTTCCTTCAACTGATTAGGTAGCTGAAGAATCCTTTTGGCCCCAGAAATGCAGTACTATGACACAGGAAATAATTTTTTTTTTTTTTTTGTTAAGTGAGCATTAGAGCCCCACATTTCAGAGAGTAAATTATAAAAAAAAGATGTAACTTTTGACCATGATTCTAAGGAACTTATGATTTGGAACAATTGGAGCTGGTCGCACTGCAAAGCTGCTGTAAGTATGTACCATTCTGTATTCTGTCCTCAGGCAGATATATCAGTAGGGAGGCATGGTACAGCTTTTATTTATTCTAATCCTTTGTTGTTTTCTGTAGCCCAGAGATCATTAAGAAAGAAGTTTTTCAGATACAGGAAAACATAACCCAAATTTTTAATGACCTCTCTATCTCAGTTCCTCCCTGCACATAGAGTTAATTATTTTTCAGTTGCATTTTCCTGGGCCTTTCTTCATTCCGGTCAGTGAAGAAAACCTAAGAACTACTAAAAAATGGTGACTACTCCACTCAATATTCTGGCACCTGGGGAGAAGACATATTATGTATCCAAGCTTCTTCTACTCTTAACCTTTGAAAGTTTTGAAAACAATGGAATAGATGTGGCATTTCCTCTAAAATCAGACTTTTCCTGTCTGAATTTGGATTCCAAATCAAGGCAGGAAGAGCAGAAAGCAACTATTCATGGGATTTCCAAGCTGCACCTGGTTATATTTCTCCTTCAGCATTCATTCCATACAGACAAATGAAGAGGACAGAACATGAGACAGAGGAGGCTTTTTCAGTGCATAAGGGGAATTTTGGACGTGTTTGGGGGAATAAAAGTCAGAAGCATTATAACTCTGTCAATAATGCACTATACTTGAAAGGGTCTGGGTATATCTATCACTTTGCAAGTTATAGTCTCCCTTCTAGGGGAGTTTCTGAATATAAAACCCTTACCTGATTTGATGGACCAGTGCTTTCAAGCCAGTCAGCACCTGCTCTCAAACTTGATATACTCTCAAACTGTTTTAAGTGAAGCCAAAGGATCAAAACTTAATTAGCAGTGAAATACTTCTTATACTGATCGGTTTGCACCAGATCTCCTGAGGGACATAGATTTGTCTCTATCTGGAATCCCCACCCTACCCTCAGCTGCTCCTTAGGAGGTTTGTGTTTTGTCATTTGGCAGACACTTACCTGCTGCACTGCTGCGACGGAAGAGTGCTTTTGGCAGCAGAGGCTGCGTGGCCCTGGGAGCAGGAGAGGCAAGTTGTAGCAGCTTCGCCTCTTATGAGTGCTCTGGCTCTGCCAAACCAAACAAGACAAGGTGACATGCTTTTCTTGCTGCTCCTCAGTAGACAGACTCGTGAGTTATTTGTTGGTCCCATGAGAGGGTTTTTTTTTTCTTCTTTTTCCTGCAGGGATAACAGTCATCCAGGTGTAACACTTGGATTAAAAGGCTCTCCTTCTCCTAAAGCAGCAGCGGTGAGAATCACACCTCTGCTTAGGAAAAAAGGGTTTTGCTTCCAATGGAAGCATAAAGGTGAAGCCATTATAAGTGGGATTTTCTCGGGTGGTGTCAGGTGCCCAGTTCAGTCTCTCATGAGACCTAAGCAAATGCTTTAGCACCTCAGGCAATACAAAGGTACAGTGAATTGTTATAAAGGAATGCCACCAGCAAGATGGTATTATTCAGGTAATAATATTCTGTTGAATAGAGTCTGTTACTAAGAGAAAGAAGAAGAATTCCATCACAGGCTAGAACAGCTGGGCCCTGATGGTTTGCTCACTTGCTGTGGCAATGACAGGTTTTTTTGGTCACTTAGATAACACAAAGCTAACCTTGTCATTCCCTTAATTTTTGCAAATCCCTGAACACATCTGTCTAAATATCCATGACCTAGAGGGGGAAAATAATATATTTAAAATACAAAATGGGTGCCAAATCTAACTCATCAGTCTCTGCTGGGATTCCTGAGAATCTTGGGAGGTGAGACCTCAAGCAGTTTATTTTGGCATCGTTCTCAGTTAAGGAATCTTTTGATGGCAGTGACTCTGGAAGGGTCTTGTGCTTTGGAAGAAATAGGGTAAGCATTAATATGAGAGCAGAAGAAAGTCTTAACACTGCAAAAGCAGGGAAAAAGTGATAAAGTTGATCTGGCTTTCAGTGTTTTTTATTCAGGGACAGTAAGAAGGCAAGAAAAGGAATAAAACACAGTTTAAAGTTGTGAGGAAGTCCTTTTCATCTAGATAATCCTTTTGACTGCACAGAATTGCTCTTCCCACAGTTTAGGTGTTTAGTCCCTCCTTCTCTTCAGACTTCAGATGGAAGGAAAGTGTCATAATCTGTTAGTACTATCTATGAGATATTTCTCTTTAATTAAAAATGTTTCCACTGCTAATATCATGCTATTTGCACCACCTCTTGTAGCTGTGCCCCAAGATTCAGCCCCAAACACAAGAAAAAAGGGAAATAAATAAAAATGTCCTCCTGTAAATGGAAAGCTCATTTACCTTTTGTCTTCTATATTCATTGTACAGTTCCACTGTTTTTTCATGTACTATCTGATCTAAGAAGAAGGCTACGGTCTTACTGAAGTTCAGTTTTCCTTTCTTAAGCATACAACCAACCAAGCAACTGAGGTACCTATTAGTTATTATTTTTTTCAAGTTGTAGTTGTGACCAGGATGTCAAAAGAGAAGCTGGGCAAAAGGTTTTTCCAGCTAACCATGCTTTCTTATCTTCCCATAGTTATTTTTAACGAGGCCAATATTTTCAGCTTTGTCTGAGGAAAAGAAAAGAGAGAGACAGAAAACAAAGTTGTTGCTAGATTTGTAAGTCTTCCAGAGTAGCTGTAGAGCTGTCACTTGGGCTGAGCCGGGTCCCATCTCTCCTTTGCCTGGACAGTGTATGAGCCAGTGTCTAGCAGGTATGCACCTACCTGACATGCCACAGACAGCCACAGTCTCTCCTGCTCAATCTGTATATTTTACGCAGGATAAACCCCTCTTTAGGACTCAGTGCATAAAACAACTTCATCACTAAATGGTCAGATGAGTCACAGGGAAGCAGAAAAGGTTTGTGGTCCCTGCTCCCCTAGATATTTACACACTTAAGTAGTTGGTGTAACACAGCCTGGAGCACAGATCTCATTTCTCCCAGGTGAGTGCACTAAGCTCCAAAATTATTCTCTCCATGGCCTCCAAAACATTTCAGGTATTTTCCCAATAGAAACAGAGCAATAAGACAGTTAAGAACTTCTCCATCCTCCATCTAAATAGTGCCCTAATATCTGAGTGATATCGATTCAAATGTCCTCAAGGTGAGGAAAGATTGTAATCCTGGCCTCCCACACATGAATAAGGGCCCTAATCATTGAGTTCTTGGACGAAAGGGATTGCATCTACTTTGTCATTTCCTCTCCTTAAAAGGGCCATAAAACAGAATGTTACGCTTGACACTATTTCGTACTGAATAAGAAAAATCAATTCACATCCTAGCTGAAAAAAAAAGTTACTCTGCTGAAGTTTTGTTAAAACTTTCAGTTAAACTAAACTGAATTTCCTCTCTAGTTTTTCCACATGTAATTGCCAACCCAAGCAGTAATATCAGTGATTCACACAGGCATAGACCAAATCTTTGTTAATCAATGAGATGATTTAACTAAAACCCTCTGTAAACAATCTGTTTGAAAAGCTAACACTTTTCTGTGTGGAATATCCAAGCCCTCCTTTCTTAGGGACTTCTGTTTGAACATGGGAATTGGAAGGAAAAAAAAAAAAGGCAGTTGTTGACTGAATCTTGTCTTGTGCAGTCTCAGCTTGTAAGGAATTTTGTTTAATTAAATTTGCTATAAATATGTATATACATGTGCGTGTATGAAGTTTGCTGTAAAAGAGAGAGATCAGCTAGGAGACCACCTGCTTTACCTGCTTCCCACTGCTGGAATCAGGTGCTCACTATTGTACAGTCCTCATATGGATTGCTTGCATGTGGGTCTCCAGGGAACTGGGTTAAAAACCTGTCCCCACCAGCCAACTGGACTTGTACCATTAATCATACTGTGTCCAGCACGAAAGTTTCCTTTTTCAAGAGATATGGATCACCCCTTCACATTTTTGTTCTCATTCTTGGTGTTTCCATCACGGCCTCTCATCTGATCCTGCTGTTCAGAGACCCCACCTAGGATCTATCTCTTGTTCTCTGCTACTGACCTATCCAACAAGAAATTGAAATTGTACAATCTTCTAGGTTGAAAAAGACCTTTAAAACCATTGAGTCTCTCAGCTCGCACTTCTAGATTCACCCACTGGAATGGCATCTTCAAAAAGATCATTACTAATTCATAATAAGACCACAGGCTCTTATTGTAAATATTGACATTGTCCATTTCATTGGAAATTTTGGACTTGGTTACTGAAAGTTGCTGAAAATGTTCTCAGTTATTGAACCAGGAAAAACATCTGGGAAATTTTCTGGCCTGTTTTATAGTCCTCCTTCTCTTCTAAGAGTAGAGCGAATCTGGAAAGTCTCGAAAAATTTCTGTTCCTTTCCAAAAGCAAAGGATGGTTTCTGAAAGAAGACTGGTATTTCTCTTGCTGTTCCTGGGTAGCAAAAGCTAAATGGAGTTACTCAGCACTTAAACAAAACAATTGGTCATAGTTCACAGCCACTATAAAGAAGGAACTCAAGCTTACTGAAAATGGAACTTTTGTCCAAAACTCTTCTGTACTTCAACTGATGAAAAGAGGAGGAAAAAATTTAAAAGCCTCCTATCCTTTCAGGATGGTTGGAGCTCCAGGCAGAGACCTAACAGCCCCAGAGGCAGGCTGTCAGGATTCTGAGATGCTAGACCAGCAAGAGCACCAGCCAGCCTTCCTCCCCATCCATCAGTGAACAAGAGGAGCTCCTGAAAAACCCAGCCAGCCTGTCATTACAGCAAAGTATTAATTTAACATCTAGGCTGAATTTTTGAACGATCCTTACTTCCCAAGTGCCCAGTTTCACATTCCTTCCACACCCCAGCTTCTCATGGACCAAATAGGATACTACACGGGGTTGGTAGATGCAATTCCGCATGTTACCAGTACCTTTCAATACCACAGAACAGTACAGATGTGGCTCGTGAGGATACAAGGTAGTTCATGCAGAGGACTTCGGAGGCAGAAAAAAATTAGAAAGGTTATTACATACTTAGCCAATTAATTACATCTTTTCTGTAAGGAATTATCTTGTATTTGTCTAGACACCTCAGTCAGTATCTGGTTCAGGCTGTGCTTAACACAATGGATACATATGTGTGTGCAAGCAGATACCGACCTTCTTGCGTGTAAACAAGAGCTGCAGCCTCTGCCCTGAAGAGCCTACATTCTTTTAGTGCTTTTAACATCCTTCATCACACCTATCGCATAACTCTCCCTCTCAGCATCCTCCTGACCTCTGCAAATTCACAAGAGCTGACCTGCTTCTTTACATGCGCTTGTTGTGACAATTTGTCCCTTCAGGACTGTGATATTAGGCACAGACGAAGACGGCATTCTATGGACCTCAGCAGTGCGAAGACACCAGTCAGCTTGTGGGGTTACCAGAGAGACCTTTGAAACCTGAAGACAAATCTGCCAAGCCACCTTTTCCAACCATAGCTTCCTATGGCCTGTGGTTATTAACATTTGGGCCCATTCAGCAGCACAACTAAAACACAGATGCAGTAAATCCCACTGCCACCATCTCCATATACAGCACACTTCATTATAACAGAATAAGGGGTTCAGCTCTGCTGGACCAAATCAAGTTGGTCAGTGTTAAGTATCACATTTTAGATTCAAATCCCTGCTAAACCCTCTGCTTACGCTTGTGGTTAACATTATTTTTATATCTGTCTTCAGAAATGAAAGACAGCAGCAGCTCACACATAGCAGCAACAGCATCAGCAGCTTTTAAAGGCCAACTCCATAGATTAAAGGGTGATACACTGAGCACCGAAATCCCACCACCCCAGTGTCTACTGATTAGGCTGGGAGAAAAGCTGAGTGACAAACATGTTTCCAATCTGCCTAGCCCATGCAGCGAAATGGAGCAATCTGGCCTGAAAAGGGATTTAGACTTTTGTTGTGCACAAGAGGAGAAAAAGCTGATTTAAATCCATCGACAATGCCCTCCCTCTTGGTGATCTCAGAGATAAGGAACAGAGTCTGGACACAGTTCATATCCTACCTCTTACCAGGCCCCACACTTCCACTCAAAGACAAAAGCTGGCAGATGAGGGCAAATGATGCTGCCTTGCTATTGAGCTGCCAGCTCACATAAAAACATGTTGTACAATGCATGGAGCCTGCCGGGGGCATTTGATCTAGCAATTTTTAAATGGAGAGCGAATCCTCACCCCATAGGAGAAGAAATATATGGCCTTTTAGTTCATCAAGACCATTGCTATTAATACAAATATAGCACTGCATGTGTAAAAAAGGATCTTTACAGACAGAAAGGTCTTACTCCAATCTGTTTTCAACCTAAACTAAACAGTCATTTACAGCAGAGAATAACAACATCCTACAGCTGGTACAAGTGGGGTAGGCAAAGAAGAGATAGGGAAAAAGAAAAAAAAAAAAAAGAAGAAGAAAAAAGGAAAAGGAAATAAGGTTTCTAAGAGAGTGCTATTAGATCCCCCTACAAGGAAAGCAGATCACATGGTTTCCTTTATCCTGGTTATTTAATATATGCCACCCCTGTGCATTTCACTGTGACTGCCATAAGGAGTGAGCCATTACATTCTCTCTTTATCCCTTGTCATAAGGACTGAGAATGAGGTGATAACACATTTTTCTGAAACCTTTCCAGACCCTTGGGGAAAAAAATAATATATATTTTGCCTTGTTTTATCTGAAGGAGATGAAAATGTAAAAAAACACCAACAATTCCGGTTGCCTATAAGTAAATCTGCTCTTTGTTCATATTTAATTATACTCATTTTTTAAAATAAAAGTAAAACGCAACAGCCATGCAGGGACGCATGTGGGGAGTCAGTCCATGCAAAAAGCAGAGTCTTGTTTTCTTGTGACAAAAATGCGCCTGGCGACAATTGTGAAGAACACCAACAAAATGGTTGCTGGAAAACAGCAGCAGCAACAGCAGCAGCCATCACCTCCATCACTCTACGGATGCCCCTCGTGATAGGCATTAGTGCAGAGCTTCCTCCCTCACAGTGATTAAAACAGACTTCAGCAAGCCCTTATTGCCACCATCTTTGGAGAGCAGCATTCAGATGCAGATTGCCTTAAATCCCATCAACCCATTCAGGCGTTCCTACGGGAGTGTGTCTGCTGCTCTGTGTGTGTGTGTGTGTTTGCGTGTGTTTAGATGCATTTACACGCATACACAATTCTTGCTATGCACACACCTTTTCTCCACCCTCTCACTCAGAGAGAAACAGCTAAAATTGTCAAAGACGAGAATGTGTATTTTCCAGGCTACTTTGTCAGATGTTCGTGTGTGCATCTTATAAATATTTCATACCAAATATTTAACATTATTCCTTCCCCAATCGGATCAGCTTTGAAATGCTCCTCAAAGTGAATTCTCCCCTAACAATGGGTTGACGCAAAAGCCTTTTTTCTCTCTTAAGAAGAGAAGGCTGCACATGGTCTGCTACCATAGCAGCATGAATAGTTCTTATTTAATGGAAAATAAAAGATACTTTACATTAATTCAGTGGGGGATGGATGGAAAGCTGGGCACATGCGTACCTTGTGCTTCAAACATGGAGGAGCGTCATACCTTGACCTCCCCTCTCCTGGTCCCATGATTATTACCCAGCTTGCATTAGAACTGTAATGGGAAGTGACAAGTTTATGTAAATGATCCACACAAGGATTTTGCTCTTGTAAAACAGAGCAGTTACTCTGGGCTTTCTAATTATTTCATGCCTTGTGGTTCTGTGATGGGGCAGAGATGACTATTACTTGAAAAGTATATTGTGATTGACAAGCCACTGTCCCCCTGGAACTCATTATAGGCCTGTGCTTTGCAAGAGCGGGTAGAAAACCCTACCAGGCACACCACACACACACACACACACACACATCCTCATCCCAGCACCGGCTGTTCTTTCAGATCATTTGTTGGGATTTTTGCACTGGTAGAGAAAAGCATAATCTGCATGTATCTCAAACAAGTACCACCTCCCGGCTACAAATTGACCAATTATCCTCTGCTATCACATTTTCACTTTCAAATCTGTAAGATTAGCAACAACATACCTGTCAAACATGCAGCCATCTCTGGATTTCAACGCAGTGGATGGAAAAGTCGGTTGTTTCACAAGACACCGTTCAACAGAATAGGGAGGAGACGGGCTGGGGCAGGAGACAAGGGCTACTATAAAAGCTGCCATCAGTGCATTTCTGCTGCTCTGATTTGTGCCAAGTCCTCCCAGTATGTACGAAGTGCCATTCTGCTGTCACTGCATGACCTGTTTGCTTTTCTTTCTTAATTGATTTTTCTGGCCTTCAAACTTGCAAAAAAAATGACAGTTCATTTGGTAAAAGTAGAGACCCTGTCTTTCCAAACGTACATCACACTCCAACCATGAAGAGAAGAAAAATCCTATTTAGGCAGCTGCATTGTTTTCCCATTATAGAAGTGGTTTTGAATTCTGCTGCTGGTTTGGGATGTAACACAGTTTAGCATAAAATCAATTCATTGTTAACTCCATTGTGGTTGGATATTATGTGCATGCAGCATTTCTTACTTTTAGTTATGTTTGATTTGTGAATGAAGTAAATCCTCTAGAGATACTTATGAAAGGCACATGGCCCACTTCAATTCTTCCATTAGAAAACAGGCACTTTGGTTACTTCAAGCCACCTCGATCTTTGCAAACAATTAAAAAAATCAAAACATCAATGAACTTTTGAGGTTTTCAATTTCCATTTCACCAGGAATTGGGTACTTCACAGCCATTTCAGTAACTCATTTGACTATGTCTGCAAGTATTCAAGGGGAAATCTTCGATTTTACTATTATGTTCCATAATAGCATTGCACCGAAATAACAGTAATCAATAACCTGTAATACTTTGTGCTGCCTAATTTATTGGTAATTTCCAAAAAACCCACAAGTCGCAGATACTCAATAAACAAGCCAAATCCTCAAGATCCAACTCATCACGCTTACACCAAAGACTGTATATCATTGATAAGCAATCAGCATAATGATAGAAATACAGGAAAAAAATAACAGAAAACAGAATTAAAGAAAAAGAGTAAGGAAGACATAGAAGCATCTCTGTGGAGCCATGAAAAGTGAATACACCAGGAACTAAGGAGGATTTTCAAACATGCTCAGCATTGTTTTGATTTGTCTCCATTGAGGTAGACCCTATATTATGAGTCTCCTAAGACATAGGTTAGTGCAAGGATTGTCAAGCTCTGCCTTTTGAGTATGTACAGTTTGCAGGCAGCTCAAATGCACTCTCAGACTGAAGATGAATCATATGTCCAGGAATAAAGCTCAGCAATCATGTAATTCCTGTGCCAGTCCAAAATGGCATCTGTAGTGAGAGGTGAGCTAGCAAGGAGGGCACAGGCCAGTATTGCCAAGTTCCTCTGGCAAGCAGTTTTATGCCCTCTATTCCTACGTTTACAGTGAGAGGCCACCGTCATCATCATCATCTAGTGAACTGCACCCACTGTTTCCCATTCTTTGGCTCTCCAAGATACAGGTCTGATGGCTCTCAGCCACTTGAGAAATTTGGTAAGCAATTCATTGGGAGAGGAAAGTTGCGTACTCTTTTTCAGTGTGCTCACCTGGTGCATATCTCTGCTTAGTCAAAATTCTTGGGAGTGACAGGAGGAATGTCATTTGATATCTGACATCAGCCAGAAAATAGACAGTTTCACATGTAAGATGAGCAGAGGGACTCATTTCGTGTAAAGGAAAACCGTCCAGTAATCATTTAGCACCAGTAAAGTACTTTTCTACTAAGCAAATTTTATCTTACTTGGGCTCAACCCACTCAAGTTAACACTCCAGCAATGTCTCAACTCTCTCCTTGAGTGTCCTTCAGAAGCAGCACTGGAGAACTACTGGGTTTTTTACTGAAGCATTTGTATAAGAGCTGAGAATCTGTTGCTTATGCATCTTCAATAGCAGAAAATACACTGGATGCAGGTAAGCCTTGTGCTATGATTCCTATACACAATTGGATTACAGGGCAGTTCTTAAATACCTGTTCTGAGAACCAAACAAAAAACAGAAGAAGACTCCTTGAAACTGAATCTTCGGGGAGTTTGGATCCTCCTGGCTCCAGTGGATAAGCAGACACTTTTTCAGTTTTATTGAGAAACTTTTGTCACTTCTGTGACTATTAGCCTCTGATCACAGAGAAAGAGTGATAAGTATCTTCAACAGAGAATATTTCTGTAGACAAGAGCAGTGTGGTCACTTCTACAGACACCATCAAAAATTTAACAGATAGAAAAATGCTGAACAACAACATGAAGAAAAAACAGCTCAACTAAATTCACCAAATGACATAGATAAACAGGTAATTTACAGTAAAAGGACAAAAATCTATCAGTTACATTCATATTCAGAATGCCTTTAACAGCCCTGTTGCCCTGATGAGGCTTCATTATCATTTTGAGGAGTACAAGTTGTGATCACACTCTGGGAACTCTTGAAAAGAGAACAGATGAGAAACCTGCAGTTTATTCAGAAAACATCTTGGAGAGTTGGGTCATAAAGAGATTCAAAGAGGCTGAACCATCTGCTTCAGCGCTGGTGGTAATCAGGCCTAGTATGCTGCTGAGGAGAACTGTTGCCAGGGAAAGGCATGGCATAAGCACCTACAGCCTACAGTTTACTGAGTTTATATGATTATCTACGGAAAAAGTTAAGATGGCTCAGTTCAAATAAGTACACTAATACAAATATTTATGTAAACTGTGCTTTCAATATCATCTCAGTTAAAATGCAAGCTATTATACTTCTGGCATGTTTATCTAGTCTCAGTGGAAGTGGTCTGACCTTTACGTTGCTTAATGTGGATAATGCAGGCTGCTGTTAATGACATATTTTAAGTTACATTCCGCTTACTTTGGAATGGAGCAAATCATATTGTGGAATTCACATATCTTCTCAAACCAGTCAAGCCCCAAGCCCCGCTTTTTACTAGAAAACAGTGTACTGTTTTATTAAGTGCATCTGTATTTGCACATATATATTTCTTATAAAGCTATTTTGATATATTAAACTGCATATGCACAGCTATATACTGTACAGGTGTTTACAGTCTTGAGACAATGGCTACTTCCAGTTATGCAACTTTGATGATCTTCCACAGGTTGTGGAGCCTGGGGGCTTGACTTCTTTTTTCAATATTTAAGCAAACCAAAGGACTCATTACACAGGGAAAACCTCATTCTCTTGATTCCATAAAACTGGGCTGAAAGCCTCCCCACGCCATTTCTACTTATGGTTTTCTCATTCTTTGTCTGGTTTCTGAATTCCAGAAAGAATCATATCACATGCAAAGAAAACCTGAAGGGAGCAGAGCAAAATTTGATTTTATTTTGGAAGGGCTGCCACCTTCAAAAACCACAGACGACATGGCAGTGTTGTGAAGCTGATGTGGTCAAAGCCTGTGCCTCTTAGTGGAAAAAGCTGAACTACTTCAGAGAGCTCAAACCATCCATACAGCACCACCAGGGGACACAGTCAGAGGAACAGTTTTAAACTTGAACCATCCAATTAGTTTAAATACCTTATTAACATCAGAGACCACAGCTAAATGCATCAATAACCTAAACCTTACCTAGATATAACTGGACAAATGCTGTCACCTTCCTTTTGCTGAGGGCTAGATGAGTTCAGTGGGAGATACAACAGCATCCTGAAAGTCTCAGTAAAGAACATCCACAAAATACCAGTCATAAGCACTTGGGAGGACAACAGAGACTGTCCCATTTCATCACAGAATGAAAATAATAGAAAGTTTCAAGCCTAGCTGCAGCTAAATCCTTCAGATCTAAAATCTATAACTGGCCTTTCCATATATATCTCTGTTCTTTACCTTGCCCCCATCCTGCTGTGAAATGTGCAATAATTGCACAGCAGATGACTTTTGTTTTCTAAGAACATGACATGGCCATTATTAATGTGGCCTGGTATTAGTCTGTTTTCCTTTTCATCTTTATCAGACATCTATATCTCTCTGAGAGGTCTTGTTTACATAAAACAGTGCACTTGGAAGCATGGTGCCTAATGAGTTTCTGTATAACCAGAACAGGGTGAGTAAAGTACACTACTCTTTCTAATTATGAATCATTTGACTGTGTTAAGAGAAAGAGAACTTCAGCAAATGGTGCCAGAAAGCTTCTTTCCAGTTTTTTTTATTGCTATAAAGAACAGCCATAAATTATGAGTTAGGAAAATGTTGCTTTGGCTCCAAGCAGAAGCAGTAGGAAGAGAAAAACCCCTGGCTGTGCTCATATTTCATGCTCCCTAATCAGTGAGTGGTTCCTTCCTACGTTTGCAAGGCTCTGCTGAGGACAGTATAATGAAGTCGGTCAAACACTGGTCCAGAGGGTCTGACTGTACTCTCAGGGGATCCTAAGAGCGCTACTCAGCTTCAGATTCACATTTTCCCTTGGATGCTGATGAGCCTCAGGTGCACACTTGTCCATCTGTCCCAAGAAAACCCAGGTGAGGGGCAGCAATGGAGCTGTGGTGGGCCAGTGCTCTGCCCTTCAGTCCACCATGGAGCTCGCTGGCCTCACAGATGCACAGGCAACCTGTGACATTTCAATGGCCCTTGGCAATTTACTGCACACTCCAAAAACTGAGGGTTTGGTATGAGAGCAAGACATGCTCACTCTGTCATCCACACATGTACCATCACAGGTAGAGATGCAGCAAAGCTGACTGGCTCTGTGCCCTTAGCAAACAGCACAGTTTCCACAAAAACCTACATCAGAGGACACAGTTTTTAGTCGCTTTCTCTAAGTGTTGCCAATCTAATTATAAATGACCGAGTTCTTCCCATAAGTAAGGCAAACAATTGCAGTGTTTGTTACTGCTGATTCCCTTGAGCGAGCACTGCACAGCACAACCACAGGCTGTCTTGTGCAAGCTTCTGTGAAGCCCCAACACAAAAGCATACCAGAGGTTGGAGGGGCAGAAACAAGGTCCCACAGCACATAGCTCTTCAGCACTACTCTAGGCCATCTCACTGGGACACGAAGCATCATGTTTCCCAAGAGAAGGGCAGGAACAGCAGGAGAACAGAGGGCATGAAGTTGCTTTGAGGCTGCCTTCATCTCTCCCTATCCTCCTTTTCCTTCCCCTACCCTCGTCTGCATCCCACAGGAAAGCCAGCCTGGTTCTGCGGGATTCCTGATGGAGTCCAGCACTACTAGGATGGCCAGGGGCACACTTTTTTTGTGTATTTTGCAATACAGTAAAGTGAATGTGTCAGATTAGTCAAAATTGGCACCCTCGGCCCAGAAGCCCAAATTGGATTTAACAGTGAATAAGAACAGCGATATCACCCAGCAAATAATGGAAAACCAACTTGCCTGAACCAGAAAATTATTTCAGAGTATTATGCTGATACTTACTTTGGGGTAACAGAAAGCTGTCATTGCAAGTCAGCAATAAACTTTGCTTTTGTCATCAAAATAAAGTAGGAAGTTTCTCACATTCTAAATTTTTACATGACAGTTAGATAAGATATTCCTTCCTCCAGCAGAATTTCCTGTTAAAAATCAAAGCCTTGGGTAGATGTGAGAACGAGGTAGATAAACTGCCCTGAATTCCCATTTAACTTGCGGATCATTATGCCAGGAGGTTAGACTGTTGGGAATATCATAGGTCATGCTACATCTAAGCACTCTGGAGTAAGAGACATATTAAAAGATGTCAGAACAAATAAGGGTCAATAGCAGAGAAAGAGTTAACTCAGTCATCTGTGAAAGAATTAAAAGTGCTTTAAGAAATATCTTTGGATCTGCTTGTAAGTGTAATTTGGCCAGGACACTGTCAATCCCAGGCTAGAGCAGTTTTTTAATGCTAATTATTTTGGTTTATTTTTACATACACCCTCTTTTTGAGATTAAAAAAGTAATTTTTAAAACTTAGCAATATATAAGTTCTGAAGACTGATACTTTGCAAGCATGCAGGATTACAAGGCATGATAAATGCTTGATAAAACGTATTTTTTCATGTATATGTTTCCATTTTATCAAGATATATATTTTATCAATTACAGATAGTCACAAAACATTAAAACTGACACTATGTGTGCATTGAAAAGATTCATATTGCAACAAAGAGTGCCAGTAAAGAGCAGATAATTCTTGATATTTTAACTGAGTGAGGAACATAAAACTGGAAGTTTCCTCAAAAAAAACCAAAACATTTAGAGGTGTTTGAGCTCTCAAGGACATCAGTCCAAAAGAATGGGAGAATAAATGCCTAAAATTGCTACAGAAACTCAGACCTGATGCAGGGGGGAAAGAAGCAAAGCAGCAAAGGGTTCAGGGTTAAAAAAAAAAGTCTTTAAAAAAATCAGAAGATTTTCAGAAACCTAAAGTAGTAAAGGAAATCTAATAAATAGTAAAAATAAAGAAAGAAATGGTCTATCTTTTTCTAACCTACAGAAACACTTATTTTGGGTACAAGCTGATGCTTGTGGAGCAGGAGAAGGCAGTGTCCTTTTTTATTTAGCTAATAGTTGAATTCAAAAGCAACTAGAAGAGAAAATTCAAGTATGTTGGGTGCTTCATCTGTTCATTTTAGATTCAAATGGTCCTGAGCAGGGCACTGCCCATTTCTGTACAGGAAAAGAAATAATCTTAGGCTTTCTAGTCAAATAGGATATTTATTTCTGCACCACACAGTCTGATTATTATGGATCTGCTCCCACAGGCTACATGCAACCCCTTCCTTAAGACTATTTCCTATAACTCCATAATCCACAACGCTGTTCCACATATTAGCAGGGTAATCACTGCCCTACTTTTAAAAATGCAAAAAGTCTTTGACATGCTGCATAATGGTACTTCCCAAACAGTCCATAAACCTGTCCAGAAGATTCCTCCCCCATTTTCTCACTTGCTGTTATCTTGCTAAGTATCTTGTATTATAGAGTTCAATTTAGGTTGCAATCTTTGGGGCAGAGGCCGTGTAAATCACCTATGGCTCCACACAAATATTAAGTAACAGCAAAATCTGACTTTGGAGCCATAAAATGCTTTCCAGACTTTAAGTCTCAAACTTTTAGGCATTCCTAGATTGACAACTGAAAGACAAGAATCCACAGGTTACTGAATAAGTGAGAATAAAAGGTGAGGGAAGAGGAAAGTTTCTCAGAGCCTTTTCTACGTTGCACAATTAAGTCTTCAAGCTATAAATTTAAGTTCCTGATCACATGGATATATATCAGTAACTCAGTTCCCAGCTTCTTTATGAAACCGAAACTTTAAGTTCTGGTTCTGCTGAAGTCAAAGAGAGTTTTGTACTGTCAGACTGGGGAGGTTTTTTGTCCAAGTAACATAGCACTCCCACAAAGGATTGCCACCATGAACTCTAATGTTCAAACACTGAACTTGGCACCCTTTTCACAGTTACCTTCCTTTACGTAATTAGGCTCTATATAGGACATTCACATTTATCTGATAATATATTACATTACAAAAAGGGCTAGAAGTCCAAATTTTACCAGTGTCTTCGAGGAGTTGTGGCAGGGGAAAAGCAAACTGAAGCAAGGAATGTGTACACAATAGATGTATTGAGAACTTAAGGAGGAGGAAGTTACTTACATTCCCATATCACCATGCAGTACCTCAGTGCCCAGTCACATGAAATAAAGGTTCAGGCGAACAGAAAGAGAAAAATGAGGTCATTCCATCTAGAACAAAACATTTGACCGGGGAAAAGAAATATTTTCTGGGGTATCCAGACACCTGTTTTATCCATAATGCAAGAAAAACTTGCTCTAGAAACTTAAGAAGGCTTAAGAACAATAAAAGAAATTACAGAAGTTAGTTTTCAGATGGGATGTGTGTGCAATAAGTTTTCGCTTTGGTCAGCTTTATCCAGAATTATTCCCTAGCATGAAACAAAGGTGACATTCAGACATGTGCCTTGCAGGTCCAGGGCAGTATGCAATGGTGATCTGCACTTGTGGCACGAACCGAAGCTCACTGATCCTTTTGTATCAGCTCAACTGAGCTTCTGAAAGAAACTTTGCTCTCTGTGAACGAAATGTAAGGATGAGGTTAGGAGTCCTGCCCCAGCTTTATCTTGTGTTTCAGTCACAGTTAGAGAGTCATCCACCCACACCCCGAGTGTGAGTCACACTACATATACAACCATTGTTTTAAGCTGTCCTAGGGTCCTAAATTGCAAAGTCCAGATTTGGCTCTGAATTTTTTCCCCCCCAAAAGTCAGAGCTGTCCAGATGTGGAGTTTAATTTTGTTTGAAGCCTGTGTAAAAGAGGTCAGTCCTGCTACACCACAAAGGCTTGTGTCTCCCTGGGGAGAATCACACCCTTCATACCATAATGCCCATGAAATCCGGGGCAGAGAACTGAGACAAGCGATGCCAAATTCCCCTGATTTTGCCTTGTGGAGCTGGACATGTGCAAACTGCTCAGTCCTTGCTGTATGCTGCACTGGGTCAGGATGAGGCCAGTTTCCCATGACTTTTTACTGGCATGCCAAAAACAAGCAGTGAAGGATGACATAATGAAATGAGAGCATGGATTGGATAATTTACATTCTTCTGCTAGAGCACAAGCGACTTTATTAATACTGTGTCTTCTAGATTCAGCCCTTTGTCTAGAGCAGTTCTGCTTTACACAGTCTGATCCCATTTTTTCATCAAAATGCAGGTTTATCAGCACGTGCTGTACAGCTAGAAATCAAACAGTCCATGTATAAAAGGGTGTCCAACTCCTGAATTCCTTGCTGTGAGATAGAGGTTACCTATTAGCCCCAAACACATTCAAATGTTCTAATATAAAAAATTCCCTTATTTCTAACGAAATATGCAATAGTACCTCAGTAACACGCTATATGCTTGGGGTCTCCAGTGAGATAAGTGACAAATACAGACGTACACGTTATTTTCCTTCTTAGCATTTTGAAATCGTGATGGATATTTGGTTCATATAATGACACCCCTTAAAGACAAACAGTGGCCACAGAATACATCTCAGGTACCAGGCCCCTAAAAAGGGGATGCGTGTATATGGTGCTCAAAGAGGTTAAGTTCTGACATTCAGCTCCATAACTCCTGCAAGTAACTGCAATTTTTATTTGCTCTGAAGAGCCGATACAGAGCCTGGCTGTCTCTTTGTTGTAAGAGGCTGGGAATTTCCTGTGAAGCATGTAATATGCTTGAGGCATCAAGTTTTTTACATTTATTTGCCAAAAAAGGGTGTATTATTTGGCATTTTTCCATGGTGACTTAATTCAAGGGCTATGAACAAAATGGAAATGAAAATAGAAAACACCTTTCAGTTACAAAATGCCACTCACACACACTCTGAATCTTGATAGTGTAAGCCACAATAAGCACCATAAGAACCAAGATAAAACCCCAGAGAGATTCACAGCAGTTAACTGTAAGAATCACCAAGCTATGAACAGTGGCCTTCAGTTCAGTGGCCAATAAAATGGGGCCAACATGAGCAATAGTGGGGTTTGTCCCCATACTGTGATCCTGAGAGGAACAACATGACTGTATCTTGTCTCAGCTTCTCTGTTGCAGGCAGATGAAACATAGCTGCCCCATCTTGGACTACAGGGTAGAATATAATACATAGTACCACAAAGTCATTTTATCTCAACTCCTGCATTTAAAGTTTCTTATTGCCCTTTTCTGGAGTTACAGAATTCCGTGAAAGACTTCCTAAGAAAGGTTTCCCTCATTATAAAGTGTGATGCCATGAGCCTTGAATTTTCAGGAAGACAACAGAGGGGTGGCCACTTTACCTATGAAGTAATCTGATTTAAGAGCTTGCCTTGCTTTTAACACAGAGATTGCAGTATCACATACAGGAAAAGTAGTTTTCAGATCCCTAAATGAAACACTCTAGAACCAGGTCTTTCACCTATTTTTTTTGTTTGCCTGTGATTTTTTTTATTATAAACTTGAGGTACACCTGAAAGTATTAAGAGGGGCAGCAATGGAGTGTTTAGCTATTTTTTTTTCCCCTTTAATCTTGCTCCTTTAAATGGATCCCATATATACAGGGCACTGTTATTACTAACAATTTCAAGAAAAGTCTTTGTCGCGACCTCAATACATGTTTTAACAGGCCTAAACATTGCTAATCCAAATCTTATGCTACCAGGACAACTTCAAGAATGCCTCCAGTATGTTACAGAGTCACCTGTCCTCTGTCAGGCCAAATACAAAAGGCTCTGTTCTTGGAGCCCTTCAAAGCCCCATTTCTTTACCTGTTTAATTTTGCAAGCAGGGGAAGTTCATTTCTCTCCTTAGAAGGGCTGCTTTTCCTAGACCACCAGAACAAATTGCTTTTGATTTTTGTAGCATCCTTGAGGCTGACACTGGGATATTTCACAGATGGGTCAATGACATATGAACAAGCTAAAGCTGAAATGATGGTATCAATCTGCAGTGATAAGATCGCATCACTATCAGTGAAGGAAACCCAAAAGGTCTGCTAAACATGATATATCTTCATGCTCCTGAGACCTGCCTATTGATCTTTAAACTTCAGCGTTGTTCCTATGCTGATGATCACTTCACGGTCAGAACCACTTATTGGATTTACATAAAGTAACATAAATGTAACTAGCTGCTTCCATTCAGAAGAAGTTTGGGCTTTGTATTTTTAAAAAAACCTGCGCAGTGTAAAGAGTAGGGTGATCCCACAACACTCCTTCACCCTAGAGGACCTGAATCCTCTTGTCTCTTCCAATCTTGTTTCTCCGACTGGGATTTCCTGCAAGGAATGTGAAACCTGCTAGCTGCTCAAGTCAGCAACATGGTCTGGTGAAATTTTTGCAGTCAAGTTTTCATTTCTGAAACCTCAAGCTAAGGTCAACAGATTGAAGAGTCCTGAGAGAGATACAATGCCAGTGGGACAGTCAGAAGCAGGCAGTAATCACTCTTTTGGAAAGCCAAGATTTATCACATGGTTAGTGCCAGAATTTGTGATCCTTTAACGCAAATGTTGTCTGCAGATTTCCTTGAGGTAATGTATATAAAAGATTAAGTGATTACATGTGGCAATAGCTAGACTCATCGTTAGCTAATGAGGGAAGAGCATCCTCACCCTTTCTGCAAACTAAGTGATCTTCCAGTTGCCATTTTTGCTATATTGTCTTCATGTAGGACACGCTAGAGTACTTCCTCAGACACACATGCATTTAAAAACCCTGATCACTATGCAGTTTTGTGGCAAAATGCTAAAGATTTTTAAATAAACTATCAAACTCCTGTTGTCTTGACTTTCATTGTCTTGTATTTCATACAGCCAGCTGATGTTCAAATTTGTTTTGTGATTTTAATCTTCTCCCTTAGGCTTACCCACAAAACTCTACCACATACTTATTCAGCAAATTAACTAAATTATTTCCTTCCCGAAGAAAACCTTAGATCTTCATGGGGAAGACTTATGGGTTTTGGCAGAAAAGTCTGGAATTATGGAGTCACTGACTAACTGTAAATCAGCTACAACTATGGATCAAGGAAGTGTAGATCCAAAGAAGGCCATAGTGAGACAAATTCTGAATTTGTTTATAATCTGTAACTTCACTGACATCAGCTGAACTACCACCAAACTCCTCCAGTGTCTCATGTCCACAGTACACTTAGTCATACACATGTAACACAGTGGTTATTTTCAACACAAGCAACCCGTTAGGCCAACTTCTTCCCTTTTCCATCTATTAAAGATTATTAAAGATCATAAGCGATATATATTTTAGAGAAAATACATTCATTCTTAATGGCTTCTGAAATATAAATTGAAGTTCATTACGATAAAAACCAGAGCAAGACAAATTCTCACTCAACACATCAGGTTTTGAGGTGCTGTATTTAAGCAGTAAGTAACCCTTCCTACGGTGCAGCTGCCTGCCTCTCTTATAGGAATGCTTTCTGTCCCTCATTTCCTAGGCACAGCCTCACTGCCAGTCCCACTTACAAAACCTCAGCAAGAGAACCTATTTAGTCGTCCAGAAATAATATTGACCCATACTGCCCTGAGGCCAAAGGTGCAGAACCTCTCAAGCTAAGATGACCCTTCCCCTATAATCCCCCTTTCCCTTTTCCTCGGGCTACCAACAGCTCTGGGTAGAGCCTGTGGGACTTGAAGGTGCCCAGCTGAGCAAGCAGGGATCACCCTTCTTTTAGCAGTGGCAGGAGAGCTACCTCACTGCAGTCCATCCATCACACAGAGGCAAGGGAAGAAGAGGAATGGGAGTGCTGAGGATCACAGAGCCCGTGAGACCCCACACAGTGCTCATCTCAGTGCTGTTCCATGGGCTCTTGGATGCAGGCTTGTGCTTTAACCCTAACTTGCAGTGCCTATTGCTCTCCAAACCTACACAACTACTGGGTGGCCTTTAAGGCGGATGCTGGAGAACATCCCCCATCACATATCCCAGTGATTGCCTTCCAGGGCAGGCTGTCTACACCAGTGATGGGGATGATGATGGAAAGGGTCTCTGTTTCCCTCATTTTTAATGTAGGGATTTGAGTGGGAGCTGAATCCTGTCAAGTGCTTCCTGTCCTGCACACACCCTTGTCAAAGAGCTCTTTGGAGAGTACAGAAAGAGGATTAATGCTAATAGCTATCTGCCTGTCACTTGAAAATCTCAAGCAGCACTTGCTGGATTTTCCTCATGAATCTCTAACACAATACTGTAAGGACACCTGAAATGAGACTTTGCAGGGAGCACACACAGCAAGTCACAAGGTGGATGAGTGACCCTGCAGGGCCGGGGTGCAGATTGGAGCCTACACACCAGATGTGCTACAGTTTTTGGCAGTAGGAAGAAGGCACACATTTGAAGTCATTTTGCCATCAAAGTAGGTTTACCCAATTCATTCCTTTCAGTCATGTGCTATAATTCATTCCACTATGCATTTCAGAAACAGTCCCCCTGAGACTGCATCCACTTAGCAGTGTTAGTAACATTGCTATCCCGACAGTCCTCCTTATCCAGCACCAGCACTCAGACTTGCAATTGTGTCCCAGACGCTCAATTTTATGGATAAGGCTAACAGCTTCATTGGTCACACCCTAACAAAGGATCCAATCTTAATGTCATAGGAACCCTAAATAAGAGTGATTTTTGTGTTTTGCTTAAATAAATAAAATGGCATAGCCTTGGAGATGCTGCATGTAATTCTTGGAACAAGGAAGCAGAAAAAAACATGCATAATGAATTGATAAGATGACCAAGAGCTCACCAGCCAATCATGCACATTAGCACGTGTCCTGGTTCCAGCCCGGATGACCACGAGGGGGCATGGCCCAGACATTGTGTTATTTGATACCCTCTTACATCATTGCCAGGGGCAAGAGGGGCAGAAGGACGGGATTCTCATTCTCTCACTTCTAAGACAGGCATCCCCTTCCAGTCTGGTAAAACGTGGTGGGGTGGTGCTCGCTGTGGTTGCTTCACATTGCTTCACGTCCAGCTTGGTGAGCATTTTGCATTTAAATCACTCTTTGTTATCAATATAGTTGCTGTTACTGTTTATTTTCTTATCTCATTGCTGCTTCCAGTAAATTGCTCCTATATCACCCCATGATCTTCACCTTTTGTGCCTGCAATTCTCAGCTCCATTTCTGGAGTGAGAAGAGGGAGGGAAAGGGAGGAAGCAAGGGAGAAGTAAGTGTCTGGTTTGGGAGAGTCTCAGTTGGGATACTGAATTCCTAAATGAGTACTGTTCCTAAACCATGACAGCATGTGGCTCTCAAAGAACAAGGCCACATCCAAGAAGCCCACAGATTACTGACATTACAGGAGGGAAGGACACTCATTTGCAGTATCTTGCTTTTTTTAATAGTTCACTTGGCCAGGACAGGACTATAAGTACATTCACACTGACCTCTTTGAAGAACACCCTAACAACTCAGAAAGACAATCCTTGGGCTCCAGAGACAATTCCTCTACAAACTGTACTCAGCTGGACTCTCTTATCTTTTTTTCCTTTTGCTATGCTCCTACTTCAGCTTCTACATATTCTCCAGCTATCCTAAAGAAGTGGCCTTGCAAAATGCAAAACAAGATGTGAAATTTGACTTTACAGTCTCAGACCATTTGCCTTCTGCTAACCACCCACATTAGTCAGGCTGCCAAGTACCCAACATCTACTCCTTCTTTGACATGCTTCTGCCCTGTTCTGGGTTATCCCTGACAGGCAGCTGAGCCACACACGGCCACTTGTTCACCCCCACACTTCCCAAGTGGGATGAGGGAGGGAATCAGAAAGGTAAGCATGAAAACCATGGGTTGAGATAAATACAGTTTAACAGGTGAAACAAAGGCTACACACACCAGCAAAGCAAAATAAGAAATTCACTCGCTACTTCCCAGCAGCAGGCGGGTGCCCCCATTTTCTCCTTTCCCCAGCTTTTAATTGCTAACCATGATGATATATGGTATGGGAATATCCCTTGGATTATTTGGGGTCAGCTGTACTGGCTCTGTCCCCTCCCACCTCCTTGTGCATCCCCAGCCTCCTCGCTGGTGGGCGGGGGGGGATGTGAAGAGCAGAAAAGGCTTTGACTCTGTATAAGCACTGCTCAGCAATACCAAAAACATCCCTGGATTATCAACACTGTTTTGGTCACAGATCTAAAACATAGCACCATACAAGCTTCTACAAAGAAAGCTAACTCTAGACCAGCTAGACCCAATATACATCCTTTTCCACCACAAAAGTAACATGTTTAAAATAAAGGTTTGGATTATACCAACATCAAACAGTATCCCTGCATTTAGTTTGGGATTTGTTTAGGTTCCTGGGGGGAGGTTTGGTTTTGGCGGGGGAAGAGGGGGAGTGGTATGTTGTTTGGGGGGTTTTGTTGTTTGTAGGGAAGTTTTTAAACCTGGAAAAATATTATTTTTTCTTCTTCTCCCTTTGGTCATACTATTTGAAAGCAGCAAAAGGGCCTGAAAGATACGTGCTGAAGAATGCTAAGCAGAGTAAGTTTTCACATAGGGAAGGCACCATCCACTGAGGTTCAGTGGTGTTCCTATACAATTAAAAACTTCCATGGCTTTTGCTTATCGTGCTTTACTCACCTGCATGAATTTTAACAAAGAAATGCAAGAATTTTAAGGAAATTTGCATCTCTGAAAATCTCCATGCCAGTCAGACTAGGTGCCAGAAAGAAGCATGTGGATATATGACTAAGGCACTGCTGAAAGCAAACACTGCATAAAGTAATCAATTGGGTATGAGGGGAAAAGAGTGTCCAAATCTTAACTGTGAAAACCCCACAATATTCCAACTCTGTCTCTGTAAAAACAAATAAAATGGCAGAGAGCAGAGAAACTGGCTGGGCTTATAGCTGTGAAGGCCAATGTTCCCCGCCAGCCCCAGGCCAGCAGGCTTTACTCTTTAATGGCTTCATGCCCTCTAATTAAGGTCTCCAAGTACAATCCCTTTGAACAAATGTTTACATTTGTCTTGCTAATTCCCATTACTTAATAATCAGAGGCCCCTGCAGTTACCTCAACATGGGGAAGATGAACCAAAGACATAATTATATCAGGGGATTTGACATTTAAATATCTGATTTACACAAAAGTGAACACCTGCAGATGTAAGAAATGAGTGAGCAAAAGAGACAGTGCACTTTTAAACTCCAAGTAAAAGTCTGAAAACACAACTGGTGGAATTATAAACTCAGGTGTGACATGGTAGTCTCATGTAACATTCAGTGCTTTTTAAAAATATCTTGCCCAATTTTTCTTCAAAAACAATGAGCTACCCAGAAGAGACGGAAAGTTGCCCTGTTCTCATGACAGTCATTTTCTGTCTGTGCTGCTCTCCTTTGAGCAAGTTGTTCAATCTCATTTGGGCCATATTTAGTCAAATAAATGTGTGCAATAGCACTTCTCCGTGTCACCAGAGTGCTGTAAATGAGCAGGCAGGCCCTTCAACAGATTTGAGCCAGTCAAATCTGGGGTTAGATGCTCCAGAGGCACCTGGACAGCTGAGATTGATGCAGGAAAGTCAAGCAGATGCCAACCAGGGAAAGACCTTCTTGTTCTGAATTACTTTTTTCTCTTGATGGAGCACATAAAGCTGTGCCTCTAGGAGAGAACACAGAACTACAGAGAAATATATAGGAATTGGTAACACTGGTTTGTTGAACTTTTTGTGGGTTCTTGTGAAGCTGAGAGACATCATTAAAAAAAAATAAATCTTGTTTTGCCTACAATGAAAAAAGAAAACCAAACCCAAAATCAGAGATAAAAGCAGAGCAGAAAGACATAAGAAGCTAAAGGGGATGGAAAATGTGCCATGTAATTTCATGTGAGAGTCAAGGGTATGGAGATGCAGTGGAGACACGAAATGGCTTGTTCAGAGGGCTGTGTCACAGCAGGTGTGGTAAGTACCAGTTCAGCTGAGGGCTAGCAGACCAAACTATGCAGAGTACTACTGCAGCCAGCTGCCATTCTGTTCAGGACAGCCAATGTGAACATCACACAACCCCACTACCTGGTCATCAGCGGGGTGAGAGATCCTCAGCTTTCCTCTCAGTCAGGAGAATGAGGGTCCCAGCTCTTCTCCACAGCAGGCATACCTTCACTTCCAGTCCACTAGATAGGGCCAAACTACAATGTTTTGTTTAAACTCAGGATGCCCACTTATAACTTAACTCGTAATGGGCATTTACATTTTTCCTTCCTCCTATCTTATATATGACATACCTGCCTGGAGCAAGGTTTTATGGACAAACATAAAATTTAGATAATGAAGGTTTATTGTAGAAATGCTGGCACACTGTTACAAACGTGGGACAAACTGGCGCCACTGTAATTGAGTAGACAATTAAATGGGCAGTGGCTTGTTCAGTAGGATGGCCATTTGGGTACACAACATTTAAGCCATTTCTCTGCCCCTCATGCTATCACCTTGTCCAGCCAGCTTTCACAAGTAAGTGCAGTAACTGCTTTTTTGAGACAGCAAAAAGGAAACACTAGAACTCGCACATTCTGCTCCACATGCTTCGTGCCAGGAGCCACATGCTCATCTTCACTAGAAACTGCCCAACAAAATGGCTGTCAGTCCTTAGCCCTTGAATCACAAAATTTAATGAGCGCTTCCTCTAATTGCAACCTGCGTTATAACTGTGGGAAGCTACACCTCCACCTCTTTTCTGCTCTTTCTCCAAGGGACTTTCTTATATCTTCTCAGGGCAGTATTTCTCGATTCTGCTGCTTTCAGCAATGCCTACGCCAGCACAGCTGCGCCTGCTTTGCCAGCTGTGACATGCTAGCAGTAATACCAAACTACTCCAGGTCCAAACACATGGATATCAAGGTAGGCTGTTACAGGTCTGCCAAGAAATCCAACGTTTATGTGCACAGCAGGGGCCACAGCTCCTGGGATATCAGGTAGCCAAGTGGCTTACGGCCCAGTGCTGCCAGCATGGGGAACGTGCTTTATTCTGGAGCTCTTGCTGTACTGGGTGAAGTACTCAGTTAAAGCCTCTGCTGTCATTGACCAGGTCCAGTTCCCAGCCCTTCCATCAAAGTCAGATGTCTGTCAGATAGTGACTGGTATGACAGTCTTCTTAAAATAAATTCTGTAGTAGCTTTTTGAGGAGGCAAGTTTAAAGTACTGAACCAACTATAAACAGCTGTATAAGTCTGATTTACTGATTGTTTGCTGAACGATCCAGGAGACCTTGCTCTGCATAAATCCCCTTATTTTTATTACTGAAGTGAAAAGCAGAGGCAGGGAAAAATAAATTTACTGGCCTGAAACAATGTCTTGCTTGACTTATATTTTCTTAAACTTTTTGATACGAAAATCTGAATGGCAGTGTTTTAAAATTGTCTTAGAAGAAAACAAATTCTTGTACACATATTTTTTTGAACAACCGGACAAGACAAAAATAAACTCCTCAAACACTAACTGGCATCACCAAATTCCTATTTTAATGAACACTACACAGTTCACCCAGCTCTGCAGGCGAGAGCTCATACATTGGCTATATACCTACCTGCTTGCTTCCTCCAGACACTAACATAGGCAAACTCAGTTTGCCCAGACATTTTTCCAGGTAAGTGCTCTAGGAGTTCAAACAGCCTCAGTCTTAAGGTGCTGGTTTGTTTTTGTTTGAGTTTTTTTGTTTGTTTGGCTGTTTTTTTCAAATGCCACTTCTGCATTTGTTTGCTTCTTCTTGAGGACCTCCGCCCCCTTGTTTTGGCATTGCCCCTTGTTGCATCTTTTTCTATCACCCACTTTTCTCCGTCCCCCTGTACTGAATTAAACAATATCATTATGCAGTAAACAGCCCAATAACCCAAGTCAGCAAATGCTATTCGTAAGTTCTTACTGTGCAGCTCTAAATCTGTCACAACCTTCACTGAAATGTCCTGAACTTTGCAAAGGTCTGAACCACATGATAAAGATAAGACTTCAACAGGAGCAGAAAAACCATCCCATTGGAGCTGAACACTCAACCAACAGTCAGAGACAAACTGTGAAAGGCATACTGGAAAAAGGACATTCAACTCTACTGGAAAGCACTGGGTCTATTTTATGCATGTAAATCAAGACACAATGTGTATGTGCTGTAAGTCTGCTCACGCCACATAGAAAGCAGCCATGAAGCACAGCCTGCTTGTGGCTAGGAAATCCAAGCTCTTCAGTCTCCCTGGCCAGAACATCTGGGCACAACTACTGTAGAGTACAAGACAAACAGGACAGCAACAAAACACAACACAGCCTGCCACCAGGAAATGTAATCATGAGAGAAATCCTTCCTTTTTTCTCCTTTGCTCATCAGTAATGAAGGAGGATTATTGACAACCCCCACCATAAGAATAATGCAAAACATTTTGTTATTGATCATTAGATGTAAAGACCTTCCCCGGTTCTTCGTTCGCGAAGACTGGCCATTATTATTATATTAGATGACAAAATCCTGTCTTTAATGTGGCCAATGAGTCTGATAGAATTTAGACAGAAAGTGGCAAAAGGAGTAAGCAAGAAAAAAAAGATGCAATCCACGCCTATGTTGTGCTTGGTGGTGCTACACAGGTTACATTGGGAACCGTATTAGCATATGACCTACATTTTAAAATTAATTTTGTTCTCAAGTTAGGTGTTCAGGGTTTTTACTCCTGCAGGCAATTGGTGTTATTGTATGTGTATTAATGTATCAGCTCCACCATGTGTTTCCCCTCCCCTCCAGTGTTTGTCAGGGAGGTTTTAAGTAGCAGGGGGAGGGTCTTCTCATAATCAAGGTCCAAGCATTGCTGACTCTCCTGTTCTGCACACTGCAACACTCATGTCAGCAAAGCAGCAGTAACAACTGATGAGTGTTCACATGGGACTACTCAAAGCTCCAAGGACAAAGAATAATCTGTATTGGAAATAGAGGAGGAGGAAGAAACTAAATGAGAAGGCAGAGCCAGTTAAGGTTTGCAAGGAGAAAAAAAAAAAAGGCTATTAAAAAAAATCAAAAGGAGAAAACAAAAACCAAGTTGCTTGGAGTTGGAGGAGGGTTAGAAGAAAGGTTTCAGCAAGTCTTTGAAAGAGGTAAAGCAAAAGTTTTGAGAGAAAGTTGATATAAATAGCTGAAATTATTAACATACTAGATGTATTTCTGAAATTGTCTAGTAAGAAACAAACTTGCATAAGTGGGAAGTAGTATTTGATTTCTGTTCAGTTATTTTACAGGCAAGGTTACACAGGGAAATGCTACAGGCTGGGATAACATTTATTGACATAAATAAATGGTTTGGGGGATTATGACATTAAAACAATTAGACAACCTCTGAGAAACACTTTGAAAGAGCACTTGGGAAGCATGAAAATTTCATGAGGAAAAGACAGGTACACTAATTTTGCAACAAAGAATGAGTGATTATAGCAGTAGTCACCCATCAGAACACTTAAAAACGACTTTGTGATTTCAGACACTGAGGAAAAAAATTACAGGAATCAATATTGCTGACCAGTCCTCAGAGACATCATCATACTCACTAGATCAGTACTTCATAGGACATTACAGCAGCTAATACAAACTGAAATAGGACACTTCCACAACAACTAAGTCTTTTCTCTGAAGAAGAAACCTCCCTCTTCCCTATCTGGGAAACTACACTCCATCTACTACTTTTCATGGCACCTTGTAGTATCTGCGTCACCCATAAACAGCTTTAGAAAGCTCAGGTTCCTCATGTTGCTGGAATTACTATGTCAGGTATTAAATAGATATTAACATTTCGAAACTGTCCTACATGATATCCTTGTCACTAAAATGCAGAGACATGGATTTGACAGGTGGACCACCCAGTGGATAAGGAACTGGCAGTATGGCAGTTGGGGTCAACAGCTCAATGTCCAAGTGAAGAGAAGTGACTTGTGGTGTTCCTCGGGGTCAGTATCTTTGCCTGCAACACTGACAGTCGAATTTGAGTGGTGCACCCTCAGACAGTTTGCCAATGACACCAAGCTGTGTGCTGCAGTCAACACACTGAAGGGAAGGGATGCTGTCCAGAAGGACCTTGACAGGCTGGAGGGGCAGGTCTATGCAAAGTTCATGAAGTTCAACAAGGCCAAGTACAAGGTCCTGGACCTGGGTTGCGGCGATCCCAAGCACAAATAAAGGCTGGACAGAGAATGGGTTGAGAGTAGCCCCAAGGTGAAGGACTTAGGGGTTGTGGTTGATGGAAAGCTGAACATAACCTAGCAATGCACAATTACAGCTCAGAAAGCCAACCATGCCCTGGGCTGCATCAAAAGCACCCTGACCAGCAGGTTGAGGGAGGTGATTCTGCCCCTCCACCCTCAGGAAATCCCATGCAGAATACAGAGTCCTGTTCTGGGGTCCCCAACGTAAGAAGGATGTTGACCTGTTAGAACAAGTCCAGAGGAGGCCATGAAGACAATCAGAGGGCTGAAACTTCTTCTGCTTTGTGGACGGAGTTGGGGTTCTTCAGTCTGCAGAAGAGAAGGTTCTGGGAAGACCTCATAGCAGTTCTCCAGTACCTGAATGCAAGCCTACAAGGCAACTGGAGAGGGACTTTTCACAAGGGCATGTAGTGATTGGACAAGGGTGAATGACAGAGGGTAGCTTTAGATTAGATATTAGGAAGAAATTCTCTACTGTGAGAGTAGTGAGACAGTGGAACGGGTTGCCCAGCAAACGTGTGGATATCCCATCCCTGAAAGTGTTCAAGGCCAGGCTGGATGGGGCTCTGAGTAACTTGGTCTACTGAAAAGTGTCCCTGCCCAACTGCAACCAGCTGACCTTTAAGGTCGCTTCCAGCCCAAACCATTCTATGACTATCTTTTTGTTTTCTTTTTTATTTGGTAGTAGCTTTGAGCAGAAGTGGTCTGGTTAGTGTACCTAATTCAGTGAGTCCTAGATGGTGCAAGTAATCTCTAGTTTTCATTTGAGCTCATCTCTGAGCCCCCAAGTGAGGCATTTTTGAGCAGGTGAAGCACGGTTTCAGAGCTGGCCTCTAGATGCTGTTTGCCTGGAGGTGTGTTCTCACCTGAGACTTCTGTGAAAATGGTTTGTATTCCTGGTTGTCCTACTGGGATAAGGACTTTTCACTTCATTGTCTTCTTGTGAAGTAGACAGACATTTGGAGTTCAGTGAATTAGGGATAGTCCCATCTACAAAAACCTGAACAGAATAGGTAATGGTGCTGTTTGCAGGCTGTTTCTTGCAAAGTTAAGAGAAAGATTAGCTTGAATTTACAAATTTACACTACAGTTTCTCTCTCTCTGTGGATGGAACAGACAAGTGTTAATATTCCATACTGGACTACATTCAAGATGGACAATTTGATACGTACTGGTCCTCATATTTGTGGTATCTGCTGCAAGACACCTTCCTCATCACGTGGCCAGACGTGTACTGCTCACAATTAGAGGTATTCTCTGGGTCCCACCTCAGTCATTCCCCAGCCAGAGACAGTAAGGGCTGTCATGCAACTCATATCAGGCAGCCTAATACAGAAGCACATGCTCCATTATATGGCACCACATGTGATCCTCATTTGCAGGGTGCTGTCGTCTTGCTGAGAGAGCAGGAGCAGATCCCTTTGCTTGTGTGACAGGAGGGGATTTGTGCAGTACTAAAGTTAGGGCAACAGGGAACAGAAATGCATGGGCAGGAGACTGCTCAACAGGAAGCTCTTGGCAAGTCATACCCACCACCCTACAGGCATTGGGATGATTTCTTCAGTCTACACTAAACTCTGTAAGTTGGGATGCCCTCTTGATCTAAATTGTAGAATTTATCTTCATTCTTTTCTTGCCTTTTCTTTTTCCTACAATAAAGCCTGAATAATCTCCATACCTCTCATGAGAGCTGTGGGTATTCTTTAATTTTCCTTTCTCAGTTTGCATAACTCCAAGATAAATTTAACAAGAAACTCCTCCTGTAATGCCCTCAGGATAAAAACAAGAAAAGTGAGATTTAAAAGTAAATGAAAGATGACAGCCAAATCTTCAAAATCATAGAAACACTAATCTTTGTTAACTACAGCATCTCCAAATCACGAGTTCACTGATCAGACCGTACTATTTGTCCTTCTAGGTAGAGAGATGTATTTTGAAAAGCTCCAGTGTGAGCCAGAAGTACTGTACGTAGAAGAAATAATTAAAATAACTAATCACTACCAAGAAACACAATTTAATTAAAGACAAGGATTCTTTGTCAGTGTCTAACTACAGCTCTCTATGGATGTGATTTTTCAGAAGCACTGAAATTTCAGAGGGAATAAAGTAATTCTGGTCATCTTCTTTGCCAAGCTTCCAATTCATGAGAAAGGCTGACTATATATACAAGTATATCTAGTTCTCAGAGGGATTTTTATGTCATTAAATCCAGTCCCTTGTTCCTGAAGTCAAATGCACAGTGCAAGCTATTTTACAGGTATGTACTGAAACCAGTGGCAGCTACATGTGTCCTTCAGCAGTAACAGAGAAGACATCTGCTACCAGGTGGTGATGCTGGGTCACAGTCAGCTCAGTAAGCACCCTAGTCCCACAGAGACGAGAAAGTGAAGCTCGACCCTGAAAATGCTCCTTGGAAGGTTTGAAACAAATGCCTTTTTCTGCTTTTAAATGTTATGCTCAGCAATGCAAACCAAAACAAGCAACGCTCCCACTCTCACCCATTATCACAGCTGTGCTTGTCAAAAGACGATCACTATCATTCGTATATGGGAAGCCAAAGGAGCATTAAACAAATTCAGGCTTAGGGCTCTCTTTTTTGCAAGATAACATCAGACATTAGCCACCATTTCTTGCCTCATCACATGCTGATCTACTCAGTAATCAGGATTTTAATTACAGAAATCTGTCCCTGGGTATTTTCTTGCATAACTACTAAAAGGCATGAGCATACTGAACTTCGGCTAGAGTAGAGATGTGTTATAGACAAAATCCAAATCAGGATAAGGTTTTCTAACTCTCCAAAGTTCATGTGTGCTGAGATCCATGGTTTTATACCAGGGTGTTTAAAGATATGGTTCTATAGCTTTCTTTTTACTCTGACCTTGGAAGGAGTTTTGGTAATTGGAGGCATATGCATATATCTCCATAGGCAGACATTTGCCAGCATTATATGAAAGGAGATGTTTATGTTGGCAGTTTGCAAAGTGACAGCTCTCACCTTTGAAAGCTTGTTGCAGAGAAACCCGATGAAGGATCTGACCTGTGACCTTCAACTCCTGACAGGACAACTTCAAGCAGTTCAGAAGTGTGGTTACTTCTGATAAACACTTTCCGGTTTAATGGCTTAATAACCTCTGTCTGGTGAGCCTTCAGCATGAACCACGCAATCCCTTGAGTTCAGCCCCTCTCACAGGTTTCAGCATTTTCCCATTCATTCTTTCAGTCCCAAACAGAACCAAAAAGACCCTGACATTATCAAGACAAAAGTTACAGATAAACTCAGCTCTGTTGCAGGGAGAGCATTGGCAGGGGGTTAATTCTTGTTAAAGCATAAGGATCTTGAAAATCTCACTACAGTTCCTATCTCCTCAAGGGACTGTTTTTTACAGTGGCACATGGCAGCAGCTACTTAGTTTTTAGCAGGCTATCCAAAATCAAAACTTGACTATGGGTTTTGAGAAGTGAAATTCTTTACCTGATACTTTGCCATACTACCTGAGGATGGCAAAACACAACATCTGTTCCACATGCTGCCCACATGAAACCACTACTGTTCCCAAGCTTCAGCACCAGTTAAAATGATGCTGCCAAAAAGAAGCACCTGCTTGCTTCTATTATTTCTATTGAGTCATTTCCTTTCACGTTAAGTACCCTGTTAACTTACACTAATTTTTGCGCACTTACCATGGAAAAAAATTAAATAATGTTTGCTAAGGCTCGAGCTAAATTTGTTACAGTCCTTGAGACTCATGAGGTTCACTAGCATGCCACATGAGCAGCTGACAGCACAGGAAAAGCCTGGAACAGAGCTAGACTATGATTGACCAGTCCAAAAAAAAAAAAAAAAGTAATGGGACACAAGCATCAAGCCCTTCCCAGTGCAGAAAAATTAGTTCAGTTTAACTTCTTTATTGGCCAGGTTTTACTGCCAAATACAATACATAGACTAAATTAAGATCTTTAACAAGATTAACATTACCAAAACCCTGGAACTGAATTAAGATTAAAAGATAGATTTGAGGGTTGTGGGGAGGAAAATGCAGACAGTGATGCTTAATAGACAAATATCCATGGAGGCAACTGAGGAACAGAGCTGGTCAACTTCTGTTTTTGTGATATAGCTTGGTGAGCTTGGAAGGCAGAATATCATGACACAAGGAAAACAGGAGTTCCTGAGCTAACTTTTCTTTGTTATTTGAAATCTTTTACACCTTATTAGCTTCCATTATTTCTCTCCTCAGTGTTAGGTCTCATCTCCTCCAGTAGTTTCATAAGTAGGAATTTTTCAGGTCTTAATATCTTTAGGAGGGATGTTCCAGATGCTGTAATTCCAAAACTCAAAAATTTGAAAGAGATAGGCTTCCAGTCTAGGTTCTCTGAATCTCTCCTCTGAGGAGCCTGTCCCTGCATTAGCTACAGGGAGATTAAGCTCCTAATCAACACAATTCCAACGCCTGAAGCCAGATGATGCAAAGCCTCCCTGCTTCAGCACCACTCCTGTTCCCTTTGGCGCATCCTGTGCACAACACTCTACATGCCAACTTGGAAGGTCACAAGGAAGACTTCCAGTTCACATCCAAAGACATGATTTAGAGCCATGCTGAGCACTTGCCAACTTAAATCTCTGAAGGCAGGGCAGAGGGACTGCTGGAGATAATTCAAAGACAAAATTCTAAGCAAAGTCTTTCACAGCCGATGCAACTGCATCTTTTGAAAGTGAATGATGTCTCCACTTCCATACTGCTAGAACCAAGCAGTAAGCAAGGCAGAAAACACAGCTCCCTTCAAAGCCAACCCCTCTGCAGTAAAGCAGAACTCATACAGAAAGTTGACAGCCTTGGGTTGCTTTTAATTTTTATAATATACAGCTTGCCCTAGTTTATACATGCTGCAGCATTAGACAATTAGACATGCTGAAGTATCATTATTCGCCTGACTTGCAGCTGAACATCCTCTGTCTCCGCTCCCCTTCTCTCCCCTGAGTGTGGACCATTATCCTCATTTTTGCAACTCTCACAGAATAGCTGCCCCACAATGATAATTAGTCCACTGTTTGCTTGTTTTAATAGCTGCATTTTATAAATCAAAAATGGCATTATTTCTCAATCTTATTTACAAATTTTTGCCTAGGGTATTTCTTTCAATTGTTTTTCCTCTATTTTCACATCTTTGTGGGGAAAAGACTTAATTGAAGTTAAGATTGCCAAATTTAAGCTCACAAGCTAGATATGTTATAGAATTATGATTTTTTTGAAATCACTAGCCTTCTGAAGAAAGCAGGGGAAAGAAAAGGGGGTTGGGAAAAAAGCAACAGCTGCAAATACTTTACAAAGCAACCCTGCTATAAGGTTTACAGCTTTTTCCCAAGGCATAGAAACAATGCTTCCCCTGTGACCTTGAGTAAAATTAATATAACGGAAGGATTGCTAACCACCAGACACTTGTAAAATGTCTAAGTGTTGATAAACTTTGCCAGAGAGACAGCACATGTAAAGCTGCACAATATCTAGTAAAACATTGAAATGCAGTACATATAGAGCACATGAGAGTGGACGTTGGAAAACATTTTCTTTAAGTTGTTTTAAATGATTTGCTACTTCTGGGCAAAGTTAGTATCCCGTACTCATGCCAACAAATCAAGTCCTGTGATCATGTATTCCTATTTATTTACAATATCAGATAATGTTGGAGAGACTTTTGAAATTGTTTGCTGGAACCACATTTTGTCTAAACCTACACTGCATTAGTTGCCATTAATACTGCTCTGCAGCACCCAAATGGCAAGAAAAATAGCCACTTTTGAAAAATGTCTAAAAATGACACTACTTTAACATCCATCATCTTGCTCCTTGAAGCCCTAAGGAGTTCTTGTGTAGTCCTTTGGGAGGCTTAGAATAGCTATGACTAATAGTAGATATGCCCTATTTTTAGATCTACCTGCTTGTGACATATAGCTTCCTAAAATTAGTTTCCGTTTACCCATAAATTTTTTTCTTCTTTGAACATCATGAATTTGTAGCAGAAAGGCAGGTAGGAGAAAGAAGAAAACACTCAGGCTACAATTTCTTAGCTACCTACTTAGGTTCTTTTATGAAAATTTTCAAGTAAGTTTCAGGAACTTTATTGATGTAATTGCAAAAGCAAAGCAAGTTAAAAAAAAAAAACAAAAACAAAAACAAAAACCAAGTGTAATTTACCACATGAAGTTTACCATGCCAAACACTGGAATCCATGGAGCATTTAAACTGAGGAATTACTTTGCCTACAAATTTAGTATTTTTTCCTATACATTGAATAATATTAATTAGCAACTCCCTCATGCTAGGGTGAACATAATCACTGCATGTATTTTCTGACATAACCTGTGTATTGAGGCTCTATCACTTCTGAGGATCAATATCCCTGAAACTGGACACACATTTCCAAATCGCCCAAAGTAGAAAGAGCAAAGAGTAGTTCAGCATATCCAGCCCAGACAGCCTGAGGTTCTGCCCAGGGTCCTTGCAAATACTACAGAACTGGATTAAACTATGGATTTATTTGGAAAGTTCACAGCTTTCCTGTCTCAAGGAAGACTGAATAGCTCATGCTCACTGTATAGCTCAAGAAGTAGTATCTTCTCAGGCAAAAGTTAGTGAGTTTGCTGCAGCTGAGCTAAACATTTCAAAGCCTCCTTATTTCTTTATTCTATCCACCCAGGCAGGACACAGTAGTACTGGGAGTTGAAACCTGCAGGGATTTCTTCTCCAAGTGGAACAGTTGTGTTGCTTTCAAGATCTACTGTATTTTTACTAACACTTGCTCAGTAGAAGAATCCCATTTGAGCAGAGATATGGTCACCAGGGATATGTTTTTTCACCAAATAAAGCCATAAAAATTTCAAACCATGAACTAACATGGCCAAACTCAGAAAACTGCAACAATTAGTTAAAAACCAAAACAGTCAGGTGCCTCACCATTGCAATTACCCATGAAGCATCAGGAGTTACGTGGCAATCTCTTGTGTCATTCCCAGTTTCTGGAAGCTCAGCACAGTGCTGCGCTTCCCCTTTCAGATTCTCAGGGGTGGGGAGGCAGACAGTCGTGGTGGGGAGCCCAGCAGGCTGCCCTTGCATCTGTGCTCTTACTTCTCCTGCATGGACTTCCTGCAGCATGAGGGAACAGGATGTTCATCATTAGTTAGCCACCATCTGTAGCCTAAACATCAGATGGCAATGAGATAGAAGAGGGGAGTTACTATTCTCTTCCAGCCCTTTTTTTTCCAGCAAGAGGGAGGCAATATTCAAGACGTGAAGATGAAAGAAAAGATGACCACAACAGAGTGAAAAAATTTCAGTCTACAGATTCAGGTGGCCAAATGTAGCTGAAGTTCAGACAGTCTTACGGATGCTGGAGACCCTGTTCTTGAACACTCCTTGAGCGCCAAACATCAGAAATGCTACATTTGTCTGCAACAGTGGTCATTGTCTGAGGCAAGATAAACTTTCATATTTAGTCACATCACAGAATAAAAATAGGCAGGCAAGAAAGGAATATTATGCAGAAGAACAAAATGAATAGTCCATCAAATTGAAACCCTATTTCCAAGTCCCACATCACTGAGGATCATGATTAAAGAAAAAAAGCCTGTTCTGACCCAACTAGTGGAGATTTTTTTCCCTAAGGATCACAGTAGCCAGTTCAGGAAACTGTTTAGTTGCCATAGGGGGTTAGTAAGAGAGTTTAACTTACGGATTATTTCACAAGAAAGCTTGGTTCAAAAGACTGAGACAGCAGAAAAAGCTGATGATGTGTTATTCCAACATGACTCAATGTCTCGTGTGAACATGCACCAGTATTAACAGAACCCTGCAGCCCCAAAATTAACCTACAGGAAGATAACCAAATATCCAACAGCTTGAACCCTGTATTCTTCCAACACTACACAACCTCCTTGAGCGCTTAACATGATCTGGATGGGTCCTTCTCAAATCTCAATCTCTACCTGTCAGATGAGAGGGCAGCCTTTCTTCTTCCAGGTTCACAGACCTCTGAATATTTACACACACACTCACAGCCAGGGAATCAAAGCATCCGTGATGGCCTGTTTACCTGACACCATAGCCTAGTTCACAAAAATGGACTGGCCCTAATTAGTACAAAGATAATAAAAAAATAAATTTGCAAGAATTGTGTCAGCTCCAGGTATACGCTGTACTGGGCTAACAGACACAAGAGAACTTTCCAAGTACCTGATTCATTCCTTTATACCTTTTCTCTCTTTAAGTATTATTCTTAGACAAATTTTAAGTATCCTAGACTGTCTTCTGCACTTCTGGATTGTAATCCATCTTACTTAGAGCTATCTCTAGCAAGTCCGTCCCACACAGCAGCAATGGGGACAATGGGGCTTTTCCATATTCTTGGGAAGGTAGAAGCAACTTCGGATGCTTTTAGGAATCATTTTAGGAACACCATCCCACAAACACACAGTAAGAGCAAGAAGTCCCTGTATTGCTCTCAGTTGTGTCACTTGGATCATATATTTTTCCCATATTTCTCAATGGATACTGTATGTTTATCAAGCATAAAAGGAATAATTACTAGAATTCCTGTGTTAGAATTTTATGTGCAAAAGTACGTATTAATAAAACAGAAAAATTTGCACTAAACACAGACTATATATAGCATAAAAAATATTTCACTACTGAATTGCAATGGAGATTAATAAAGACAGAGCTTTAGAGAGTATTTAGCCTTCAAGAAATAATGCAATTAATCATTATGTGATTATATTGTATGTAATTATCATGCATGTGAATTTGACGAATAGAAAAATATTATCCCTTCATATTCTGTAACACTGGCAAACTTCAGTTAAATATAGATTCAAAGTCTTTCTTAGCTAAACCTAGTATCCCACTCTTTTGAGGAAAGTTGTTGGATCCCACTTAAAAGGACAATAATCCTGCAAAGAGGAAGACCACATTACCACAAACAACTAAGAAACACTCCAACAATGAGTTATTAGACATTTACCAACAGGCCTGCCATGCTCAAAAATAAGTTAGCATTATTTTATAGTAATTTCAGGATACATTCCTGTTTTAAAAAACACACTAAGCATGAGAGAACAACTCCCAGCAAGGAAAGTCTATGTGGTGAGGGGTTTGGAGCTTCTCTCAAGAAACACATTTCAGGATATGTCCCTTACATGTCGACATTATCCCAGGACTTGGATTACAGGAATAACTGATTTTTTTCAGGTTGACAACAAAACAGGGAGGACAGGGGAAGATCTTAACTGCAACCCCCCTGAAACTTTCATTCTTTTTCTCACAACAGTGAAAGTAAGCCATTTCACTGGGCATAAAACATGTTTTCAGTACAAAACATTTCGTTTGCAGGCCCTTGTAGGAGAATCAAGTGAAAAGGGTCAGATGCACAAAACTGCAGAAGGTCACTGCCTGCCCTGCTTACAAGTGGGTACAAGCACTCACTCTGTCTCAAATCCCTTCTCTGCTCTGGAGGGCAGGAATACTCATCAGGTACACAAGAATATGTTGGCTAGAGCCCCTTAATGGGGGTGGGAATACAGGAGGTGGGAATCCAGAAAGGCAGTGCTGGTGGTTACTGTACAGTCTGATATAAATTGGGAACAAATTCACAGAGGCAAAGACCAGAATCTCCATTCCGTCACCCCCAGCAGTGGGGGTGGTTAACTCTGACACACATAGCTTGCAGCTTTCCCCAAATTACAAGTTTTATATATAAAATACTTAGATACCAGCTGAGTAATCTGCAGAATCTTATATTTTTCCTCAGCCAGAGGTCAGGACACTTACCTCAGAAATAGAAGCTCTTGATTGCAGACTTCACTACATCCTCTTAGCATCAAGAGGCAGGACTGAGGGGTGCTCTTGCTTACTTTCCTGCCTCCTCCTGCCTGAACCTAGCAGGGTGCTGGAAGGCAGCAGGTGTGGGTTCACATTTCCACAGCCTCATCTCCTACACCAAACAAGATGACTGAGACCAATGCTTTCCAAGAGTGGCCCACTGCTCTCCAAGAGCAGCCCTCCCCTTACCACCTATCCCCACTGCCACCCTGAACACCACTTCCTTCTTCCATACATCCTGTCTACCCAAACAATCCATTAAAAGCTGAATAACAAGCTTCATCTAAGATATCAGAAACTTGGCAGAAATATGGCCTTTCCTCTACATTTCCTCCAGTCTGCTTTTGTTGCTCCCTTCTTTGAAGGGGCAACTAATTTGGAGGCAGACTCAGGCCAGGGAACCTGCAGGCCTGCCCTCAGAAAAGGCGATGCCCACACTCTAACAAGCAAACTGGCTAGAGACCTGCCTGCTTGTGCCATCATCCCAGCCTGCTGAAGTCTTCTGCTACTGTTCTCATGGGAGAAGAGGGATCAGACTCCCTTTCCTACACTTGGGAGATTAAGCCTTGAAGACAGACTGTTGTTGCGTTATTGAAAATACCAGCTTTCCATCTGTATCACTCATTACACTAATGTGTTCCTGCTTTGGCATTCCAGAAGAGCTTCTGTGACCCTCCCTCGGCACGCTCTGCACTCCAGTACTCTGCAACCACCAGATAGCACTGATGTCCCCTAATAAAAACAAGCCCTTCCTTTTCCTGGCTGAAAGGCAGGCACTGTGACTTAGCAGAAGCTACTGCGTGAATAAACACGGTGGGTCAGACCCACGTTGATGCAAACAGCCCTTTGCCACCCGTCTGGTGATGTCAGAGAGCCCCGATATGATTGCAAGTGTGCCTTAGGCCTAATTTAAGGTATTTTTGTGGTGCCAGGGACATGTAAAGTAGCCTCAGAATAAATGAAATCAGGCACAGCAAGGACAGAAATTCTACAATGGTATTTCTGTGGGAACTTTCCCAAAAGTCATCTCCCACTGAAACACTACTCTAGGCTGATGCTCATTCTGCTGGTCACATGTGGCTCCCAGATCTTTTCAGCTCATCAGCCTCTGAACATATGTGATGGCGTCTCTGTGTGGTAGGAAAAGAAAAAAGGAAAAAGGAAAAAAGAAAAAAGGTGGCTCTGCTTCCAACTCCACAAAGGATATGAGCAAGCTGTGTATGCTTCTGCAGCCCATGTCAGTCAGTAAAATTAGATCCTTACAGCCTTCTCCCTTGAAGACAAGTAACTAGCTAAACATCAGGCTGTACAGGGCTCTGTTAGAGGCAAGAGTGCAGCAGGAAAATGGCAAGAAGAATGCTGGCTTGGTTCTGCCATTGCCAGAGTTTTCCCAAAAGTTGGTCCTCTCAGAGAGCAGCAGTGAACAGGTTGCAAGGGCTATGTGGAGATAATGGGCAGTTCTCAAAGTATTACAGTATAAATACATACAGTGCTTTGCTTTTTATCATGACTTTTTGATGAGCTTTTTTTCATTAAAACATAGTAATCAAATATCTGCACATTTGTAAATACTTTAAATTATAGATTTATTTTTCTTGTTTCTTTTGTTTGAGTTTTAAGATGAAAGCAAACAGTCCAAGGTTATCCTGAACAGAATCCAGGTATGTGAAGCTCTTGTTAATTCTGCCTATAGGGAAAAAATAGGCTTCTACAAATCTTTCAAAGAATGTTTCATACCATAATAAATGCAACAGAATGAACTGACTGATTGTTTGAGAAGGCAAGAGGGGCTAATTTCACACAGGTATGGCCAGTACTGTCCCTGGTGTCTATGCTGAAGGTTATACTCACCTGCTGAAGGCTTTTACAGAACTACTGCCATTCCATGCAAGTTCCTTTGCAAACTGTATTAGAAACATTCACTTTTTAACCTCTATCTGTGTCTCCAGTAAGAGAGAAGTTGATTGAAAATGCAGAGACCAATGAGCACTTCTATGAAATTTAAACTGAGGACACCCTTAAGACATGTCAGTTTGGACATTTGCTGACCTTTTTTTCCCTTTAAAGTAAGTCAAGAGCACTAAAAAAAAATAGTAAAAGGTCTCCTGAAAGGGTTAACTTTTTCCCTTACAGCTTCTCTAAGCGGAACTTATATTCTTAGTCTGACTTAAGGATATGGAATAGAAAGGCTGCCAACATCTGTTGTGGTCAGAGACAGATAAAAGAGACTAATTCAGAGCTGGAAGAACCCATGTACAGTATTCTGTGTTGCATTACCCTTTCCATAAAAGCACACAAAATAGTATATGATGGTATGGAAGATAGATGCCCACCTAAACTTCTTCAGTGTAGAGACATAAGAGTTTCGCATGTATATAAGGACCCTCATCATCACACAAGAGATATGGAGAGAGCACAACATGAAACATTTAACTTCTAACTGGGGAATTCCAAGCTGAGAATATTTCAGAAACACTGAGCATATAATCACAATGCCATATAATGGGAACGATTGAGAGAAAGAAGAGAGACAGGTGATTTATGAGCTTAAAGGTATTGGGAGCAATATTGATTTAGCCTGCCAACCATGGAAAAAGTTAGCATAGAACAGATTAATATGCTAATTAACTCTGGATGTGGATTAGCCCAAACTTTAACGTACTGAGTATCCTTACAGACATGAAGAGAAGCTAATGCAATTTCATTCACACCCTAATTCAGTTATTAATACTTCATGCAGACAAGCCTTCAACTTACCACAATCAGCCTTTCACAAAACAAGTGTAAACATAAAGGCTAGTTTTGTTAGTTTATTTATCCCACTATCAAACTTTTTATTAAATCTAATAATTTTCTACTCAATAACACACTTATGTATCAAATATACAAAGAACTGTTACATCATGTTTATTGATGTTTTACCACTGTTGGAGACACATATTTTGCAACATTAAAAGCCTCAAAATATGTTTTAAATTATAAATAAGTATTTGTTTTGTCATTTTGGTTTGTTTTTGGTTTTTTGTTGGTTTTTCTGTTTGGTTGGTTTGGGTTTTTTTGCAAGTGTTTAGAATAACTGATCTTTACTTTAGATGCATGGAAATCAATTATTTAAAACATATTTTGAGGTTTAAACAACTATAACGAGCTCCTAGATCCCACTGCATGTATCCCAGTTGTTAAGTCACACACCTAGGAGGCTAATAGCAGCCTTTGTGCAAAATGTGATCCAGCAGGATTTTGCCATCCAAAACCTGCCAGCCTCTAAATCGGCATTTCTATGACAGCAGTGGCAGCTCCCTGCAAAAAGACAAGGTCTGAGCAAGAAATAGGAGGCTTTAGTACACCACACAAGTTCTTCACGTTCCCCAGTCCAAAAGAGACTTATCTGGAGCCAATTTACCATGTGTAATTTATACCAGACCCTTGCTGGAATGACTTGCACTCTTGTGGCTCTTCAGATGTATATCCAATAGGGAGCCACCACTCTGTGAGAGTGTTAGTACAGAAGTCCAAGTACAAAATCCAGTACCCAGAGACACCATGTGGCTCTGTAGTTCTCCTTGAGAGAAGCTGAGCCAACAGCTACACACATCCACGGATGTGCCAGGATGTCTCTCTCCTACTTCTGAAAGGTATAATACAGGTTATTTTCTACTTTTTAAGATTCAATAGTGCCCTTCAATAAATAATGAGGTCAAATAGTTATAATGAGGTTTTCCATCTAAGAAGTTTGGGGTTTTAATTTAGCTATAATTTCAGAAGAACAGACCTGGTCCTTAGAGATGCTGAGCACTGGCTACATTTAATGGAAGAAATGCATAAGGAATATACAATTTGCTTATGAATCCGTAAGGCCCTGTGGTAGCCTTTCACAGCGTTTATGAGCATGAAATTCAAAAGGCACTATATAATACTCTACACCCTACAATGCAGTGCAGATATCCAGCTTTCAGCAAACCAGCTCCTGGAGCAGAAGCAGGCCAGACTAGGCAGCACCAAGCTCAGCAGATGGCCTCTCTATAAACACTGAAGGACACCCACAATAAGCAGAAGTTAGATAATTTTATTGCAATTACAGAAGTCCTTAATTAAAAAAAAAAAACAAACAACAAACCTAAAGTAACATTTTTGTTACTTATTCTTCAGAATGGTTGGAGCAGCTTTTGTTCAATCCACTGCCAAGCTTTCTAGGTATTAATATACAGAAAGATAATATTTCTCTGCAAGTATACCTTAGACCTGTAACACCCCTGTGCTATCAAAAGGTCTCACACCACCCTTGTATCCTCATTATTTTTTAACAGGGAGACGTGCTACAGGGAAGCAAAGCCTAACATCATGTAAGCAGTCAGTAAGGGAGCAGAATGGTGAACAAAAAGTTGCCATGTCCTAGATCACCACACTAATACATAATCTAGACCATCCTTCTAGCTCAAAAAGAAGAAAGGAGTTTCCTGGCACTACGTGGCCAGTGGTTCCTGAACTGCAAAGCAAGATTGTGAGACACCAGAAGCTTCACCAAAATTAAAATAAGTATGTTTCCATTAACTGAATACGCAAGTGGCTTATGCCAGAAACATGGCAGGTTCTTCATTATTTGTTTTAATAGGCCCACTCCCCTCTGGGAAAAGACTAGAGATCTTTCCTGGATATTTTTTGCTAAAGTAGCAGAAATTGTTACAGCATCAATATAACATCAGTACTTAATGTTCTCATACTGCAGACCCTCAGCCACACATGGCAGTCTCACCAGCTTTGATATTTATCAGTGGTAAGAAAGTTCTTTTAAAGCCTCACAGCAGCCAAAACACCCCATCAGAGAAAGCCTGGAGGATACCAAGGAGAAAGGACAAGGCTGGATTCATTATTATTTTAACAGCAGCCCACTCTTTCAAATCAGTTGATACTTCTGAAGGCTGTTAGAGTGGTAGAACTGTTTCTAGGCTATTAACTTGGTGTAAGTATTTACTCTGAATAATATTTTGTGATTCAGCTGCCAGATCTCTTTTATCTGTAGCAATTTCCAGTTAGTAGGTGTCATTTGCACATTGCTTTACATATATTTAAGAATTTATGGATTAGCCGTGTGTTTCCCAGCTTTGTAACAGATTTCCAAGCTGCCTGCAAGAGCTGATTCAGCAGTAGGACACCATAGGCTACAGTATCATCAAACACATCATGAGCAACAGATACATATTTTGACTTTATCCCTCACACTGTATCAGAGGTGTGTAAAGTACTAGGAATACCAGCTTTAGGAAAATAACAGATATTACTGCTCTCATAAGACCACACAATAAATATGAGTTAATAATGGAAAACATGCCTCAAGCTTTCGGTGGACTGTCACCATTTTAAACACCATTTAAACACCATTTTCTATGGACTGTCACCATTTAGAGGCGTGCCTTTTCATTCTTTAGTTTTTGCATCTGTAGACTGTAAAAAGTGGTGTACAATCTGCCTCTATCAACACCTCTCCTTGGCACCAAGCAGTCTCAATAGACAAGAACCCAGCCTCAAAAGGTTTACAGTTGAAAACAAAAGAAAAAGTTATCTCAGACAAAAAACTTGTAAGATCAATAAATATTATGTTCCCATTTCATAAATGGATAGAGAGATCTCTCTGTGCTATATTTAATAGATCTATTCAAGACCTGCAAAGTAATACAGCACAGGTTCTAGCAAGGTTAGGGATCAGCACAAGTTAGAAAACACAGAGAGCTTGACTCAGTTCTTCAACCAAACATTTAAAAAAAAAAAATCAAACTTCTAGTTATAAGAGACTTATACCAGCTTAGATATCTCTTACCCCCTCCTCCTCTTTCAAAGCCTCAGCTTTCTCCACGGTGCATCAAGGAGGGCAGCAATCACCCGCAGCAGTCCCTACCCACAGCACAGCAGGAAAGAAGGGAACCCACATCCTCAGCCCCTCAGCCCTTTATAGTTTGTTTTGCCACCTGCTGTGAGACCCAGCTGGGATGAATCCTCCAGAACTGCTCCACCCAGAACACCAGTCTGTGTAATTCATGCAAACTCATGGCTGTCAGAGTAGAAAAGGAGCTAATCCATCTCCCCGTGTAGTAGCAATTCTGTCTGCTAACCAGGGTAGCAGCAAATTTTGCACCAGGCCCAGAATAAAAGTGTTGTGAGCTCCTTGCAAAGTTCCTGCAGAAATCTTTCCAGTCTTCTGCAATAAAAAGCTACTTTCTCTCCTCCACTAGAAACACCTTTCCAGTGATGTGGTTCTTACAGTCAAAATGATATTGGTACTTTGTTGGCGCAGACCTTTCATGAAGACCACAAAAATAGTTGAGAGTTGTCAAATGATAGAGAAGCACCAACATTTCCCCATGGCAAGAAAAAAGGCTAGCAGCAGCAGGCTAAAAACAAAAGGGTTGATTTTTGTTTACGATTTTTGACTGTGAGAGCAAACTGGGCCACCCATTTAGAGCTGGATCCTGCTCCCTGACTGCACAGCTATTTTTAACTTCTGTGTTTTTATAATAAGTCTGGCTATGAACTTTGTTACAGCTCCTCATACAAAGAGAATTCACATACTTTCAGCAAGACTGCTATATTTTAGTTTGGATGGCAATTTTATCCGAAAAGTGATGAGAAAAAAGTGGCTTCTCTTCCTTGGCAGATATGTGCCCTCTGTGTATTAGGTTATAATTTATTCACGCTGGTGATGAAATATAGTCCCCTTGTTTTCAATCTCTCAGCCTGCAGAGCTGGTGGAACTCAGAGAAAGAGAGAGAGCATCCACATCTCATGGCTTTCCAGAGCACATCTGTGTAAAACTCGAAGGATTTGTTGTCTTCTTTGCTTTTGTTTTTTGCGTTTTGATTTGGTGAGGTTTTTTTAATGTATATAAATTTCTGACTGTAACAAGCACAGATGGATCTGCCCTACAGGTGCCCAACTGAGCTACTGCTTGTCTAGATGCTTGTCCCATCCAGGACCCACAAGATCTATTTATCTAAGCAAAACATTGTGAGATTCACCATGAAGCTAAATCTGTTACATCCTCACATAAATCCCTTGCCTCCAACAGCTAGAGCTTTGAATAAAATTTATGAGATATATGATAAAAATCACCAGGCATACAAAAACGCCACTAAGGTTAAGCAAAAGCTTTATAAGGGGTGAGCCCGCAAAGCAAGTGCGTATTTTGGCTGTAACTCCACTTCTGTCCTTCAGGCCTGTTGCCACAACAGCCAGCTTTGCCTCCTTCTGATGGTAAAGCCCAGTGTGAGCAAATGTGTCACGAAAGTCATTATATTGACTAGCTACCACATATAGAACACATAACATGTTGCTTCTAAGAAAACCTGTGAGAGGTGGTAAGCCCAGTCCAACTTTGAGAAGGGTTCCTGCAAAAAAAAACACATAGAGAAGGAGCCATCCTCCCTGTCCAGGGATGTGTGGGACAGGCTGGTCTTGAAGACAAGCAACACTCCTCCAGCCTTTGTCACACGCATTTGTTTGGTGGCGTGTACAAGCAGTATTCCTCAAAGCTGGCCATCAGGTAAACAACACAGATGCAGCTGAAAGCTCTATTCCTTCCCAGTGGCTCCCTCCAGAGTCTAGCTTTTAGCTTCCTGAACTTTAGGGGAAAGCTTTATTTGGGGGACGGTGAAGGTGTTGATGGCTTAGGGTTTTTTTAGTTTCAACATAATTTCATTAGATTCTCTAAGATAGAAAACTGTAGAAATAAAGCAGCCAAATACATAAATAAAAGGAGAGAAAAAAAAAGAAAAAAAATGATGTCACCCTCAAGCAGTTCCATCAAGGGATGACATTTTAAATCACATCATGTCTCACACCCATTTCTTAGTGCAAAATAAATCACTTGAACAGAGTGCAAGCCAATTTTTACTTTAAAAAATGTTGTGTCCTAAGGCTCTCTTCTTGAACTTCAAAAGCATACTTCATAATTACTCTACCTATCAAAGGAAACTCAATATTTCACCTCCAACCTCCCTCTGCTTGTGTTATAATTTTTAATTGTTAATAACTTATATTAATTTTAAACTGGTTATTCTCTCTTGAAATTACGTCTTTCAAATGTGTATGCAAACTTATTTTAAATTAATATATTTACCTTAAAATTATATATCAGTAATTTGTTTATGACTTTTCTTGCCTCTTAATTCTTGTAGTAGGATTTCAATCTTGGGTTACCTCATTTATTTTTATTTGAATACTGTTGTCTCAAGAGTCAAAACCTACTTCATAGAGCTTGAGACTTCTGAAAGGCAAATACTTTTTGTTATTTGGCGTATTTATATATTTTTGTTTGGAGGCATCATAATGCACTGCATGGCCTTTTGTCATTGCAAGCTTAAGACAGGTGGAAGATCTGGAGTTCCTGTTTGCAATCTAAAATCTGCTCTCACAGGTTCATGCAGTCACTCTTAACGAATACATCACATTGGTATTTTTAGAAGGGCTACATTGTTTTCCTTAGCTAGCAGGTATTTTACTTAATGCTCAGTCCTTGCAAACACGTTCAAGAAGGTCAGGCATGGCAGGCTTCAGGTAAGGTATTTTCTGTAAAGGAAAGGGTGCTACTTGACAAGGAAGCAAGGTTCCTGTGCATATTCAGGTCTGATAATGAAGGCATCATTCTTCACAGATTCCAACAGCCAGTATATTAAGAGTTCTCACTGATTTCAAGGCTGGTCACATCTTAAGTGGATGAATAACTATTGCAAAATGGTAGAAAAATGTCAGTACACTGTTGCCAGAATGACATAAATCAGTGCTCTCAAACACTCCAGCATGCAGAAAATACCTTCATGGCAGGACCAACCACAATAGTTGCAAAACCTTGTGCCTGAGAGCAACCTGTGCTGGGAAACAGGCAGAGAAGTTCACACCCAAGCAGTGTTTAGTTGGCTTCTGGGGCTCTCCCAGTTGATCAAGGCATACTGGAGCACACTGCAAAGGAAAAAACACATCCAGTTGGTGAACCCAACTATGTGACTGAACAAACAATTCCCCCATTGAAAGAAAAATCTTCCCAGAGATGCCTCTAAGCAGCACACAGGAAAGAAAAACAAAGCAGAGATTGTCCCTGGAGAATACATTGCACATGTTTCGTTAGGACCAGTGTCTGCAGGACTCTATTCAGTGCCAGGTAGGTATGTTTTAGTCTGCAGGACGCTTTTTTGATTAAAAAAAAAAAAAAAAAAAGACTAAGACTGTCTCACCATCCCAGTAAATTACACATCCACATACAAAATAATTTTTTTCCGAAGTATCAGCAGACAACTGTAAATGCCCCTGTTAGAAGAACTGGCTGTCAATTCTATGAGACAAATAGTCTGTATCTCAGAGAATCCTGCTCCCCAAACCTGCCACATCTTGCCCTCATTATTCTTCATGCACAACAATCTTCCTGTAGGAAGGAAATCTGGGTTTTGCTCTTCCTTCAGCCAAGTTCTCCGCTCACAATCAAACCCACAGACTCAACTACTTTTTGCGAGCCCTAGAGACATCCATCACTGATAGATGAGCTAAATCACAGGAAGATGGAGGAAGTACAAGTGCACCAAAGAAGAATAGTTTCAGACCAAATTCATGGTCTTGAATAAATCTGAAGGCACGCTCCCAAGTCCCAGATCATCGAGATGAAAATGTAGTTCCTAATTCTTCCCATATGTTTCAAACACAATTTTATGAATGAAAGATGCATCTTCTTTCCACTTGTTCCATCCTAACACAACCCACCCAATTCCAGATTAACCCACCTCCTTCTAGTTCCATCTCCTCTGTGTGGTGAGAAGCAAAGCAGGGAGCTGAACCAACAGAGACACTGGGCTCCTCCTTGCCAAAGGAGCAGGCGTGTGAAGTAGAAGGCAGCATGTGCTGGAAATTCAGATGTCAAAACACGTTTTTCTCTAGCAATATAAGGGTGGAAGAAATCATGTGGAATGAGGCAGCACAGTTCCTCTCTTTTATGTTGCGAGAGCTTCCAAAAGAGAAGAGTCTTTCAAACAAAAATGAGGCATGGGTAGTTTTCCAAATGTTCTCTTTTATTTATGATAGTTGTCTTCATTTAATGAGCAACGTGTTTTCTCTCAAGTCTGGCATAGCCACTGGCTGAAGCAACAGATGTACCACACCGATGATCTTCAAGAAGGAAAACACATCTGTCTGCAGTAGTTTTTTGGACTCTGAGGAATAAGTGTGCAAGCCTGTGGGAACTTCACAGACACTTGAAGTCCTAATTTATTCACTGTTGATTTATTTACATACCTTTATGCAAGAGCTTTAGTGCTACACAATAATGTATATAGAAGAGTTTTAGTAAATAAATTGCATTTGTTACGTATTTTAGGATATCAAGCAAAAAAATAGAAGAGGATTTAGGCATCTGTGAAATGGTGAAATGGCATGTTGTTCGATCTTTGCATACTGAGACGGGCATTGGAGGTTTGGACGTTTTATAGTGTACACAATTGGCACACCTGGGAAAAAATGCATACACTGCCAGCTAAAATGCCTAATCTCTTCTTTAGCACATTTGTGGTTTAATTACAAAGCCTACTGAACAATTAAAATTCAGGTCAGCACACAGCAGCAATACCAGGCTTTGATGTGGGGTCAGTATTGGTCACAGTCCTGTACTCATTACATAGGTTAATCAATTTAGTGGAGTAAATATGACAGGACTGACCAAAAATCTATGTAATTACCATTGCTCCAAGAGCACAGGCAAGCACGGCTGGTTTATGTGTTTGATATGCAAGCATTATTTTTTCTAAACAGAGACCTGGAGCTGTTAATAAAAAGCTGGTTTGTTTCTTCCACAAGCAGCGCCTCCCACTGCTGCTGTCCATCTGCACGTGTGACATGCAGCAGGGTGAGCACCCCCATGCACATGCATGCCAGCACCCTCACACACACAAACACACACACACAATAGTCTCATCTTTAGATTAGTACAAGTGACTGTCTCTGCCCCTGCAGCATCCCACTGGCTGCAGCTGATATGTTCTCTGCTGTGTGGCAAAGCCACTGTGCAGTAATTTCGTGGGAAGTAGTGCACACACTGGTGCTCCTCTCTGAAAGACAAAGGCATATGTGTGACAGTGGCATTTCAGGGAATATATATTTGTGACTGCCCCAGCCATCTTCACCCCCTAGCCCAACTCATGAGATCCACTCTTTCTGGACACCTTTCAATCAGTAACCACTTAACAGAATTGGATCACTAAAGTATTGCTTTCTCTTGCCCAGACATAGATTCTTCTTGACCCCCAAATAGCACAAACCCATGAGAAGTTTCAGACAGGTCAATATTTGTCCAGCTTGAGGTACGTAACTAAGGCCAAAAATGTCAAAACCCCCTGAAGTGGAGAACAGAGATTGCTGCTGGGTTTTGGGCAGGATGCACAGTGTTTGCTTCCTGCCCAGAAAGCCAGGAGTTATCAGGTTGTTCAGCCTGGGATTTTCGCAATAAGCACTGAATTTTCCCCTGGAAGGAGAGTGACAGCGAGGAGGTTTGAGCTGGGATTTTTGCAACAGTCACCAAACTCCTAGGGAAATTCAGTGAGAGCTGAAGAGTTTTGATCCCTCACATGGAAGTTGATAGCAAATTAATATGCATTTCAATGGGGGCAGGAGTAGGTCTGGGTGCCACAATCCCATAAGCTCTTTTTAAAATCACATCCTTAAATGGTAATATTCTGATATTCCAAATATGTGGGGTTAGGTAATTTTTTCTAATTCTTAAAAAAATATTAGTCATAATTTTCTTCTGCCTTTCAGTTCCTATGAGATAAAAGGGGTCCGGCTTTACAAGCAGCAAGACTTACCAAAATACCTCCAGATAAGTTTTAAACCATTTTCTACAGTATTTCCAATATTTTCCCAATTTTCCTTTCTGTAAAATGTGTGCCCTACAGCATGTAGGACCGTGGGCACCATCCCAGCTGAGCGTTTGTCTGGGCTGACACATGGGCATTTGTGATGGGTGTCACAATTTTTTGTGGCGTTCCTCCCTAGGAGCAGCCAGGCAGCCATAAGTGACAACTGACCAAGGGAGGAGGCTGCAGAAACGCATCAGAGGGGTACAGCATGGCATGGTAGTGGAGTGCTGGCTTTTCGTTAGTGTGTGTCAAAATATTAAAACAGGACCGTAAAGAAGGAAATGTTTTTGCAATAAACCATGGGCCGTCCCTTTGTAAAACAGACGTTTAATTGCTACAGAGACAATGTCTGTGTCTCCTTGTGCTTGTTTTCTGGCGTTTATCGCGACAGCCTCTTTATAGGCTATTGGAGCAGCAATAACAGAAGCCTTTAAGTACTGCTACAGTGTTAATGCTTACTACTAGGAATAGGCGTTGATGAACAGATCTTTACTGCTAATTTTCTGTTTGAGTCCTACTCCCTACAACACTCTGCTTTCTCATTCTCCCCACCCACTGCATTTAAACGAACAAACCACGTTTTCTTTATGTCATCTCCATCCATCCCAAGAGCTTTGATCACCAAAGGAAACATGTCAGAGCTGGCAGTGTTCTCTTTCTGGAGGAAATGTTGATATTTTTGACTTATTTTTCTTGTGCATCTGAATGACAGCGAGTATTTTCAACTGGTTTAGTTTTCCAAGGAAAAAAGCGCTCTGGTCAGGATAGCTTATTTCACTTAGCTTTAACATATCATTTGTAGTCTGACTTTTTATTTATTTTTTAGAATTACTTTATAACTGCTTCCTAAAAAGAAAATATAAACCAAACCATCAAGGAAAAAGTCGCTTGGAAACAAAACACTGAAGTTGTTTGTTGTGGCAGTAATCAAAAAGGATGTATTAATATTGTGCTTTTATATTTTCAAATAAAATTCATTTAAATGGCCACAAAGCCACAATACTTTTTTTTTTTTTAAATGACATTTTAGGTGGAAAAACATTCAGAGCTATTGTCATGGACTAACTGAAGCTTCCAGGGACAAGAACAATATCTTTTTGCTCTTTCTCACCTCCTTATTACCGAGTTTTACTGCCAGCTATTCTGTGGACTTCTGCTGGGTCACCGGAGAAATGCAGGAACAGAGGTTGTGTTACGACCCCTTGAACTGAGTTAGTGGAATACCAACACTCCATTAGGGACTATATAAATATGTGTCTGAAGCAGACTGATTAGTGGCAGTCACTAGAGCCTTCCCTGTCACCATTCACAGCAGCAGAACTGGTGCCATGCTGGCCATTTTCCTCTACCTCAGTAAATCTCACTTGGCTTTGTTTTTTTTATTCCCAAGCCTGGAAAACACAAGCAGTCCAAGGGCAGTGCAGTGCACAGCCAGCAGGAGGTGCTCCTATAGCAAGGAAATCTGTCCAACCGAATCCTAGGTCTTATGGCACCAAATTTTCCTTCTGCTATAATATGAAAAATGTTTGGCATACTCAAAAAGAGGGTTTTGGCATAGCAGAGAAACCAGTTTGGGCTCTTCTACTGCAGAAACCTGGACAGATGCAATATTTCTCATGTTTTTGAGTTACTGTAATCAAGCATATTGCAAAAGAGGAAAAAAATAAATGAAAATATGTTATTAGGTCCTAGTAGACTTGCAATTTCTGAATTTCTTTTACAAATGCCCATAGAGTATTCCGTCTTTATCCTCCCAAGTCACTGAGAATAACACATCAAAGAGCATGTTTGCATTTCTATAATAGATAACAGCATTGACATAAGCTTCAGGGTTCATACAAACTATAAACTGAATTACCAATCTCCTATCTCACATATTTATAAACTATAAGTCGAGCCTGGAGAAAAAATTCCAACTACAGGTGCAATAATTATTCCGTAGCCTTTAAAGAGTCAGTTCTGTGCTGCAATCTGAATTCCAGTGGATGGGAACTACAAGTTTAGTTTGTATCAGCCTCTGCTTGCGTAGCAGGAGTCAAATGGTAAGCTAGACTCTGCTGGTCACTGCCATGGCAAGGCTGACATAGTCATTTGAACAAGAGATTTTGTAAAAGCTGCAGGTCTCTGTCTTCCCTGGCTGAGGAAGGAAGTAATTTTCTGCTGCCATGCTTTGGCATTCCCTTCAAAACCCAAAGGAGCTGTATCTCCAGCAATCCTCTGAGACACCAGAGTCAGAGCAAGCCCTGATGGCCCCGAGGTTCTGCTTACAAACGTGAAAGCATTATAAACCATGACGTTTCTCCTCATAGCCAAAGAAGAAAGAATAAAATTCTGCTTATTTCTGTAAACCAGAAAGCTCCCACAGAAAGTGCCCATTTTTGGAGAAACTAGGTATCTTCCAACCTTCTTTGACACCAGACCATCAATAAAGCCAGGGGAGACCCCGCCTAAGAGGCAAAGGTCAGCATAACTGCAGAGTGCTTCCATGAGACCACAGGTAACCCAGCTGTAAGAACGCCCTGACAAGGGCCAAATGGAGAAAAGTCAAGCTGCCTTTCTCCTGTTGGCAGGTCCTGGGTTGTGCATGACTCTCGTAAGCCACAGGCCCAAGAACATAGTTCCTGGGTCAGGATGCACGTCAGTCAAATACAATGTCTGGAGACAGAGTGAATCATTCATGCAGCAGCTCTCTACACATCCACATTGAGGTTTTTGTGCCATATTGTCAGAAAAGAAAACAAAGTGAAAAGGAAAACTCTGCTAAAAAGGGCTACCGTGCTGTGTCACGCAAATATATTGGAGTTCCCTTCTGGAACTCCAATACTGGTCTGAGCCATCAGCTTCTCGTCATAACTCCCCAAAGCACCTCTTCTCCTGCTGCTGCTTTCCAGCATGTCCAAAAGCAGGAAAAACAATAGGTGTCAGAGGAAATAATGGCATGGGATTTGAGAAGGGATGTTCTCCTCCTGGGTTATTTGACAAAGACTAGCTGGAGACTTAGATGGACATCTTCGTTTCTAGACCTCAATAGTTGCAGTATTTTATGTGAACTTGTCAGTAATACTTGGTTCTAATACTTGGTTCTTGGGATATACAACACCATGTAGGCATTAAAGCCATGCAAAATTAGGAGACTTAACTTATAACAGTTCTGTTTTGAAAATTCAGACCTCTCATCTTCAGGTCTTAAGAAAGTATCTTGTCAGAAATTACTCTAATTTTTCATCTTAAAGAATTTATATTGCGAGAGCCCTACAGTTCCTCTCTACAATACAGATAGAAACAATCCTTGTGGATCCCCTATTGTGTTATGCAAACAGTGGAAGTCCATTAAATCCAATATTATTAATGAACTTGCAAATGAAAGCATTACCTTTTTTTTTTTTTCAGCTATATGACAAGAGATTTTCTTAAATGTGTTGAGCATTTACTAACTTAAAAAACCTTTTCCGACAGACAGGAGTGCTTCCAAACCAGACAAGATATAGGACACCCAAATTTTTGCCGCGTGGTGACAAAACCAGCCTATGAAATTCCTTTTTGGAGATTCTCTTAGTCTCTTCAGCATGATCGATGCTTGTTCGCTTATTACTGCATCAGAGTTGGCATTAGCATTTGGAGTTGGATCAGCGAAAGGATTCTGGTGACAATAGCAGCATTCACGAGCTCTGTCAACGCAGCATGGTTTATTTAATTCAGCAAACACTTAGCTTTGGCGGCAGAGAAAGGCAAAGCAATGTAGACAGAAATACTAAGGTAGAAGTGCAGAGAAAAAAAATTTCTCCTGGCTAGACCACGTCTAGATTCAAAGGAAAACTGAGGGGGGAGCAACAGAGTGGGATTTTTTTTTTATTATTTAGTTCCTGGGTTGTTATTTTTCTGAAACAGAGTACTGTTCTTGTGCTGCAAGTGGCAGAAACATGAGGTGAGGATCATTCAGTGATGAAGGCTCTGCAGCTGACAGATTATAGGACAGATTCAGCTCAATCTCTTTAACTGTGCTTCTCTGCAAACTGAAACACTCTTTCTCACTGGATACTTTATCTAAGAGGATCGGTACATGGGGGAGAAGAGAGCTCAGCTTTCTGAGAAGCACAGAGGCAGCACTGAAAAGACACTCCAAAAGGCCCTAAAAAGTACTTGACTCTTGAATAGGTTAGTATTTAAAATATTGGACTGTGTAAGTGAAAAATGAAAAACTGTTCCAGTAGAATATACACCAACACCTTCAAATGGAAGTTTACAAACAAGAGACCCTTTGTTCAGTGGCGCCAATTTCCTTTGGTGTTTGGAGGCTTTTTTGTTCCTTTCTGGCTCCAAATTGTCCAAAAAAACCTGAGAATAAATCTTGCTCCAAATTCTTGCTTTAAAAATACGTTTAGGTTAAAACACAGAAAAACCCACATGAACATGATGGGGTGGTATGCTTGACCAACTCTCCTGTCAAACAATTTCAGAATTTGGTAGAAACAGAAAAGTAGGCCAGATCCTCATGCATGTAAGGGAAATGGCCAACACAAACCCAAAATGTGGTTGTTAAATAACATGCAGGTGCAATTATTATTGAATGCCCCTGATTCCTCCACATGACATCATACTGTCAGGTGTCTTACTTTGTTTTTCTCCAAACGGCTTGCAGCTTTTTTCTGCATGGACTACTCCATAACCATCACAGCTGACAGAGGTGCTTGTGCCAGATGCTGTGAAATTTGAAGGAGGAAGGGCTCCAGGGTACAGTAGCTGCTGTGAGGTTCCTTCAGCTTTATGGTGAGCTCTTCTTGCCTTTTCCAGGGCAGCATCAGCAAAGGCTTATCACGCGCTGCAAATGATATATATCTAGGCTGCATTTAGCAGAGGTGAGTTTCTGAGGGAGGAGCTGGGCTCACAAACTTGAGTGAGCAGTTTTGTGTTCTTCTGATAATTTCATTTGGTTTAAGCTTTTAAAGCCCTACAGACTCAGAGAGCTGTCCTTACGGATTTTATGTAAATGAAATAAGTCAGTGTTCCTGCAGAATGCCTGCTGATAATGTCTTCCCATTATACAGGTGTGTCGGAATGGCCAGACCTACTCACCATTGCTAAACAGATGGTGGACTGTTTACAAAGCCCTCCGAGGTTAAGTAGGCGTGGTAAATGGTACAGCCCAGTACAACAACTTGCACAGAAGAAAGCCTTCATTGCTAAGGGAAAGTGCAGCCAACAGACTAGCCCAGCTAGGTGTGCGCACATTGTCCCACAGCTATGTGAACTACACTCAGTCAGGGCAAGCAGATAACAACAAATAAAACGCCCTGGTTTGGCAGCGTCTTGCCTTTCCAGGGAGAAAGGCATGAAACTTTCCGCTTATGAAAATCCCTCACAGCTCTGCAGCTTGGCTGTCTACTTGAAATAAAGACGTTTTCAACCCTCGAAGCCAAAGTCGTTGCCGCACATGGTGTTGTGCTGTATGGCCACAGTGAGTGACGCTGCTCTGAGAGGCCCCCGCAGGCTGCCACCACCCTCCCCATGAGCTAATTGAAGAACACAGGCAGCACTTACGAACCGAAATAACACATGTATTTAATATTTGTGACTATTACGGGCCTGCAGTGTTGCAGTTGCCAAGAAAGACGTGCCAAGTACGCTCCACCTGAGAGGAGGAATGGGGAAAGGAATGCTTCTCCTGCAGCAAGACAGGGAGCTGTGCCACTGACCCAGCCAAAGGAGGGCTGGCCCCAACCCTCCTTGGTCTGCTTGCCTTGGTCACTGTCTTGGCCACAGAGATGTTCATGCCAAGCTGCTCAGCCTGGACATGTATGCTATACGTGTACACACACATGTACACACATATAGGTATCCAGTCTGCTGTGCTCCTCATGGCACAGATGCAGAGGATATCATGGATCTGCTTCAAGACATGAGCCTCTGGAGCCACAAGCTGGGATTAATTTTAAGCAACTGCTGCCAAGGCTGCTGAAAGCATGTGCCTGGACACTCTTTCACTGTTGCCTGTGCTGGAGGCTGAGAGATTAGGAATGAGTAACTGGCCTCCTCCAAACAACTCTGTACAGGACCTGAAGCCCAGCAGTACTCTGACAATTGGCTCCTTGACCTCCTCCACAAAGAGCATACGTTTTCTCCCTTTTATCAAGGAACAGTTGATATTAAATATTTCTACGTCTTGGTCAATGCTGTTTCTTTTTTCTGTGTTAGCCTGATGTCTGAGTCTCATAAAACTAAGACCACGAGACAGTAAGTTAAAGTAAATTAAATTGCCTATGGGGCAATATACATTTGTCTGTTGCATATAACTTCACAGGCAAAAGGGTCTGTGCCGCTGATACACCAAGGTTGGAGGGAAAAACTTCCCCCAGGGGCAGTGGCAAAGGCTGTCTCACATCCTATGGTCATACTGAGGGCTGCTGCATGCCTCTAACAACCTTTGATTTCAGAGATGAACACGTAGCAAACGCTTTCCAGCCCTGGGACGGCTAGGAAGCCATTTTCAAGGGTTGTTTCCCCCATCTTTCATCCAATCTTCTTTGACACCACCTGGTTTAGCTATACATTGCAACTGAGCATTTCTCACCTCACCTCTCCCCTGCCCCACTGGCAGCATGGGTCGCCCCACTGCCTTCCCACTATCCAGGCTGCTTTCTGGCACCTCTGCCAAACATACCACCATGCCATGTGGTCTCTGTCCTCAGCCAGCCTGGCCCATCTTTCCTCAAAACCACTTCCAACAATCCTGTTGAGGTATGGGCACTTTCTTCTTGGCCTGATGGTAGTCCATGTCTCTCTCCAGGATCCTCCAGCCACACAGCAACCTTGAAGGAAGCTCAGCCCTTGGGTCAGTCTCAAGACATGCATCTGCCTCATCACCCAGGTGATGGCTGACATTTAGGCTCCTGGCAGAACAAAAGGGGCAGAAAAGTGAAATGTTAACCATTGCACACTTACTAAATTATACTATATTACATTAATGTCTTTTATCAGGGTGATTAGATATTGGAATGGGCTGCCTGGGGAGACAGTGGAGTCACCGTCCCTGGAGGTGTTTGAGGAAAGACTGAATGTGACACTTAGTGTCATGGTCTAGTTGGCGTGGTGTTCGGTCACAGGCTGTACTCCATGATCTTAGAGGTCTTTTCCAACATAATTGATTCTGTGATTCTGCGATAGGAGTGGATTTCAGAATCAGTGTGAAAATTGTTGCTGCTGCCATTTCCTCATCTACCATATAGTAAATGAGCATTTGTGCTTTTGATGGGAGTAAAGCACAAAAGATCATCTACCCTTCTTGCATGAGGGGGACCATAGGCAGAGACCCTGAGCCCCGGGATAGGATGCCCAGTGAGAGTTCTTGCATTTATGCAGAGCCCCACTGAACTGACATGCAGACGCTGGCCCAAGCAAGATGGTTACAGGCACTGCTCCCCAATGAGTTATATTTAACACAGGGGCCTAAATTACACAGCAGATGAAGTCCCTTTGAAAAGGCTTGCAAGGTGCCACCTGTTTCCCAGGTCAGAGTCAGGACTTCTGAAAGCACATATGTTTGACAAGATTCAGATCAACTGAACAAAGTAACATTAATAGGACCCCCTTCCCTGCTTGGGCAAGAGACAGCTGCCCTGATGCCTGTCTGGAAAATTAGTAGCAGCCCCAGGGGATCTTGCAGGCTTCCCCAGACACAAGAAGAATCCATAGGGAGGATGTGCAGCAGTAGCAAGGGAGATAAAAGTGTGACTGAGGGGACAGGGAGCTTCTGGGAGATGAGAATGAGCTGAAGGATAATCCATTTCCCCAGATGAGGATAATTCAAATAAGTTCAAAGATAAGAACTTTCTCCAGAGCATAAGCTTCTCTGGGGCAGAGACCTGCTAATTTGGAGAGCATCCCATGTGTAACAGAGGCTGTGTGGGCAGCTCCATAAACCATGGTGGGGAGACCTTCCTGCCTGAATCAGACATTCATTCAGACCCACAACATCAAATTCACAGCACAGGTCAGGGTGAGGATGAAGTAAAACCAGCTTATTGCAACCCTGTGACAAAGCTTGCATAAAGCACTGGACTGGAACATCCCCAAGAGCTGCTCCTGCACCCTTCCTCTGGATCCACCTTTGGAGTCTGCCCCAGCTGTTTCTTCAGAACACCCACAGTAGTTCCACCATTCTAATATCTACATACAAAACCTCCTGATGCATTTTAGTGAACCACAAACTACCTTAAAAAATGCAACGCAAAATTAAAGAATTCACTGCTCATAGCTCCAAGTAGGGAACCAAGTAATTAATATACAGTTTAATCTACAGCTTCTGCTATCCTTATACAGCTCTCACGCTTTGGCCTGCAGCCCCTTTGCTTTAATTGCTCTCACTAAAGATAGCACTCTCCTAATGCAAAATAATCTGGTGAATCCTATGCCCATATCAGGGCTAAATGTAGGGTGCTTAAGAGGAAGAAATCTCAACATAAAAAGGTGTTTGCTTGCATTCAAGGGAAAACAGAAAGGTTTACTGGAAGTCAAAATAATATATCACATATGAAATGAAATCCCATTAAAAGCTAATTTTTCAAATGATCTAATATTATTCTTGTTATGGCTAATATTTCATGGATGATCCTTTGTTAACATATAACGGCAAGCCACAGCCTGTCTGAATGCCAAAGATACCCTCTTTAAAGAAATATAAATACCATGGAACGCTTCTGATCTTTCTCATACAAAGATTTATTTTTTTTTTAATGAAACACTATTTAGATGCTTCATGGCCAGCAAACATAAATAAATGCAATCAAAAGTAGTCTTGGCTGTGAGAGAGGCCTGAAAGACTGAATTTCTCAAGGGACAGACAAATAAACCAGGGAAAGCTTTATTTCATTATCAACATAGTAGTGGCACGCATACATCAGCTGGTATCAATCTTGCTTGTAGCTCAGGGCCAGTGACTGACGGCATGCTGCAAATTCAAATTCTGACTTTTCCATCACAGCATGCATTTGGATCATTTTCTGCAGTTTTCGGTTTTCCAATCTGCACTCCTCTGCTGCCCCACCTTCCCTGTGCCCGGAACGACCGCCTGCAATAGGAGGTTCAGGGACTTTTTAAGCTGGAGGTTGTATCCGACTGGTTGTTTCACAAACAAAATGAATTTGCCTAATCCTTCTCTGAATCCATTCATCCTGTCAGCCTCCATAACATCTTACAGCAAGAAACTTCTTAATTCAATTACATATTGTGTAAAAAGGTACTGAAATTAGTAAAAGTTATTAAAATATTTTAGCCAAGAAGAGTGTTATTATCTGGAGTCTCTTGTTTTGTTGAAAAGCCTTGCTACATAGGCAAGGATGGTCGGCTCAGCTGTCGACTGGAGGGTCACCCAGACACTCAAATTTTGCAGCTGCTCCTTCCTTCTGACCAGCACAAAGCAGGTGAGGCAGAAACAGGAGGGAAAGCAAAGCTTTCCTTGGAGATGTACAAGCCAGAACCAAGCAGGATCAGCCTGATCAATCATGGTGTAATGGCCTGACCTGGCAGATGACCAACAACAGCCACAATCTGAACCTTGGCTTCAACCCTCTGCAATAGCCCAGCCAGTCTCAAAAGGTCCCCCTCTCTCATAACTCTTCTTCAGCAGGGCAGAAACCATCCTCCTCCTTAGGCAGGGCTTATTTCTAGAGGTGCTCAGCATCCACGCTCTGGCTGAACTCAGCAGGAACCACAAGTGGTCTGAGAGACTCAGGGCAGCATCGTACGGGGAATTTTGTGATTGTAAGTGTAACCATTCACTTACAGTTTTGTCCTCTACCCCATGCTGTCCTTAATGTTATCCTGGTCTTCTTCAGCTCGCAGTCTCATCTGTAGGTCCCTGCTCCAGCTCAGAGCTCAGTTATGAGTCAAGGTCTGAAACCTCCTTGTGTGTGGTGTTCACCCTCCTTCGACAACTCAGACACACCTGCAGGACTTCTGTTCACATCCCTTTACTTCCCTCAGCCTTAGACAGCCTTTCTGAAACACTGAATTGCAAGCCAAAAATGTCCTTTTTCTCTGGACATGGACACAAGTAGCCCATGAGATCCATGCAAAGGAAAATGAACTAAAGGTGAAATGGCCAGCTGCAACTCAGACGGATCTTGCTCTTCATCAAAAGGTGAGCCCTGACTGCTGTCCCTGTATGTCATTCCTCTCTGCTTTTCAGTCCCTGTGAAGACATGTCTTTTGGTAGCATTACTAGACCTGAAACCATGAAGTTGTGATGCTGAGATGACAAGGCTCTAAACAATACCCCAGACTCCTGCAAACTCCTAATTGTCTTCTTCAGGCACATTCCTAGCAAATTCTGCTGCCTTTGATTGGCATTCAGCTGTTACTGTTTAATACCTCTGTCAGGCAAATTAATGGCAGTTACTTCCCTAGGAAGTGAGAGATGGTAATTTAAAGTAAGACCCACCTCCAAATAACTTTCTCAGCAAGAAAGAAAATTCACCACCTCGTTACTTGCTTTAAAGACTTTTCCCGGGGGGAGCACCACATGTTTCACCAAGCGCAGCAAGGTCCCTGGTACAGCCCTGACTGCTGTTCCCCCTCCCTGTCCAGCTGCATATGGGTGACGGACTTGGTCAGACAGAGGTCAGAGAATTTAAAAAAAAAGTAAACAGGAGTCATGCACTGGGAGCACACATTCACTGCATTGCTGAACTGTCTTACTAACCCGGGAGTAGCCTCCCACACTCCCATGCCGTTAGTGCACAGCTGCTGCTGGAAAGTTGCCCACAGAGCCTCCCTCCCCTCCCACCTCTTTCAAAGGACCTTGTCTGGAGCTACCAGGCTTCTGCTGGCAATATTTGTCAGGGAACAGAGGACTACTGTCACTTAAAAACAAGCAAAGGATTACAAGATGCTTTGATTTCGCTGGGAGCACAGAAGGGGAATGGTTGCTGTTTCAAAAGCTAGAAGGAAACGCTGGTGCACAGTCAGATTCGCAGGTTCACTATATATTTGGCAGAATATATCAACTAGTTTATGCTGAATTCCAAAGCAGGTCTAGCTATAGCCACGCCAAAGGCTTTTGTAGAAGGATGACTGCTCCATGAAGCACCTTATATATGTATGGGGCTACAGATACTAATTTTGCATGGTACAAGCAGGTAGAAATAGAAATAAACGTTTTCAGCATAAGGCTTCCAACAACATGTGCACAAAACCCCCAGCAAAAGGTCCTGAGTGGCTTTCCCTGGTGCAATCCAAGAAGTCACAGCGTGAGACAAGCACCAGCACTTCTGAGTCCAAGCCAGAGGAGCAGAAGCAGGACTCAGTTGGAGGGGCCTTTGAAAATCTACCCACAGACCCTGCCCCTGGGTGCGGCATCCCGGATCTCGGAGATGGAGAAAATCTCATCCGTTCTGGGACACGTATTACATTTATTTATTCAAGAGCAGAACTTCCCTCTCTAAGAAGGTAGGAAATGTTGACATAAATGGGCAAAACTGCTATGCTGCAATTAAAACACACTTCTCCAGCCAGAAGCTCACATAAATGTGGTGTCCAACAAAACTACTAAAGTTTGGATTTTCAAAGGCCCCCTTGGGGATGTTGTACTCTACTCCCTTTGAACATCTCTTTGGTCCTTTCAAAAATGCCAGCCTAAAAATCCCTGCTGGGGGGCAGCACATTGCTGTGCTTTTTTCAGGTCTTACCTTTAATACAACATTAACCTCACATTTTGCATTTTCCCATGCATAGCCTTTGAGTCCTGCCTCCCCTCTTATCCACATGCTGTGGATTATCTGATCTGATGAGTCATCACAAATAATCCTGCAACGGCACTGCTCGATGTAAGGGTTAGTTTGCAAGCTACTTTGTGTCATCATTTATTTGAATAAATCGTGCCACTTGCCCTGTATTTTATCTTGCACTTAAAAAAAGAAGAAGAAAGCAGCCATTGAACTGCTAACTATTTTAATCTCAAAATAAGATAACGTATTTGTGAGATCTGAGCCACCAATGCCTTCCTCTAAACAAAAGCTCTTATAGTGAAAATGCGCTGGTAAGATTTGCTCATTCAAATCTCATAAAGCCCATGTTATTGCAAGGGCTAAGAAAACCTAGCACTTTAAATAAAGTAATTCTGGGCTAAGAACATTAATGGCATCCCAGAACTGGAAAGCTGGATGTGTAAATTAAAAAGCAAAAAAGCACATATACACTCTTAATATCCTAATACCTGTTACACGTGATCTCTTTCAAAGTAGCTTTAAATGAGAAGTGCAGTTACTCTTTGATATAGCTGCTAGAAACATAGCCAGGATGCCCTTTGTTATAATTTTAAAAAATCAGTCCACATTTCAGAAAGGCTCATAATAAATGAGTCTTCAAAAACCGGCACACATTATTCTCTTTTTGTTGTGTTTTGGGTTGGGGTTTTTTTCCATTTAAAACATAAATCTGCAGCAAATACAAAGCTGTTCCCTCCACTCAGCAGAACCCTCTTGACTTGACTGTTGGAAAGAATCCCTTTTAGCCACCATGACAGAAACAATCATATGTGCAATGAGAAATCCTCTCCATGCCACACCTAAGTTCCCCCAAGGCTACCAGGAACTGGCATCACCGCTTCATCAGCTGGGACCCAACAGCCTCAGCAGCGTCTGGAGACCGCAGCAGGTGACCCACGTCGATGAGCGGCGCGACAGAAGTCATGGGGCTGTGGGCCACAGTGCAACCCAAACCTGACCCAAATATATAGCAAAGCAGCTATCTGGACACTGCGTTTGTAAAAGCACTGAAAAGGGACTGCACCGCCAAAGGGACCGTCTGCCAGGTACAATGCAAGACCCAGAGAGGACACACTGGGTTTTGGCCCCAAAACTCCTGATCAGTTATTTACAGCTTTTCCTATGGCACTCATCAGAGGAGCAGTGAGCCTCTTTAAACACAACATTGTCATCTGGTAAAAACGAGTCTTAGAAGTATTATTCTTGTTTTAGAGGCATGGAACAGGTCTCTACTTCTAAACGCGTCCATACAACCTGAGGCAGCCGGGGCTGGCTCCCCGGTGATGCCATGCAGCACTACATGCGGGAGACCAGGGCAGACCCTCATCGCATCCCTGCTCTGGGCCTGCTCACCCCATGTCCTGATGGAGGAGGATTTATTTGCTTCAGAAGGAATTTGGGAATTCAGCCTATATATTCAACTCGCACATAAATCATGGACGTTATCTAAATGGGGTGGCGAATGCAGACCTAGGGAACACCTATAATTCGGCCACATTGCCTTGAAAAGGCACCGAAAAAGCTTGATACGGGAAATTTCTAAATCTTTCTTTTTTTGTGCTTTGCAGTCCTGAGGGAGCAGGGGGCGCCCGGACGTGCAGGGTGTGCGGGGCGGCAACGGGGCTCCCTGGAGTTCCCTTCCCGCACCCCAGCTCTGCCACTCATGCACTTCACAGCCCCCAAGGTAGTCTTGCAGCACCTCAGCATCGGGTACGCGGCTGTCCCGCCGGGGAGCCGCAGGGCAGAGCGTGGGCTGCCGCAAAAGGCGCCTGACCAACAGCGCGCCCACCCCTCGGGGGGCCACCCTCGACATTTCATCCCAGGGGGAGAAAAATCCACGGAGGGTTTGCCGAGAAAGATTCCCTCCGAACGGTCACTAGCCTCTCGGGCGGAGGGAAAGGGTCTTCTTGCCGCTGTTTGCTCGTGTGTCAGGCAATATAAAGGAGTTTTGCCCAGGGGCTGCGGAGCTCCGGCCCGGCCGGGCGTTGTGGACGCGCTGTCGGGCGGCACTTCCCGGCGGAGCCCGCTTGGCTCCACAGCCCGGTGATTTTAAACAAAAGGGTTGGTTTTTTTGGTTCGCTGGTTGATTTTTTTTTTTTTTTCCAGAAAATAACTGCAACCCACCTCTGCAAGAATATATTTTACTTTTTTTCCTCCCTCCTGCCGCTCCCCCCCTTCCATGTGCTCCCCCCCCGCTCCTCCCCCCTTCCTCCGAGCTGGCATGCGTCCAGGCCGGAGGATATTTCTTTCCTTTTCTTTTTTTTTTTTTTTTAATTTTACTTTATTTCCACTGCACATTTCTACTCCAGCTCCCCAAACTCTTTGATCTCCCCCGCTGTCTCCTTACCCGGAAGAAAACCCCGGCTCTCTCAGCTGGGAGCTCGGCGCACACGTGGGCGCCCTGGCGCGCCTCCATGCTCCTGCCAAATTTAGTCACACAAAGGGCCCGGGGGGGGCCCAAAGGGGGATGAAAGGGGCCGCCGGCGGGACATCAAAGGCGCCGCCGCCCCGCCCCACTCCCGCCCTCCCCTATATAGGGGGCGCCGGCGGCGGACGCCGCTTCGCACGCGAGGGTGTCGTGTGTCCCCCCCGCCCCGCTGCCTGCAGCCGGCGGGGAGGGGGGGGTCGTACTTCGGAGCCTCGTTCCCCCTCTCCCCGGTCAGACCCTCTAAGGCTCTGAGGGGCTCATCCCGCTGCCCCGACCCCCGGTGCTCGCCCGCCCCGGAGCTGACGGCGGGTTTGCCCTCCTCGTTCGCCCCCCTCCCCGCCCAGAAGACGGGCAAGCCGGGATGCCCGTCGGGGCGTGCTCAAAGTGCGGGTGCTCTCAACGCTGAAGTGCAAAAAAAAAAAAAACCCAACTAACAAAAAGCCACAACCCCCTCTAAAACGCCAAAACCCCCTCAAACGACCAAAATAATAATATTTTTTTAAAAAGGCAAAACAAACAAAAAATAATTTAAAAACAAACCAACCAAACAAAACAAAACCACGGGAAAAACACAAACCCACGCTAAAGTGAAAATAAAATAAATAAATAAATAAATAAATAAATAAACACCTAAAGCGCAAAAATAAACCCTGTTAAAGCACCAAACGGCGCGGTAGCCGCTGCGGAGCCCCGTGCCGGGCACGGCGCCGCGGTCCCGCCTGACGCGAGCAGGGCTGCCGTGGGGCGCCCCCCTACCTCGGGCCTGCCCACCCCCCCCGGGCCGTGCACCCCTTCCCAGCCCCGGGAACTGAGAGAGTAACGCGACAGCTCTGAATTGTCTCCAGTCAAATCTGACGTTGGAGTTGAGGTTTCCTGAGTTTATCTTCTTATCATAAATCATTACGGTTTCCACATGCACATATCCCCCCGCCCCCACCCCGGCCCTTTTTTGCCCTCAAAATCCTTCCACCAAAAACCGATCCGGGAAAAACTCCAGCCCACGTGAAGGAACGGCGGAGGGGTGGGAGGGGCGGGGGGGGGGCTGCTTTTCCAGAGGGACCCGGTAATGAAACAGACGAGTGGCCGCCCTGCCGGCTCCTCCCGGGGGAACCCATGCCTGCTCCCGGGCCACGCCGCCCCGTCGGGGGAGCGGGTTGCAAGGCTTAGCCTCTCGCCGCAGGGTTTCTTTTTTCCCAGAACGGGACCGTCCCGGAGCAGCTTCGCTCGGCCTGAGTGTCCGGTGTCCGCCGAGCACCAGGAAAGGAAAGAGGGGAGGGAGGGATGCGGAGATGCGCATCTCCGCTCACGAACCATTCCCGAGTTGTCTGTCGTTTTCCAAACAACCGCTTCCTCATCGCCTCTCTCCAGCCGCCGCCGGGAGAGAGGGGGTTTCCCTGCATCCGGGGAGCACTGCACAATTAAGTCCCTTCCCAGGGGTTACATTTCTAATTTCTTTCTTTCTCGATTATTTATCTGACGCACTTGTTCGACTTGGCAAGTCCATCCCCCTTTTCCCACTACCTTGCTCCCTTTCTCGCGGTTTGGAGGGTCTCGTTCCTCAGCTGGATAGTAATTACTCGTTCGTGGGCGATGATGCCGAGCCGCGGGAGGCGGCGTGGGCAGCCGGGCTCAGCCCGCCCCTGCCCCGGCCGGCAGTGCCGCCGCGCCGAACCCAGCATGGGCTGAAAACGGATTGAGCATCCACAAGTTCCCATTCCTCCGGCTCCCGATTCTTGAAGGTTTAGCAACCTGACGGGGCATGTGCAAAGCACCAAGCGCACCTTTGCGACGCTTAAATCATGGGAAGTTGTTTCCTGCAAAATGTGCGCCTAGCGCGTTCGAAAAATAAAACTTGAGGATCCTGACGTTTCCCAAGCTCAGCGCCTGTTTTTGTCTGGATGATTTTTTTTTAATTGTACTCGTGCCCTGCAGCAGGGCGATGCCGGGGCAGCCGAGAGCTAACGGGGCAGCGCGATGCTGGAGGAACGGGACGGGGTGGAGAGATGAATCTCCGTTATGCTCTGGCTCCATTTACCCGTCCAAAACCGGGACAAGCTCATCCTCCCGGTCTCTCAGGGGCTACTACTTTTCTGACGGCCATTTGCTGTATTCAGTAGGGATGTCTTAATTGTGCCCTTCGTCCGAAGCGCGCGCGGGTACAGCCCGGGCAATCCCTCGCGCACTTCCCACACCGGAGCAGCGCCATGCGGCGATTGGGAAGGTTCAACAAAGCAGCCCTAAAAAAAGCAGGTCTATCCGCCCTTCCCGGGGATGTGGCTAGTGCCAGTGCCCTCCTCGGCGGGCTCCTGGCTGGGGAGGGAGAGGAGCGGCAGCGTCCCGGCTGCAGCCCCCGCGGCGAGGACACGCACACACACGCACACGTGTGCATTCAGACACACACAAGGACACACAGATACATGGACACACAGAGAGGCTACTCAGGGCATCCAGAGCAAAGTTTGCCCGGGGGCAGCCCCGCACCCGCTCCCCCCTCCTCCCTCCCCACTGGCCGCGGCCCCGGCCCCGGCCCCGGCCCCCTCCTCTCCCCTCCCCGCCCCCGCCGCCGCCGCCCGGCCCTCCCTGCCCGGGCGCGGTGTCAGTCACGGCGGCGGCTCCTTTCATCTCCGCCGCCCCCGCCCCGCCCCGCCCCGACGGCGGAGGGCGGGCGGGCGGGAGGGAGCGAGGCTGAAGTTGCGTCGCCGCCGCCCCGCGCCCCACCGCCGCCCCCCGAGGGGCGCCGCGCCCGCCGGCTGCGGCAGGAAGCCCCGCGTCGGGCGCTGAGCGCGGAGGCGGCCGGGGGCGCCGCGCCGGCAACTTTTTCCCCTGCCCGCGGGCGCCAAGGGAAGGGGCGGGGGGGGGGGGGCCCTTCCCCGCCAGTTCCAGCCCTCCCGCCGGCCCGCCCTCCCTCCCTCCTGGGGCTGTTTCTTCCTCGGCCCCCCGCCCCTCGCGGTGCCCGCCGAGCCGAGCCGAGCTGAGCCCAGCCGTGCCCGGAGCCGCGGACGAAGCGGCGGACAAAGGCCCGGTGGGTGCGCGCCGCGGGTAGCGCCGTCCCCTTCCCCCGGGACGCCCCCTCCCCCTGCCCGCTTCCCCCCAACCATTTTAACTCGAGGTGGTGGCAACTTCAACCGGAGGCGAAACTCGGGCGGGCGCCGCTCCCCTCCGCGTCCCCTCACCCCCAGGGTGAGCCTGAATCCCGGGGGTTTGAAGAGGGGGTCGGGTCTCATGAGGGGCGGTCCCCGGCGCGGTCGGGACACAAGCGGCTGTATTTCGACCTATTCCGGCCGTGCGGCGCGTCGGGGCGAGGGTCGCCGCGGGATCTGTGCCGTGCGGGAGCCGGGGTACCTCGGCCCCGAGGGGGCGGGCGGACAGGCGGGGGTCTCCAGCTGCCGAGAGCAACCCCGAGGAGTTCACGGGATTTTTCCTTCTTCTCTCCTCCTTCTTCTCTCTCCTCCTCCTCCTCCGCCCTCCTCCTCCTCCTCCCCCCGCTGCTCCTCCCGCTCCCCTTCCCGCGGCGGGCCGGCGGCCGCAGCAGACGCCGCGCTGCCGTGAGGATGCCGCAGCTGCCGGGGGCCGGGGGCGGTGGGGGGGACCCGGAGCTCTGCGCCACCGACGAGATGATCCCCTTCAAGGACGAGGGGGACCCCCAGAAGGAGAAGATCTTCGCCGAGATCAGCCACCCTGAGGAGGAGGGCGACCTGGCCGACATCAAGTCCTCCCTCGTCAACGAGTCCGAGATCGCCCCCGGCGCCAACGGGCACGAGGTGCGCGGCCGCGGGGGCTCCGCGGGGCTGCGCGGAGCGGAGGGGTGCGGGATGCCGGCGGGATGCGGCCCCCGCCGCGAGGGAGGGAGAGAGCTTCGGCGGGGCACTGAGGAAAATCCTGTTTGCCAAATTTCCCCTAAAAAAAAAAAAAAAAAAAAAAAAAAAAAGAGACAAAAAGAGAAATCATCCCATCCCAAGTCCCGTCTCCATAGGTGCGGCGAGCGGAGCCGGTCGCGCTCCGCGCCGAGGCTTGGGCTGGAGAGGGTGGCCCCTTCCGCGCTTCGGCCCGGGACGAGAAAGTTGCCGCGAGTCCCCCGACGGTGCGGTGGTATTAAACCTCAAGCAGCCATGAAATTTCTTCAGTAAAATCAGCGGGGTCGGAGCATTAGCCATAAACTCTTTAAGGGATTTGCATAAAACTGTTTAGGAAGAAATTCCCGACGCTAAAACAACTTCAGGGCGAGTGGGGAACCTGCCTTTTAAAAAAATTTAATTTTTTCCTTTTTTTTTTCCTTCTTTTTCTCTCTTTTTTTTTTCTTCTTCCTAAAGATATGGTAGGGAGGGCAACCTGATTTTCTTCATTATTATTATTTTTGGTATCTTTCTACCAAGAGTGTTTTGACCGCCGAAGCTCCAAGTATTTTTCAGAAATTAGCCCCTTTCTGTAAGTACAGGGTGCTTCTGATAGAAGGGCGTCGCAAAGCCCCGTAGTTATTCACGTTGTCATAAAACGATCGTTTACACAAACGTTTCTGGTACAGTTGCCTTCCAAGAGACCTAAGAGGAAAAAGATGTTTATCTCATGCTCTAACTTTTTTCTTGCTTCAAGAAGCTGTAGTGCTGTGATCGATTAACGAGCACCCATACAATTACTTTTCTTCTTTTTCTTCATTTCTGACGGTGGATTCCTTGCGGTCAGGTTTCCAGACAGACTCAAGCACAGGATTCGTACCATGATAAAGGCAGAGAGCACCCCGAGGAAGGTGAGAAGCGCGCAGCCCTGACAGGCAATATTAGTCTTATTAGTCCCCTATGTGAGCATCCGCACAGTCCTTACACTGGAACTTGTGTCTTATGGGAAACAGAAATTTACTACGTTTTGGGGAAGAGGGGTGCCAGAGTGTTTTCAAAGTGCATTTAAAAATGAGACGAACATGCAGCACGTTTATCTTGAGTGACCAAATGGTATTTCAGTTGTTTAGAAACTGATAAGTAGGCCAAATGGATCTTCACTGAAGAAAGAACTATTTTTAGGATATCAGGTTAAACACATCTATCTCTTCACTCACACTGTGCAGAGTTGTGTTCCGAAAATCTGCTTTTTCCCCCATAGCCAAAGTCTGTCGCTTAAATCTCCTCTTCCATATCTAAGCATGGGCAGACCTCTTGCTTTTTTTTACAGTACCAGCTGGTTAATTTTAATTGAGGAGGACAGAGGAAATAGCAGAGTTCGTTGAATATCACTTACGAAGCTGGACACATGTACAAAGAATGTGTGCTGTGAAGGATGGGAGATTATGTTTAAAATTAAATACTTCTTATCACAAGCTAAACCTGATCATAAATTCCATATAAAGACACATACAGTTCAGTCCTGGTGCTTCCAGGACTCTGTGGCAATCTTCCTCCAAATTTGTCATTAAACAGCCTAAAAGCAATGGTGTCCGTACTCACAGCATTTTGTCAGTGAGAGAGACGTGCTCAGCTCTGTATAGTTTTCTGTTCAGCCCTGCATCTCCTTAAAACCTCACTTTTTAATAGTATCACTGTGAACAGGCATATAGATGGGAGACCTACTCACCCCCATTTTCAGGACCTGGACCCAAATACTTTATTTTTCTACCACATAGCCTGCCTCTCTTAGCTTCCCTCTTGAGTGTAGTGCCATGTGCATTCAACAGCCCCCCTCCCAAATTGTTCGGATCTCCTTCCAAGCCAGCCCCTGCCCTTTATTTGTCCCCAATGAGCATAGGCAGAATGAATTGTTTGCTGCAGAGTGGCTCAGTAAGAGAAGGAAATTATTACATATAGTTATTACCGCCCTATCCTCCCTTTCCTAACAATGGTGTTGGAAACCCATACTGGCAATATTTCTAAGTCCACAAATCCTAGAGGCATACATAAAATCGGGGGAAACTGCTCTTGGAGAAATACGATGTCATTGCTGATGTTCCTACCTTGGTTGGAATGGGGACTGGCAAAATAATTTGGTTCCTGTGAGGCTGTTCTGTATTATAAATATAAACTCCTCACTGAGAGTACTTGCTCCTTTAAGAATTAACTCTTCCTAAAAAAATGTTATTACGAATTGCTTTGGACTGCTTTCTGTCAGCGATAATTTCCATGAGTAAGGAAACATTTGCATGCAGAACGTTTTTATATATACATAGTATATATAGTACCTGTTTAAGTGCTCTAACTCACACGAAATGCGTATGTGGGGAATAATGTAATCATTGTTTCGTCTTCCGTAGGAAAGCATCCAGACAGTGGCTTATACAGCAAAGGACCATCATACTCTGGTTATTCTGGGTATATCATGATGCCAAATATGAATAACGACCCATACATGCCTAATGGATCTCTGTCGCCACCCATCCCCAGAACAGTGAGTTATCTCTTCCAAAAACTGGTTTTGGCAAGCTGGGTTTTCCTCCTGTTTGGTTTGCAGAGTCTATTCATTATGGGGTTTTTTTGGGTAGCTTCAGTTATGGTGGAGGTTGAGCTTCTGCTGTTCAGAACCTCTGTCCAGTGGAGTTTGAGAGGTCTTAGAGGTGTTGGTCATGATCACGGTGAAAAAGCTGAGATTAATGTCTGTGAACAGGACTGGGAGCTTTCCTGGGGGGGAGACCTGGTTTACAACTGTAGGATAATGTGTGGCGGAATGATGTAAATGCCGTCTTTGTAGTGACTGGGACAGATATGAATTTTCTGGCTTTAACTTTTCATTTGTTGAGGAAAATCAAGGAAGCGGAACTGCTAAAGTTGCATGTCAGAAAGATGAGAAGATTGGATTTTTTTTTTTTTTGCCTTCAGATGTGGCATTGCTCTCTGCTGATTGATATTTGTTTCTGCCATCAGTTGGTCTGCGTGAAGGCTTTATCTATCTGGCAGCATTGCTTTGAAACATACTCTATATCTTCAGCCACAAATTGTGAAATGGTCGTTTAGGAATTAATATCAACCATGATGCAGTAGTTACAGCTTTCCTTTACGTTGTGGCGGGCACTGATTCTTCCAGGTTGGTCCCTCTGTTTCCATTGGTGTAGATGCATGTTTGATGGATTTTAATGTACTTTTAATTTTGGACAGTCAATTCCCATTTATTTTTGTAAACCTCTTGGTGTACATATAAAACAGTGGAGCGGCAATGTTAAAATGAACTGTGGAAATTATATTAGCACAGCCTGAATGGAGTAGGAAAAAATTTGCTTGTAGGCATCCTGCTGAAAAAATGCGGCTGCTGTTGTGTGTGCTGTGATATGAGAACTTGGATGCTGTTATTTCCCTCTGATAAAGCAGTTTTCCCTCTTAGTGGCTTACGTGGAGGTCTCTGTCAAATAACTGGCATTGTTTTGCTCTCCAGTGTTCTTGATTTTTATTCAGGGTTGCGGCATTTAACTTCAAAAACAAAAAGGAAGGGGGCCTGATCTGTACTGGTAATTTGACAATAGCAAAACATGTTAAATTAGTATATGTTTGGAGTCGGAATGACAAGATACTTTGGCACTGGGAAAAACATGGATCTGCCCTTTTTGTATGTCACTGCATTTGAAAGATGCAAAAACTCATGCAATATGTTGCTTTCTATAGCTCTGGGTTCTTTTGTGTATAAGTTACAGTTCAGAGGCCTACAGCCATTTAGGGTGAAAGCATGATGACCATGGTGTGTTGATATTTGTTGTCGTAAACGCTGTTCTACGAATAACTTCTGTTTGGTTGTATTGTGGAGAAAAAGATGCAGCTTTTCAAGAGGGCATTGAGACTCAAACCTGCCCTTTTGAGGACCGGAAACTTCAGACTTTTTTTACCCTGTCTTTCCCATGTTACCTTCCTAAGGAACTCCCAAGTGCTGATGTATTGCTGTGAACGACAAAATCCAATTTAATTATTCACTGAGGATTTTCTCCACATATGTGTGCTGTGGGGCTGCCGTTCTTTACTGATCTGGCATCAGTGCTCTCAGAATATCATCTTGCAGAGGCTCTTGTCTCAGGTACTTGAGGAACTATCCTTTGTGGGTACACTGGAGGGGAAAAAGGGGGGGAAATGCATCTTCTAATTGTAAAGCAGCCTGCTGAACATCTGAGGGGCTAATTTAGTTCAGTGCTGCTCTTGCGTGTTAGCGCAGCACTACTGGTTCAGTAAAATAGTGCTGTTGCAGGGCTGCAGTGTTGACATAAACCTGGAGTTCTTTCAGTTTAACCACAAGGCTACACGCTTGAGTTACTGAATAATTTTTTTGTTTAATTGAACTATAATCTTTGTTAGTCTCCTAGCTGACAGTTGAGTTTTAATGCGTGTGAGATCAAAACGCCGCATCCAGGAGATGACATGCTCGCTCACTCCATGGCTTACCACAGCTCCAGCACCGCGTGCTGCTGCTCACCTTTGTGGGGTCCCAACCACCGCCCTGAAGGTTTGCTCTGGCTCCCCTTCTCAGGGCGATGTGCTGGGGCTGGGGGGGCAAAGAGCAGCTGAGATCGTCAAGGGCTGGAAGTGGAGGTCTCCCCTGGGGTGTCAGTCCCCAGCCATTTGTGCATGGTGTGTACCTGCGCCCTGCTATTTGCATGACAAAGACGCTTCTTGTTGATGCATCTGTTGCCTGGAGGTGTTAGCCAGGATTAAAAAGCTGCCCCGGGGCGCTGAATCTTTTTTCCACCTTGGAAGGACCTGCTGCTTTCAAACCACCCCAGGGGATGCATCCCTGGGGAATGTCATCCAGACACAGGACGAGGATCATCTGTGAGGAGGGAGAGCAAAGCTTTCTTGGAAAGGAAAAAAAGTTACTTTCATCAGCATACCTAGGGGGACAAAAAAACCCACTTTTTAAAAAAGGAAAAGGCAAATGCTTTGCAATCCTGCTTTTTAATATTAAAAGTACAAATCTATAGTCAGACACAATTTGTCAAATAAACCGTAGAAGAAGGAAACTGAAGTGTAATTTCAGTGCAGCTTTTGGAAGGAAGAGAGTGTATGACAAGGGTTTAGAATCTTCCAAAGTCTGCTGAAGTGGTCTTATCTTCCCTATTCTTCCCCCCTTTTTTTTTTTCTTAATTTCTTATTTTTCTGGCAACTGATTTGCTTCTTGCAAGTTGTATTTGTAGGAGTGGGAGAGCATTAATTACAAGCTCAGGTACAAGCCTCATGCCGCAGTATGTATTCTTATCAGATAGCTGGGTAAGTGGAAAAGCAAAGCAGTTGGTTTGGGTGGCTGCAGGAGAAGTGGCATGTGATGGTACCAAAACCGCAGTAACACCTGGTGAATGTGCATCCTGTGTGCTTGAGATATCTCCTGGTGGTTTCTCAGCCTTGCGGGGGTACCGAAGGTGGGAGGTGGAGACAGCTGTTCATTTTCTAATTGTGTGGGTTTTTTCTTACTCTTTGGTTAACAAGACTAGTTTTGGGGTGGCAAACTTTTCTCGTCTGTTTGATGGGAACATGGGAACAAAGGAGGTGACTGAAGGAGAATTATTTCTCTTTGTTGTAAATTCATCCAGGAAATAATTTTGTCTTTGTTTCTCCCTCATTCCCCATGAATTAAACTTCCTATGGAAAGATAGAGGATTTCTGCAACCTCTCTTTTGCCTGTTCTTATATGTTCTTGGGGTCTGCCTGAAGTGTCTCTTTGTAGCTGCTGGATGTGTTAAATAGGTCGGAGGATACTATAAACATCTTATGGCAACTTGCAAAACACAGCATATCTGTTTGAAAATGATGAGGAATTCTGCTGAGAGAGTTTTAATGCTAGGAACAGCGCAGGACCTCCCTAGCCCAAATTTTGGATATTCCTTGTGTGCTTCTGCGTGGCAGGGTGTTCGGAGTTAGTTCCCATCTTGAAGAACTAACATCCCGGGAGAAATCGGTGAGAATAATGTGGTCAGAAGGAAGAAGGAGGGTAGAAATAGCAAAAATGAGTGGCTATAGCGCCTCAGTAAGAGGGTTTTGTTTCCCTAGCTACATCTTGCTGTCCCTCTAAAAGCTGGCTGATCACTCACTTGTGGGGAATTTTTGGGATCCCAAGGGGGTATATGGGAGCTGCAGAAGGATACAAACCTGTTTTTTAGTTACATTGCTTTCTCATGGGAGTTGGCTTCTGCTGACTATGCAATTATAGGGAATTGCTGGGAGCTGTGGTCAGCTAAAACCTCCGTGGCCCAACATGAAACAGGGTTTCACAGTGCAGGTGCTGGGGCTCAGCTCCTGCTCCCGTATCAGCCATCAGAAAGCTGTGCACTAATTCCCAAGTTGGCATCAGAGCAGGATGCCCTGGGGCCTTTAGGCAGCTGTGGTCCTGTCACAGATCTCTTTCTTCCCGCCACAACCCCAGGCCTGTGCCTAAGGAAATGGGTTGCACGGGCAGCTGAGGGGCTTGACAAGCCAGAGCTCACCCAGGACTGGAGCTGTGCAGCTTCACCCTGCACGGTGCATGTCTTTTCTCAATGAAGTTGAATGTTGCCAGTTGAATGATGTCGATTTATCTCCTTAAATAGCTTTGAAATCAGGCGCAGAGGAGCACAAAGCTTCCTGACTCCATGGAAGCAGAACTTGATGGGGTTTATTACAGTTTGCCCAGAGAGGAATTTTAGCACTATTTTCTGGGTGCTAGTACCGGTGAAGAATAGGAAGGAATCTGCTCAGTGCTAATAGAGGGATCTCACTGCTGCAAACAGGTCTCTCAGCTGCTCTGACTCAAGCGTCACAGCTGATCAGTCTAAGATACGAATCTGTGAAACACGAACCCAAGCTGTGAATGGTCATGGGCTGAGTTTTGGTGGTGCTTTCTTTCTCCCACTTAATGAAATGAATCCTCCATTTGGAAAAGGGGGCAGAAGTTACCGTAGTGCCTATAGGTTGTCCTTGTCTGAGGCTTGATCTGGTTGCTCATGATAAGATGAGTTATCCAAGTAGAGTCTTAGGTGTGTAATTATCATTACTCTGATCTTTGGCGCATACAAGTGAAGAAAACACCCTTTCTGCCTTTGCTGCCTTCTCCTTGTCAGGTTGATGCAATTAGCAAATCTATCTAGCTGTGAATGGGCAAGAGGAAAAGAAAACGTTCTCCTGGTGTCTCAGTGCAGGGGCAAGAATTGCATGTGTGTGGCTTCAGCGGAGGCATTATCAAAAACTCCACCCATAACAAATCATCAAAGCTGGAGCTTTTGTATAGCAATATGTGTGTATGTTTATGTCCTAAATATCCTTTTTACTCTATATCTAGAAGTTAATTCAATATAAACTTTAAATGGTAGAGCTGCTACCTACTTTTTAAAGTGGTTTAAAAGCAAAATATCATTCCTGTCTTTTCTCCAACTTAATCCCAGCCCAGAAAAAATGTTAATAAGAATAGCTTGTTATGGGCTGCAAGTGCCAAGGAGGATATGGCTCAAGAAGAAAGCCTGAAGCTCCACAGGTTCAGGCATCAAAAGAGGAAAAGACTTTTTCCAGATAGTTGCTGTGCTGCATGGCTGCAGGCATTGAAAAGCCTGGGTACCGCAGGCCTGGCTTCTCTTGAGTACTTAACTTCTGTTTATAGTTAGGGAAAACGCCTCCTGATATGGGAAGGAAATAACCCACACAAAAGCAATTTAATGCTGCAGTGATGTTTCTCAAGTCTTATTAGAGGCATGTGCTTTTTTTCTCAGTAGCAAAACACCGTACCTCTCAAGAAGACAAACATACAAGAGTCTGTTTTGATTCAGACACTGAACATTTTGCAGCCTGAGGTTTATGTGTTGTGTGTCCTGCCGTGATCTCCTGTGCTGCTCTCATGTGGATGGACAGTGATCCAGCGTGTGGCTGGTTCAAGGGAAACACTGCTGTGAGCTGGGCAGTCTGTGTGTCCTCGAGCTGGTGGAGTCAGGCTGCCCTCAGTGCGTGCCCTCCCCACTGCTGCGGGGAAGCCACATGCTGTGATGCTCCAGTTGTGCGTAAATGGCTCTCAGACACCCCAAACTTCCTCCTGTCCTGGCTAGCAGGCATTTACCTCTAAGCTGGTTTTGGCCATAAGGCATGTTTGGCATCACAGCTGTTCTCATCTGGCCCTTGGGTTTGGTCGCTTTCTGCAGGACACTGGTGGCAGGCGGCACAGCTGCTTGGCGTGCTGCTCCTGCCTGGGCAGTTGGGGATTAGTGTCTCTGTTGCTCTGGCCCTTCGTAAGCACTAGATTCACTTAAGAAAATTACATTCAGAATAACTTAATCTAGCAACCCAGTGGCTTCTAATTGAGACTTGGGTCTCGTGGATATGTTTATTTAGTTTGGGTTTCCCACTTCAAAGGAATCTGTCCTCTCAGCAAGAAAGTGATTGAGCACTTAAATAAAAATGTATTCATTGAATCTTTGGGATTGAGCTAAAAGTGCAGTAGGGAGTTAACATATGCACCAACTGTGCTAATCAGTCAAGGATTGCCTGTCCTCCTAAAGGGGAAGAAAAGTGGTCTGAACTGCCTGAAGAAAAGTGGCTGGCCTTCTGGTAGCTTCTGGTGGTGGTGTTGCTTGCCGGTGCTTCAGGTTGAGAAGAAGGACCTAGAATACTTTTGTCTGTTATCTTCAAAGTTACCAAATCCCTTGTTCAGAAGAGCATTTTCGTGAAGCTGAAAGGTTGACTAAACGATTGTTTATTTTCTTCGAATGGCTGTGGATATAGGTGAGGTTGATGCATGAAATCAATAATATGGGCTTAGCAAAAATTACGAGTGTAAGGTTACAGGGCTTTGACTGAAGATTAATAAAGTGGGCATTTTAAGTTAAAAAGTAAGTGTACTGCTGTCACCAGCTGTAACATATAAACCAGAGAATTGCTTTGGCTAGGAGTTACTAGGCAAACCAGAAAGCAGCTAATTCCCACAAGCGTCTGTCTATCCAAGCATTCACAGTATTCTAGCCCTTGTACTTCAAACAGTGCTGCACAAGTCAGTGGGCAGGTCTGCTTCACCCAGGCCAGGGCAGGGGGAAAAAGTCTCTTGGGAGCATGTGATATCGTGCACGTGTTTGCCATGAGGTACCTTCTGACAATACTGGTGTTTCAAAGGAACAGATGTGCACATCTTTTTGTGCTCCTGGTATAAGGCAGCCCTCGTAATGCTGTGTCGGCAAAGAACAGGAGAAAGATGTTTGTGTGACCTTTTTTTTCCCTCCTTCCTTTTCCTTTCTTTCTGATTAGGGAAGCTTTAAAGTAGTTGGAAACAGGCTGCTGCTGTGCATCCAGTGCAATGCCAGGCACTGCACATACTTGACAGCCCTGCTCTGAGAAACCTGGACATTGTGAGAGCTGCAACAAACCCCACAGTGACAGCACAAAGAGTGAGATTTCAGAGAATTGAAAACCACAATGCTAAAATCCCATGGATCCTGATGGCAGCTCAGCTTCCCTCTTAGCTGACTTGGACAGAGGTCTGGACGGGGCTGCAGTTGTTATCAAAGAAAACCAGCCAGGAAATTGTTTGATTCACCATGTATGTTCAAAAAACAGGGAAAGGGAATATGAGACTTTTGTTGCCTTAGAGGTGAACAGTGATGAGCTCTAAAATGCTGTTCCTGTAGGCTCTGTATTTCTGTGTGCGTGTCCTAGTAACACTGGCTGCTCAGAGCCAGCGCTCTGTAACTGGTCACTTAGCTGTGCTATATGGCTCTATTCCTTCAATTTTTTGCCTTTTTCTATATTCAGAACTGCCTCAGAGACTTATCTTTGTGACCGTCTGTTGTCTCTCCACAGTTTTGGCATATCTTCTTGCCTTGATCTTTCTTCATCCCTATCAAATCTTGCATTGGCAAGCTTTGTCTAGCATAAAAAAAGTACAATATGGAGGTGAGGATTAAAGGTGTCAGCACTTGTCAAGCGCAGACTCCGCTCTGGGAGAAGGCCTTTTGCCTGACGATGTGCTAAAATGCAGATAAACTGTGTCCAGCGATGCAGATGTGTTTACTTTACTGAAGTGCCACAATCCAGTGATTTGATGAGGGTCCCTGATTTCTGAAGTTTGAGTGGTGCTGTATCAGGTTTAGGAAGCCTCAGTTACAAAGCGGTAGTTGTGTTCTTGCTTGCAACTTTATTACCCCCCCATCCTGTACTTCCTTCATTATAGTTTTGTATCATTCCCAAGTGCCCCCACAGTGAGCAAGGTTTCTGTCACCAGCTTATGTTCTGTCCCACGCAGCAATCCCTCAAAACACCATGGCGCATCTTCCCAAATTAATATTTACAAAGTGGCTTTGTTCTCGCATCCGTGCCCTCTCCTCAGGATAGGGTTTGTGCCGCTTGTTTCATGGTGTGGCGCTCCTTGTGGTCTGGTTGGCAGCACTTGTTTACAGGAATGCTGAGGTGAAACAGAATAACCTGTTTTGACCCAGTGCAGGAACCCCTCCAAACTGGGGGAGACTCTGATTTGTCCCCTCGCTGCCTGCACATGAGTTAGCCCCTGAGAAGTGCAAAAATTGTCCCTGTGTTCACATACAGGTCCTTCTTTTTCAAATACAAGCGTAGGCACAGATTCAGCCTCTTGGGGAGCTTTTGGGAGTGGGGTGGGGGGGAGAGCGGGTGGGTGAGGGTCAGGTGTGGGAGCTCAGGGCAATGGGGCAGGCTGTGGTAGGTCCGGGTCCCCTCCAGCCTGCTGGAGATCAGCACGGAAAGGGAGAAGTGAGCTCACCCAGCTGGCATTGGGGAGAGCTTTTGAGGATATTGAGGAAATAAGCCATACATGGAACGTACTAGAATACACTTTGAAAAACATAAGCAATTAAAATAATTTACTCCAAAGAATGTCCCTTGTTTTGCTGCCCTCCGACACTAGCATGCTGGGCTGTATTTTGGTCTGGTTTTTACTGCTCGATTGCCTCCTGCCCACAGCTGAAATTCAACATAATTTTCAAGTTTGAACTGAGCATGTTGGATTTGGAAAATTTGTTCCTCAAAACCCTCTCTCTCACACATTATTTCATGTCTTAAATACCTCTGCTATAGGGAGAAAAGGAAGCCGTGCTGGAATTAAAGGAAAAAAAGAAATAAAACTTTAAAAAGCTTAGCTCTTACGTGTGTGGATTTTTCAGCTTTTGTTGAGACTTTTTTTTCCTATCTCAATTATTTTGAGGATATTTCTAAGATAATAGTGCAGAGATCCTGTTTTAGATGTAAATCTTCAGAAGGAAGGCTTGGACTAGGGGAACATGAGAAAATGCTAATTTATTAGGCAGCTCCCCAGACAGTTTGACAGCACTATTGCAAACGCTTTTTTTTTTTTTTGTAACTGGCAACTATAATCTTCTTATCGAAGTGACCTGTAAAAGGATGACTTCATACTTTGTAATAAGGAAATATTGAGAGACTGTAGCAGAGCTGGTCAAAACACTGTTTTGCTTGAAACATTTTTTTAACTCAAGGGCCCTTCCAAAACAACATGTTTAGGAAGCTTCCCATCCCTCTTTGAAACTTTAAATCCTTCCTTTTATTTCTTTTTCTTTCTTGGGATACGCGTGTAAATGAGAGTAGTAGAAGCTAATGGGGCAGAACAATAAATACTCTGTCAGGAAATGGGGCTTAATCAAAGCCAGTTCAGAACCCCTGTGTTTGGGGCACAAGCAGACTTATTAGGAGAAGGAGATCTCAGAGACAGGTTTGTGAAGCTTGTCTTGCAGCTCTGGCTCCAGGACTGCACGTAAATACAGCTGGATAGTTAAACAGTTGTGCTCACTGCACAAAAAATGCCCTCCTCTATTAAATGAATCTTTCTGGTCAAGGTCTAGAGGACAGAGTATTTTTTCTGGTTCAGCCATCAGAAGAGCCTGCAGGTGGGTCTTGTGTTTATTTCTGGAGGGAATGTGTCACAGCCCAGGAGCCTGTAGCTCACAAGTCAGATGTGGGCTGATGTTGGCCTTTTTCGTGTTACCTGCATATACTCTCCTCTGCTGGGTTCTCCCGGGAGGGGATGGCTGGTTAAGCCAGTGGCTGAGATTTGAGCCTAGGAGGTTAAGCCAGGACTGGGAGAAATGCCTGTGGTATCGTAAGTGCCGCTGGTAAGTTATAGCTGTTTCGGGGGTGGAGCAAAAGTTTGTGCCTGTGCAATTAAGCATGAAATAGGTAAATTCTGTGTATAATTGGCCCAGCCTAGAGTCTAGCACGAGGATGTGACCCGTGGAAATTGCAGCACGTTAAGTGGCTGCCGGCAGATTCCTGGGAGGTATCCCTGGTGCCCACGCTGGCACGGTGTGTGTGTGCATGTGTCATCTGCTTCCCCCCACTCTGCTCCCAAAAGCAAAGGCACAGTCTGGGAGGAGGCTTCTGCAAATGAGGACCTGAAAAAGCAACATTTGTTCAGAGACTTAGAGGAAGTTGATGGCATAGGTGTTTCTTGAGTTTGCTTTAGGAATTCACTTGAAAGACGTCTCTCTTATAAACGTTTGTTTCTTGGGATTTTTTTTGTTTGCTTGGGTTTTTGTAGGAAAGCAAATGAGAAGTCTGAGAAAGTAAAAGCTGCGGTGTGAATGGAGGAAGGGAGAATAAGAGAATTAAAGCCAGTACAGAAAGAAGAAAGTTAGTGCTGGCTGTCTGTGGCTGTGTTTCACACTCAGCCTTTCAATGAAAGATCAAACAATCTACTGAAGTTTCTAAGTAAAAGCAAGGAGGGGCCTAAAACAATTAGCCTAAAATGTTCTTGTCAAAAAATTCTCATGTTCCCTCCCTGCCATCAGAGCAGCACCTGTATCTTTCTACTTGGTTTTCTATTTGCTGTCCCCCCTGTAGGGGAGCGGGGCTGCTTGCCCTCAGCATCATTATTTGCCTGCCCCACTTTTGTCTCCATCCCTCTCAGAAGTTCAGTGCAAACACAGATAACCAGCACAGGGTGCTCCCTCTCCCAGGAACCTGCCATTGATTTGTGGCTCATGCACACAACGCGCCTGGGAACCGCTGGCCAGGGCTTCTCAGCCATCTGCCCTGGGCACTGGTGTGGTGGGGCCTTTGCTGTTTACCATGAGGATGGGAGGAGCTCAGAACAGCTTTTTGGGATGGCATGGTGGGCACCTGCCGAGGCCTCAGTGGTGTCCGTGCCCTGCCCTTGGCAGCCTCTGGTGGGAAGAGCGGTTTGCAAGGAGGTGCCGGCTGCTTTGAATCTGGAGGCTTTAAACATCTTCCTGGGCATCCTGAAATACCTGCTATTTTAATGGGCACCCAGGCTGTGTTCTTTGTGCTTCTTGAGCGGTGTGCCCCAGTGCCATCGCCTCCCTGGCATTACCTGGGTCATCGGTGGTGTTTTCTTTTTTTCTTCACAGCTCCGTAGCTGCAGCCTTTAAACTGTGGCCACAGAGGGCAGCTGCACGTTCCCCAGCACCGCAACCAAAACTAAAACTAAAACTTCAGTTTGTTGGGGTCCTGCGTATCAGGTTGAAGGGATTTCAGTTCCTGATTTCAGGAACTGGTGAGGTTTGTTGTCGGGTTTCTCATCTCTCCCTGTTGTGATCACCAAAGAATCCTGCATGAAGAGGAGTTGTGCCCCTGCATGGGCACAGAGAGCTGCCTGTGCAGGTTATGGAGTGGGCTGCACAGGGTGAAAACCGGGCAGGCAGCCTGCAGGTGGCTCTTTTGGGCGAAATAGTGTTTCTTGAATTTCACTGAATAGCTGCAAAAAAATAGCAAGTTTTCAAAGAGAAGTATCAGGTAGCAAGTGAACCCTCTGTAAGTGAACACAAAAGTCCCTGCAAGGGAAAAATTAGCAGTAATTACAGTAAAACATACTTTTTCATCATAGTAGTGTTTGACGCTGGAAGGCAAGGTTGCAGCATCACGTAAAAGTTACTTCTCTGCTATTTCTTCATAATGGTAAGTGTTTTGGAGACCTCTGCAATACTGTGCATGCTGCTTGCCCAGTTTCTGGGGGCATGCATTAATTTCCGGATACTTGAGACTCCTTGTGGGATAGGCAGAAGTTGAATTAGCTGTCCTGTAGGTAATGGCAGCAGATACCTCTATTTACAGTGACTACTCCAACTCTCTGTATCTTGCCACTCTTTCCTCAGTGCTGCATTACAGGCATCCATCTGGTTAGCAGAGTGAACACCAGAGCCACAAAGAATTAGTCCTGATTTAAGAAAACAGGCTGTGCAGACGAAACGGTAAATTTGTTGGGGATGGCAGGAGAGTAGAGGAGGGGAAAAACTCTAAAACCTTGGATTAACACAGAAAATACTTCTGACTTGATACAAAAAAACCTCTAAGGTTTTACATCTTGGTAAAGGGCTTGCTACATTTGACTCTAATTTCACCCTCAGTATGGTTAGCGTGTTAAGGAACAGTCAAAGTGAAAATGAGACAGTTTCCCAGCCTTGAAATGACAGGGACGTAAGCTCTGTGTCCATAGGGAGAGAGGCCAGATCCCTTTGCTGTTGTCTCTGAGTCGGGATTTTAATGACTACAGGGAGGAAAGGAGTGTTAGTACAGCAGAACAAAAACGATACAGCTAAGAGGAAATTATTTTTATTGCTAATACATGGGTGCTCATAATGTTTAATTCTTTGCAGCTTATGCTTTATTTGCACATTCTTCCTTCCTCACTACTCTGCAAACTGTAGTGGCAGTGACCATATTTCACATTTACTGCTTCAAATTTATATTTCAGAATTACTGCTCTTAAAGGCTCCCATTCAGTGGTTTTACCATGAATAAAAATATTTGTCAAAGTAGCAGCGTACTAGATGGGGCAGCGTACGCACAGAGTAGTTCAGCTGCTGTGTCCTCCTGGGCTCTTGCTTTTTGCATCCTCCCTATCCCCCCTCCTTTCCAAAATATTTTTTTAATCAAAGTTCAGGACAGTCTTTCTTAATAGAGATTTACTTTTGTTTTCACTAGCAAAGTCAGATGAGGAGAGAGGAGGAGCGTGGGAGCATTTGATGCCCCTGAAAACAATATTGTGGCAAGAGTAGTTTTAAGGCAGCCCAGGAGTTGTCTGTACAACTGGAGGAGAGGGACTTTTAAAGAAAGCTTTGCAGTATTTTATAGTTTTAGGTGATTATTTATCTTTTTAGATAACTAATGGAGATTTAGGGTTTGTTTGCCATGTGGTGTGTGTCTGGGTTAGGGTAAGTGAACTGCTGTCAGTTTGCTACGTGGAGCTGCAGAGGGGAGACAACAGCCTGGGTATCTGCATTATTTTGCCTTGCATCAGGTGCTAAAAGTCATTAAATGTACCGTCAGTCACAATATTTTTTCCCAATTTGACTTGCTTGCCCAGTTGTATTTTTACTTCAGCCTTTAGGCTTAAAAAAGCATGTGCATAATCAGTTCATTTTGTGTGGTCTAGGCTATAAAAATGCCCCCTCTGTTCTTTCCATATGAAAAACGTGGTTTTAATTTTGGGGAACTTATATAATTTTCTGTGCTTTCTTTTGTATCTCAGATTAAAAACAAATGCTCCCTTCCCCTAACTTTGCATGTTCCAATTATGGAGTTGTGAAAATAAGTCATCCTTCAGCTTTTGTTACTTTAAAACAGCTATCGGTGATGTCAGAGTCAATACTAAAAGCATTAAGAATGCTGGCAGAATGTAATGCAGCTGCAATCCAACATGATGTTGGAAATGGGGTTGAGAGCATAAAGGCTTTCCATATTCCCAGGGCGCACAACTGCTCGCGGCCTTGGCTTTGATCTCTTCAAAGGCTGCTGCCTCCTCCTAGATGGAGAGACTTGGCTGCCACTCGCTCGCATTGAAAAAAGGCAGAGGTCTCTATTCAGGCAGAAATCAATCACTGTGCAGAAACAATTATGTGTAATTCAACCATCATGAAAACAGGGTGAGATTATGGGTTTGTTACCTGAGTGACTGCGTGGAGATGGGGAGCAGCGGACGCGGGAGTCCTGCTGACATGCCACATCTTGATGACAATTATAGACACATGAATGATGTGGCGGGCGGGGGCGGCGAGATGACAAATGCTGGTCACGCTGTCCAGCAGAGCAGAAAATGAGGTTACAATTGGGAGATAATGTTTGCATATGTAACCATATTTCAGCAAGCTGGGCAACTTCAGGGAATAGCAGAGATGGGCGATCGTAAACAAAGTCGGTGTGTGCCATGACTATCAGCTTTCTACGATGCAGAGTGAGAAACCTGAGTGCCGCGTCCTGAGGAGCTGCTTGTTTGAAACAGCCCACAGGCATTTTTTGTCTGGGGGGGAGGGAGGAATTGCCCAGGAAAAGGAGAAATCTCCTGAGTTTAGCCCTCAGAAGGCAGAGGAAGCGGACAAAAATCCTCCTCCATCCCTCCATGTCTTGGGACGGTGGTATTAACATGGCAATGAGTGATCGCCGTTTATGAACGGAATTAAAGAGCACGTCTCATGTCTCCTGCCTTCCCCTCCCAGTGGGGATTTAGGCGAGCCTCATGGCAGCGCATCTCTGAGCGAGAGCATTTTTAGATTTGCATGGTAACATTTTGGCTGCAGTAGGCTGTCGGTAGTGTGACGTGATGCTCAAAATATCTTCTGATGTATAATGGCCTCCTTTAATTAGGAATTTTTTTTCTTTCCCTGAGTGGTGAGCAATAGCCGACTGTCTTTATAAAGGGAACTGGCATGTGTAGTATCTGCCATGAGAATATTTATTTAAAGTATTATTGCCTATAAAGTCTCAAAATAGTTTTACTCCCCAAAAGGCAAAATAAAACACAGATGACTGATTATAAAATGGTATCCCTGCTCAGTTTGGTACACAGGATGAGCTTTACCTTTTATACTGCTCGGGCTTAGACATCAGAGGCCCAAGAAGCTGCTTTGAGTTACAGATCTTCAAACAATAAGTCAAAACAAAAAATCAATCCCTCCAGTCCCTGGGTGCAGTTAGCTAAAGATAAAAGAGAAAAATAAAGTTATGCTAAAGCAGATAGAGGAAAGGAACAGATATGCCAAGGAAACACAGAGGACAAGTGCAGAGTTGAAGTGGGCCCAGTGTGAGCCAACATCAATGAATTTTTATGTTATCAAAAAGTTTTAGGGTTGCCAATTCTTTTCAAACTGGATCCACTCTGCTCCAGGGCTGCCTGAAGCATTGTCTTCAATAAAAGTTTCTTCTCCCTACCCCCTGCATACCTCCCTCTCACTCCTAAAAACGTAATCACACACAGGGATTAGGCTGCACCTCACTGAAGGTACGAAACTTCACTGCAGACTTCAACAGTAAATTAAGGACTCTGATAATCCCTTGTTATTATAAATATGAACTGAGATTTCTTTTTAAGTATTTGGTGAAAGCTGCATAATCTCAAAAAAAGCAAAACTGCTTCCTTCTGGGGATATCCTCTCCCCTCCCTCTGCCTCCCAATAAATTTAAATTACAAAGGAATTTTTTAAATTTTTTTTTAATTTAATGGAGTTTTTTAACCCTTTTTCATAGCTGATTCATGAAAATTTTAATTCCAGCTAACTGTCTTGATTGAATCAAGTGGCTTAAAGCCTTAACCTATAAAGAAGAAAGCATCACACCCCAGCACTGCAATATGCAAGCAAACCCCTCTGTGTGCCTCTGCAGGACTGACATCGTAGAGGTGTAATCAAACCAAAAAAGCCTTCTTTGAAAAGGTATCTGTTGGCTTTGACCTTCCGTTTCTGTTGCATTTTTGGAAATGTTTATAATAGGAGTGAGCACATGTTAGTGTCCCATTGAGAGGAGCTTGAGGTGTCTGTTGGCATCCCTGGCTCAAGACAGGTACCAATACCTGCTCGTGAGAAGCAGACAGGAGAGGGTAATGCTTCAGGTAATAGCTAGTCCCACAGCAGAAGACAGAGTTATTCAACCAGAAGTGATTAATAGACATAGATTCTACATTGCATGCAAAAACACCTGGAATGAACTGATATTCAAAGGATTTGGGAAATTCTGGTTGATGCACAACTTCAGCCGGTGCAGCTGGTGTCTCAGAGTCTGTGTCATATCTGCAGTGTGGCATAACATCCATTTCAGAGGTGGGGTAAGAGGACAGAAGCGGAAGAATAAAGGGTTTGGGGTATGCAGATGCAAGTATGCTGAGGGAAGGGTATTGATGTTAGGTCTTGCTCTTTGCTGAGAATTTGAGGGGGCGGTTTCAGACAGCTGCCTGGTAACCTGGGGCTGGATCTTCTCACTTCAGGCTGTTGAACTGCTGCCTTCACTGCTTTGAGAAAAACATAAAGCACGCTTTTCTACGTGAACAATTGCATGAGCTGCTACAGAGGTGTTTATGGGATTGTGAACTGAATGGGAAAAGGGTTAGTGAGTATAGATGTTACTATGAAATATGGTGTGGAAGGTGTGGCCACACTGAAAAAATGGTATCCCCAGTCTCTCTTTTCAATAAGGTGAAAGTTACTGTACCTGACTACTTAGAAGTGATTTTCAGCCAGTTACTGCCTTAAAAAAACCACTTAAAAATCTGCAGCTTGATAATTATTCCTATTCATCTCTGGGTAGATTGCATCGTGAAGATAATATTTTTTAAATTGCTTTAATAGTTCTCCTTATAGCCTTCCTTGAAGTGAGGAGCAACATGGCAGGATACCTCTGATGAGCAGAGGCTGCACAAGGAGCTAAACTGAAGCTGGGGACTGCCCAGCTGTATCTGGGTGTTGTGCAGCCACTTTTGTCCTTTACCAGTTTTCTCCAGTCCAACTTTTAGGCAAAGTCTTGTCATCAGTAATTGTCAATTTCTCAAAAGAAGCACTTTATGGTTTTTTTGGAGGCAAAAAACCAGGTCCAGCGCTTGGTACCCAGAAAGCTGGGTAAGGGATGTGCTGCTTACTGACTGTCTGGTTTTGCAAAAGTCAGCGGGAGGAAGACCAGCAGTCCTTGGGACGGCTGATGCAGAGCAAAGACCGCTGCAAAATCATAAATCCTGCCCAGCGGATTTGTTTATTTATCCTGCCCCAAGGAGGGGGTATGTGCGAGGCCTGTGGTGTGTTGTGATCTTTTCTGTGTCCTTCCTGAAGGATGCTATGCACAAGCTGCAAAATGTGGTGGGCTCAAGCAGCCCAATCTGAAGTGGAAGGTGCCTCAGTTTGAACTTAGGGAATAATTTTGCTTTTTTGTGTGTTTGCTTGAAGCATGTGTTGAATGGGAAACAGAGGATGCAGCAGGGGTGAATGGGAACTGCAGTGCTCTGCCAGGCCTCTCTGCCCCGCCTGCCCTAGGAAAGCAAGCACTAGTTGCTTTGGGGAGCATCTGCCATCTCCCTTTCCCATTTCAAATATTTTGATTAAAGTATCGGAGACAAATGTGTTGACTGGGCCTGGTTCCTCTCCGTGTGAGGCTTTTCTTTCTTTGCCTTTTTTGATCTGGCCTAGCTGAACATCGCAGCAATAGCAGCTGATTGACTTAGCCTGTGTCAGCTCACGGCAGTACAGAGACTCGGTTATTTCAGCGCTCCCAGTACAGCGTGCAGGGAATAAAACCAGTAGAGAAATGCTGCGTCAGGCTGGGATGGAGCAAGGGCTAAACGCAGAGCCAGGGCATAGCATGGAGGTGTGTGCTAAGGAGCCGGTTTACTTGTCCTGTGGCCCCCAGGCAGTGCCTGGGAAGCTGGAGTTTGTGGGATGGTGGGCCAGGCACAATTTCTCAAAGCTGGCCTACTTGGCTTCTAAAGTAAACACTAATTTGCGGTCTCTTAGTAGGGAGGGAGCAGTCCAATAACGCTGGGATACTTTCTGGCCAGGAATGCTTGTTGTGCAGGACAGCGTTTAACTTCATCTAATTGGGACGCTCAGATTTCGACAGTCGGCTTGCAAAAACGGGAGACAACCTGAAGGTGCCAAACGACTTGGTAGATGCCTGTGATTTATAGCCTGTGTCTTTCTGGGTCCTCCGGTGGGTGACACAGGCTCTGGGGGCTGCTCATTGGCATGAGGAGGTGCTTCTGGTAGAGAGAGGGACGGAGTCCTGCTGCAATGGAAGTGGGAGCATCGGTGGGCACACGGGGAAGAGCTCAGAAACAGGAAATTTGTTGTGGCTTTGGGAGCGAAGGTGACCAGCCTGACATCCCGTTGGGCTCGTTTCTGCCCGGGGATTGCTCTGGCAGCAAGGAGTCCTCTGTGGATGCTGGCTCAAAGGTCTGCCCTGTTCAAGATCTGTCCCAGTGGAGCTGAGCTTTAAATAACAGGCAGATGTTTGCAGAGCGTGCATTATGGAAATCAGACCAGTCATAACTTGACTGCTCTAAAATAATGCGCCTCTCTTCTAAAGAGTGGCGGCTTAGTTTTTTTTGGCTCGAGGCAGAGACAAATTTGTGTGCGCAAGGCAGTGGCCTGTGTGGGGCTGCCGGGGGCCAGACTGTGCCATTCCCATCCCTCAGGGCACTACGGCTGTCCTGGGGCAGCATGGACCTGGCAGTGCCTGCCCTGCCCCAGTGGGAGGGTTTCACCCCTTCCAGCTCCTCCTGGCTACCCCCACCCCCTGCCCCGAGACAGTTGGAGGTGTTGTGGCAATTAGGAGGTTGGCGGGGCTGCCATGCAGCTGCTGATTTGCATGTCTGCCTACGTCAGGCAACTTCCATGTTGCTCCACATTCCTCCCCAGAGCTGCCGGCATGTGGCCGTCTCTGACGAGCTCCTTCCCACACCCTGGCAGGTGCTACCCGGTGCGCACATGATGCGACTCCTGCCTCCGGTGCCCCAAGTCGGCGGGTCCAGCTTGGTGGGGTGGCTCAGCAGCAACGGCAGCTTGGAAACCTGCAGCTGCCTTGCAAGGGTTCCTCACCCTGGGAAGTAGTTGTGGGGAGTGCTGCTTTGTCGTCAGCACTTGCACGGGGTCACCTGCAGGAGTAATTCAGTGGTAAAACTAAACCTCAGTCTTGTTGGAAACTTACTTTATTTTTTACATTTCCTGTCTTTCCAACCCTTGGGCTGTTTGCGTTGCCCTCAAGGAGGTGTTGGTGCGGCAGAAGACTGTCGCCTGCTCTCCCTTGGCAGTCTCATCAGCTGGACCTAGAAAAGTATTGAATTAGCTTTATTATGCTGCTGATTTGAAGTCATTACTGGTGTAAGCCGATGCAGTTCCATTATTGTTGATGGGATTGGGACTCTTCATGTCACAGGTGAATTGGACTCAATTAACTGAAGCTGTGGTCTTAATTAGCAGCTTGGCTTTCAGAGGCTCTTCCTGGGCCCTGGAGGTGGGACACCCCCTGCCAAGCCTTGCCACCCCACAGGGCTCTCTGAGTCAAGAGGAAAAGGTGGCACTTTGTCCCATGCAGCGTCTGCAGGTACTGCATGGCATCCTCTCCTCATGCTGCACATCCCATAGACTTTGCTCTGAGGGGAGAGGAAACTGAGCACAAAATGTGGAAAATGCAAACATGCCCCTTTGGGCCTGCCAGTGCAGAGCCCTGTGTCAGTGTTGCATCAGCTCTGGATTTGCCCCTCTACCCTAAGTAGTCCAGCCTGTGGATGAGTGTTCTGCTCTTTACTTGGTGGACAATTAGTCAAGGGTTTTGACAGATGCTTGGCTTGACAAGCAAAGTGGGAGGCTTTGTGTTTTCACTATCTGACAAGTTTTCAGTGGCCATGCCTGGCTTTCCTGGCACCTGGATGAAGCAACCTATCTGTAAGTGCTTTATGAAAAACATAATGCTCATTATTGCACTTAGATAGAAAAATCCAGGCATGGGGAAGGAATCATCCACTTTGGGGACCAGTCAGCAGTGCCACTCCCAGGGAGGTCCAGGCTCCTGCCTCCCACTTGGCTGCTCTGGAGCAGGAACCTCCATCCAGTGAGCTTGCAAATGGTCTCCTGCAGCCTGTCTTCACCTTTCCATAAGAAAATGCAGCTCTCCTGAGGCACGCTCGTGCTGGGTGCATGCTGCTGCAGCGGGGCTGGAATGCAGGACCATCCCGAGGGCATGCCCGGCTGCCTTCCCTCTGCTGCTGGAGGGGGCAACAGCCCTCCCAAAAGCGTGCGCCCTCCTGCTAAATATAGCATCAGTGCGGGCTCTATTTTTAGTGTGCGTTTTGAGCGCACTTTTCAGCAGGAGCCCTGCAGGATTTCAGCAACAGACCCCACAACTGGTTGTCCCAGGGATTTCTGTCCTTTCCAAGTGAGGAAGGATGTGCTGGGCATGGAGAGTTCATGTGGTGCACATTGGTGGCCCCACGTGCCACTTGCTCACCCAGCCGACTGCTGCAGAACAGGTGGCGTAGCAGCAGGTTGCTGCCTCCTGCTAATGAAGAGCTTCTTCCTCTACCAGGCCACTGGGTTTGATGCCCAGGTTGTTTTGTCCCTTCTCTCCCCTCCTAAAGCTAGTAGGAGCATAGTGGCCACTTGGAAAGCTCTCCTCCCTGCTCAGGTGTGGCTGCGGTTGGCTAGTGTGCTCCAGAGTTAAAAGGCACTGAGCTGTAAGTGTGGGCAAAGGTTGGTTTAACCTGCAACCTCATGTAAATCCCTTCCAGGCCCATTCCCCCATTCAAGTTAGGATTTGGTACCGTTGCTGCTGCACCCTGTCATGTGTCTGTCTGTGGACTGGCAGTCCCTCTAGATGGCAGGAGGGGGGAGATGAAGACCTGGGCAGTGGGAGAAGGCTCAGCAAGCTGCAGTTTAGGCTTGTTGCATGGGACTGAACTGTTCTGAGCTGTTGCTGTAGGTGCTCACTCACCTGGTTGTACTGCAGGTGGCAGCTGTCCTTGGGCCGAGCAGGTGTTTGAACCCACCAGCAGCCTTGGGGGGACCACCCTTTTTTGCTCCATGGACATTTGGGAAAGGCTGCTTTTTCTGGTAGCCATCAGGAAGGACTCGGTGGTTCCTTGATGAGTGTCTGGAAGATACATGACAGGAGACCCAAGCTTAGCACCTCTGAGTTTGTGATCTGCAAAGTATTCTTGTAGCTGCACATGCTATCAGTACCGTCCTGCATGTGGCCTGTGCCTGGGGGAGGCGGGGGAGAGAAAGGTGCTGCTATTTTTGTTCCAGTGGTGGTTTATGATGATTGTTTCACTACCTAGATAGCCCACGGTGGGTGGCATTCACATCAGACGCTACCACAGATCTGAAAAACAGAAAACAAACAAAAGCTGAGATAAGCGGTACTTAAAGGAAGATCAAAAACTTGCCTGCATGTTTCTTCTTGGGGAAACCTATGGTCCTACTGACAGATCAAATGTAGGTTTATGTGTATATTTGTGGGGCTCTCGATGGTCCCCGTTGTTCCCTCTAAAAGTAGCAAATCAGCAGTATTACTGAGACGACATGACAAAATTGGTAGGAATCATCCCATCAACACAGGAAAAAACTACTCTCTGAAAAGATTATTTTTGACACGATGTAGGTGGTCAAACATTGCCTCACAGTGTTGCTGGGACAGTGCAGTACGTGGTGGGGTGCGGTAAAATGGCTGTGTTTCAGGTGGTAATCACATAAAGCACGCTTCTCGTTACTTTATCTCCCAAACAAACTTGCAGTGGTGTGCACATTACTTTCTGAGCCTGCTTTATTCCTGTTTCAACTTGGCTTTACTGTAGCAGCCCTTGCTTGTGCTCAGCATACCGTGCACCTATGCGTATTTGCAGCCCTGTTACCTCAGATGGGTTGAACCCTGTTGGCCGAATGAAAAGCTCAGCCTTGTCGAGCTGCTCTCTCTTGCTAAAGGTTTACGTGTGTCTTCATTTCACTTGCATAACTTGCATATGTAGGAGCTACTCTCTGCTGCTATTGCTGTGCAAGAAGTCAGCCTCTAAACTTAGCCCTGAGCCAAACCGTCATCTTCCCCTGAATGTGCATAGCACTTCTCTTCACCATCGTGGCCGACAGGAGGAGGTTATTTAACTCACATTAAAGTTCCTCTTTCGGTGCTCTTCACTGCCTGTGCTTGAGTTTTGCCCATTGTTGTTTCATGCGTGGTGGCCCTCCTGCTGCAGCAGGGTGAGCAGTGCCAGGCTGTGCCCGGTGTAGGCAGCGGGGCCAGTGCATGCCTGGCACGCATGGCTGTGGGAGCTGCCACTGGTGTTTCAGAGGGCATGGAGCTGACTCTTCTCCGATCTAAGCAAAATCCTGTGCCAGCTGGGTAATGGGGAGAGATTAATGACTGCCTTGGAAGCCAGTTTTCCAGCATACTGGCCGGAGGGCAAGCATCATGATAGTTGTAGCAGCTGGTTTGGAGAGGAGAGAAATGAGGGGAAGATAAAATTGCACGCCCAGAATGCCAGGGTAGCCTGTGTCCATGCTTTGATGTCTTCTCCCTCCACACCCTCCTGTGGGTTAAAAATGAAACTAGACTGCATTTATAATGGGTGTGTGAATATCTGTATTTAGCTGCTGCAAGCAGGCTCCTGGACTGAATCCTCGTATGTGGACAGATACAGTTTGGCCAAGTGCAGGAGCGGGTATTTTCTGCACCCTCATTGTGGAGACGCACAGACGCATGTCATCTCATCAGTTCAGATATCACAGCCTAACAAATTCTGACATACATGTACGTGCTGGGTTATGAAAGGGGATAAAGGGAGATTAAATGTCCTTTAATTCCTCTGATAATGGTCCTGAAGTGTGTAAGTCACAGGGTGTGGGTTCCCCCTGGCCCCCATTGCCACTGCTTTGGGGTTAGGGCTGTGGGGAGATGGCCTCATTCAAGTCCGCAGTGAGGACACGGGCACACTGAAACAAACAAATGTAGACGTGGAGCAGCCTCTAAATCTCTAAAATCGGTTTGCACAACTGGAGAAGCAGTTCTGAGCATCCTCCCCACAATGCCCGTTGGAGGGGCCAGGAGCCACCCTCGCACCCTTGGGAAGGCCAGGGCGAAAGACGGGGTTCCTCCCGAGTGGCGGACGGGGTGTGCAACATGAAGGTAGGTAGCTTGGAGGAATTGTTTCCCTCCTGTTACCGTGCAACACTTCTGCATCCACTTCTGCACAGCGTGCTTTAATCAGCAGCCCTCCCCTCTTGGCCCCCGGGCCTTGAAATTCCACAAAACCCAATTAACAGAGATGAGAGAGCTCTAGCATGTATACATATGAAATTTCAGAAGGCTGAAAAAGAGACTCTTAATACCATAAAGCCTGCCCTAAAGTAAAATTTGCATCTGAAATCTACATAGTTAACCCCGTGAGGAAGACAGCATAGCTGAGTACAACTTTTTTCCCCCCAGAGGGGTAACTTATCCAGGTCTGCTCGGTTTGGCATCAGCCTGCTTGCAGCTGAAGAGTGCTGCAGAATGAGCCCTGCGCCTCATGTGCAGCCTGCAGAGAGCATCAAGGAATTGTAGCTCCGGCTTCAGAGACTCTACTGCAGTGTCCCGAACAGAAAAAAACCCCCAAACCCAAAAAACAGCCCCATCCTGAGAATATCATGCAAACTTCTGGAGGCTGGTAACCAAACGCAGGCTGGGTGGACCTGGTGCTTGCGTAGACTCATTAAAGGAAGTATTCAAGACTGATCTAATTATCCCTTACAGATTCAGCACATTCAACCCAGGGTTCCAGGTATTTCATGCTTTACTAACCTGGTAATATGTTGGCTTGTTTAAATTGCCCGTCCTGAGAAAGATACCTCCCTTCAAAATAATCCCAAACAAATAAAACACCTCCAGCAAATCCATTAGTTTCTGTATCAGTTCAGTGTTCAGAGGGGAACTGGGGATGAGGCTTTATTCCCCTTCTTTGCTTTTATCTATCTCTTTTGCTATCTTGTTTGTGTAAGATACAAAATTTCTCCTCCTATTATCCTTCTTACAGCTTAATTGCATACTAATTGGGGGCCTTACTTCTGTTGCTCTGCTCTTTTTTGCGTCTCTGCATGTATCCTACTTAAGAGCAGTACACAAGTACCCTCTTCAATTAAGAGAAATTAAATAAGAGCTAAAAACTCTCACCTGAAGGCTTTATGCGATTCCCTTAGTTGATAGCGATGGGTTTGGCTTTAAAAGTGGCTGATATCTGGGGAGGATGGTGGTGGGGACTGGGCAGTGTGCTGGGAACACAGGTAAGTATTTCCCTGCAAAAACAGGAGGCCTCAAAGCTGCTTTTTTTATTACCTCCGGATTCTGCAAAGGGCTGGTTATCTCACGCTGCGAGCCAGCATGATCAAAGCCCCGGGAAAGGTCAGGCATTCCTCCAGGAGTGACACTCAGCTGCCGGCAGCGCTCCTCCAGCCCACAGCTCCTGCAGCCTGGGCTGCGGCACTGCACTGAAATCCTTTATCTCGTTAACGAGTGAACCTACAGATTAGTCAGACTGGCCTTAGCTTGATGTCGAGAGCATGTAACACCTGGCCTGGGCTTTCTGAAGAGGAAAGGTGATTGTTTTTATAAAAAATAATTTTGTGGGGGAGGCAGCATTTCCTTCCTCCGACTTAGCGCGAGAGAGCTTAATGCTGAGAAAAGCTGTGCTCTGTCCCTGTGCTACACCGAAGGGGCTGCTTTCCTCATGTTCTCAGCTCCTAGTCTTGTGCAGTTGATACAAACGGTGAGTTCCAAAATACTGGGCATACGAGAACTTACCTACAGTATCTTCCAGTGAGAGGATATTGTTTTCTCTCTATTTTGATAGACTGGCTGGCATTCAGGTACTCACTTTGGGCTGGTTATCCCCCATGAGCAGTTTGTATGTGGACAGAGAGGTTTGGGGAGGGTGAGAGGAAGGAAGAGATGTTTCAGATGAGCAAATCCTGTCTGTCTCTGCTTCCGCACATGAGGTGCCTTATTTTTTCATCTGTCCTAGTTCAGTGGCGTGAAGGAGTCCATCTCTCGAGTTGGGGTGACAAAGATTCACCTCATGGCTCATGGTCCTGTTTGTGGCTGTGTCTGGAGACTGGCTGTCCTGAACCCGGTTGGTTTGCATGGGATATTTGCTATCTTTGTTTTCAGACATGGGTGCTGAAACTTGGGGAAAGGCAAGGGCTTTCTGCCTACTTCTCACTATGTGAATAGCATCTTGGCTGTGACCCAGCACTTGCGAGACGGTGGAAATGTATTAACTGACTGGAATTTGGGGTAATTTTTAGTTTAAATGAGCTTAAGGTATTCTTATCCTAGGTGTAGGATAGGAGTAAGAGGGACCATGCTTTCTCTCCAGCAGCATGAGATATTAGACAGAAAGGGTACTTTGCGCCATGAAGGGGAAAATAAATACATATTCTTTAGAACAGAAAACTTTATTTCATTCTTTTTAAAGGCCAAAATGTCGATGATACATATCCCGTCATGTTTCTTGAATAAAGGGACAGTAAAAATTTCCCTCATCTGCAAATAAACATGGCAAACTGTGGCTAGCTGTGGACATGTGGCCTCTCGAGCAAACTGAAAATATATGTGTGTAGCATCCACGGGGCCTGCAGCAGGGTGCACCCATCTCTCCCACCCAGTCTCCAGATGATCCTCAGATCCTGGAGGATCCAACTAAAAAGCCGCCTCCCTCTGCAGGGGAGAGGCAAGGGTCTGCTCCTTGCCTCTGAAATCTCATGCTGGGAGTGGGGAAGGAGTCTGGCAGTTCTGCTGGGAGCAGGGGAAGGAGCGGGGGGAAAAAATTAAATAAAAAATGTTCTCCAGTTATTTGGTTGCCAACTTTGACCACGTTCCTGGCTGGTGGTGGCAGCTGGAGGGATTGCTGTGTGGGAGCATCACTGGCTGAGTTTGCCCAGCCCCGTGCCAGCCTATGCCCGACACTGCGGCAGTTCCAGGGCTCGCTGCCCCACACCAGTGTGCATGCAATGGGCAGGTCTCACGTAGATCCCTTGTGTGTCCACCCCAAAAAGAGAAAGGACTTAGTGTTGTGTGGGGGCATCTCTGGTACTCTTGACCATTCTCCCTGTTGGCAGTGGAGGGGGAGTGAGGAGCTGGGTGCTTCCCCGAGCTCTCCTGGCACGAGCTAGTTTCTTTTTCTGATAAATTGTATAGTGGTGTTCTTGCAGAGTCTAATGCACTGTATTTCTCCCAAGCACAGGCTTTATTGTAATGAAAAGTACTAAGGAGAGATGCAGTTATGATAAGAGATTGTTCAGGGGAGAGTTAACTGCACAGGGGAGCACTAATTGCATGAAAAATTGCACTGTTGGTAACGATGTGGTGATGGTAAACTTTGGAAGTGCCTTTTTAATGCAATCGAGCATAACTCTCATATAATGTTGTTTGAGTTTAGTAGGATTGAAATATAATTGCAGGGTGACCCCTTGCTACTAGTGGGGCTCTGTGTGCAGCACTAAGCCCATCTGGAAGGGTGATTTACTGGAGGCTTGGGCAATCTGGCAATTTAGGCTCTTTTTTACGATGTTTAGACTTCTACCCGTGTTATAAAGCACAGCCCAGGGTTTTTATGAGGATGTAGGTGCCTGCTACACAGAACTTAGGTTATGGTCTGGGTGGTTTTTTTCCCTTTTAAGAGTGATTTTTAAATTTTAAAGGGCAGCTCTTGAATTTAAAAAAAAAAAAATCAAGTTTAGCAGCAGGCAGAAATATCCTATGCAGGATTTAAAAGGCATCACGTGTCTTGTGCATACCAGCAACCTTTTTTTAAGCTGTGTAGCCAAGTGGGTGAAGGAGCTTAGTGGTAACAAGCCAAATTGAGTGGGGTGGGAAGGGGGAGTAAGTGAGCCCTATATTTCATCCTGTCTCCCGCATCTCATGGCGTGCCCAAGCCGGGGCCACCCCAGCCACTGGAGCGTCTTCAAGTCACTGCTCAGGACAGCCGTGTACCTGCATGGGTAAGACCTGAAAACTAAAGGAAATGCCTGGTTTTGAGGATGCTGAGCAGTTACATGAGCCAAGCAGGGCCAGAAGGGGTCCAGGAAGCTTCCCACGGGTGAGTACAGCGCGGTGGAGCAGAGGCGAGGATGGGTGGGGAATTGAGCTAGCACAAAGTCGGAGGAGAGCCAATGCCACCAACATCAGGAAAGATGCATTTTCATTGAATCATAGAATATACCAAGTTGGAAGGCACCCACTAGAAACATCAAAGTCCAGCTCCTGGCCCTGCACAGGATGGCCCCAAGAATCACACCATGTGCCTGAGAGTGTTGTCCAAACGCTTCTTGAACTCTGTCAGGCTTGGTGCTGTGACCACTTCTCTGGGAGTCTCTTCTAGTGTGCAACCACCCTTTGAGTGAAAAACCTTTTACTAATATCTAACCTAAAGCTCCCCGACAGAGCTGCATTTTGTGTTCTGAGACTCCCTGGGTCACAAGTGTGCATCTTGACAGGGATGGGCCTCCCCTGGAGGATGATCTAACTCCAAAGCTGACATAGGAGCATCTCTCCATGTCTCCTTTGTTGGTTTCTCTCTGCATCTGGAAGCAGAGCTTGCCATGAGGTTGTTCTATCTTCTTTTCGGGTAGCAGAAAAAAAATCTTTCCCAAGCTGCCCTAGGAACAGAGCCTGCAGGCACAAAGGGGGGTGCTCCAGCTTTTCTGGATATCCCTTCTCCCTTCCTTTTTTCACTTCTGCAAGCAGACAAACAGCTTGCACAGGCCCATTATAATTAAGGTCCTTCTCATACCTGAGTCATCTCCCGTTGTCAGCCCATGTATCTTCTGAGATGCCATTTGGCAAATGAGACTAAAAATAATAAGCATTTACAGTATGTGTTGGTAGCTTGGCACCCAGCAGTGTTATGTGGTATGTTTATTGCTTCTATTGATGACAAGAGTCCAAATGAAATGGTCAGCATCAATGGTTTGGGCCAAAAAAAGTGTTTGCAGCCCTGCTCTTTTGAGTCCGTGCCTTGTTCGGGTCTTTCTTTCCTCGTCCTTATTTGTGTGCTGTGACTTTCATATTTTTAGCTACATGTAAATGTAATTTTAGGTCATGTTTTTGCATTTCATTGATGTGACAAACCCTCATGGGAATGATCTATAGAACTAAGTTAGTAGCTTTTCAACACTTTGGTTTGTACTGAAATCATCTTGCACAATGTGATAGAGAAATAATTCCTGTTGTGACCTTCTACTGATGGTTCAAATAACCTGTCTGAGAGACGTCCTGTTTCTGGAGGGCCCTATTGCTTTAATGCCTGTTAAAATTGGTTTTGTCTTCTGTGGAACAGTGCTGCTGAAATTAAGTACTTGCAAATGCTTTTTACCTCCAGATAAACGTTACAGTTTGCATTTTCAATCCTAGTGAAGCTTTAGCAGACTGCTACTTTTGGCCTAATAATTTGTACATGTATAGGGATTTTTTTTTTTAGTTTAAAAATGAATATTTTATTTTAAGCCTTTGGACCATCTTGCCCACATCCAGTGATGGATGTCTAATGAGATGACTTTTTGCCTCCACTAAATGGTTATATTGTTTGCATTGATGTATGCTAAGACTTGGTGCATTAAATCTTTGGTCATTAGCCGATGCCATTAGCAGAAAAGTCCAAATCACTTAGAGCTGGGACTTAAGACTTTTCATTAAAACCTAAATTTGCATGTTATTGGATAAATCTGTTAATACGGTTTAGCCGGACTCAGGGAAGTTACTTGAAAACTTTTTACAGTGCATATGCGGGGTCAATGGTGCCTGAAAGCCTCAAATTTGGAGAAAATGTCCCCTCTGGTGCTTCCTTCATACCTTGCCATACGCTGAGCAACCCCTGCACCCATCTCACCTGGCCCTGCCTGCCTCTACCACCCTTAATGCTGTGGATGCAGCCCCAGCTGTCAGCACTGCGCTTCAAGCTGGGCTCGGATCTGTTCCACTTCTGCTGGGAAATCCCCCCGAAGGAGCTAAAATCCTAGCAGCAGGGTCTCCTTACCTCATGGCAAAGTGTGGGCAGCCCTTCGTGCCACTTTGGGGCCAGAGCGAGCTGGCGTCCGTGCTGGTTTCCCCACGGGAGTCTTTAAGCAGCTTCAGCGTGGTGGGGAGCCAGGCTTTCCAGGAGCAAGGGCCAGCTGAGAGGAGTCATCAATGTCATCAAATTCGTCACTCCTCTATCATCGCTCCATTTCTATCTTTTTCTTTCTTTTTGTCCCCTGTTTTTTGGAAAATGGATGAGGCAGGAGCACTTCCAAAAACATCAGTGATGTTGGGCAGCATGACCAGCACAGCATGATCTGTGTTTTGATAGAATTAAATAGTTGATGCCTGGTCAACCGCTAAGTTGCAAACTTAGTCATGATAAACAGAGGTTTTGAACTCGTAAAGGTGTGCCAGGTGCCTGTATGGATGTTGAGCCCTTGTCCTTACCTTCTATATGACAGATGTAAGACAACTTCCTGGTGCTCTTGCATTTTCTTAATTGAGAACATTTCTATTCAGTGCAGCTTGAAAACTGCAGCTCGAAGAGAATTTGACCCATTTCTCAGTTTTCTGGGCCTCTGATGGTCTTTGTTATGACATATGGGGTTGAATAAGCTGTGACATAGACTTATTGTAAATACATATAAGAGAGGTCCTATTTCAAGCACTTTTGATCCGCAGTGTGTGTGCAGTGCCGAAAGGCATCTTCCTGTCACCAGGGTGCAGGATGGGTTTTTTTCTTGGTTCCCCTCAGGAGCCTGGGTCTGTATCCTGTGGGACTTGAGGAGGCCGTTGAGGAAAAGTCATCCCATCCTGTGACGCACAACGTCTGCCAGAACAGGAATGCGGGGTTTCAGAGATTGTTGTCGGACAACCCACTTTCACACAGAACTTATGTGCTTATGTGGTAGATAGTGTTTCACTTGCTTGAGTGATTTCTCTGGTCTGAGTATTGGACTGAAGTGCGTCCCTCTGCCTGTGAGAGAGTCCCATTAGCCTGTGGGTCTGAGTACGCTGGAGAAGATGCCAAAGCTGCTGTGAGCAGAGATCCTGATAACCTCGAGGCAAGCAAAACAAGCTTGTGTCTTTGTCTTAACTCAGACAGCTCTGGTGACAGAAACCAGAGCAGCTTTGTCCCCGGGGAAGAGCTGAAGATGGCACAAGAGGTGACACCAGGATGGACTCCAGCATCCTTCCACCCTATCCAGAACCCCTGGGGCTCTCTGTCAGATAACACTCCTGCTGATTCCCCCCTGGCAAGCAGCTGGCCTGTAGGCACAGGTTCCTCTGGTGTCCAGTGGTCTTCCTCTGGTGGCTTAGAACAACAGTCCTTATTGTCAAAGCAATTAATAAGCAAGAACCCAGTGAATCAGAGGCTCAAGCTTGGGCTTGTTAAAATATTGCTGGGCCAATACCTTGGAAACACTTTTCAGCTAATGGGATTGCTTGTATGTGACAAGAATGCACGAGGCAGAAGAAGGGATGCTGCACAGGGTAAAGTCCCATGTGGTGTGTCACCGTCCAGAGTATTTGTAGTGCCAGTGGTCCCATTTACCAGGTTTTGGGAGTGTTAAGTAAACCCTGGGGTCTAGTGTGTGATTTGATGCTGCAGGTTCCCTCTTTTGGGTGTGGGCTCGTATTTACATCAGGAAAAAGACAAACTGTTCAGGGTGGGCAAAGTTAAAGGACTGTCTTGCAGGAACCAGAGCTTAAACTGAGCACTGGCTGGCAAATTGTAGAGTGTTTGCTAGCAATTAATCTCCATCCAAGAGAACCTGTTGCTGAGTTTGGGGAATAAAATAAAACATTGCTAAGTATTTTAACAGGGAAAGTTTTCCCTGCAAGGATGTGGCTTTGCTGCCAATTTAATGCCCTATCAGTGATATTTCTAAAACCAATGGGCTGTGTAAAACTAGGTGTAATCTCTGTATATGTGAACTTGCATTACAAAATCAGAAATGGGCTTGTTCTCCCCTGATCAGAGCCTTACAAGACCTGCCTGGCTCCCCACATGGTTCACCAGCACTGCAGGTCTCCCGACAGCCTTCCTGAGCAGGCAAGAACAAACAAATTAAGAAGTCACGGGAGAGAAGAAAATAGAGATAGCAGGGGATTTCTAATCAAGCTATTTTAATACTGGGTGTGCTTTAATCACTTACTTAATGGCAGTGCTTAATGAACACTTGAAATAAAGCATGTTTCTGTCAGAGATTCAACACCCATGTTTTTAAAGCTGTCTTGAGGGAACTCAAATGCTTATTACAACTTTTCAGCAAAAATCCATCACAATTGTGCCATATTAATTTCCAAGATTGAAGGGGAGGGAGGGATGAAAAAGTTAGAAAAAAACAAGAATGTAGACGAGCCCAACAGTATGTTGGTTTCTCACTAATGTTGTGATTAACCTGAATCTAGTTACTCATTGTAATCTCTCTAGATAGATGCTTATTCTAGGTTTTGTCAAATCACATTTACACTTTCCTTTGCAATTTTGCAATGAAGTTTTTATTGCACGGCAACCCTTCAGGCTTCAGCAGAGCAGTTTGCTCTGACTCCTGACTGTTCTTGTATGCTGCCTGCATTTCCAGATGTGACATACCCTTTGCTTCAGATGCTGATCTTTATGCCCATAGACTGTGGCATGGCACTGTTGGCTGCTGGAAAAAGGTCACAAACCTTTCATCCTCCCAAATAACCATGGGAATCTCTAGCAAGGATCCTGAGTGCTCCTTCACCTGCTGATGTGCTGGCAGCTTCTCTCTGTCTTCTGGAGGTCTCCTGACATGCTATGGCTCTGTGGTTTACTGATGCAACATGTCCTAGGGAGAAGGGGGAAGCTTGCAGTGACTGCCGTAAAGTAACTTTCTTGTTTTGCCCTTTCCTGACTCCCAGCACTAAGTGCAACCTAATTATGTGACAAAGAGCTGAAGTGCAGTAAGTGAGGAAAAATGGGGACCAGGAGGATTTTTTTCTGACTTCTTCAAGCCATCATTTCCCCCCGCCCCGAAATGTACAATTTTGATTTTAGTTTTGTTCTAAATAGCAGTTGTAAAGCTGCAAAGTTTCGCATCAGCATGGATACAGCATTTCACTTCACCTCCTTAAAATGGTGAGTCCCTGGGGTGTCACCCCCACTGTTTGTAAGCATGAAAGGTCAATGAGATAAATGACCTCCCGTTGCCAAGTTGTGAAGCGGGGTTAAAAGACTGCACGTTTTTTATTTGTCTTTTCATAAATCACAATATTCCTAAGCCCCTGTTTCCTGCGAGTGGTGTGTTCCTGTGGGTGTGCTTGCTTATCTCTCTTCCTTTTAGTTTCAGGTAAGGCTATAACTAGTGCTACAAGCCATCACCCCTGTACCCACTCTGTCACTTTCCCAACTGTACTGTCCAAGGATTGGAGAAGGTTTTGAAAATAAGGCATAAAATTATCTCTGATGTTAGGAGCCTAGAAGGAGGTTGGCTTTGGATGTAAAACTATTTGCTCTAAAAAACGGTTTGGGGATAGGGGAAGTAACTTGAGCTCTCTATATACTGACCTTGCTGCATCTTTGCAGAGTTGCTTATGAAAAGGGATTGGACGATAGCTCCCAGGGATGTGGCAAATTGTAATTGGAATTACTGCTGGTGTTGATGAGCTTGTTTCCTCTATTGGTAACTAGTTTTGGCCAAAACACTTTACTGTTACTTTATCTTTATTCCATCACTGGTACCCCTGTGCTAAAGCTTGTCCATGATGAACCCAGACATGACCCTGGCTTTGACATTGCTCCAAAATGACATTCCTTGTGATCTTGCATTTTTATTGCAACAGCTGGTTAGCAAAGACATAAATACAGAGCTAGTATAGCCATTAAAATGTTGTTGGTATTTTGAGGACAGCTGAAATTGCTGTTTTTTGGGTTTGCTAAAATCATCTGCCTAAGAAAGACCTCAGGGTTCCAGAAACTAGAACAGGCTAAAAAAGAGGTGGATTTTTCTTGTCTCTTCAGATCGAGGTACCCTCAAATCCTCCCACAACAAATGGGCCAATTGGTCCTTTTATTCTGAGGTACTGCTAGAAATGTTTTGGTGGTAGTGGTGTTTTTTTTGAGGAGCTACCTGTTGTTATTTAACATTTGCTGTCAAAAAGCTGAAGCCATGTTTTTTCAAATGACCCTCTTTTTCAGGAATGAAAGGGAATGCATGCATTTATCCTTAAGTTTCTTTATTTTGTGGTTTGTTTGGGTTTTTTTAAAATTATTTTAGCCTGAGTTGAGAAGACCATCTGCTAGTATGTAACTGTAACCAGTGCCGTAACTTGCTGACAGGAGAGGAAAAGTAGTCAGGCTGGGGCCTTGTTTTTGCTTTTTAGAAGCAGCTTTGTGTTTAAAGACAAGAGGGGGAAAAAACAAAACAAAAACCAAGCCATCACCTCTTTGGGTGTTGACCCAGGGAGGCTTCGGTCTTGTGTGCACAGGCTTGCTTGCAAAGCTCTGCGAAGCTCCCTGCCCATCTGCGACCTCCTTTGTAGATGCGTGTCCTTTGAAGGGTCATTAATTTAATATCTTTCTCTGTGCAGCAGCTGGAACAAATGGTCGCCCCAACTCCAGCAGGAGCTCCCAGCTGCCCGCCTCGCCCAGCGCTGACCTACAGGCATTTTTGCCGTGGCTCTCCCAGGCTTTTTATAGGCTTTGGACACTTGTTGCATATAGGATACCTTACAGGTGTGGGCCTTTGGTGAAGTATTAGCTAGCTGCTTGGGGAGGGCTTGGGGTTTGTTTTTTTCTCTAGTCTTGCTTTTCTTCAGAAGCATTTTGAAAACAGGGGAGAACTTCCTGGATTCAGGCTGAATTCACGATGCAGCATTTCACAATCAGCTCACCAGAGGTTAATTTGAACTGTCTCAAAGTGTACTCCTTGGATGAGAGGGCAGGCACATATTTAAAGTACTGAGTAACTCTTCAAGCCCAGGTGCAGCATTGCCAGTGCAGAGCACTTGCAGGGTTACCCAGCCCCATGGCAGCAGCTGTGCCAGTGCCACAACCACAGAATTTCTCCCCCCATCCTTGTCCTGCCCAAAATATTATGGTTCAGCCTTTACCACCTGGAGACTGTGATAGCCATTTGCAAGGGAAATGTTTGCTATTGTGCTGACCTGGGTGGTTGTTCCTGCATTACTTCAATGCAGCAGTAGCTTTAAACAGGTGTCTAGTACGTGGCAAAGCTCATGCTGGGATAATGTCTACTGCTGGGTCAGAGTCTTGTTCCCTGCGACCTCTTACCCTCTGCCTACAAGATTTTTTTAGGGGTTATGGGGTTTTCTTTCAGGTTCGTCATAAAACTGAGTAGCAGTTTCATCTTAACCCTAACTAGCTAAATAATTTGGCTCCTGTTGTTTCCAGCACGTGAATGCTCTCCTAGTCCTCTTGGTGTTCCTTCAGGGCATTGGTCCCTGCCTGCACTGCCTTATTTCAGCCTGAGAACATGCTTGGGAGAAATAAAAGATGCCAACTGAGAAGGCCAAGCTGATGAGAAAAACAGCCTCGGGGAGAGGACAGTTCCTAAAGGATGCAGGCATAGTCTGTGCTGCAAGACTGTGCAGTGGGTCTGGAGCCCTGGTGGTCCCTGAGAAGAAGGCCACCAAGGTTTAGTCACTCCGGGGTGTCTCTTTGAGCTGAGTCCTGTGGGGCATAGCTGTGTGTCCCCAGACCAACAGGCGCAGGTTATCCCTTTGCCATTAGACTTTAGTGTTTGTAACAGGTTATGATTTATGCGTGACAGTGTGTCCTAAAACATAGCAGAAGGTCTTCAGGTGTGTAAAGTACAGGTCCTCATTTTCAGTAATTTATTTTTTCCAAATTGCAGATCTTGAGGTAGGCCGTATGTTTCGTTTCCTTCACTTTCCAGGTCATGTGAAGAAGCTTAGAAGGGAACTGAAGTGATGTGGTGTGGTAGTACACCATGTATGCCACATCAGAGCTGTGTTAGGGACTGTTTCAACAAGTGTTCAGCTTCTTCAGGTAGTCTTGGACATGTGAATTGCATCCTCATCTGCTTTATTGTGAGAAGCTGCTTGGGTACCGACTTACCAAAACACTACATTTCGGTGAGTGGATGAAGTTCTGTTCTGAAATACTGAAGAACCTCATGTAGGACAGTATGCAAATACGTGATTGTCTCATTGAAGGACTGATCAGGTTTTTTGGGAGAAGATTTTTCAGGCTGTGCAGAGGAGAAAAGGCGCTCTATGAGCTGTGCCTGTTACTGGATGTAACCACTGTTACCAGTGTGCCGGGGAGGGCTGTGTGGTTGCGAGCTTGGTTAGCAGGTGCTGAACAAAGCATGGAGGACCGAGTTCCTCCTGCATAAAGGCTACATTGACCCAGGTCGGGTCTCTGTCAGTCTCTCAAGTGTTTCTGCAACTCTGTGCACCGTCTTTGGAGGATCTGGGGAGACAGGTGTAAGGATGGCATGTTTGTGGGAGGAGGAAGCCTATGGGAAAAGACACTGGGATGCAGTAGAAGCAGTCTCATTAGTACAGTCCTGTGAGGTAAGATTTTGGCCATGTCTTGCAGCCCTAGGAAGCCTCTGGGGCAGTAGTGCCCACTGTGAGCAGTAGGTGGTGGAAGGGGCTTTGGCATCATCCCCAATCCAGATGTCCCCAGGGCAAAGGGTGCCGGCCAGGCTCTGTGGGAGTGAGTGGGGTGCCTGGGGCTTACCCCTCACCCTGGCCTGGGGGTGGGAGAGTTGAGAGGGTGGTGAGAAGGACATTCAGTACTGCATAGGAGGTCTTAGTACCCTGCCCTGAACCCTTTCTGTGAAGAGGGCTCAGATGACCCGTCTGGGTTGACTGGTAGGGCAGGTGTCATAACAGAACCAATTCAAGTCCGTAGGGCTTTTGGAAAATAATGTCGTCAGGCCTTTCTCCTCCTGTTTTCACTGTGCATGTGTCGCCCTGTGTGTTCTCCTGCTGTCAATCACTGTGGCCATCTTGGTGGGACCAGAGGGAACAAGGAGGCTCAGCCTGTGCCCACCGAGCCCCTGTCTGGTAATACACTGGGGTTCCCCAGCAGGCTTTAGCTGCCCGAGCTCCCTGGGTCTTCCCAAAGCGGTGTGGGGCAGGCAGGCTGGGAAGCTTTGCATTATTGCTATTATTTCTCGTTACAGTTTTTTTTCCCCCAGCTTCTGGCTCTGCAGACCCCCAAATGCTCTTAATGGAGATATGGCCTGTTTATATGTTAATTTTAAGCCCGCTGACAAGCGGTTTGCTTTTCTCCTGACTTCTCACGGTTCCCTCGCCCGTTCAAAGCCGCTGCCATGGGCTTAGGGGATAAGGTGCTGAGAATTAGAAAATAAAATAAAATCTGCAGGATGCTGGAGAGTGAGGAGGTACAAGGATTGGCATACTCAAAGTATAAACGAGTGATTTCTGAAAGCAAGGAACCCTGATACCAGGGGCATGCATGACAATTACATCCAGTACAATACAAAATGTTAATTGCTAAATTTTGAGAAATTAATGCTGATTAGCAGCTGTGTGTGTGTGACCTAAATACATCTACTGCTTGATCTTTATTCATAATATACAGTTTATTGTTGATAAAGTCATGGCTGAATGGTGGGCTGGCCCACTAGTCTTGTGCTGAAGACTGAGGCCCGATTTGTAAATCGTCTGAAATTCGTTAGCATCTGTTTTTTGCGGAATTTATACGGATGGGGAAGATGAATAAGTCCGAGCTGTCCCCTTTACAATTCAACTCATAGATATTATTGAGAATTCATTTTGCTTTTATTATTAGGTCCACAAAAATGGACCTAATGCTTGTTGGCTTTAAAACACCTACTAACGCTGCTTTCTCTCTCCATCTTGCAAAATATAAGACAAGGCCGAAGCTTAAATTAAAATCCTCAGGTTCTTATCTCTTTCCCACAGGAAAGCAAATCTGTGTTGAAAACCGTAAAATTAAGAGGAGAGCAAGGATAGCATAATTTAGCAAAAATTCATGGCACCAGATTCTGAGCTATATGACTGGAGGGATAGGTCAGACATTAAGAAGATACTGCCTGCTAATGCAAGTTCCTTAAGGTGGTGCTCTGGAAACAAGGAAAGCGGAAAATGCTGCACTGGTTCCCGTTTGCTCCCTTTCCTCTGCTCCTACCGGTCTTAACAATAAATTGAGTTGTCCATTATATAACCCATCTGCTTCCAGAAGTCCAGAGAAATCATGGTCTTGTGCATGGAGCTTTGTCCTAACATCTGTTTTGTGCTGGGATTTCAATAGTGAACTCAATGAAAATTAATTTCATTGGCCTCTTAAATTATTTTTTTGTTAATTCCTTGTGTTTGACAGGCTGTCCTAGCTGAGTTTTATCAGTGTGTCTCTCTGAAGGACAGCTCTATTTTTTTTTAAATTTTATTAAAAACCTGTTTGTTCTGTGATTTGTGCTAAGGGGCAGCGTAGAGTGGCAGGGTACAAATGAGGAGTGCCTGTTACATGCTGGCATCATCACTGTGGCTCATCCCACCATAGAAAGAGCAACTTGTGCTTCAAGCAGTGTTAATACATCAGGATTTTACTGGAACAGAGGAGTTCCATTGTCTTGCAGCCTTATCTAAAGAGCGTACTTTTGGGCAGCATCCTTCCATCGTGCCGACTGCCTCCTCCCCTGTGCCTCCGCAGGAAGTGCCGATGGGAAGTGTGTGTCTTGACCTGTGTGGGCATCACCTTATGGCACCCATTTCAGGACCCTCTCAGGTGTTTGTAGCACTTTGACTTTCACCTCGGCACGATGCAGGGAGAGACCTCCCGGGTGTCCCCGGGCAGCCAGCTGGTCTCCCCCCTAACTGACCGCTCTGAGAGGCCTCTGCCAACCACTTACATATGAAATCAGGCTTTCAAGGGTGACTTTTTAGTTACCTGTTGGACAGACCAAGAGTTTTCAACCAGACTTTGTAAAAGTGCAAGGGAGAAGATCTGCGGTGTCCGCTGGCAGTGGCAGGGGTTTGTCCCAGCTGCGCCGTGCCATGCCACGCTGTGGCTGTGCAGGACAGCAGTGGAGAGCTGGAGTGAAGTTGATGAAGCTCATGTTGCTCTTAAGGCTGGAGATGTGGCAAACCTGCACTTTAAACTTTTTCTTTGATTTTTTTTTTTTTTTCCAAATGCTGTTCCTGTAACCAAAGGGTTTTGCAGCGCTGCTGCTGGCTCTGCAGTCCTTTGCCCACAGCCCTTAGTGCACGGTGCCTGCCTGCCCAGCATGTTGCTCCTCCTGCCCTGCAGCTCTCCATTTGCCATTTCCGCTCTGTGTCTCCCAAGTGCCTTTCTTCCTGCTTCCGGCCCCCACCCATTTCCATGCCTTTCCTCAATATCTGCATCCCTCCTCGGGTGCCAGTGGTTTGAGGATGCCGGTTCTGGCAGCAAACCTGGTTTCCATCCACTAGCCCCAGTGTCACGTCTCTCCGTCTCCCCTGCTTCACTAATGCAGATATTTTAAAATTGCATTTTGAAAATGGTTTTGGTTTTTTTTTTCAATGCAGAAGCCCCACCTCGCTCACACCATTTAATTTAATTTTTTTTCTTCTCTTGCAGTCAAACAAGGTGCCCGTGGTACAGCCTTCTCATGCGGTTCACCCCCTCACCCCTCTTATCACCTACAGCGATGAGCACTTTTCCCCGGGGTCACACCCATCTCACATCCCCTCTGACGTCAGCTCCAAACAAGGTGAGCCCATCCTTTCCCAGGACCATGCGGATGCAGAGTGGTCCCTGTGCTGCTGACAGAACTTTATTTGTAGTAGTTTTAGAGGGAGGGTTCCACGTGCGTATGCCCACTTTCAGAGATGGCAATTTTGCTGTGATGCTGATATTTAACGTGGCTTCTTTAATTTTCATGTTCTTTGTGATGTCATAATTTGGGCTTGCTTTTGTCATCAAAGTCTTTTAAAATCTCAATAAAGAGAAGCCAGTCTTTACCATCTCCAGCGGTGCCCGAGGCTTGCAGCATGCAGATGCAGAAAGGGCAATCAAAATCAACCCTGACCTTCCCAAAAATCGGGGACAAGTACTTCAGTAGTGGTGTTATTGAAAATTTTTCTTTTTCCCTTTCACCTAAACTTGAATTTTATGTCCTTTTTTTCTAGTTGTCCATATTCTTCCATATTCAATTGGCATAACTGAAGCATTGCCCATAAAAATTAACTCTGAGCCCGTGCAAGTTAAAGCTTTACAAATGTGACACTTTTTAACCTCATACAGGCTGCTTTCTGCAGAAAGCATCTTTTTAGATGGCTTAAGTTCTCTCTGCACCCCTAGGACTCCTTAAAGCAAACAAAAAAGCCTCCCAGATCCACATCTGGGAACATCAGGCCAGCCCCGCTCTGCCTCAGTCTGCATGGAAGAAGCAAATGGAGGCCTGCTGTCCTCATTTGTCTTCCTGGGCATCAGTGCCCAGGAGAAGGATATTCACACTGATTCCTTGAAATCCCAGGGGTGCCACGTGTTAAGAGAACGGGATTTCCACCTCTTGCTGAAGCTGGCTGTGACAGCTGGGGCACACCCTGCTGCTGCAGGTCGTGAACTCAAGAGGGTTTCACTTACTGCGTGCAGGGTTTGCCCACCTGTGCCCCATCTTTTTGCCTTTACCCTGGTTATTTTTGTACTCCTGTACTGCAGACCCCAACTGAACAACATCTGGTTTGTTGTTTCTGTTGTACATCCTCTCTCTCTTCTGCTTTTTCTCTATCCTCTCCCCTGTCCAGCATCCCGCTGGTCATGTCCCCATCCCTGAGCACAAGCGTCCTGAGGGGCTCTGCTGGAAGGCACAAAACTCATGCCCCTCTGGTGTTCCTGAATGGACTCTTGATTCATTTGCTCAGCATCTGGCAAAGATGGGAATGGATAATGCAGGCTGGAGACTACTGGTTTTGTCTGGGATGGTCTCCTTGATGTGTGTGGTCTTTCCATCCATACTCCCTGTTTTGGCGCCAGTGGCGTGTGGGAGCAGCCGCAGCGAAGTAGCCCATGCAGTTGCTGCAAAGAGAGGATTTTTATTTTCCTCAGGTCCTCTGCCAAATGCCTCCAACCATTGTTTCTGTCCTCGCCTCCCACTGTGGGTCTGGAACAAGACACTGCCCTGCCGCCCCAGCCCTGATGCCAGGGTGCCCTCCTCCCACCAAAATCCTCCAGCAAGGGGGTCCGCAGCAGCTTGCCTTCAGCACTGCTTCTTGCACCCGAGGCACTTTGGAATGGACACACAGCACCGCCTTGCTGAAGGCAGTCACTATTTTTTTTTTATTTTATTTTTTATTTTTTCTTAACCCTCTCATGAGCAAGAACTTTTTTCGGGGAACGCTGGCTGTGTGATTGCCGTGTGTGCTCCTGCTGGGCATTAGGTAGCTACTAGCCCCCCATAAGGGGTGAGAAGTTCTGGATTAGCAATAACAACTGCGCACCAGTTAAGAGAGATCACCGTTGTCTCCATGGCTCAGAAATGCAGATTTTGGGGAAGGAGTGGCCCAGCTCCTTTTGCAGAACTTGGTCTGGCAGGCGCAAGGTCATGTCATCACTTCCAGGAATATCAATCGTCACCAGAGATGAGAGGGATGAGATGCTGGGCTTGTTTTCCACCATTGTTATTTTTTGCTTTTCTTAAACCATGCAGAAAGAGTGTTCCCTCTCATGTGCAAGACCTGGGATATATAAAGTGTTTCCTTTCCTGTCAGCTGCCAGCTGTTTTACACCTTTGAAAAGACAAGTGGCCAGAAATTTGATCCTCATTGAGATTGTGATCCCAAGTCTGAAAATTTTGCTTTTCTTCGGCCAGTAACACCACCGGAACTGTTTTCTATGTTTTCCTGTACACAGTCCTGACAGATATACTTCAGATCTTGTAATTAAATTCAGAACATTTCAATACAAACTGGGGAGGGGAATAAATCACTAGCATCAATCTATAAACTAAGTCTCAAGGTAGCACACACTCAGTCTTGGACCTTTGCAGTGTCACCACATAAATATTTAATAACCTTTTAAAGCAACTGATTTAACATGTGAAGTAGACTTAACAATTCCTTCTGCTTCACCCCCTCTTCCCCAAACACATTTAAATAAACCAATGTCTTTGTGGCCTCTGCAACTGTAATTCCGTGTCTCCCGGGGGCACAAGGTTTAGGTGAAGAATGGAGACCGCAGACTCTTTTGGGATGAGGATTAGCTTTAATCTTGAGGTGATTCTTGCAGTTGTAGGATTCTGTGTTCTGGGGAATGTGAGCTGATGGATCATTCCTGATGGGACTCTTATTTTTCCGTGAAATACTACCAATGCAAAACAGATTGACCTTGGAGCCCACAGGAGTCAACTTGATGAAGAGCTTAGTTGGAGCTGGAGTGACAATTGGAAGCCAAATGAATCATATCAAGTGTGACCATTACAGGCCTGAAAATGATTCTTAATTAAGCACTGATCCTCTGTGGTAGCAAGTTTCCAAAATCTGTGAATCCATAAGGGAAACCGAGAAAATATAAAAGTAGCAATTTACCTAATCTAATAGCTCTGCTGTGCTGCCTCTTTGACAACGCGTTATTTTCCTCTTGTTTCGTGATGTCTTAGAAGAGGTCCTCAGGATCCAGTCGCGTTTGCTGAAACCACTGAGAGCATGGTATTGCCTAATGCATTTTACAGGAGATCTAAACTTGCACAGGTCCTTAACCCATACGTGGTGTTGGCCGTGTCAGCTGTGAACTGTAGGTCACGTACGTAGTATTTTGAGGGGAAAGTCATTCATTCTTCTCTGCTCTTTAACAGGCATGTCCAGGCATCCTCCAGCTCCTGATCTCCCTACCTTCTATCCCTTGTCTCCAGGGGGGGTTGGACAGATAACACCACCTCTTGGCTGGTAAGATTTTTCAGCTTCTTTTCAGACAAAGGTGCATGTTCACACCACTCACTATTGTAGAATCAATTGCAGCATTTACAAAATAATAATAATAATGTCATTGCAGTAAGAAATTGCTATTTTATTTTAGTTGAAATTGAATTTGGTTTTTTAACAAGTACAGAAATTAAAGTGTGTAGATTTCACTTTGAAGTTTCTGTATTTCTTATGGCTCAGATTTGTGGCTCTTAGCATTTGGAAAGATAGCAGAAAACTGTTTTCAAGGAATGAAATGTAAATTTTTAATAAACAAAATTGCAGTTACCGAGGGGAGGAGAGGTAAGAAGGAACTTTGAAGCGTGTGGGGGGGTGAAATCTTGAAACTGCCCCAAATGGAGAACAAACTTTTTTAATCTGCTGCTTTTTAGTTTCTGTATGGAGAAAAGCCTCTGCCATTGAGAGATTTTGCTGCTCTTGCTAATACTAGTGCTCTCAGGATCTCTTGCTGCCATTCAGGGTGTCATTTTCCTTTTTGAGGAAATGTGGTATTTTTGGAGTACTAGATTTGACAGGGTGCTGCATGTCTGCTTGGGGTAGATACGTACTTGCCCTTCGTTCTATTGGAGCGGGAAATAAGGAAACTCAGTAACAGTTTCAGTCCTTTAGAATCTGTATCATGAGTAGTCTGTGCCCATACAATGAAGGATGCAGATTTTTTGCTTTTTAGTGTCTCTATGGGAGGGAAATATGATCCAGATGACAATAAGCAGAGAAAGTAGAGAGCAGAAGATGGTGAAATGCTGTATTGCTGGCGTATCTTTTAGGAAGGGCCACATGCCTTTTTGAACAAATTATTATCAAACTAAAATATGGAAGTATCTGACTGACTTATTTTTTTAGTCTTCCCCCCCCCCCTCCCCCTTTTGCTGCTGAGCTGACTCCTCACCTCCACTGCCACCAGGCAGTTGCTGACATGCATTTTCCAGATGTGGTCAATCGTTTTTTCTGAATGGTTTCTTGATGCAGAGGCTGGGGAGAGGGAAGAGGGAAAAGAGAGGGAAGATCCTATCTTACAAGACTCAGGGATGTGTTCAGCAGCACTCACCAACAGCAGGACATGATCAGCTGTCCCTTATCCTCTGCCTTTCAGCTGCTTGCTGTGAAGTAGTGCTGTTGAGACTTCCTTCATCCTTTTTTTCCTTCCTCTTCCCTTTGAGCACTGCTCATTTCCAGTAACATACTCCAGGTGTGAAACCTGAACCTTGCAAAGGCCAGTATCCTTTTTTTTAGCTCTGAAAGCTGACTGGCCAGTCAATAATTAACTGTTTGGACAGGGCTGATGTGTGCGGTGGTCTTTCTGGCTGGTTCAGGTATTTGGGCTGCTTCAGGTGTCTGTTCACATTACCATAACATGCTACTTCAGGGTGTTCATCAGAGTCATGACTGAACCATTGCTAACTGAAAGTAAGCAAAATGTAGCGATGATGATGATAAAAACTAAAGACCTCAAATTATGGACTGGTGACAAAATACTCTGTATATGTGGGAGTGTAAAGGAGGTAAAACCTTCACACAACCTTCTCTTACTGGATTGCAAAGTTTGATCTTTTAGTAGTAAGATAGTTTTGTGTTGCTATGGGATTTTAGGTAGGTGAGTTGTTTTTGTTTTGTTGTTTTTTTATCAAATAAACTTCTACTTTGTTAGGAAAGCTGGCTATTTGTACCTCACTATAGCATATAGTAATGGAGAGAGTCCTAAGTTTTCAAAGACAATAAAGCTGTTCAAAAGGCTTTCTAGCTTAATAATTCACTGTCTGGTGTCCTTGCACTGATCTGCAGTAGAACTATTTCAAAGAAGATGTGTTTTTCCTAAGAGCTCCTTTAACAAATCTGATTCCAGTGCTTATAATATTAGGTTAGAGAGGGATAGAGATAGAGGAGTGCGTTTGTGTGCACTGGAGGAGGAAGGCTGGTTGTTTTGCTTTCCTTCCCAGTGGAAACTTAGATTGAGAATCTTTCAGTAGCAAGGGAGAAAGTTTAAAGTGTTTAAGTATTAGTTACTTTCATTAGGAGAACTCTGGAAAGTGTTAGCTCTTGCTATTTATTGTGACTAGTACTGAGCTCCCATCAAGTGCTTGTAACTCTAGAATAACTACTGAATACCATATCGTATGATTGATGGGTTCCTTTCTTCTGTGACCTCAGGCAAGGTCAGCCTGTATATCCCATCTCGAGTGGATTCAGGCAGCCCTATCCATCCTCACTCTCAGTCGACCCTTCCATATCCAGGTAGGTGTAGGAGGTGAATGACTGGGGAGTAACTGCTGGCATTAGAGGGCAAGTTGCTCTTCCGCTTGTATCTTGGTCTGCCTTTGCTTGCTTTTCAGTCAGCTAAAACTTTATGCATACATTTTTATTTAACCTATGTGTGTATATACAGTTTGCCTGGATCCCACACTGGTCTCATTCAGCATTTTGTTGTCAGTCTCTGAAGTATTGCAATGAGGAACACCAGTGAATTGTCAACAATTAATTGAGCTGTTTCATCTGAAATGAGTCATTAGTTCATTTCTAGATGCAACATGTAGTGTGCATCCTTGGGTTTTGCTCATGCCATTATGCAAGCACGTGGATTGTCGCTCTAGTCTGTGTTCTCTAGTTCCAATTTTAAAGCTGTTGGTAATTAGTCTTGAATCATTTAGGTAATGCTCTATGTGGAAACTTGCTCACAAATAGGTATTTCATAGCCCAAAGCCACTAATGGCAGGGGATGCCAGCATAGTGTATTTGTACTGGTGTGGAATCAGGCACTGTGTCTTCATGTCTAAGTGCAAGCAAGCAATGCTAATTGAGACTTGGCCATGACACACTCCAGACCGCCTATGCTCTGCTTTTGCATTCTAAAGACAGCTTCTGCATCCTGTGCTTGGTGTACACAAGGTTTGAATATACTGTTCTTGGGTTTTTTCTTGTGACTTTTGGAAGACACATCCTCTTCTACAGGGATTTAAGACAGGCCACTTGATAAGTAGTGAGTCCTCTTGTCTCTTTCTGTGTGGGCTCCTTTGGATTATCACTGTCCCTTCACTTCTTTACAGGGGAATGATGAGCATGTGCCAGTCAAGGTGATTGGGAAGAAAACCCATTCTTTCTCCATGATAAAATGATTTGGTTACAGGGCTTTGTGTTTCCTTTATTTTGGTGGCATGAAGGAAAAGAGCAAGAGGACTAGGGAATGGTGAAAGGAGAGGTTCGATACCATTCCTCCACCATCGCTCATTCAGCAAAACTTGGGAACGTGAGCTTGCTTTTGATGTGAATGGTACTTTCCAGCAGTTTAAAATGAAGCATGCAGGTTTTCTGCTGCTCTTGAGCTTGCAATGCTCAGCACCTTCAACATCTGTCTCAGCTGTCCTTGAGAATAACCTGGGTTAGTAGGGTGGGATGATTCAATTAGTGGTACTTTGGTTTTGTTTTCCATTTTCATTCCTGTACAAATGAAAGGAAGCTTTTATTAGGACAAAAGTCTCTCCCTGCTCCCATCCTTCATCCAGGATGCAGAATTTTCAAAGTCTGTTTTAAGCATTTGAGGGAAGAACAGTGGGTTCAGGTGAAGTGATGTTAAAATCTTTTACCTTAAGGGCTTTGAAAACTAAAGAGATTCCTTAGAGAGCCATCAGGGACTTCTTGAAAAGACTCTTCTTTGTTTTATTTGTTTCTGCATGGCAGTTTCCTCCTTTGCATTGGCTGGTGGTGGATATTTTAAGAATGTTTATATCTTGGTGTGGAAATATATTTTTTTGGTTAAGAAATGTGTATTTTTATTGCTAGCCAGTGCAACAGTATAAACATTGAGTGTTTCTTGTTTGCATTGCTAAAACTGTGTGCCTGAAAGGTAAAAAAATAACTTCTCTACAATCAAAATGTTGACTGATTTTGTTTGTTTGTTTTTCTTTAATAAATGGGCTTGTACAAAACTTAGCCAGATATTTTTCATGCACTCTTTAAGAGTTATCTTCATTGTAAGCTTTGTAGCATTTTCATTTTTGGGGCGTCCTGCTGCTGTCCAATGTGCTTGGTGCCTGTCATCAGTGGGGTTACAGACCTTGCTTTGTTTTCTCTCGTAGGTTTTCCCATCATATGATTCCTGGTCCTCCAGGCCCTCACACAACTGGAATCCCTCACCCAGCTATTGTAACACCTCAAGTAAAACAAGAACATCTGCACAACGACAGTGAGCTAATGCATGTGTGAGTCTGCCTTTCTGCACTAGCCCTAAATGTCTATCTGAAGAAGAGTGAAGGATGTTAAAAAAAAAAAGTGCCTTTCATGACCTCTTTGAATTTTAACTCTTCTCCTATAACTAAAATGGGAACTGTGGTCTACTCTTTGGGAAGGGTAATGAGACATGAAGACATTTTTCATTCCAATCCAGCACTTTTAAGCTGTTGGCAACAACCATCTTGATTCAGGCATAATCATGGATCTGTCTACCTGTTGCTTGAGTGTGAACTCACAAACTTCTGCTGGAAAAGTTCTTACTTGCAAAATTTACAAGAGCAGCGTCACTTCTTAATACTCAAAGGCAGAAGCCCTAAGAAACAAGTGGATAAGCAGCTGTCCTTCTGCCTGTGGGAGTGATCTTTGAGGGTACTATGGATAGCCTTTCAAAAAGAGAATTGAGACAAGTGATAAATTTGGAGCAGATTCAATCAAATGTTACTTGCTAGAGAATGTCAACCTGAAATCCTGAGTATTAAACTAATTCAATTCTCTGAAAAGATGTGAAAGTGGATGGGACATGCCTACTGAAATTCTCATTCTTACTATTAGTGCTACTGTAATCACAGGTTGGTAATTTTCAGTTGATCTTTTTTAGGCTGAAGGTAAATTAATGCTTTTTTTTCCTTCCTTTCCCTTTCCCCCACCACGTTTTAGGAAGCCTCAGCACGAACAGAGAAAAGAACAAGAGCCAAAAAGACCTCATATTAAGAAACCTCTGAATGCTTTCATGTTGTACATGAAAGAAATGAGAGCAAACGTTGTAGCAGAGTGTACTCTGAAAGAAAGTGCAGCTATCAACCAGATTCTTGGCAGAAGGGTATGTACAGGAGGGTTTGTGTGTACTCACGTGTGCTGCTAATTTGTGTGTTTCCCTTTAGTTGAGTGTGATTGCTGACTTTCTGGTTGAGGTGATAAGCAATGTGCAACTATCGAATTAGCCATAGAAGATAAAACGTGCAACTAAAAATAAAAGCTGTATCTTGATTTTCTCTCTTTAGCACTAGCAACATCATCCAATTGATGTCTGTTCCACTCATGTTATGGTGCCAGCAGCTCAGGCATGAAATATCCTCATTCACACATGGAAGGAGCATTCAAACCGCCTTCTGGGTCTTCCCTTAGGCTGGTGTCCATCAGAGCAGGGAGGGATCATTCAAAGATGAACACTGCAGATGACACTGCAGATGGAACTCATAAGTGAATATAATCTGGTCCAGTTGTAAAGTCACGTAGGTTGGGTGGGGCCCATGGAGGTCATGTAATCCAACATCTGCTCCAAGCAAGTCCAGTTACATCAGGATGCTCAGGGATCCATCCATCCAGTCAAGTTTTGAATGTCTCTAAAGTCTCCAGCCGAGTACTGATGGTCCTATTACATGTACCAGAGCTGAGAGCTGTTTGCTTCTGTGGCACTGTAGTCATGTTTTGCACTTTCCATCTCAAAAAATACCTATGCAGCCAACTCACCATCACAAATGTCATGTTCACTGTCGGTGTTCTTCTTCCAAGGGAAGGCAGCAGAGGAAAATGTCTATTTTGCAATTGACTCCCAGAAATGAGAAAAGGGGTGACTTTCGTATCAGTCTGAGTTTGAGCAGGGATTATTCAAATTCCCAGTGAACATCTCTTCTTGATCACCGACCAAGGCAGTATTGAGAGGCACTGCGACTCTGAAAATCCTCTGCTTTCAAGTGGGAAGTCAGTACATGACCTTAGCTGCCCCTTTTATGTTACAGTCTGAAGACTTCCCCCTCCAAACAGAGCAGTAATCTATTGGTACTTCTCCAGGTTCCTGCAGCCTTCTGCCTCTGTTGTTCTTGTTACCTCCCCTTAAAGGATGTCTTGGTGATTGCCTTTTCCATGCTTTCTTGCAAGTCTCTAGGATCGTTTTCATTCTCACTCCCTCAGTAATTGATCTTAGTTCCTTAGTATGTCAGCCTTGTTTTCTTGGCCTGAATGAGGGCAGTGGCTTATTTACCTCCATTTTGGTAATGAATCAAGCCTCGGGGCTCCATTGCCTACTTTTTCTGCAGCTTTTGCTCCTCTTTTCAAATTACATTCTCCATGAAAGTACCTGAAATTCCACTTTTCCTCTAGTGCAAACATCGCATGAGTTATCCAGTATAATTGCTTTGAGATTGATTGTTGTCAAGTGTTTTGTGCTCAGTCATCCTGGTCACTATTTGCCCTGTGCTACCCCAGAACAGGAACTCCCTCTCTCCTCAAGAGCTGACACTTTAGATGCCGCTGGGATCTCTGATGCCGCACCACAGTGTTCAATACCTTCCAGTTTTTGAATGTGCATGTGAAGTTTGAGAGCTGCAAACAGGCTGAACTGCTGTACTCTCAGTAACACATCGAACTTGCCAAGTTAAGGCAGACAAGCGCTTTAGTTCACATCCTCTGATGTGTAACAAAACAACATATTAAATCATACAAATGTGATCTGATCTGAAATCCTAGTTCTGTAAATTACTCTTGCATGAGTGTCTTAATGATTTCATGTCTGTCTGGTTTTGCTTTTTTTTTTTAATAACTTCTTCTCCCCCTACTCCTCCATGCATGTTGTCAAACAAGAAGACAAGAAGACACATCTGCTGCAGCAGTGGAACCTGATTCTAAATAGAAGGCCTTTACTCTTTTTGGTTCAGGTCTATCATAGGCATTTCAACAAGAACAAAATTATTAGATACCAGTATAGTTGGTGCCTTTTTAAATGTGCTGGTGGAGAAAGGTTATTTTTTGGTGTGGTTTTTTGTGCGTTTTTTTTTTTTTTTTGTGCGTGGGCGAGGGGTTTGTTGGAGTTTTTTTAGTACATAAAAGCAGGAAATTTATCCCTAATTGGCTACAAAGGTCAACTCATGTAATCTGAAAGAGTGCAGTTCTGTGTTTTCTGTATCTTAGAAACTTTTGCTGTTGCCATTTTCTTTTCTTCTGTTACAAAGAGAAGAAATTGTAAAGCAGGTACCTTGAAGCTCAGTATTTAGAGGCTGATCTTGGAACAGGAGCCTGCTGGTATTCAGAAAGACATCTGTGTTGGCATTGAAAACTTGTGTCTGGCTGCTCCTTAAAACAGCAGACCCTTCTATGAAGGGGAGATTCCTGACCGTTAAAAGCAGCACAAATCCTTTCTATTTTGTCAGGAGCTAAAGGGTGGGTTTTGTTGTTAGTTTTTTGTTGGGGTTTGTTTGGATTTGTTTGTTGTTGGTTTTTTTAAGTAGTGTTGGGGGAGCATGGTTCTGTGAGCAGATTATTTGTTGAGCCCTGTTTCCATAAATGATTTTTGTCTGCTCAAGGCACTTGGCAGTTGCAGAGCTGACAAATGCCTGGAAGTTGGTTAATAAACACAGGTGCTTATAATTGCTAATGAATTTCATTTCTGCAATGGGGAAGGACTGAATCAAAGTCACTAAAACACTTGCTCGTGTCATCTGTTGCCTGGGTATGAGTTAATTCCTAGTCTAATGCTATGTTTATTTTGTTTGCAGTGGCATGCTCTCTCCCGTGAAGAACAAGCGAAATATTATGAACTAGCTCGTAAAGAAAGGCAGCTACACATGCAGCTTTATCCAGGCTGGTCTGCAAGAGACAACTATGTAAGTCACTCGCTTGAAGGCTCTTTTTTTTTAATTAACTTCCTTTTCTTAACCCTTTTTTATTATTTCTTCTCTTCTTCTGTAACTTGGGGGAAGTCCTGGATGAAGGGACAGTGAACATACATAAAACATAAACCTTTTATTTGTTCGCGCTTCAAGTATCCAGAAAACTTGTTATTTTGTTGTTGTTGTTGAGATGCTCCTTATGAAGTTCACAGTTTTCAAGGGGAAAAAATTAACATGGGAAGTTTTTTCCTAAAACAATGACCAGTACTGTCTGGAAGTTTATGTTCTACTGTACCACTGTGATTTTACTATCATTTTCTATTTGATCATTCACTATCCCTAAATCTTATTTAGACCTGAGAAAAAAAAGGGGAATCCTTGCTTTCAAGAGAACTGAAAGCCCAAGAGTCTTAATGCAGACTGAACTTCAGCTGAAAGTAATTCAGAATGGTCCATCTGTGAAATAAAGGGCTGCAAAATTTGTATAAGTGAACTTCACGATAGATCCTGCTGTTACAGCATTTAGTGAAGTTAAGAAGTTTTCTTCCAGTTACTCTTGGTTTATAACTAAATATCAAGCAAGTGCTAATAAAACGTCACACAGCTTGCACTTCACAGTTATAGTATTGTGCCTACAGTGAGCTGTCAGTGTAGTCACATGTGATAGTATGAAACTCAGAAGCTGCAATTCTGAGAGACTGATCCTAACCCAAGGATCCTTTCTGTCCCTCCATGAGCTGTGGCATTACCTACTGCGATGGGAAGCGTACATGCTATTTCTGGCTCTGTTTTACATCTGTATTATGTGCACAGTAGTTTTTCTCTACTTCAGTGACATCTTAGGACATTAAAGATTGAGTTACCCAAATACAGTGTTAACAAACTGTAGAAACTGGCACAGAATGCATGACACGGAAACTAAGTGATGGTCTCTGAAGCAAATGCCTTTGTCTTGCTAATAGCCATGCCCAGTTTTGTAAGCACAGACACAACTGTAAACCCTAGCAGCTTGTTGCTGTCTGTTTTATTTATACAGTCATCTTTTCTAGCCAGAAAAAACTGTCATGACCTTATGCAGGTAGGGTTTATTTCTAGTAACCAGTCCGTGTCATCAGAGCTATCTTGAAGTACAGCTGGGAACAAATAGGGTCTTAGTGAGAGACTCCTTGGAAACAAGTTGATTTCGGTTGTCTTGAATTTACTTGCTGGAAAACCAAACCACTTTGGAGTCTTGTCAGCTCATGCTTACTGGACATCAGCCTTCAAGATTGTGCTGTGATGCTTGGCCAGGTTGACTTTGAGAGCCTGATATGTTTTGCCACAGCCTGCTGCCTTACAGCACAAGCAGTGGACCTGCAGTTTCTTAAATGCCTCGATAGACATTTGGAGTGTGTAAGGTGGCACGTATGAGTTATCTCTTTGATGTGCTTCCAGCCTACATCCTGTGTGGAAGTACAGCTGTGACATACTCCAGCCCTGCATGCTACAATGAAGAACTTTGCTAGCTTCCTCTTTCAGCCTTCCTCTCTGCCTCTCCAGGAATGCACATGTTTTGCAGTGATGGTGAGGTGGTGGTCATAGCAGATCATAGCATAGCATAGTTTATCACTGGAACCTTTTCAGATATACGTTATCTTTTTTTTCCTTTTCCCCTCTTCAGTTTTTCTAAATTAAGCAGCCAAAAAGTGAAATTGTATTAATTTAGCACAGGTATTACTGCAGTATTTTGAGAGTTGGAAGTGACTTAGGGGTGACTCTTCTGTTTCATGTGGCTGTATTTCACAAAACAGTACAAGTAAAAAACATACACTATTTGATTTCAATTCTTCTATTTTGGTTTGCCTGGTTATTCAGGATTTTAGAAATGTCAAGAAAATGTCAAACATTCGACTGTTGAAATTATCTTTTTATTATGTTTTTATTACTGATAGCCAAAGTAGTCATGCAAAATTGTGTGGTAGACATAAGGAGCACAGTGTTTTCACAAGGTGATCGTGTCTGTGTGCGCTGGAGTTGTCAGAAACTATCTCAGCTGGGAACACTGACAACTAGTTTTCAACCCAGCCTTCTGCTCCTTCACTTCCCTTATCTCATAGGTAGATCTCAGATCAGCTTTCGGGATGTTTTAGCACTTGAAGTCAGCCTGCCATAGAGAATAAAACCAATTTTTCTCCCGTGATTTTTCCGTGTTAACATCTGTACTAATGCACTTTCCTCCAGAAAGAAGCATTGCCTTGGTGCCTAAGTGATAAAGCATATCACTGTGAGTTCCCCAGAGCCCTTGAAATGTGCTTTCCAACTTCTGGTCTGAGTCGTGACTTTGGGAGGCATTGCCCAGCCCTGTTGCCAGTCTTGGGATAAATAAGGACAGAAGTTTAAGAGTGAGACAGGCCCAGACTCTCAGAGCAGACTGGAGATGGAGAAGTTCCGTGTTGCAGAGCTCCACCATAGCCTGTATTTGGAGCCCTTGCTTGCTGTCTATCAGTGAGCACTACAGTGGTTTGGAATGGTTTTTCACATCCCCTACTGTCCATCCTGTCACCTCGCAGAGCTAGCTGGTGGAAAGAGGTGTCCCACCACCTCAGCACTTCCAGTCTGTAGCCACTGTGTGTGGTGGGACATGCACTGACAGCTGCCAGCCACGCTGAGTGGGGGGCCAGAGGATGGACAGCAGGCTGCAGCCCTGCTCACAGCAACTGCACGGAGATTTGCCAGAACAAATCTGTTAGAGCCTGTCTGAAGGCTTCTTTAAAATATAAATGGATATGACTTTTCTTTTCAAACACACAAAAAAAAGCTTCAAATGACAGTCCAGGACAATAATGACAAGTCCTATGGAGGAATATCAAAGTGGTAGTTAGGGTAAGGCAACAAGATGATTGAGGTTCAAAACTGTGGGTCTAAACTGACCTTTTGTTTCCTGAAAGAGTGTGGGAAGCAGGAGCTGTGGCCATTTCCATAGCTGGGGGGTGCGGGAGAGGGCTGAGTGCATGGGTTAGTGCGATGGCCCTGCACTGGCATGCTGGTGCCAGTGTGTTCTGCAGGAAAGACAGCTGCCAGGCCTTCATTTGTGTCCTGCACCTCGGGCACGTTAAGGGTGCTCTGCTGTACAGCAGGAGCTGTTCGGTTATTGCACAGTGCGCTCCCTGGGCGCAGCCATACAAGACTTGGCTTCTGCTAAGGCACAAGCGTTATCAGAACAGTTTTAGTTGGCTGGTTTGCACCCTGGGGACAAGTCGTGGTCGTCCTAGGTACTTTCAACACCCTGTCTGCTGTTACCATGTATGAACAGCGTAAGTATCTGAATGTGTGAAGAGTTCTTGTAAGAGCCATAAATTATGATATCAACATACGTGTCATCAGATTATTAAGTGTGAGAAGTCTTTCAGATGCTTGCGGCTGCCAGCATTAGTTGAAAAACTGCCAGAAATTGTAATTCCATGTGGATATAAAAATATGTATTGCTGATGTGCATATTTCTCCATAAATGCTGAGAGCAAACTTTGTTACCATTTAACCAGTTGCAAGTGGGATAGAAAAGGTTTCAACTGCCCTGAAAATAATTGGGTTTTTTTTCCTAACCACTTTCTCAGTGTCCAGATGACTTTTGCTTCTGTGCTGTGAGGTTAAGTGACAAAAAAGTTTGTGCATGTAATGGTATGGTAAAATTTCCTGTTTTTTAGGGGAAGAAAAAGAAAAGGAAGAGAGAAAAGTTGCAGGAATCAGCATCAGGTAGGCCGTGACCAACTCTTACTTGCCATTCACCTCAGGGATATTTTAGAAACCATAGCTTGTGCAGTTTATTTTTACATGCTTTTCTCTAACACTTGCTTCTGATGGATGTTTTAAGATACTTCACTTTGAATGCAAGTTTGTGAAAATGCACACAGTATGTGCCTCCTTTCCCTTACCCCTTTCTGAGCAGCAGTCCTGATGGCATCAACATCTTTGGCTGAACTTATGCATTGCTGCAATTCACTGTCCTGCTTTACCTCTCCTTTTCTCCTCAGTCAGTGTTGTATCATCCTTAAATTTAAATATGTCTCAAATACTGTGCGGGATTATTGGACACTGGAAACTTTATGCTGACCTTCTTGTAGCCACTGTATATTTTATCACTGTATTTTACATTTCTGTGTACACTAACAGCTGCCTAGTAGGTTGGCTAAAAGCATCAGTGAGGTCTCCTCTTTGCCTGCAAAATATATACCTAGGAAACACCCTGTTTTCTCCAACAAAAAATGGCTGGTATAAGAACCATAAAAAAAACCCAAACAACAAAACCAAAAACACACATAAAAAAAAAATCCATGTAACACTGTAACAAACAAACTTATTTGGAATGTGCAAAAACTCTGTAAGAGAAATTTGTTAAAGGAAAACAATCTTCTACAGGTACAGGCCCCAGAATGACAGCTGCCTACATCTGAAGCATGGTAAGAACATCTCTAAAGCTTTCCTGCTGATAAAACTGAATTTTAAAATAAGCTTTCTTAGAAATTTTATGCAATAATATGAATTTAGCAAAAATTGCAGAAGTATCATATCTCAAAGCTAATGTTACTTTGATACTGATGGTTTTTATACCGGCTATCTATTAGATGTTCACCATTTCACTGCTTGACTGTAATATTTTCAAATTGACCACACCTCACTGACTCACTGCAAGTCTGCCAGTGAAGCACAGGGATGGGTTTATTAAGCAGTGCAAACCCTCCCAGCCAGCAGACTGTCACAGTTCATAAGAGCAGGTTAGATGCTGGCTTTGGAGTACATTTTATGTGTTGACTTCTACAAGATGCTGGCTGGCTGGGTACACTTTTTAAAAACTTAATTAAATAATTAAATTTAAATATTTTAAAATTATTCGCCTGTGTACTAACAAAACATCTGCTAAGAAAATGGGACTGTATTTCAGTTTTGTCAAGAACTCCCACAGCTGTACAGTGGTATTTCATGTGTGGTGCAGGTTGGGGTTTTTTTGTGGTTGTTGTATTTCCAGCATGTGTTTTCTCTCTTTATATCACATCATCTGCACTGAGGGTGGAATGACTGGTGATTACACACACGCAGTAACACCATCTAGTCTGCTTGTGAGTGCACACAGTACTGCAGTGAGATCCTCATTTCTCACTCAGTGTTTGTGTTGGAAGGCTGGTCCTTCTCTTTCTCTCAGTGTGATATTTTTTGTAGTAGGAATGGTATTCATTTGACATAATAGTTGCTTCCACACTGTCTAATTAACCAGACTGCTCTTGGGAGATGCCTGAGAATTCCAGGAATCATGCAAAAAAATAACACTTTTTAAACTCACCTGTGTACTATATTAGAAATGGGCTCTCTATCCTCTCTTCCTCTGCCTTGCTTGGCCACGTGATCCCTGGGGGACTCAAGAGAGGTCAGCAAAGCGGGCTCCTGTTGTCCCTCTGCTCTGCCTGGACTCTCAGCCAAGTTCAGTTTCCTCTGTGCGGTGTCTCAGTCATCAGTCAGCATGATTCAAGCCTTTTCTGAGGTTATGCCATTATGCTGGTTAGTCTAAACTTGGTTGTGTTAAGACTTCGGGTTTGCTTTTTAAGTGAAAAGGCAAAATGCATGCTCTTTTTTTTCTTCCCGATAAGCATTATACCTACCAAAAACCCAAGTATTTTAACCTTGAGTTTTATAATTGTTATTTCAGCTTAGCTGCCCAGGTCCATGATGGCTGTGTATACTTTTCCCTTTGATCTTAACACAGTATCAGTAAGCAAATCACTCAGAATTTTATCTGAATTGATGCAGAGCACTTGATTGGGATTGGAATGCAACTATGGTTCAAGTGACAGCTAAAATACAGGGGATATTTGGTTTCTTGGATGATCTAAGGATGACTGCCTTGCCTACTATTTTATTGGCATTTCTCTGTTTGCATTTACTATAGTAGAGGATTAATGTTATGAGTGTGGGGGTTTTCTCTCTTCCCTTTGACTTCCTTCCTTCCTTCCTTCCGCTCTGTAACGGTGTGCATACCCATCTCTGTCCTCGTGCAATTTCTAACACAGAGTATGAGAACAGTATATTCTTCCGCGGAAGGGGAGTGTGCTGTTGACTCCATATATGCACATGAAGGGCAGCCTCACTAAATGTTGCATGCCGAGTGAATGATCTCCACTGGAGATGTACAGATGTGCTCTTGCTGGAAGTAAACGCACAGAATGATTTAGGGAACCTGAATCAGCCAGACTTCAAAGTAAACTTCTGAAGGGTAAGACTCTCACCCTCTGCAAGCCTAATCCAAAGAATGTTTTGCCCACAAGCATAATACCTTACTAGGCCCACAGCAGAGCTGTTGTAGTCTCTGCTGGATGGAGATAATAAGTTCGGGAATAGCTTTCTTACTCGTATGGATGGTGTAAGGAAGAGGGGGAAGGAGGGTGGGAGGTCTGGGAAGGAGACAAGCATTCTGTTATCTGAGAAGAATCAGAAATGAGTAGGTGGCAAGACCAAAGAAAGAATCTCAAGATCAGCATAAAGGAGATCAGCCAGGGCTGTAATTATGGTGATGTAAGTGAGAAGGATGAAATGGTGGGAGGGTTGTGTGGTGGGATGTTCAGAGGAAAGTAACGGAAGAGACATGCAAACAGAAATGATTTAAGATACTGTGAAAGTTTTGGGTGTGGGGTGTTTTTTTTTTTTATTTTTGTCCATGAACCCTTCAGCACTTCAGTGATTTTTTAAGGTGGACCTCTGACTTGCTTTTTGCCTTGGACATGATTTGAGTGGTTAAAGTCAAGGTGGTAGCGTTAAGTTGCCCCTTTTCCACGGATTGTACACAGCAGCAGGCGTCTCATGGCTTCACAGCTTAGGATTTAACTGAGTTCTGTGATCTCCAACATGCTGAATGGCCATTTTGTAGAACAGTTTAGAGTGCTTTAGGAATACCGTGACCCTGTGCACCAGTCTTTGCTATATTATCCTGGAGTGCTTCAAAGCATGTCACCGTTCTGTAAGAGTTTTGGAACTGTCCCAAGAAGGATTTTGTTTGCAGTTGACATGGTCCAACATGACATTTGAAATAACTTTGATTTGTTGAAGAAATAACTCTTATTTTTTCTCTTCTTTTGAAATCAACCAAGAGCGGAATAAGACCTGATAATGGTAAAAATAAGTTTAGGAGGGGCCAGGAGGAAAGGGGAAATGAGGAAAGCTAAGATTAAGGACAATGTAGAGATGACCTGTTGAGCACCTTTCTGAAAGGTGAGTGTTTTCTTTTTACTTTAAGCTCAACATTCTAGAGGATTTGTAAATAGGAGCAAATCTGTGTTGGAAGTGGAAATTCCTAATTTCCTATTCAGTTTGACTTTTGGAAGGGGAAAAAAAGGCAATTTTTAGCATCTCGTGAGTATTTAGAAATCAGCAAGGAAATAGAATGGCACTAACAAAAATTCCTCTTGATTGTTCTGCAGCATGGAAATACTTAACTTCCTATGACTTGCTCTGTGTGGTAGTTGTAAAAGGCACATTATTCAACATATGGCAGGATGCAATTGGGAAACTGCGTAATTTAACATCGTGTTTTGGCTTATCTTCAAGGGCTAAAAAGAGTGATAGAGAAGGTTAATAGACATTTGAAAACCTGTGAGAAGTATATTTGTGGCTTGCAAAATTCTTTGACAATTAGCATCTACATTAGCAAAGCTTCCAAAAATAAGAAAACTTGACTAATACTGATTTACAATCAGAAGAACTTAAAAGGATCAGATTAAGACTGTTTAACTTTAAACAGTGAATTATCTTAACATTTCAAACTTCCTACATGGAAATTGGAGCCAAATTTCAATGCAGAAGTGATTTTTGGGTAGTGTTGTAACAATTTATGACTGGATTATGTTTTCCTTATTACTTAGAACTAGAATGGAGTGAGGCTGTGAAAGCAGACTGTAAAATGGACCAATGTATTGCCCGAATACCATGGAAAAGAAGCATCTGAATACTGTGATCATGGCTGGACATGGGTTTCTGGCCAGCATCTTAAAAAGAAGATGCAAAGAGGATGTGGTACCTTGATTTCTGAGGCATGTGTTTTCAAACCTGCCTTGTCCAGTGCTCTTGAAATTGCTGCTGGAGTAGTTGAAATGGAAACAAATTCTCCGTTCCTTGCCATAGCTCTTCACTGCTCAGAAGCTTTAAACAGAGCCTGGAGGACTTGCACAGAAGTTAGTGAGTGTGAGAATTTGTGTGGTGATGGTGGTGCAGAGACATGTCTAGGTCTACTTTAAAACACCCTCTGAGCATCTTCGTGGGCTGCACTGGACTGACTCCAACAAGTCCATGTCCTTCTTATGTTGGAAGCCCCCAGAGCTGGATACTGCACTACATGGGGGGTCTCACCAGAGCAGAGTAGAGGGGCGCAGTCTTCTCCGTTGGCCTGCTGGTCACACTCTTTTGATGCAGCCCAAGACACAGTTGGCCTTCTGGGCTGTGAGCGCACACTGTTGGGTCATGTCGACCTTCTCATCCATCAACATCCACAACTCCTCCTCCTAAGGACTGGTCTCAATCCATTCTCCGTCCAGCCTATGTCTGTGCTTGGGATTGCCCTGACTCAGGTACAGGACCTTGGCATTTGTCCTTGTTGACCTTCATGAGGTTTGCACAGACCCACTTCTCAAGCCTGTCAAGCTCCCTCTGGATGGCATCCTGTCCCTCCTGTGTGTGTCCCCTACTGCAACTTAGTTGTGACCTGATATTGATCTTGCCAAGATGAAAGGCAGAAACCCTCCTGTCAGGCTCTCTGACATTAAGAAAAACAAGAGCAAACCCAAAGAGAAGCCGCTGCCTGTTAAGGTAGCAGGTACAGGGGGGCACTGACACCTGCTGGGAGAGGTGCAGCAAAGCAGACCCAGGTCCCTGTTTACCAGCCTGGCAGAGGTTCCCTGTGAAGTGCAGGAGGGAAGGAAGGAAGGAAGGAAGGAAGCGTATAAAAGCTATTTTGGGTGCTATCAGAGCCTATGGGAGGGGTAAGGGTAGGTGAGGGTAGGAGCAAAGCATAGGGTTTATAAATAAAAACCAGTAGAACACTTTCAACTAGACAATCAGCATAGATACAGGATTAGAGAAACAAGAAAAATTTTAACGTATTTTTGCAAAATAGGGGTGTAGTATGGTCGGCTACAATGCTGATTTTCAGCATTTCATACTTTAAACTGACAGTGAAAAATGAAAAAATAGGTAATTCAGCAGTCGAATGTCTAGAATCTGTTTATGTTGTCAGAGAAGCTCGAGTTGCAGATGCTAGTGTGAAATTAGAAATGCCTAACCAAGTTTGAAGTCAGCCACGTTTACAAGTGATTAAAAAACCCCATATTGTTTCACTTCTGAGGTGTTAGCAGTAGGCGGCTTGGGCTAGAATGAAGGACCAGTGGGACAACTATTGTTCTAACTCTTCCTGTGGGATAGGGTGGGGACAGGGAGTTGACGCCTGGTGCACCATTCTTCTCTGGATAAAAACGGTGTATTTTGGTGGATTTAATAAACTCACCACCAGACTGAGAATTCTAAGGTCATGAGAAAAACTCCATAGAAACAAACTGTTTCATAAATAAAACGTAAGATTTTGAAACGTGGCTTCATTTACAGCTGGAAGAAAACTTCAGTATTTTACTGTTCTTCTCAGGTCTGTATTGCATTTTCTTTTTTTTTTAGTGAATTTACATGAAAAATTTCAAAATGAGGCATTGATTCTGTATTCCTGAACAGCCAGAAAGCAAGCTGTTATGACACCATCAAAGTCTTTCCCATTTGTTTCTGGAGACTAAGCTTGGGTGAAATCTGTCCTCTAATTTCATCAAAATCTTATTCAAATTCAATTCTGTCAAAGCTTAGTGAACCTTAGCACACCCTAGCACTGAGTTTTGTTTCCATCTGCTTCTGATTTTAGAGCTTATGATTAGATTGAAGAGGTCTTCTGATATACATGAATGCAAAACCAGCCATCCTGAAGACAACACCAACAAATAGAACAAAACAAAACCAAAGAGCCTTAAGTGTGATGTTGCACAAGTCACTGCTAATAGAGCAAAGCTTCTCATACCAGTTAGTTCCTTAATCCTCTACTTCAGGACCGTTTATGCAAGTATCTTTTAAATCTCTGACCCTTTACCTGCTTGTTGATTCTATCCTTCAGGATGCCTGAAATTGCAAGAGGTAGAATGTGATTGCCAAAGTAACTACATAGAATTAATTTTATGGTATCAAGGCAGATGCACACACTAGGTGAGACTGCATTTTGATCAATAGTTGGGTTTCTTCCCATGTGTGTGTGTTTTGAGATACACAGCAGGAAATTTGTATATTTCAGACCAGTAGAGATTTTCTGCCGAGATGACTTAATTGCATCGAAGTGAAGTTGACGTGTTTGAGTTCTGTAGTGGTTTCTGTGTAATGTTGTCTTTTGCTGGTAATGTTGCTCTGTGGATGGCTGTGTGTAGAAGAATTGATGGAAGCTTAAGAAGATATTCAGGTTACATCTGACTTGCCTTTTGTTTCATGAAAGCAACTATTTAAATTATTCCATGTATTAGAAGATTTAACTGTTGAGATTGTCTTTCAAAATACATTTTAAATTCTAACCTGTGTTTAATTGTGGCAGAAAAGATGATCTCTAAAGGAAATTTTATCTGTGTTATTTCTTTCTTCTGAAAGAATTTTCACTTACTGCTGTACCCATACATCATGTCTTTCCTGTTACAGCAGGTGAAAACTGAAGGAGCAATTTCAGAGCCCCTAAAACTCAGTCTGTAAAAGAAATAATTTTAAAAATAGTCTTCTGGGTATTTGTTATATGGCATAAAGATACAAAGAAGGGGACAAGCCTATTTCTTCCTCCCTCTTCCTCACCTTCAGTATATTATTCCTCTTTAAGAAGCTTCTAGAGATGGCTGCCTAGAGGCAATCTGGTTTTTATATGGAGCCTCTGTCCCCTCCCACTTCCAACAAGAAAAACATGTCCTGGGTCTTCCAACAGGATCATTTTAAGATTGTAGCTCAGTGATAGAGGTTTTAGTTTTGTGCTGCCTACACTGGGGGCCTTTGATAGGAGCCACACATGCTTGGGATCACTGCTGTTGCCTGCGCAAAGCAGGAACCCTAAAATACCTGGGTGTTTTCCCTGCTGGCACTAATCTGCTCTGGAAGAGGTCTCTGATTTGGCGAGCCAGGGGGAGGAATATTCCTGGTGCTCACTTAGCACATCTAGCTTAGGTCAGACTGAAAGGACAGAAGTTAGGACTCCAGACTTCAGCTGTAGTTAGTGGAGAGGTATTTTCAGATGTAGTTACCCCAGGGCAATTAAACCAGCAGGGAATAATTTGCTGCTGGAGTTTCCATTCAGAGTTACCAGCTTGGGCTGAGGCTGACAGTAGCAAGGGGATTGGAGGGGGTCGGACAGATCAAGAAAAACTTAATACTGACATAGTTTCAACATGGCAGCAGCTGTTACAGTTTTAGGGTACAATTTTATGTCATTTCTTTGGCAACAAAGGCAGTTTAAAAAGTTCCCTCTGCTGCCTGCTGGTATCCTTCTCTTGAAGGGAGGGCTTTTTCCTGTCTCCTGTAGGTCTTTCCATCCATGTTCTGTAACAGTTTGTAGGACCCTGCAGCAAATTGGATTACTAACATGACTGGGGTTTTGTTGGGAGGTGCTTTTTTTTGTTTAGAAACAACAAAGATTGTGGAGTGTTTGTTTTTGTTTGCCCAGAACATTTCAAGGATCTGGTTTGGGCTAAACCCACAAACCATGGCACAGCTGGGCAGGAAGAGCAGCAGACTGCAGTGCTGGCATCTATCTGCTTGTGCCTGAAACCCTCTCCAGCTCTGCTGTTAAAGAAAACACAGAGGAACTTCACAAACAGTGTGAACCTCTCTGATAAATAATGACCTGGTTTTGCATACCCATGTTTTTGGAGTATTGAATAAACCCTGGCAGTAAGTCAAACATGTTCCATTTGGACTTAAAAAGAAAATGGCAGTTTCAGCTTCTGGGTCCCTGAGTTTGCCATTTTGTTTGAAGTACTGGATTAAAAGCCAGGTTTGGAGCTGAACTTTTTGTTTTACGTTGATTTTGGGGTTTTGATTTTTTTTAAAAAAATACATATAACCACCATTATATGTAGTCTTGTCTCTTATTACAACTGTATGAAAACAACCCATGGTGGGGAATGGTGTAGAAAAAAAAGGACCTCGTTTAAAATACTTACTTTCTCTTGCTTTCTGTGAAGAGTTAGCTATCTCTTTTACTCAGTACTTACTCCTGGACTGGCCCAAACGCTCCTGACTTTCTTCCATAACCTTTTTTGATTAGCATGACTTGAGTGAAGCTGCATAATCCTCTCCCTTGTTCTAGAAAAACTGAGATGAGTTAAAAGTCTAGAGGAGGAGCACAGGACCTTTGCAGACCCGCCCTTCAATCCATCTCCTTCTGAAGCACAGGGAAGACTTCTGATCTCCTTGTGATGCTTTTGCACTCAGCTGTTGAGCCCAGGCTTGCTAGTTTTACTGTAGTGACTCCTAAATTACAGATTACAGTTTTATCACTTCAGGAGTAAGGCCTTTCTTTGTACGCTGCATTATTCTTGAATCTTACTTCTGTTTCTTTCTCGAGGTGGTGGTTTTTTTTTTCCCTCTTTCCTCCTGCAGTCAGATGTACACTGCAAATGGCACAGACAGTGCCTCCTATTGTGGCTCAGGCTCAAGACTTCACATATGTAAAATGTGACTTGCAGCACTTTCTTTGAAGCCTAACCACAGCCAGGGAGCTGTAATTGCAGTCTTTGATTTGTGCCGACTTCACTTGTGGATTGGGCTTTGCTAGGGCATGCCTCACTTGGCGAGACTTCAGCTGCAGCCCCCCAGTGAAGCCTTAGATGTGGGAAGTCTTCAGTCTCCTTAGCACATGCCTGTGGTTTCTTGAAAAGAATCCTGATTTGACCTGTTTTATATCTGTAAGGCAACACCATCATCACTTGTATTTTTTAGGTATTATTTGGTTTATCAGCAGTAGAGGCAATTTCCAGCCTGTACCCTTAATGTGCAGCTGGGGAAAGGCTGGGTTCTAGATGATGTTTTCAGAATCGCTACTGTGTAATTTGCCGTGCTGCAGCGTTCCCTTGGAAATAAAAATACGTGGGGCTTCACTATGCCCGTCCCCTTCCAGAATCACAGCAGTGTGCGCGGCGGCCTCTCCAGCGGAGGTGCTGAGAGGGGCTATGGAAAGGAGGCAGGCGCTGCAGAAGCTGCCTCTGGATTGAGAAAGAAGCGATGGCCGCTGTTTGAAAAAGCTGAGGGCCAGAGCAAGGCCACGGTCGTTATTTTAACCTCCTGACTTCAAAGACAGCTTGCTGGTAAGGGAAGGGGGGAGGAGGCAGGGAACCATCTCAACAGAAGAGCATTTCATTTCCTTCAGTGAAGTAGACATTCCTGGCTGCTAATGGGGAGTAGCTCTGAATCACAGCACTTGTATCAGACTGCTGTGAACTACTGGCCTGGCGCCTCAAGGCCATTCCTCAACAGGAAGCTGAATGTTTTCATGTAAGACTGAGAGGAAAACCTTCCCAGGAAGAGCAACCTGGACCAAACCTTTGAAAATCCGGGATGAAAAGGCACAAAATAAATATAAAGCTGCAGGGTGCTCTCCCCAGTGTTTCTCTGCTGTTTGCTTGGCCTCTCTTTCGTGCTCCTTGGAAAGGTAGAGCCCTCTGTAGCTCTTTGATCCGCACGTGTTACAGAGCACTGTGCTACTTTATAAAAAATAATAATAAAAAAAAGGCAGGAAGCTCAGGCGGCTTTTTTTAGTTGGGACATGGGCTGGTTTTATGAGGAAATAGGAACTGAATTAGTCAATACAGACCACCTCTGTTGAAACTGCTGGTTTGCCAGTGGACTTTTAGCTGTGCTGTTTAAGAGGCCTCGGTGGCTTTAAATGTCTTTCTGTGGCTACCAGCAGCAGGTGAAAATTACTCACCATGTATCAGGGATGGCAGTATTTGGGATAGGAGAGAGTCTGCATCGAATTTAACCTATACAGAACAGTTTGATATAAATTTTTGCTTGTCTTAGTCTGCAGCTAACCTTTCCACTTATCACAATGGCCAGGTGGAGGACCCCTGATGAAGAGTCAACTTGTTCAGTAAGATTTTAGGCCTCAGGTTATGCTGATTAAAATAAAAGGGTACAAAATCAGCTTTAGGGGTTTTCTACTCTGGAGTACATTAGACAGTGTAACTTCTTATTCAGGAGCACGAATGAAACACTTTGTGTTGTAAAGGCTAGCAACAGAAGCTGCAGCAGATGGGAGCTGGGTGCTCAGTTATAAATGGCCCTGATTTAAATACTGCTGCAATGTAATGTAATATAATGTAAAATTTGCTGACTAATTCAGCTTGTAGCTCTTGCAGGCTCAAGCAGTCTATCTATTATGACTAGTCTAACAGAAGTTTGACTTGTGGTTTAAACCATTTCTTCATAAACTTGTTCTGTCATGCCTCGCGTGATTCAAGGTGCTGGCAGCGTATCTTTATGTGACTAAGCCTTTTGTGTTTTTTTCTGATGAAGATTCATTTACCTTCTCCACTGAACTGCATCCTTGTGCTAATTTTTGTCATTCTCAAAAGCTGTGCTCACTGAGCCTTCTACTTGATGAGTACATGGAGACATAGAGGTTAACACAGATTTTTCGAGATACCAATAATCCTGAAACTGTAATTGCGGAGCACGTGTCCCTCTGTGGAAAAATGTCTGACTTGTTAGACAGTTTTTGGGTGGAGGCCCCGTTATAACCCAGTTGTCTGGGTCAGAAGGGCAGGGTGATGGTTGAGTTAGCAATTGCATAAGCCAGCTGAAGTAACTCAGAGACCTAGTGATGAACAACTGCTCCTCGCTGGATGAGCAATGCCTCCTAGGTTTGTACTGTGGGCCTTTTCATGTGCTCCGAGAACATAAATTCTTCCAAAATCCTACTGAACTTTACTGCTAGATAAGAGGCCCGTGGTTCTTACACAGCTGGAAGATGTTCACTACCCCACTGAAGAGCAGAACAAATCCTCCCCAGTCATGAGAATGGATGGCAGAGTGTTCACACAAGCCTCACCCACCACATTCCTCTACCAAACTGCTTACAGAAGACGGTGGTTTTTCATTTCTGCAGGGAGTAGAGCTTGAGACTGAAACAGAGGTTTAATTGACCTCAACCACTGCAGTACCAAAGCCCGAGGATGTCTAGCTTTGCAACGGATATCTAGGTCAAATGTTGTAGTTAAATGAAATCCACTACAAAAGGGAAGTACTTCTGTAACATGTTGGATGCTTAAAACCGCACTTTCTAGTTGGCGTTGACATCTCTTAATAATCCAGAGTATTCTCCGTAAATACACTTGCAAACTTCAGGCAAAAGCAAGTAGCAATTAATTCTGCATTTAACTTTGACACTGCAAATGCACATTCCACTAATACAGTTGTGTCATAGTTACAGTGAACCACCACCAGCTTCTTTGAAGGATTTTTTTTTTTTTAAAGGCTTCATTTAGTCTTTATCACTCTCTTTCTCTCCTCTTCCCTGTAGGTGGGAAAAGAAACGCTTTCTCAACTTGCAAAGCAAAGGCGGCGACACCAGGACCCCTTCTGGAGATGGAAGCTTGTTAAAACCCTAGGTGTGTCCTCCATCCGCACAGACCACCCCCAAGGAGTCTGTCCAGGATGTCATTCACCCTGATGTCACTGCTAGAGACACTGAATCATAAAGACAATCACTGCCAAAATCCTTCACTATCACGAGGTCCAGCCCCGATATAAATAGAGCAAATGAGCTCCTGGGTCAGCAGAGCAGCTTTTGTCTTCACCTCTGCCTTGCACTCGTAAGCCCCCGTCTCATCTGTGTCCATATAGAGTCAGCAAACAAAGTAGCATGGCTGTCTCCGCCTGCTTCAGCCAGCAGAATAATGTAGACCACAGCTGCCCCATACAGCACATCGAGGAACGGAATTTGCCTGGACCAGGATGACGCGCTCAACCTTCTTTTTATTTAATGGTGCGACAGGATCAATTTTGGTTTTAGCTTTTTTAAGAAACTTGAATGCTTTTATATTTTAACTTTTAGTTTGTAATTTCTTTGGTGTATATTTTACTAGGTATGAGCTTTTAAACAAGTGTCAGAAATCTGAATTACTTTTTAAATAAAAGGAGTTTTTCTTTTTTTTTTCCATTTTTTTTTTTTTTTCTGCCAGAGGAAAAACCTGTATGGAAAAAAAGGTGGCTGTTTTGTTAAACTATTTGTAACAAATAGTGGCCTCTCAGTCTATATAATAGTGTCCTATAGAACTAAATAAATGTAACAACAGTCAGCTGGTCAGTAGACATGTTAGTCTTGCATCATCTACTCTGTAAACATAAGCAATACATCCAGCAAATCTGACTGCAGTGAGTTCTCCTTCTCACCCATTTCCCTTCTCCTTGTAAAAAGCCCAGCACTTGAATTATTACTTCAATTGTTCTGTATTTGTATCTGTTTTTGTTAGCCTGTTAGTGGGATTTTATGCCAGTTGTTGAAATGAGCATTGATGTACCCATTTTTTAAAATAGTAAGGCACAGCCTTTGCCAAAAATACTGTCAACCAATTTTTTTTTTGTCATTCCAGTTTATGTGCTGAGCATTTGTTTTTTAATAAAAGCTTTGTAATAAAACTAAAGTCAATTGTCTTAAAAACTGGCCTTAAAAAATGAGAGTGGCTTGTACTAGAATCCCTCAAAGGTAGAAGCAAGCCCAGGAAGGCACAGTCACTTGTAAGGCTGAAAACTTTTGGCTTGGTCTTCTCTTCTAGGAAATGCAATGTGTCTGTTCTGCTGTTTGCTCATCTGAAGTGATTTTGGAAAATTACTTTTTCTTCAAGAAGTGAGAAGTCTCAGTTCCATACCAGGAATAAGGAATGAGCAGGCTCAGTAATTCCTTGTGCTGCTCAGTAATTCCTTGTGCTGCTCAGTTATCTTTGGCCTAAGTGGAAGTACCAAGGATCCCTCCTTCTATCTTCAGTTTCCTAGCAAAAGTTTAGTGAACACAGCAGTGGTTTTAAGCTGATGGTTAGGAATATGGATTCCCTTGTTTCTGGATACAGCCCATGCCCACACAAGAGGGAGCCTACAGTTAAATTTCTTATAGCTGTATAAGTTATCCTGCAGTCAAGGACTGAAGCTGGCTGCAGGAACAGCAGCGAAGGGCCTGGTTTTATGGTGTCAGATCCAGAGAGTCGGCATGGCCTGCCTACTGCCAGTGGTGCCCGTGAGATGTTCCTGCCACAGAAGCAGCACAGCTGCCTCACTTGTGTTGGACTTCAAACAAAAGAAAGCACTGTATTCATAGATAAACAATGATCTGTGAGCACCCCTGCCAAAGAAATATTATTAACTGTACACTGAATCACCATTCCTTTTATTCCAGCTCCCAGATCTTGTTTGGTGTGAGACTGGCCTGAGTCAAGCTTGAGCTACAAGAAATGACATAGGTGACTTACTGCCTAAGGAAGCTTTGGAATTGAATTGTTTGTAAATGACCCTTAAACTCTGTTGCGTAAGAAATTTAATAATTAAAAGTGTTATAAAACAGCTTCCTCTTAAACCAGTGTGCCCTGCACACAGACTCAATTGTAAGGCTGTGACAAGCATTTTAGTTCTTGCAATATATTTCTAGCAACTAGTGATTATATTAAAAACAAAAAAAGAAAAACAAGTGACAAGGCTCTCAGATGGCAGGAGAAAACATCTCTGAGAGAACAGCAGCTGTATACTGGAGTTTTGCAAGACTTGGCTATGTTTTCATTCCAGTCAGTTATCCCAGCCTTTGCTGGAAACCTGTCTGGCTTTTGGGTTGGGGTTTGGTTTTGTTTTTAAAGGGGGAAAAAAGGCAAGTACTTAGTGCAGTAATTGTTCTAAATCGAGGATTACTGCAGTGAGATTTGTAAATTACATGTTCCAAACACAACAGTTCTTTTTTAAACTTTATAGAACATGACTGTTTATATTTGTATGGCTATTTAAAAAGTTATTTACCCATTCTGAAAAAAAATTGTTCCAAATAGAGGTGTCAGCCTTATGTAACACGTTGTCCCAAATACACTCTGTTGGGAACAGTTGCCGGTCTTAAGGATGAAAGGTCTTTCAGCTCTAATAGTAAAAGAGAAAAAGAATTCAGGAGCTAAAAATAACATCTCTGCTGTTAACATACCGTGAACAAGCACCATGTGTTGGGCTCATTCGTAGATCAAAGACTCTTCACATACAGCAACTAATATGTTAACTAATATGCAATAACTAGTAGGTTAACTAATATGCAAAGCTTGGGATGCTGCTGTGTGAGCACCTGAAACAGTAACCACGCTATCCTGGAATACCCTCTGAGACTTGGGTCAGTGTCCACTCCTGGCTTCCACTGCTTATCAGAATTTGTTCCTGTGGAACCAAAAGGGCAACCTGACATGGGCCCTCACAGTACTGCAACAATTTGTCAGTGGAGACAGATGAACTAGGAAACGTGGCCTAGTGATGATGGTGTTACCCTGGCAGTAAGACTAAGTTTAAATCCTTGTGATATGGAATAAATTATTCCAGGTGAGACTTAAAATCAGCACCTAAATTCCTGATGTGCAATTTAGGCAAAAGTCAGAATCTAACCATGTCTCTTTGGAGTGCCTGAGGAGATGATTACCCTGTATTTCCCACAGAAAACGTCTTAAAGGATTTAAATGCTCCTACCTAGAGGCTGAGTTAATTATCCAGACACTTCTGTACAAGCATTCACAAACCACTCTCTCCCCCCACATTTAGTTCTGTGCGTGTGCTAAAAGCAGTTCTTACACCAATCATGGAACAGGTAGTCTAGTTCATAAACACAGAGATATCCCATGACCTGGGAAACTCACGGCCTTCCTCTCACCAAAAACACAGCAAAGACACAGAACAGGGGAGTTGAGCCAGGATTATTTACAGCTGATCAGGCCAACATCACAGGATGGTGTGACTCCTCAGGCTTCTGGATCACCTAGACCTGAGCCATTTCCCCTCTGTTACAAAAAAGAACAGTGCTTCAGGCTAACTCTGGCTTCTTACGTATCAAGTGATGACGAATTCACTAGTTGAGCTTATAGGGACTCACCACCTCTACAGAATTATCTTCTGTTTTAGTTCCTGCTTTGGATTAGCTAATAGAAAAGGCAGTAAGGTAGATGTACAAATGATAGCTCAATGGTAAGGTCAATTGGCAGCAAATGTGGGACCTTAAGGACCCAATCCTTGCTCCCGGCTGTGGAGCAATCAGTTGTCTGCACTCCTTTGAAACCACTGCAGTGCATCAGGCTTTGAAGCAACGATTATGTTTCATGGTGGCCTCCTGCTCTGATCTACATGGCAGCTGACTAGGCTAAGCAAAACCGGCAGACAATGAAGGGCACTGCAAACACTAGGAAATGCCTGGTTACCTCTGCCATAAGGCAACTGTAGTTTGTTCCTTTCATTCGCAAGGGCACTAACATGCCAGGAAGCCTCTCCTGGAGAGGCCTAACTCAAAGTAGAATATTAGAGGGGAAAGAAGTGACTCCACAAATAGCCAGAAGCCTGTCGGGCATGAACACATTTCTCCTAAATCGGTGAAAAACTACTGGGCTAAAACAGAAGTTCGCCAAAAGGAGAGCAGCTGTAACAGGAAAATGGTCGGCCGTAAACGCATTCCGAGATGAAACCAAAAATCTAGAAAGTGTGCCCGAACATACTCATTTTTCCAGGAAGAGAAACTCTGGGTTAATGTAAGAATTTACCCTTACAGTTTTGTCACAGATACAAAGATCAGCTTTGGAAAGCAAGCAAGCAAACAGGCATCTGCAGCCCCAGGAAAAGAAACCTATCTGCCAGAAATACGCTAAATGAACCCATTAATCACCAGCTTTTAGCCAGGTCAAAGAAAGGACTAAAATACTGCTCCCCATCCTCCCAGGTAAATGCTCAGACCTTCAGGCCATAGGTTTTAAATGACGCCTTCTCTCTGGCTGGCACACTCCTCCTTCGCTCAATCACAGCAGTCTGCTTGGCTGAGGTAATAGTCACTGCCTACCTCATCTGGGATACTAAGGCCTTCTTCCTGTGAATGATGTTCTACAAAACACATTTTGGTAAACTCACCCAATGGCACCTTCCAGAAACCCAACACATATAAGTAAGCAACAGGTTTGTTCATCCCTGTCAGCTACAGAAAATCAGCATGAACCAGAAGAGCTAGGAGAAAAGCTTCCATCTGCTTCACACTAAGAGAGCAACTCACCCAAGAACTGGTCTGTCCTGTGGACTGTGCTGGGAGAAGGTAACTATGACATAATGAAATCTTCATCAGAATAAGAAAAATAACATACTCCACAACTTAATGGTGGTCAGGACACTTATTTTGAGAGGAAACTCTTTGAATTTGAACCAATTTTTCTAGAGCTAAGAAAAGTGGATAAAAAAATCTATTAGGCTGAGCTAAGACCATCTCTGTCTTTTAAGACAGAAAGAACAAGCCACAGAAATGGAGACTCCGATCTCAACAAAGCAAAATGCCATAGAAGAGTTAGTTTTTTCAGCACGTGCCTGTGAAAACAAAGTGCTGGGTAATAAGAAGAGACAGTACACAGCACAACATGGCAGTGACTACATCTTTTGATTAAGATGAAGTTCCAAAGCCTGAGATGGAAAACATTCTTACATTCCAGTTGCTGCTTTTGCTACCCTGAACTATTTTTCCTTCTTAATCTTCTCCTGTGAAAAGTTTAATTTTGTCATGACTAACATCATCAGCAACTCCTTTCACTCCACCCAATCCTAGATAGGCAGTAACCCTATTTGCAAACAAATCATGTGGCAGAATGGCCAGTGCTTTTTTTCTGTAAAAACCTGAAAGTTCAAACTCTACTCAACTTTTTATTACAATATCCTGAAAGGGTTCACAATCAAAACACCTTAATCTAATATCCCTCAACAGATTTAGCCATGAGTGGTTTTAGTCACTGTTTGAAAATACAAATTTTATAAGGAAGATTTCAAATATGGTCTAAAGTTTCCTTTTGTGTGGGACTGGTATAACTGCATGACCCAGAAACAAAACCACTCACAGCACTCAGTTAACCACTGAGCAGTCTACTTCTGCCTACACTGGAATTTTAAAGCAGTTACTCCCCATATTTAGTTGTTTTTTAAGTGTGAATTCACTTAACTTACTGAAACTGAATAGCAAGCAGTTTCTCAATATCCAAACAGTTTATTCCCTTCTGCCTCTGGTCCATTTGATTTCCTTCCTGCTCTAGGGTTTCTCCCTCCTCCATGGTGTTTGACTGACTCCCCTGCTCTTGCCCTGTCCTCATGGGCAGTCAGAGTTCCCTGCTGATGGAACAGCACTGCTACCTGCTCTTGTCCACACAGAAGCAGTCTTCCCCTTTCCAGTGACCTAATGCTGCTTTTCCTATGAACCTAAAACGATGGACTTAAATCCAGCACAGGTCTAACACCCATACTGTATTTTCATTCCGTCCAGTTTGGCCATTTGAAATAAAAATAGGGGAAAAGGCTATTTTCTAGTCAATTGAAGGAAGAATTTCCCTGTGTATGTGCTCCTCAAGCACATCTGAAGGATGGTACTTTTTCAGCTCCCAGATATGTTATGAGGATCAGAAACAATTATATGGAATTCATGTAAGCCACAGACAGAACAATTAATGGATGTTTTAAATGAGATGCATACAACCACAGGTCTAGTTATCATAACTACCACACAATTATATAACCATGGAATATACTGTTTTTATCAACCAACATCCAAAGAATTCCTCGGATCGCCTTAGCCCAGCAGTTGTCTCACTAGCTTAACTCCTTGTCATTTTTGGGGGGTGTTACCTCACTTTCAGAGGCAATGGCAAGGGAAGTGAGATAGAACAGAGAGAACAAAGCACTGAAACAGTTCGTTCCCTAAAAACACAATAAACGCAATTCTTCAAGATCACAATTTTCACTGGAAACTTTCCTCCTTGTAATGTTAGAAATCTCTACCACAGTAGAAAGGCTCTGCCCTTTGCCAAGAAAGCAATGAGCCTGCAGGTGAAGACTGTGCCTATTGTAAGATCATTGGACACACTCATCATTGTTTGCCATAATTCTCCCCTTCCATTGGCATGCTACTTTAAAATGCCATGTGTCAATAAGATAAGCAACATTTTCAGCTGTAAACCTGTGCAAATAATCTTTAGAGTATAATTCTGTCCCTGAGGTAAACTCTATGTTCATCTTTTACTCTACAACCAAATGTCCTTCCAAACTTAGATCCAAGTAAGAATACTGGCTTCAGTTCATAGATTTGCCAGTTCAGCATCAACTTAGGCAACAATAGCTTTCAGTCTTGGCCAAAAATAAAATGCCAAGTCACTAAAAAAGAGAAAGACTTCTTCCTCGGTTTCAATTACCACTTTTGTTTAAGGAAATATAAAAGACGGTATTGGGAAAATCACTTATGTGAAACTGACAGCATCTTCTCCCTGCCATTCTCCCTCCTTTGTAAAATAAAAATTTACCACTTTAAAAACCTCATCTCTCTAGCACTAAAAAAATTACATTCTCCAAGTATCTTCTGTCTCTTACTCTAAAGTAATCTATTTACGTACCTATCATCGATCCTGCACTTCACAGACACTGCCGTTTGCCTAAAAGCACCCTGACTGGGTTTTGGAATCCACAGCCTCATTCAAATCAGCTCTCCCTCAATGAAGTACTTCCCTGCAGTCTATTTCACCCATGCTCCTTCCTCAAAGGACTCACACAAGTTTTTTAAGGTGCTTAAAACATTATTTGGGTGCCTAACTTTCACTGCTCGCTCTCTGACAATGATGTCACAACCGCACCCAGAAATCCATCCATAAGCAGTTATGATAACCCTTTGACTCAAAAGAAAGTGATCAGGTGAAGAAATCAGGAGGCAGTATTTTTTGGACTGTTTTTGCACAGTCTGAATGCTATTGTCTGAAATTGCTAATTAGCAAGAGCAGAATTTTGTTCCTGCAACGAATTCTGTTCAAGAAAGTAGATAAAGAGCAAACAGAGGAGGAAAATGATGGAAGCTGCTGTTTTCTTTCACATTCTCTCAAGAACTGAAGGGGCATGGGGAAAACTGTCATTAAAGTCCATGTCAATTCTCTTCTAATATTCCCCATTATTTTGCAAATTAAGTTTAAGATTTAAATAAAACTAGGACTCCCAAAATCAGACTCTTCCATAAAAACTTCCTTAAGTTCTGAGAGGGATTTCAGTGCTAAGAAGAGATCACTGGAAGCTAGATGTCTCACCTGCTTAGACATCCTGGAAAACATCACTAGGCTTCCAACTGAAAGAAAAGGCTTTTAGAAACTCTACCCTAAATTGCAATGAAGAAAGAATTGCAACATCAGCTGTAAGGAACCCATTAGCCCTCTTGACATCTTCACAGAAATAAGGACTTCAAGCAGTTGTCAGAAACACTTTACCTTTTACAACATCTTTAAAGAAAACAAAGAACTAAAAAGCCTGTGAAATATAAATGCAGTGTATCTTAAACCTGCTTATGCTTACAGCTTTGTAGGATTCAAAACAGCAGCTTTCAAACAAAGTTACTGTAAAGTAGCTGAAGGTTCTGAGCTGACGCCAGGGCTTCCTTCCAGTGGCTGCAGTGCTCCAGTTTGACTCAGGGCATCCCTGCATGCAGAGGAGTCAGGGAGCAGAACGGTACCTCCACTGGGTCATAGACTGTAGTGCTACCTACACAGGCCCTGCCACCAACAGAGCAAAGATGATCCACTTACTGTAAATGTGTGGTTTTACCAATTTCTATCACACAGATGTTTAATAGATCCATTTTTGTATGCAGGGATAATTAAGGAAAAAAGGGCGATTTTATTTGGTGCTAATTCACCACATGCGAATTCCAGCTGTTTACTGTAGACCTACCACCAAGCATACACTTCTTCCCACAGCTCATCAGAAAGCCTCTTGCTGGTGAAAGTGGTTAATCCACAACATTTTTGTTGCTGAAGCCAAGACTCCGAATGGGGGGTTTCGGTTACTAATGACAAAAAACTTGCATTCTTTAACTAGCGAATACTGTAAGGGTTTGTCCATTTACAGAAAACCACCCTAGAAGTGGTTGCTGGCAGAAAAATTGGACCAGAATAGAAGAAGCTGTTACCAGGCAGGACAGAGATGCACAAAGCAAAGCAGCAGCAAACAACGGGCTAGGAAAAAATCCTGTTATCTGGCAGCACAGAACAGCCAAAGTAAGCGACAAGTTCCTTAGTGCCCGCCAAGCAAAAGCCTTGTGCTAAAATATCCTCCTGTGCCCTGGCCAACTTACAGCATCTGACTCCAGGCTGGAAACAAAACTTGGCCTTACGCCTCACTGTGATGCCTCATGCCACCATGTTTCCAAAAGAAACGGCTCCTTTAATAACTAGGTTTGATCCTTTGTATTATTCCTGCCCCAGAAGCAAAAAAAAATTTCCAGCCAGCATCAGAGCTTTATGGTTCTAGTTTCTCTGCAAAGAATGCACTGCTGTGAGTTACTTGCAATTTACAGAAAACCAAATAGAAAACCTCTAAGGGAATAAAAGAGAAGAGTGAATTGAACAAGTGCAAAGCTGCTCCATGGGCATGCAAACCCAAATCTGATTAACATATTATCAGTAACAACCCCTGACATCATCACAGACAGTTCTGTTTAAGACTCTGCATAGCATTGCAGTTATAAATGAAACTGTATACTGGACAGCAAATGGTATATAAAAAGTGATTTCAGTTTTGACGTGAACTTTTGAGAAGATCATAAAATTCAAGGCAGATCATTCTACAAATCATCTTTACAGTTACCAGATTGTGGCTCTACTTAACCCTTCTCTAACAGAATTCAGTACAAGCACTTCCCTCTGGCTGTGAACAACAGGAAAAGCTACTGAAGGAACATGTAACATGAAAAGATCTAGCTCTCTCAAGAATCACAGCATCTGCTTTTGCTCCTGGTCTCAGCTCTTCCAAAAAGCACAGCAAAAAGGCATCATTCAGGTCAGTTTTATAATTGCTCACATGGCTGCAAACTGTAGTGAATAAAAATACAGAGATGTGGGTCACTGCTGTGGTACTAGTAAGAAAAGTAAGAACATATCACCACAGCTGCAGGTGAACAACTACTGCTGCCTCTCTGGAAAAAATTAGCTCCAAAACTTTCAGCAGTACATTTTTAGGGAACGTTGGTCTCTACAAACTACAAAAACTGCTTCTGGTATGCCCACATCTTTAAAGCCACTTGGTACTGTTTCTCTTGACTCAAAAAATAACAAGCATGCATTAAACTTTGGCAATGAGGTGCCGATAGCTTAAGAAACCTTAGTATGAACACTTGCAAAAACCATCAGCTATGTATCTATAAAAATGGACACAGGCTTGCGGAGCAGTACTCTGAGACATGGAAAACATTTTGTATCTCCTGATGCTACACAGTGGACACTTACACAAAGAATTCACAAGACAATTGCAAGCACCTGTAGTTTCACACACATTTTTCAACCTCTCTGCAAGGAGGGTAATTTTTCATGAAATAAAAAAGGCAAAAGTGCCTTCCCAAAGCAGCCTGCAGAAGCAGCACATGCTTCCTCATGGCTGGTCATACTCTTGCTTTTTTTCCCCAAGGAACAATGCAATCCCATCACCTTTATGCTACTATACTACACACACCCAAATGACTGCCCTCGGGGATGCTGGGCCTCAATACTGCACTGCAATTACAGTACAGAGTAACCCAACTGAGGTTGTTTGCTTGTACCTACATCCTCTAGCACCTACCTTTCTGGCCACAGGAATACACTACATTGTGTAATGTAACTCATTTGCAGACTTTACTTACCAAGGCCTGGCACAAAGTCAGGAACACAAAAGACCATTTCAAACCAAGACCACCTTTGGGGCACTAAGGAAACAAAACCGAAACAAAACTCTGAATCTCATTTAGAAGCCACTACGATGCCTTTCAGACATGATTCTCCGCTGGAGCACAGGGCTGGTAGTACCGGATCTCATGGCTCTGAAAAGCCCAAGCTAGATGCTGGAGTCTAACTCGTTTTTGAAGGACATTTGCATTGTCACTCACCCACGAGTCAGATGGCTTAGGAGACAAATACAACTAGTCTAAGAAAAAAAAATAGATTTCCAAGTTTTTTACGCAGTTTTTCCATCAATGCTTCTTTCTATGGTGTAAAATAAGTTCACAAAACTCTCATCTGGACAAGAGCTACTCATTTCCAGGGGCTAAACTTTCATCAACAGAAAATTAATATACATTAAATTATTTGGGAACACTGTTTTCCCAACTAAATTCCTACCCAAGTGATGTTCTGCAAGTCCCCAAAATGAAGGAAGGAGGAAGCAACAAATTCAACTTTCCATTCCAGATTCAAATCCATACTGCAAGTTGGTATCAGTATCTTCCATGAAAACCAGTCTCCTATGGTAGCACACTGGAAAAGCTCAGTGACTTGCAAACACAGATGCAGATTTCAGAACTTCAGGACATCTGCACTCAACAGTGCAGCCACTACTATTGACCCACATACAAGTATTATTGTGTTCAGTGCCATTAATGGAGAATATTTCATTTGTTACAGCAAAGCCAAATTTTAACTTTTACGCACCTAATTCCTCTTCAGATCAAACTTCATTGCCACCTCTTGCACTTTATGCTTCATAAGCCACTCATGCAGAGCACCCTCCTCCACGGCAATTAAGATTCTGCTTCCAACTCCCTCTTGTAAAGTGTGCTGTGCTCTCCTCCCCAGCCGCGTCAGCAGCTAGGTTGACCACAGATGGAGCACATTTGGCAGCTGAAATGACCCAGATGCTGAATCTGGAGCCATCTTTCCAGCTGCAGTGGCTGGGCTCATGTCCGACTCCTCAGCTGTTAGCTGTCAAGCTGCCCTTGAGCTGTGCCAAGCATACATCTCAAAGCTTCGACTGAATCTGTGAGGCTTGCTGACAGAAAGGATAACACAGACTAAAGGTTTTAAAAGTAGGCAGTGAGACAAACACCCTTCTCTCCTTTCTTTTCTCTCTCACTTTTTTCCACAGTCTCTTTTCCACTATTAATAAAAATTCAGGAAGAGCTCACTGGTAAGAGCAGGTCTAACGTAACACATCCTAGTCTGAGATACTGACCAGCAGGAGATTCCCCTTTGTCAACACTACGTGCAGTGGAAGGTGACTTGTACCTCTGCATCAAGTCACAGCCCAGGAAAGGGCTGGGAAATAATCTTTATGAGGAAAAGGTGGTGATAGACAATTCTTTTATTTCACTACCTATTCTTTAGGCTCCCTAAAAATCTTTAAACTATCAAAGCTGTAGAAATTCTTTGACAATTCAGGAGCACCTATTCAATATCCTAGTTCTGACCAATTTCCTCACAACTTTGAACCTTAAAAGGGACTTCTACATTCTCCATGCGTCCCCACTGAGGAGCAAAAGAAAAGGCTTACCTTGATTCAACACTTTCAGTTACCACTATACGTTCTGATCTAGATTTAAGAAGTAGTATTTGAAGTTTTTGCCCTTTACCTCATTTCTGCTCATCCTGGCACAGCATATGCTGATAAAACAAACCATTCCCACCCACCAGTAAAGTATCTCCACATGGCCTATTTGCTACTGAGAAAAAAAAGTCTCTTCTCAAATAGCAAGTCAAACACACAAATGCCTCTATTTCAGGTTTCTTTTATGTATTACATATACACATACTATGCCTGTTAGAGCTCCTGAAAGGAAAACACTGTTTTAGAGAAAGCTTATTTTTCTAAAATATCACATTTAATAGTGAAAAATATTTTCCACATTTAACATTCAATAGCCTATGCCTTGCTATAAACCTACCCATTTCCAATTTAAAGATGACCTTCCAAGTAAAGGGAACAGTAGCAAGTTAATTCTGCTTAAATGTTTTCATAAAAAACAAATAGCATTTTTTAAGACACAAGAGTAATACACATTCCCATTTTTAATTACTACTGAAAACAGCAGTACTGAAGCTAACTTTACCCTGCAGCACTTAAAAGTCACTCAGCTGATCTACAGGCATTAAGAACCTTCAAGTGAAACAGATTTCATCTGCAAGACTCCATTTTAGTCAAACCAAGTCGATTTATCAATATATTAGTAAAGAAAAAAGACTCTCTGCAGCACCATTTCTCTCACACCCTTTTCTTTCACGGCAAGCTGCTCAAAATCAGATGACCTGTAATTAGGATCCAATAAACCAAAAAATTTTATTCTCTACTCAGAGATTTCTTGTGTGATCATGTGCAAGGAAATTAACATCTGTCAGCTTCAGTTTCTTTATATGCAATCTGAACTAGATGACGGAGGAGGGAGGAAGAGGCAACTTGGTGTCAAATAATTATTCATCATTTCTTTAATTAAAAAATACGCATGTAAGCACTTTGTACACAAAGTAAAGGAACATTACCACTCAGTTGAACTGGAATAGCAACCCTCAAGCCCACTTACTTTGCAGTATTTGGAGAAAAGACAGGATTTGATGAGCTCCCACTATGGACAAATTCAGGCTCCGCTAAGCCCCACAGAAACAAAGTTGCAAAACAGAAGGTGCCTCACACAGCCAGAGACACCTATTTGTTTATACAGCACAGACTCCCAGCTGCAATCCTGAAAGTCCTCAACTACAGTAGTAGTGTACTGTGTAAAAATGGCACTTTAAAAAAGCCAATTTACAGGACTTGAGAAAACATACAGAAGCTTTCACCAGCTTCCTAGCTTAGGCCCTTCAGAATAGAAATCACCTAGAAGTCTTCATTATAGTTCTACAGCACCTAGTAAAAGTAGGCCCTCAACTGCTACCTGAATATGCTAGAAAATCCCAACACAAGTGATGAGCTCTGCTTTTAAATGCTGCACTGCAAACCTTCTGTCTGGGTCACAGCCTGCCATCGTGGGATTTTTTATTCATTTTTAAATGTGACTTTCAAAAAATTATTGTCCAAGGCACTGTAATTTACACCTACAGATTAGCACCACACTTAAGAAAAATCCTGACAAAACAACTTACTGCCTTTCTGCTGCTACATTTGGCAGCGTGAAAAGAGACTGCCACCCAGTGGACTCCATCCAAGTACACCGACTGCAAGCCATGACATTCAACACAGAATTGTTGAAAATTTTATTTTTAAGAAAGTGAGGTTATTTTTAGGATACTTTCCATCGCTATAATAATGTTTCAAACAGATAAATTCACTTGTCATTCTGTACTGCACCCGAAAAAATTGACATTTCATGAAGGCACTGTACATAGAAAGCTTTTTGGAATTACAAGAAAAAAATAATCTACCTAATCAAGTTTTGACCATAATTAACTAGTGCAATCACTCAGTTCAGAGGTGGGTTATGTTCTAAATGCAGCTTGTGCCATCCTCGGGTAGGTTAAACAGGATTCACCGTTAATATGGCAACGCTGAATAGCACACAGATAGTTTAACACCTCTTGAGGTGTGGAATTCATTTGTATTTGTAAAATCCTTCTCCAGTCTTCTTACCCAGCTTTTTTTCTGCTACCAGTTTATTCAGGAGTGGGCTGGGTGCAAAAAGAGGATTGTTGGGCTCTAATGAATGCCATCCTGAAAAGGAAAGGAAGTGAATGAATTAATAACAGTTCTGTTTATATGCAAAGATAATAGAGATCTGCATCTCCTTAGAAAAATATTCAGAGGTCAGAAAACTGGAGGAGGTCTGGAACTTATTGTACACTCTCTGAGACCCTTCAGTGCAGCTTCATAAAGCACAGATCAGTACTGATGATTATGAGCAAATCTATCAATTAGTCTTCAGGAATAGTGTACTCTGAACACCTTATAATCTCCAGGACTGAGGATTTTTAATATTTTTTTAAAAATTAAGGAGAACTTTTGAAGCATAGGTGAGTACAAGCAAATATAACGACGGCTAGCTGAAAAGGAATTTAAGTGCAAAGAAATTCCAAGTTGAATTTCTACCTGTGAAAGACACGGTCACTCAGAACAATGTAATGCTACTCCACGGTACTAAGAGCAGAAAAGCTTTCACTGAAAATGCCCTTTTCAAAGTGACATTCTGCCTTGGAGAATATTTAGGCTTCTCATTCAAAAGAATACACCAAGCATCAACAAGCCATCACAAATTATGTATGGTTTTGTTACTGTATTGACATTCATCCACTTAGTAACTGAAGTGAAAGGGAGATGATTTACTTACATCTCTTGAGGTATTTACTGGGTTTCCTATTAATTAAGAATGAAAACACTGCTGGCAGAAAAAGGATAGGGAGTCTCAACATTTGTTGCTTTTCATCAGAATTTCTTACCTCCAGTACACATCTCTCTTCCCACTGATTCTTTTTAGTTATATAAAGTACCGTTAATATTATTATTTTCCAATTGGAACTCAATGAAGTCAGCAAAACCAACACTGCTTTGTTCCTGTGTACAAAGGGTACAAGCATGCAGTACAAATGCTGTACTCACACAGCATTCTGAGCTGAATTCTCAATCCTTTCTCCTGAACAGTTAAAAGGCTATGCCATAAACATTCAGTTTAAATAATTAAGAGTCACATTTGCATTAAAACATCTGCAGTGTAGCTAAAAAGGGGGAAAACAGAACAAAATAAGCATGCAGTACCATCTATAATGTATTTACTGGTATCCAACCCAACATAGTCCAGCAGTTCAAATGGACCCATGGGATAGCCAGCCCCAAGCTTCATAGCAACATCAATATCTTCCTTTGATGCATCTCCTAGAGAAAAGATTGACAGTTTGATGAACAGAGAAGATTCCACATCTACTTGGCACCACGTATAAATAATTAACAGGGTGTTATTTCACCCTGGTGCAGCTCTTCACAGAAATCTCTGCATCTTTCAGAGCCACAAAAACTAGAGTCAGCATACACATAAAGCTGAATCTCTCACAAAAAAAAAAAAAAAAAAAAAAAAAAAAAAAAGCGCCCGGCAGGCCTGCTTGCCATTTCTCTAGCTTCCTCCTGCATTTCAATACAGATCATTATGATACTGATGGAGCCACAGCTACTATGCTGAACCTATCAGAAAGACTAAAGCAAGAACTGGTCACTGTGAAGAATCAAAAGTTTCTTTTAGAGGCAGCAGAATAGGTAAGTAAGGAAATTACTCAATTTCAGCTTCATGAGATCGGCAGCAGCTTTTGAATGATGCATAGGACAGAGCTACCCTCACTCTACAATTGCCAGAAGACAAGTGATATTCAGCTGATGGATAAGGCAGGCATGGAGAGGGGAGCAGTAGCAGCTGAGTACCATGCTTAATTCCAGCAGCTTTCACTGGAGGATATCTATTGGCATCAGAGATGGCAGGTAGGAGAGACCTGAAAAGACTACGCAGGTGCAGTTAAATTTGTGAATTCCAAAGTTGTTAAAAAAAAAAATAAAAATAAGAATAATCAGAAATTTATTACTTCTACTTCAGCGTGTGCCTATAAAAATACAAATTCTGTATTGTCACAGTTAATATTCACCTCATTCTTTTCCTGGGAATACATATCTTATACTGTCATCAAAGCAGATGCACCTCTACTGCTTAATTCTAATACATATTTTGATAAAGGCAGTGCACTTCTTTGCAGATCCTGTAAAAAATGATGAAGTTATGCAAACCTCAGAGGTACTTGTTAAGTAACCTCCATGCTCAACGCGTACAGGCATTAAGGGTGTCCAAAAGCTTGGCAGACATAGCCTATGCAATTTATATGCCTAAGATCAGAGATTCTTAGAAACAAATTTACAAAATCTCTTGTAAAGGCAACAACTCCAGTGACAGTTCTATATGAAGTAATAATTTATATATATCTCCCTTTACTCTTTAAAGCTGACAGTGCTTGGGCTTTTTTTAAACCTCATTTCATTCCTGAGAAACCTGGAAACGTAACCTTCCTTAATTCTAACGTCATTTCACTTCCCCAAATTCAAACACGCCCAAATCCTCAGCTCATTTGAAGTTGATGCAGGTGTACGTACTGTTCTATCAGCAGAATTGTCCCACTTTGTCAAACTTAGGATATGGCCACTTGACAGCACATAGTTTCATTACAATACAATCAAAAATAGTAAAAGGGCAAGCGAGAGTTATACCCCTAATTCATAATAGTCTCTCCTGATATAAAGCAGATTCTATATAAACATGACTGCTTTTTAGTTTTTCTACTAAGAACAGGGAAGTACAGACCACCACATGCCCCCTGTTTAAATCACTGTTAATATACTAAAGGTATTTTGCCTATGCAAAAGTGCACATTTAACAGCATGAGATTGTGTATAAATAAAAACTCAAGACTGGCCCAATACAAAAGGTTTTTCAGTGCTTGAGGTTGCCAGGAAAGAGACACAATTTCATTCTAATGCAGATGACAATCTGGCTCAAGTGTGAGGATTAACACAAAGGATATGGTAAAAATTCAACCTGACTCAATGGAAAATATGAACTGAAAGACAGCCATCAGCCTTCTCAAAACATCAACCAGCTTTTAAAATAATTTCTTTAAAAATTCACAAATTAACTTCAACAAGTTTGGAAATATCATACTGTGGAACAAAATACAAACAGAATAAAGATTAAATCAAAATATTGTTTTGCTTAGGGAGAAAGCAGTCAATTTTAACATACAAACTCAGTGTTTTCTCCTGCATTTAATTAAAAGTTCTGTTGTCTTCTGAAATATGCGCAATGATACATGTGACTTAACAAAGGCACCTCTTTTAAACACAGTGAAACACCCATACACTTTATTTAAAACTGTGACTTTCTCTAAGAGAATAATGCCCCTTCACATCCATGCCTTTGCCTTTCAAGTCACTAAATTTTCTCTTTTCTCCCTTTGAGATGTAATTAGGTACATCTGTTGATGGATAAACAAATAGTGTTGTTTTATTTTTTTTTTCCTGGAGATCAAACCATCTCTTCCATGTGCTTTAAAAGAGATTTTTAATATTTAAAGCATATAGGTGAAATCCTGAAAATGGAGTGCTTTCATCTGTAAAAAACCAGTGATTTCAAAAACAAAATGTTTCAAATGGCATTCTTAGTAGCACGGCAGTATGAGCAGAGCACTTGAAATAAAAGCAATTACACTCTGTAATTTCCTCTTTATCCACTACATTCATTACTGGCTTGTTTTCTTTTCGAAACAAGTACCAATGCTTTGAAAAATTCAGTGGTTCTTTCGGGATTAGTGATTATTTCTGCCTACCCTCAGTATCAATGTAAGAGAGACCAGCAGCGAGATGGGAGTTCCAAAGGAACCTATGTCTAAAAAAAACACGTAGAATTTTATGTGGCAATAGCTGAGCCCAAATCACTTGTATGCCAGTACCACAGTGCGACACTACTGCACTACTTACCTCACCTGAAAATTGGTGGTTTATTTCACAAGCCCCATATGAGTGAACTCAGGAGAACCTGGCTAATGGTCCCATTATGGGATTTTCAATCACTTTTATCAATGTCTCTTTGGACAGAGAGAGGGAGGTTCCTGAATAGTTGACAAAGGATATTTTTACAATGGCACTACACTCACCTTGTCACCTCCAAATCAGAAACATTCTCCACCACCAGGAATTTCCCTCACAAGTAACTACTACCTTCCAACTCTGCACAACCTGACATTTCAAAGTGAAGGCAAGAGCTTTCCCGTTACACATTCTGGCTCATATTTGAAGTTCACTATTCACTTCCAGCCTCTAAGATCTGAAAATTTTGAGGGAATCTCAAGGCTTTTCTGAAGTGACATAACATTTAGTAGTATTATATGTCAACATTCCCCGAAATCAATATCCCAACAAATACCTCTCTCAAAAAGTCGAACAGCTTCCATCATATATGGCACCAAGAGACGGTTTACAATAAACCCTGGAGTATCCTGTGAAAAATAAAAAAGGGATTCTAAGTTCACATTCTTTAACAGTACTACACGCAAACACCACATGACAAATGAAACAAGTGGATGAAGAAACTTAGTCTGTCATTGATTTATGATGCTCTCTGAATTGTATTTTTCATCTGATTTATCTGCTCAGTATTAAAACATAAAAGATGAATTTCACAAACAAGGAATAGCACATAAACATTCATCATGGCAAAGAACAATAAGACTACTACAAGCCCAACTCAATTAATGTTAAAACAATTTAATGTGGCCAGTTGGCAAATGTCTTTTCTTTATCAAAGTTCTGATGATGCCATTTCCTGAAGGATAGGAGAAGAGCATTTCTTCTCTAATAGGTTTTTTTGTGTGTCCACTACTAGAAATGTCTCTCCCATGGCTCACTGTGATACACCACACTGTTGAAAGCTAGGACCATTTCAATAGCAAGAATCAACACTATCAAGGAAAAGATAAAATACATGCTGCCAGAAGATAACAAATGGATACAGAACTTTTTACACAAGCTTTAATCAAAATTAATAATACAAACAAGAGAAAAAGCTTTGCAAACATAGCATTATTTCGTACACTATTACTGCTCCAGATGTTTACTCCATTTTATCTCAATATTTAATCCAGAGAATTCCAAGCAATGTTTCTTCTACAAACAAGAATTGAAAAAAAAAAAAAAGAAGTTCAGACATGGAGACTGCATTACTCTCTATCCAAGCTAATTTATAACAATTCATTATATATTCTACACATTACATACTGCAAAACTGTGGCAGAAACAGGAGAAAAGTCAACTAAAGCCACAGAGCAATTTAGCAGTACAGGCAGAGTTAGAGTCCGGTATCCAGACACTGAGTTACTGGTAACTACTGGATTGCAAGCCCTTCTTTCATGATCAAATGCCTCCTGAGGGCTGTGAAACTCAAGGCAATAGCTTGCATAAAGCTACCCGACCACAGCTTAATGGATTCAGAAAAAGTGTGCTTAGGAAGTAGGATGTTACTCCAGAGAAAAAAATCCAAAGCTGCGAAGCAATGAAGATTAATTTGTGTCTCATTACTGCAGTCTTAAGAAAAGCTTGGAACGAGCACATACCAGGGAGGATTCATCCAACTGCCTCACAGTACAAGAGGCAGCAGCCTTGTCTCTGGCACGGCAAAAGATGAGTTCTTGCTTGAGCTCCCCAGTCTAGACTTTTGCAGGACTTCAAAAAGAGTAAACCCTGATACTTGTGAGTTTTCCTGCTCTAGACAAGATGTCTAGAATCACTTGATGTTTAAGAATTTGTGCTAATTGTGGGTGTTTTCTTTGTCGAACTGTTTTTAATAGGGAGGAGAAACTGGACAAGAAGTAACCTGGAAATTCCTGAAGTGCTCTTACATCCACTAAAACCTACCACTTTAAAATTAACAGTCTACAAGAACAGTCAAAACGTACCCACCTTACAACTGACAGGACTCTTTCCTACTGCTTTACTGAAATCCATAAGAGATTCAAAAGTCTTTTGGCTGGTCATTGGAGTCTTGATGACCTGGGCAGAGGGAAGGTAGAGAGAGAATAAGCACATTTATGAGCAGAATCTCTCTCATTTCATCGCATCCCCATGACAGCAATGACTCAATTGTAATCTAGAACAATATTTCAGAAATTCACAAAACACTTGTTTTGAAAAAAACCAACATCTTCAATGGATATATATTGGATATATATATAATAGACACAGAAATCCATTATAGAGATAGACACAGCATTTTTCACATTTTGAAATTGTGCATTTCTTTAAGATACTTTCCCACGCAGCCACTATGGATGGATGGTAAAAGGGACCATCCTCTGGAATGACACTTAAGAGATTATAGTATAACAAAGCAACTTCAAAAGCTACATAGTCTCTGTTGTCTTGGGGAACACAAAGACATCACTCCAGAGAACCATATGAACAGATACAATTCCTGATACAACAGGTTGTAACATCTACCCTGTGCCCAACAAACATTTATTTCTAAAGACAATTTAAAATCTGTCTTGCAAATTTGTGACAGTCCTGTAAGCTTTTCAGTACAACGCTTCCCTCTTGATTTTCTTCACACCTGGCTACAGGTAGCTGTAGAGAGTAATAAGGTCACCCCTGAGCCTCCTTTTGTCCAGGGTAAACAACCCTAGCTCCCTCAGCTGCTCCTCATGTGATTTACCCTCCAGATCCTTCACCAGCTTCAGTGCCCTTCTCTGGCCCTGCTCCAGCACCTCAGTGTCCTTCCTGCAGTGAGGGTCTCAGATCTGGGCACTCAAGATGCAGCCCCAGCAGTGCTGAGCACAGAGGGACAATGTGGTCCTGCTGGCCACACCATTTCTGATCCAGGCCAGGATGCCATTGGCCTTACTGGCCACCAGGGCACACTGCTGGCTCATGTTCAGCTGCTGTCAACCAGCACCCCCAGGGTCCTTTTCTGCTGCGCTGCTTTCCAGCCACTCTGCCCCCAGCCTGTAGCGCTGCATGGGACTCAAGTGTAGCATCTGGCCCTTGGCCTTACTGAACCTCATACTGATAGCCTTGACCCAAGGATCCAGCCCATCCACATCCCTCTGCAGAACCTTCCTACCCTCCAGCAGACCAACATTCCCACCCAGCTTAGTGCTGTCTGAGAATTTACTGAGTGTACACTCAATCACCTCATCCAGATGATTGATAACAACATTAAACAGGACTGGCCCCAACACTGAGCCCAGGGGAACCCCACTAGTGACTGGCTGACAGCTGGATGTAACTCCATTCACCACCACTCTCTGGGCCCACCCATCCAGCCAGATTTTAACCCAGCAAAGAGTGCACCTGTCCAAGCCACGGACTGTCAGCTTCTCCAGGAGAATGCTGTGCAAGGCAGTATCAAAGGTTTTACCGAAGTCCAGGTAGACAACATACACAGCCTTTCCGTGTCACAAAGAGATTTCCCCCCATTCTAATAACTGACATAAGGCAAACACAAAGAAAACCCACACCAGTGAGGACTGAGAAAAAGGCTTGTTTCACAACAGAAAAAGCAGTGATCTTTTCCTTTGATATCTGATAAAAATATCTCCAACGCTTTCAAGAATGAGTTTTTAATACACACTTCAGAATTTTGAAACACTAGCACTAGCTTTTTGAATTAGAGAAAGAAATCCCCTCAAAGCTATGTGCTTCTGAGCATGAGATCCACAATCTATGAAAAGATAATACACAAAAGCACTGCAGATTTCTGACTCATGAAAGACAGCTTCCATGAGAAATGACTGGCACTTTCAGTAGTATCTTTCATAGTTTTGGTGATTCTCTTGATTTTTCCCCTGATTATTTCAAAGTGAAACATCTGTTTTACATAGAAAATGTTCTTTACAGTGTTTGCCAGTGCCAATCCTCATTTATAGTAGTAAACCTCAAACAAAACCAAAGGTTTAAAAAGTGTATTGATTTACTAATATTGGCGCCTTTCTACACCAAGCCACTGAAAGCAGAGGTTCTGTGTTTCGAAGTTCTTCAAATACTGTTCATCAATTGGAGTGACTCGGGGGCAGGACAAAAGTCATGTGAAAAACCCCAAAATTATACAGATTGAGCACAGCAGTCAGACAGGGACTCCTTGGTTTTGGGTTTCATAAACAATGATAGGTATCTTTTGAATTTTTCTAATCTCACAGATGCTTAGTTTACATTTCTCAAGACCATGATTTGTTTTAGGCTTAAGACATAGAACACTTCTTTCACAGAAACAAATTACTGCCAGCAAGGCCTTCTTAGCACAGAAATCAATAAACTCTACGTCAGCCTAGAGAATTACACTAAATATTTTTGTTATATCTAACAAAGCTATAAAATTCCTCCCTTTCCTTCTTACATTTCTCCAGAACACTTAGTCACAATATACAGGATGCAATATTAAACTATAAAAAAAATTTACAAATCCACCCGGATTCAGAAGTCAGCAAGAGAGAATTTGCATGTGTCTGAGCGCTCATCAGACAACCATACTCTGAATCAAATTTGTTCACTTCAGCCAAAAGATTCCAAAAGTGAGAAGAAGAGAATGATACACAGAAAGACATGGCAAACATCTGCATAATATGTATTTTACTGGGAAACAAGCAAAAACTGTAATAACGTGAATCTTGGGCATTCAAAATGAAGGCACAACATGCTTGAAGTGTTTGTCACTAAAGCAATACTAGAACTAATGGCCCACGGGACGGAGGAAAATGATTTACAGCACTTAAGGCTATGAAGTACATGAAACTTTGGGGCAGAGTGGCCAAATATAACAATTTATTTCCACTTACTCTAGAATTTGTAAATTCTAGTGATCCAGGTCAGCCACAAGGGTGAAAGGTGAGAAAAAGAAGAGAGACCTGTCATTTTGTCTGCAATATGACCCTTACTTTGGAGGCTCAGACAAACTCTTATACTGGATTGTTATTCTACTCTGCATTTCAGTATTTTTAGAAATGGCATGATGTAGCCAAAGAGAGTATATTTAGAGAAGACATCTGAAGAGTTATGTAAAAACTTCTTATACTTCCTTAAAGGCTGAGAAATACTGTAATACTTCCAGACAAAACATATGAAACAAACATGACTGACTTTATTTCAAAAGTGACAAGACAGTAAGGTTTCATTTCATGTCATTTTCTATCGATTCCTACCGGTAGCAGCAGTTCTCATTAATCAGACTGTCCGCATGCCTAAAATGATCTCTACAAACAACACCTCTGCTGGCAGTTCAGTGGAAAACTCTGGAGCCTCGAGACTGAAGGAGTTACCTCTGCCTCTTCAACCTGCCCCTCAACGCAGACTGCACCGCCCTCTTATCACTAGAGGAAGCCAATTCCATATCAAAAGAGCTGCAAACTGAGATCTACTCTTTCATCTAACTGAAGTGTCACTGATGACAACTGCATTGCTGGGCTGCAGTTGTTATTGTGATGGAATGTGATCATAATAACCACTGTAAGGCGCGGGCCTAAGACACTTACCTCCACAAGCTTCATCATAGGCACAGGATTGAAGAAATGGAGACCCCCAAATCGGTCCTGCCTGGTGGTCGAGTTAGCCATGTTTGTGATTTGCAAGGATGAAGTGTTGCTTGCAAATATCGTATGCCTGGAAATAAGAAATATATGGATTGCATAAATGACAGTAGGAGAATGATGTGCTAAACAGAAATAGACACCCACTCGCTAACCATACACAGAATCCTCAGAAATATTCCTGCAGTTTATCACAGTCCTTTTGCTGAGGTGCGAGTACAGCCACTGCAAGGACTGTGTAAGTTTCTGACTGTCAAGGAAGTTTGTTGAATATATTTATTAGGTGCTGGGAAAAAAGACTCTGAAAGTAGAAAATTTCTTTTAACTCCTCAGATACATTCCAGATAATTTCTTCAGCAATCCTGAAAACCTAAGGATAATTTTTTTGTTCATCATTTACACATCTATTGAAACCCAGTCATTTGCAATGCTGAAAATGCACTTTGGTGTCTTAAGGAAAATTTGGAATCTACTTTTATATATAATGATCAGTGGTAGACACAATGAGCAAACCTGCCACCAGAGCAAAGAGATGATGGGGAAAAAAACAGAGAAGAGATAAAACCACCATGCACAGGACACTGCAAAGGATACACAAAATGCCAAGATTTTTAAGACTTATATGAAGTCCTCTTCCAGACATAAACCAGACTTAATAACTGCCATTTATAATGGTTTGGTTTGTGGTTTGTGACTTTTTTTCAGCAGAAATATCTCAGAACCAAAACTGCCCTGCTGTAATGACACCACAGCAAAAACTTAAAGAAATGGCTTTTTTCTTCAAATCACAAAAATCAGAAAATAAATTAGAGATGAAACCCTACCTTCCATTCTGGACTGCATCCTACTGTCCTTTCAAAAAGTTATCCTACCAGACTCATCAAATGTTACACTGATACCTACATTGATATTTTGCTTACATTTCACTGAGATATAACTGAGCTTCACAACAGAGCTTTCAGAGAGAGAAGTTATTTTCAAGCCACGGGAACATCTTATAGCGGCATTGAAAGAAACCATTCTGGGACAAAAACACTCACATGGTTTTCCACTGTTTATTATTTATCTTTTTTTCATTATAGAAAATGAAATAAAAAATCCTGGAAATTCCTGTTTAATCTTCTCACAAATGCTCTTTTCTTATTTCCCCACCATAAATGGGCCTTACACTGTTCTGAGGTGGGGTATTACAGAAGTATTCTACATTTCAAAGTTTTGACATTGCAAGGTCAGCGCATTCAAAAGTCACTTATCCTCACCAAAAGTTTGCCACCGTATATATTCATATATATAATATTCATATAAAACTTAATCACACTGATTTGTGTAATGTAATTATTGCTATGTTTATATCTGGGTTCAATTAAGAGATTTTATCTCAGTATCACTTCTGCGGGTGAATAATTGAAGCCTCACACAATATAAAGCCTTGTGGCGAAAAAAATACATTTGCACTGTGTACAGGGGCATTTTATTTACACTTTTTGCTCTGACCAACCAACTGATTTCAATTGAGTTTAAAATAGAATTTTCAAGACTCTTTGACTTAAAATTACATAATCCATGCTTCAGGTGGCAGCAGAGTTGGAAGGCTTTGGAAAGCAACAGTACTAGTGAAGCCACAGCAATGCTTTTCCCGGCACCAGAGTGCTTTCTCCTGGTGCCATCTAGTGGGTCAGAGGAAGACGTCAAAAACAGAGCCCAACACGAGAGAAACAGACCATATCAATAAATCTGACTCTTACAGCCCAGCTCCCTTACACAGCAAACACTGAAGAAGACTTCCTCTTTTTATAACATATTGATTCTAACACAGTGAACAGCTGAAAACCACTGGCCAGTTCTGAGCTGAGTTCCCACATATAAAGATAAATCCTAGACCAATAAATGTTTATGGGCATTCCCACATCCCAGACATAAACAGAAAGCAAGTGCAGAAGTGTTCTTAAAGTGGATACCCAAAAATTCTTCTGTCATGGTCATTATGACCCTGTTTGGAAAAGTGGTGCAGTGTTTCAATAACTAAAAGCCACAAAGAACGTGAGGATATCCTACAAAAACCCTTGCCTGACCTTTTCATAAGGGAAACACAAGACTGACTCAATTCAGGAAAAGGAAAACAAAACTGAAGAGGGGGTAGGAATGCTTTATCCTGCTCTCAAGATGATGACCATGTAAAACAGTAACAATTACCGTATTAGGAGGGTGAGTATAACACCGATAGGAACAGAACCTACAACAAGGAATTTTGCAAAGCTCTAAGAACATAAACCAGTGTGCTGTCAGATTGATGGCATTCAGGAAACAGCATTCAGCATTTCACCAGGACAGCTACCCAGATAAGAAATACTTTGAGTTCCCCATGTGCTCTGGGGGTTGCCACACACTTCTGGCTCATTACATTTATTCTGAAGACTTAAGGGAAATTTACTCCCCATTCACAAATACAACTTCTCTCAATAAAGAATAGCTTTCCCACTCCCTTACATTATTAGATTACACTTTCAGAGGAATTACAGTTCCTTTATAAGAAAACAGAGGAGGAATTAAGTTAATTGTGCTTTCTTTTTTCAAGGCAATACTTTGGTTTTGTGTTGTCCCCAGATTTATCTTCACTGGAGAGGTCACCATGGTGCAAAAATGGGAAAGGAACGCATAGCTGCTGCAGCCAAGGAAACATATGAGGCATGAAATAAAGTGCAAAACAAGAAAAATGCAAGGTTTCACACAGCTTGTGTTTCACAGGTAGAATTCCTCATCTTGACTTAGCAACACATAGCCCTTATGTTTCCACGTGCTATCATCTACCCCCGTGGTAAGTCCTGAGATTTGAATTAAGCCAAGTCCTGCCTCCTCAGAAGCCTGGTCTTTCATGGTCTCTGCCTGTAACATGCATTTCAGAGGGTCATCAGTGCCCAGGGCCCCACAGAAGCAAAGCTTGTCCTGACACTCAAAACTATCTTTAAACAAATCCTGTCTTCCATCCCAATTAACCGTAAGACCACCACCCCCACTGAGCATGACACAACAGTTAGCCCATATAATATGTTTACAAGTTTTGAACTATTCAGTCTTAGCAAAAGGCTGTAGAATGCCTGCACTGACAGGGAGAGCCTTCCATTCCACCACAGTGCCATGTGGGATGAAGGAAGTCTACTGCTTCCTTCTAACGCATGGAAAAACACTCACTAGACATTTCTGCCTTTCCCCACACTGCTCACAGGACCTGCAACTCTAGACTCCTTACATAATTACAAACTACCCTTTGTATCCAATAGCTAATATTCTGACACTTGGCTACTAAATTTCACTATCTTGTCGGTTGTCTTTCTTTCATCTAGGCTTTCTACACTGCAACCCATATTCTTTACCATTCACTCCACTTCACTTTTCTTTATCCTACGTGTAAGAGATCTGTAGGTTTATTTCCAAATATCCTTTTAAAAGGAAGGCTTCTAGTCTAGTCATTTTTCCCAACCCTGCAAAATCATGTCTGATGCAATGGGAAGGAGCATATCTGAACAACTCCTCATATCTTTTAACACTCTGTAATGTAAAATTTGATGTTTTAAGGCAGCTATGCTGACAAACAGCAGCCTCAGGTGTTCCAAACATACATATTTTTTAATGAGGCTCCAAGTCCCTCTGCCCACATTTCCTTGCTGACTGGTTCTAAACAATCTGCTATTTAGTACACTCTAACTTTCTCATTAAAGACTAGGGCAACTGATGATGTGTTTTTACAAAATAGGCCAAATCTAATCCCTACAAGGTATTCTCATAATTGCCAAACACAGATACTTACTTCTGTGCATCAGACTAAGAGTAATGGCAAGTTACCCTGTGCTCAGTACATGGTTGGTTGTGATGATTTATTGCTTTCAGAAGTACCAGGTGATTTTAATTACTGACTATATGAGAAAGGCCAAAAAATCTCCCCAGGCTGAATTCAACTAATGATAACATCTTTTCTCCCTTGACATTACATTCAAGCCACAGCTTGACTCGTTGACAGGCTTAGCTAGACAGTCTAGAATACGTCTTAGTCAATACCCTCATATATTTAGCTATACTAGTTAAAATCTCAACCTGCAAACAGTCAAGGTCTTGTGATCCTGAGTCATCAATTACAAGGCTCAAACTTCTGAGATTGCACACTCAGCTTAAAAGCATTTTTAGGTTTGGATACAATTCAACAATAACTTCAAACAGTTATCAGTAACAGTTCAAAGAAAGTTCCAGGGACTGTAACTGAATGAGTGCATATTAAAAAATTATTTACAGTTTTATACCACACAATAACCAGCAATGATCTGTTTCCAAGCTCTTGTATATAAAGTAAACTTGGTTCACTTAAGACACTTCTGAGATGACTGAGACTTATGGCTAAGACGCTGAGACTTCTTAAAACTTGTTCATGCCAGGCATGCTAAAACCAAATATTTTATCATCCCAATTCCCAACTTAAATATGGGAACAAGACGTGAAGCACAACCTATGTGTACCAGAACAAGTTTATTCCACTGTTGTGCATTTGGAATTGGATTTAGATTTGAACTATGGCCAAGTAGAGGGACAACCTTCATGACCAAACATACCTGGAACAACAACACATTAAGCAATGCAACAAGCAAATAAACCCGATGAACACACCTAAAAGTGTTTGTAACATCTGCACCTGGTACAACAACTATTCCACGCCAACATGACAGTCTGGAGTTAGTCTAAAAAACCCTGGCTTTAAAAAAAAGCAGCTAAGAAAACAGAGAACCAACATTAAGCACAAAAATACCAGAAACAATGGTCTACGTTTCAAAATGTAACAGAAAAAACGCACATACTCTGGAGCAAACTTATCCAGCCTCTTGAAGAGTTCATTTTTAACTTCCAGGTTCTCCACAATGGCTTCTATAACCAGATCCGTGCTATGGACTACTGCTGCTGCATCTGTACTCGTGGTGAGGTTCTTTAAGGTCTTCTGAATGAACTCAGCACCAGCCTGCAACATATCCAAAAAGTTATAATGTCTATTTACAATGACTTAATTTACTTTTACATGAAAACCCCCTTATGTACTTTGAAGTGTTTTCGAGCCGCCAAAAATGCAGGCAGTCTGCCACATTTCCAAATCAGTGAGCAAGTTCTAAGTGTATAGAGATACAATGCTTTCCACTGACAAAATTTTCCTATCCAGTCAAATCTGCTTTGAAGCAAATAGGAGACCTCTGAATTAATTCTTTTAGGAAGACCATTTGCTGAAGTCCAGCCTTCAGGATACGAGTCTGAGCGATCAACTGGTTGGTCAATCAGTAGCTACAATTTCAGTGCAAATGCAGGGGGAAAAAACTGTTTTCTCACTAGTAAATCCGACAATTGCTGACATAGTTTGTGAGGACAGAAATCAAACAGAACTGCAAGACTTTTAACCAAGGGTAAATGGAGACATAGTATAAGTAAAAAAAAACAAAATACAACCTGCGTGGTAGAATGCAATGGCACACAAAAACTACAAGCATTATGTGGACAGTTTCCCTTTGTATTAAAAGACTCCCCATAATTAGGTATGTATGTATGTACGTACGTACATATGGATGCTCTGGTTATCCTGGCTCTTTTCATTTCCTCCGTCTGCTGCATCATCAATACCAGTATACATAATACATGTTAATATGTATCAAAAGAAGAAATGAATCTGCTGTGGAATTTAGAGAAACGAGTATAGTAACAAGTAACCCTTAGGTTACAAATTTAGATGCATCAACCTCTCCAGAGTGGCTTGCTGTATGCTAGTCTTACTCAGTAATGTAAATGAACAGTATC